>OX336392.1:408785102-409416491 GCA_946902985.2 Meconema thalassinum
TCTTAGACCAGTCTTGTTCCTAAACCAATCTGTCTTTCCAACTGGGGTCAGTACCCTGCTAACACAGTTGTTGTACATTGCTTGCACCATTTCCAACATTTCTCTTCCCAGTCTCTCCTTAACCATGGTTTCCCATACCTTCTCTCTGGGGACACTATCATTTGCCTTTTCTAGATCTATGAAAGTCATGATCAAATCCTCTCCATATTCCCAGTTCTTTTCCATCACCTGCCTCAAGCTAAAGATTGCGTTCACTGTGGATCTTCCACTCCTGAAGCCATACTGTTCCTCTTGCAACTCTCCTTCCACCTTTCTTCTCATTCTTCTTTCTAATATCCTTTCCAGTATTTTTACCATCTGTGATAAGAGGGTGATCCCTCTATAGTTATCACACACCTTCTTGTCCCCCTTCTTAAACACTGGTATTATTAGCCCTTTCTCCCAGTCTTCTGGTACACATTTCCGTTTCCACACACACTTTAGCAGTCGATACAACCATTGCATACCAACAGGTCCAGCAGCCTTTATCATTTCTACACTGATTTCATCCCCCCCTGTTGCTTTTCCCATCTTCATTTTCTGTACTGCTAATTCCACCTCCAACATTGTTATATCATCTTCTGTTATAGAGTCGTCAGGTTGTGTCACTTCCATCTCACCAGTACAATTGCTCACATTCAATAGCTTATCGAAATACTCCTTCCATCGTCCCTTTACCTCTTCTGGGTGTGTTAACAACTCTCCATCTTCCTTTTTCACCAGCTTTGTGGTAACTCTTTCTTTCCTCTTACTTCTTAGAAGCCCATACAGCATCCTTTTACTGCCACTTACATCTGTTTCCATTCTTCGTGTAAATTCTTCCCAACTTTTCTTCTTTTCTTCTCCTACCACTTTCTTACACCTCCGTTTGCTGTTGCTTTCTTCTGTTTGATCTCGGTTCCATTCTTTCCATGCAGACTTCTTTTCTTTCACTGCTTTCCTCACTTCCTCATTCCACCACGGTGTCTCCTTCTCTTTCACTCTTGTTGACGTCCTACCACAAGCACTCTCTGCTGCACCAACAAATGCCTTTTTAAAGTGGGACCATTCCTCTTCTATGTTTTCCACTTCAGTAACTGGGATTTGTTGCTTCAATCTCTCCTGAAAATCTTCCTGTACAGTTTTGTCTTTCAATTTCCATACTTTTATTTTACTTTCTCTGATCTCCTTTAGTTTTTCCAATTTTTCCCATCTAAATTTTGCCACCACAGCTCTATGGTCCCCATCAAATGCTTCTCCTGGTAAAGCTGTCACATCTATCAGCTTTCTGCGATTAGTCCTTTCTACCAGAAAGTAGTCAATTACTGATTTTGTTCTTCTATCGCCCCAACCATATCTCGTAATTTTCCTGCTGTTTTTCTTCTGAAACCATGAATTACCCACTATCAGTCCATTCCTTTCACAAAAGTTTACAAGTTCCTCTCCTTCCCGGTTCTTTTTCCCATATCCATATGGTCCAATGACTGCTTCCTTTCCTTGTCTCTCGTTTCCGACTTGTGCATTCATATCTCCCATGATCACCACTTCTACATCTGAAATTACTCTTTCTACATCCTCCAGGAATACTTCAATATCTTCTTCTCTGTTTCCAGTCTGTGGTGCATACACTTGTATGAAGTCCATTTATTTATATTAGGTATTAAATTAAGGTTTAAATGCTTTTTGTTAATCCAGATTGCCTTGTCTAAATTCATGCTTTTTATTAGTCTTTGTGATTTGCCTGACTGGCAATATTACATAGAAAACTTGGAAGCGATTTGTTTGTGTATTTTTGTCAGGTATTCCAAAGTTGTTTTGAGTAGGTTATACAGTGGAACGTGGCTAATTCGAACTTTTATAATTCGAAATCTTCTTTAATTCGAATTTTTCTCTTAGTCCCTAGCATTTTATATACAATCAATGCTAAAAAATCGTGGTTAATTCGAATTATATTTTGGATAATTCGAAGTTTTTACATGTAAGAAGCTGATGGAAGCCAAGCAGTTGGGTCAGGAATTTCCGAAAATCGAAGTTGTATCATTGGCATGCGGCCCCTACTCGATTGTAAGTTATTCTGTTTTCCGTTCCTTGAATTTGTTAGATTCTTTTGTGATGGCCGAGAGACTTAATTGTAGGAAATAGGTAAAAATCTCAAACTTTTTTGAAACACAGTAGATTTCTCTAAGACGTAACTAAATTGCTGGATTACTACTGTCGTTAAATAGGTGAATAGTACATTTTAGTTTTATTTTATCATTTGAAACTTTTGAGGTTATTCTCGATACAGTCATTTTACAGTCTGTTAATCTGCTTTGTTGAACGTAAAATCATTATGTAAACTTAATACATAGTAGCCTATATACACACTTTACTCGTTAAAAACCTATATAATATTAGGTTTTATAAAAGTTCTTGGATGAAAACTTAACATTTGAATATTTTCTCTACCCTTTTCAAAGAACTTTCTTAATTTAAATTTTTTGATAATTCGAATTTTTTTACTGGTCCCTTGAGGTTCGAATTATCCAAGTTCCACTGTATTAATATTCACTAACAAAGTTATTTGGGCTCCCTTGTGGACTGAATGTGGAAGCAACCTTTACATATAATAACTCCTCATACATCAAATGCTATGATGTTTGGCTAATGTTTGTTTTGTTCTTTTTATCCTCATAGGAAGGGATCTTCAAATTCAGGAGGAAGAGATAGTCTCCAGCATGTAATTCGGTCTGTAACTCAGACTAACCCTACCAAAGGCGCTGTGCATTCAGAAGTTGCCAATCTCAAAGAACTTCCCCAGGCAGTCATTCATACGAACAAGTCTCCACAAAAGACTATTGTTCTTGCATCTACCGAGAATTCTCCTAAGCCAATTGATAGAATAGCATCACCTAGACGATCTGTTCGATATTCTCCTCACAAGTCATTAACAATGACACGTCCTGGGAACAAAGTTATGGCAAAATCTAAGTCTGTTCAGCAACCAGTCTTCGTATGCAGTGGCTTAACACCACCACTCATTACAAAAGTGAAAACAGTTGCCAAGATGCTGGGGGCTAGATTCTCTGATACCTTTGTCTCTGACACAACTCATCTTATTGTCAAAGTGGATGAGAATAATGCAGCAGAGAAGACACTTAAGTACTTACAAGCAGTTGCATCTGGCAAGTGGGTGGTGGCATACTCATGGATTAATGCTTGTATGAAAGCAAGTAATATGGTACCTGAGGTATGCAATTTTTTTATACTGTACTTGTAGCCAATTAATTTTTAAAATGAAACATTGTTCCTTCATTGTTGATCTAACATTTTGCATTTAATGTCTACTTTTCAAGCTGATGTATTGCAAACATGTGATCAAACATATGGAAAGCAGCGACTTAAACAGGTAAGAACACCATAGAAACACAAAAATAGACTTAACAAATTATCCAGAATCTTCGGTTCGACCTTCATCATTGGAGATGGGGACACAAGAATAGACCCTGGCAAGGCCCAGAGTGCCAAATTTGGGGTAGGGCAATTGTTGCCAACTACTACTAAGATGTTATGGCCATATTGACATCGAATAACTCCTGATACATCAAATGATTTTATGTTTGGCTAATGTTTGTTGTATCAGAAGATATTGATGACAGCTTTGCCAGTGAGTGTCTTCATTTCAAGGGCTACATTGAACTGGAAAGTTTGGAAAGGACTGTTACCTACTTCACATTTTGATCAAAATTGATGAATGCTTATAACTTTATAAATACTTAATCTTATTGCTGAGAGTCCTACTCTTACTTAAAACTGAACAATCTCTAGAGTACATATTGTGGGGTTTGAAGCTGTTTTTTTTTTCAGTGTTGTCTTAGTAAACAGGAGTTTAGTGCTTTTCAGTCGGTCAACACGAATGTACCCAAAAGAGCTGGGTTATGCCCTAATCCTGGAATAAATTACATCAGATTAATAAATACACTAGGATGACCAGTTTCAATCATCAAGCGATCATCATCAGATCCAGTAGCCTACACTTGGGCTATAAAATCTATGTTTGAAAATGCAGGTGAAAATATTTACAATATGTACAATTATTTAGTTGCAGTATTGGTACTGCAACTGTCGGTGTATACTAAATGCAGTATATATGATGTTAGGTGAAATGCTAAATGGTGATAGATATCCAGAGTTTGTATATTTGGAGTGATTATATGGTTGTAAAAAATCAACTATGGTTAAACTGTAATATTACAGGCTACTACTTATCTGGTTGTCTTCCTTGCTGGAGCTACGCGCAGTTTCGTGTTCAATGTTAATCCAGGTGTGGTCGACTGAGATGGGCTGTTATCTCAACGACACTAGTTTTTCCCTTTCTCCCCCCTGTTCATATGTGCTGAGCGGAGTCAGTGCGATGTGTTTATGTGGGGTGTTGCCAAAACTTGATAGATGTATGTTATTGAATGAGGTGGGTCTACAACTATTAAAGACCGTGGATCATTCCCCGCCACGCGTGGACCACATAAGCCATTCAAACTAAGCGCTGCCCGGTCTTTTGAGAACGTCCCGGCACCTTTAATACTGCCGCGAATATGGGCCTTGGTTTATTGCAGAAGAAAAATACATCGTACACCTGATCCAGATAGGTAAATGTTATCTGGGAAAAACCAGTGTCGTTGAGATAACAGCCCATCTCAGTCGACCACACCTGGATTAACAGTGAACACGAAACTGCGCGTAGCTCCAGCAAGGAAGACAACAGATAAGTAGTAGCCTGTAATATTAATGTTTAACCATAGTTGATTTTTTACAACCATATAATCACTCCAAATATACAAACTCTGGATATCTATCACCATTTAGCATTTCACCTAACATCATATATACTGCATTTAGCATACACCGACAGTTGCAGTACCAATACTGCAACTAAATAATTGTACATGTTGTAAATATTTTCACCTGTATTTTCAAACATAGATTTTATAGCCTAAGTGTACTGGATCTGATGATGATCGCTTGACAATTGAAACTGGTCATCCTAGTGTATTTATTAATCTGATGTAATTTATTCCAGGATTAGGGCATAACCCAGCTCTTTTGGGTACATTCGTGTTGACTGACTGAAAAGCACTAAACTATTGTCTCTAGAGTACATTTTCAGATCTTGAAATTGCACTAAGAATGATGGTTTCATTCCTTGCCAGTGATGAATTGCACACCGAGTCTCAACCGTGTGAAAAGCATTAGAGGATCACTTCTGGGAGATTAAAATTTTACCTGTCTGTTTAATACATTACTTTAAAAATTGGCTTTTCAGATTTCATAATGATATAATATGTAATGTTTTATATCTGTTACCTATATTAATAATGATTTTGTGATACTTTATTGTTCTTGTCACTTCTTATTTAATTCTGTATTTCACTGCGACAAGTTTTGAAAGGGAATATAAATGCAAAAAAGAAGGAAGATAAAATTGTTTTCATTATTATTACTGTAATACTCCACTTATTATGGGGAGCTCCAATCATCTTCCAGAGCGAATCTATTTTATGTATTTAGAAAATGAATAAAAGGATGGATTGCATTCAGTGGGGCATAAATGTAAACGAGCATACATAAGTGGCAAAAATGTCCACACTGACAAATATTTCTTAGCATTCACACTAATTTATGACACATGCTAAATTCTTCATAATTTTTTACTGGTATAAATACTCATTTAGCATGCTGACTAACCATTTGGATCAGATTTGTCACAATTACGAAGAATATTGAGAGAGGAAATGACTGTTGTTAACAAAGGCCAGTATTCAACACAATAGATTTGACAGAGCATGTACTAGTATTTTCTTGTTATGAAGCTTAGTCATTACAAGCTATATTTTTAAAGTTGTGGTATTGCTATCCAAACTTTGTGTTTCAAAATTTTTATATATTAGCTATTTTGGGACCCAAAAATTGATGTAAATAGTGTGGCAGATATGTGAGTAAATACAGTATACAGTGATGTCTAATGATGTTTGTATTCATTTCTTGCTGTGGCCACATTCTGCTTTCATCCCATGTCTGTCTTTAATTATTTATCCAGATGTTAATATGATTGATGTCTCTCATTAGGACGAATATGAAGCTGTGGACTCCATGGGATTCGACGGTCCCCACAGATCTCGTACTCGCACTGCTCAACTCTTTTGCAACTTCCAGTTCTGTTGCATACCACCGTTCAGTATTATAACAGTTGAAAAATTGCAGGTAATGTGGTTTTCTCTTTCTACATGCTCTCCTCATTTTAATGTTCAAAAAAGAAGGTGGTGCATGTACATTTTTCATATATCACTTTTCAGTCAGATCATCATCATCATCATCTTGTACAGTTTCCAGCCCCAGGCTGGGTCTGTTTGGAACAAAGCCTCGCCACTTAGTTCTTTCTTCCCACCACCTCTCCGCTGTCACTCTGGTCCAGTCCTCGCCTCTCTTCTTGACACATTCCTCCACTCCTTTCAGCCATCTATCTCTTCAGTCAGATATCATTTCATAATACCATCTCCTTTCCTTGATGACTTTGAAATGCTAGTCTTAGTCATCATCATGATCTTCATTTACCCTTTTCCAGTTCACTGGGTGGGGGCAAATATGGTTCCTCTCCACTTTGTTCTGTCATTCCACCATTCCTCTTCCGACACGGTGTTCCAATCCAGGTTCCGTTTTCTAATACTATTCTCCACCGAGTTCATCCAACGCATTCTTGGTCTTCCTCGTCCTCTCTTCCCTGTCATCCGTCGTTCCAGTGCTCGTCTTGGTAGCCTTACTTCATTCATCCGTTTGACATGTCAAAACCATCTCAATCTGTTTTGCTCCAGTTTGTCATTTAGTTTCTGTACTCCCAGTTCTTTCCGTATATCTTCATTTCTACTCTGTCCCTCCTCGTTTTCTGGACCATACTTCTCAGGAATCTCATCTCATCTCAGCTGCTTGTACTCTGCTCTCATCCCTTTTAGTCATTGTCCAAGTTTCTGCTGCATATGTCATTATAGGAACATAATATGCTTTGTACATAACTTCTTTAGCCTTAATTGGTATATGCTTGTTCCATACTAGTCCCTGTACCTGTTGGTAGTATTTCCTTTTTAGTGTTTTCCCCAGGGGCTCACATTAGTGGGACGTGGGTTGGCGACCACGGGGCCCCAGCTGAGTCCGGCATTGCGTCCACTTGTGCCGGGCTCCTCTCTGTCTTCTTTCCTGTCGACCTCACTTGATCAACTCTTGTTCTCTTCCGACCCCGACGGTATTAGAGTATCCGAGGCCTAGGGAGTCTCTTCTTTTCCTGCCTTAATTGGCCCTTGTCTCATCTTTTCTGATTCCCTCTTTTCCTTTTCATGTTATCTCCTGCCTTCTGCTCAAGGCCCTTAAGGAGGCCGGGTGTATGTAGCCCCACCACTTTGGTGCACCCTAGATAATGCTACACCCTCAGGGGCTCACGGCTGGTGAGTTCAGGAGTTGGCGACCCCGAGGGATTCCTGATCTGGGTCTGTTTTCCCCTTTTGTCCCTTACCTTTGGGGAGGACCCTATCCACTTTCACCTTCCTATCTGCCTTTCATGGCTCTCCTTCCTTCCAAGTCCCTCAATCCGCATTCTTCGAGGGTTGAGGGCATTTCTTTTCCTCCTGTCCTTTATTTGCCTTATTCTCCTTTTGTTTTCCATTTCTTCTTCTAGTATATAAGTTCGTAGTTAGTTTTTAGTTATAGTTTGCATTTCATCTTCACGATTACCCAAACCATTAGGGGCCGATAACCTAGATGTTAGGCCCCTTAAAACAACAATCATCATCATCATCATCATCATCATCCTTTTTAGTGGCTTTTGAGAATGGAGCTCATGCACTAGCTAATATAAACAGTTTTTAACAGAAAATATAAACTGTAAATATAGATAAAATGTTCTGATTAATGTCATGAATCACTATACCCTTAAGAACTGGCGTGAAAAAGTACAACATGAAGACCGGCACCGGGTCATTTTGACCCATAGTGTGTCAGTCCATTTTTGTTGAAGTCGTATGGACTTGAATTAATTAATTCTACCCCTGGTGTCTTCCTATGAACTATTCCCAATATAAAATGAGGTTTATTTATATTTTTCGAATTTAACATGCGAAAAATGACAATTTTTGTAACAGTATAATTGGCCTTGATAGTGGCGGCAAAGCAGTCATCTCAATTTTTTTTTAACGAAGGAGCTGATAACTGATGTGTCCCTATACCATAAACCTAGAACATCAAGAACGTGAGCTATGTGATTGTGCTGCACCAAAATTGGTGGATTTTCCCCCTTATTTTTTTACAGATTGTCCCTACTAAAGTAAGCCGAAAATTGTCACGCAAGAACTAGTGCCACGGGTAAATCTGACCCGATCGTAAATAATATAGAAATAACTTGGGTGTTCACAAGGCTATGGACATGTTTCTTTTGCACGGTGAAGTTCATGGCTAGGAAGGGAGTTACAGTAAGCGACAGGAAATAAGGGCTGAACAAAACGAAAATATAGAGCATTATTTTAAGCCTCGGGTCTAAAATACCCATGAGCCAGTTCTCGCGGGTTAATACACTTCTGTCATTAGGTAGCTTTCTTTCTTCTTCCAAATCCAAAATTTGTATTGTTTATTTCCTACATCTCGATCTGAATTGTAGATAAAATAATATTGGTATTGTCACACATAATATTGACAGAAAGGCAGATATCAATACCAATATTATTTGATTGTAAGTCAATACAGAAACCATTATTAATTAAACAATGTTGTTAATATTTGTGCTTATTATGAATTGTGATTGGGAGGATTTTGACTTGACTTCATGAGGACTGCTGAGAAGAGGTGGATTTGATTCCCATCTCAGCCACCTAGAAGTGTTTTCCATGTTTCCTAATTAACACTTACCCTACTGATGCCTTAGATGCTGCTCCTCACTTATGTGCTGTCTGATTTCCAGAATTTTTGTCTGTGTTCAGAAGGGCACAAAATGGATTGTGATTTGAGTTGCAAATAAATTAAGAAGTCTGTTTTATTTCCAAACGCTTACACTACGGGTTTTGTAAGTTTCAGGTAATGATAAAAAACTAAATTTAAAAAAGAAAATTCTAAAACGTGATATAAGCATAACTTTTGTATTATTGTGAAAAGGTACCAGTTGAAAACATCAATATCTCAATTTGAAGGAAGCTGTTGTAGGCCTAAACTTCTTTCCAGATTGTTCAAACATAACCACAGTATAATCAGCCCTAATCGACCAGTTGAATTCAGCTAAGAATCTAATATTAGTAAAGAATAAATCTAAGTGAAATGCCATGTCTTGTGGTTCAGATTCCACGTAAAAAGGAGGTCCCGTGGCTCATGATCGCGAGATTAACAGTGACATACAACTACAAGCTTCCTTTCCTTTTAGAATAAATCTATTGCAATCAAAAGAAGCAATAGCGTGCAACTAGTGTGTGACAGCAAACAATACAAGGAAAATACTCTGTCATATAATTTTGTAGAAAATGAGGGAGAAATAGTCTTTCATAGGTACTATCCATATTTCAAATTTAAAAATTTAAAAACATGAAAAGACACACTTTGAGTTTAGGGAATTAGAAATCTTCAAATTAAACAAAATTTTGATTTTATTCTGTTTCAATTAACTGAGGTTCTCCTTAACGCAAGAATGGCATAATTACACTTGTACAAGTTAATATAGTGCATTTAACATATTGGGAGAAATGAAATAGGAAAAGATACCTTAAGTCAATAAAATGTAATGTTTGAGTACACTGTACCGGTTTTGGTTATATTATAACCTTCTTCAGCAGACAGTATGCAAGATTACATAATTTTATAAAAAGTATAAGTTTAAAAAGTATTTCTAAAACTTTAACTATCTAAATTATTAAAAGTACTCTAAAAAATGAAAAATGGGATCTGTTACAACTTTCTTTAAGTTAATGATGAAAGAAAAAAATTCTTCAAAGGACAGCCCATAGTGGGTCAATGATATGGAACTGATGTAGTTATTCATTGGGAGTGTTATTCACTTTGAATTACATGAAAAGGAAATATATTGCAGTAATTTGTGGTTTTTGATATTCAGTGGAAGTCTGTGCCTAAATTAATAAAAGTACCAGGTGTGCACTGTATATACTGTAAGTTTCCAACCAATCTTGCCAAACACGAAACCAAGGACAGGAAGATAATTTAATAACGGCTTGACACCACATGAATCACAACCTCATGACCTCGTAGTTCTGCCCCTTAAAACAACAATAGACAATCACCACAAAGTCTGGTCAAGAGACCCACAAAATATTTGCAAGGACTAAAACCGGGGATATTATAGTGCGATGTTGAAAGAAAGTCAACTGACGTTCACACTGGTCACATTCAGGCACACAAGCAAAGAGCCAGAAAAGGTCAGCACTGGCTAGTGCATAAAGCTTGCGATGGCCAGACTGTCTCCATGTAAAATAGGAATCAAAGTGTGAGTCAACTTCCACCAGAAGCGATGAATGCTCACAGGCTACCAGAACAACAATCATAATGAAAGTCAGAAAGCTTACAATAATTACACTTGGGGAGCCCATAGCTTCCCCGAGTCTATTAGATGACCAGAATAGATCACCTCTATCACAGCACACACGGAAAGGCACCACACAAACACATTGCGCCTGCCAGCTGATTGTGAGTAGGTAGGGGAGGGAAAGCCTGACGTAGCACCAGTGCTTGTGTACTGTACCCGTTTCGGAGAACGGAAATACAGGTCATCATCCGACTTAAGCTCAGCTCAGGGCGTGTACCATTCCTCCCACTGTTTGACCATGTATTCAGAATGTGAACTATAAGGATGTACAAGCTAAAAAAAGAAACTAGAACAAAATCTACTTTACTATTAATTTTAATTCACTAAAAGATTTAAACACAACAAAATTACAACACAACAATGTAAACAATGGTAATATTATACCACAAATTCAATGCTTAAATGACCCTAATGTTTATCATTATATCTTGCGTTAAGATTCTTTTGGATTCTTAACAATCCATTTTCATGGTAATATTTTATTACTCTAGTGGCATTTTATTCTCTAAGCCCTCAAGTCTGAGGTTCTTTAACACTTCTTCACCGAGTTTCCACCCTTGTCGGGCTTCGACATCAGGACATTTATCTTTCACACAGAATGCCTTTACTTTGCCATACATTATAGGCTTTAATAATTACTCTATTTTTTACTTGAATCAATCTCTCTTGCCCCACATATTCTCAAAATGCAAGTGTTCCCTCATACATAAATATACATACACTTTACTACGAGCACCATCCATTTTTAACTACATTTTATTTGTGAACCATTGTGAACCTATGAATTTAGCAACATGGGACCCGTACCCCTTGGCGCTAAATTTTCAAAATTTTCTTCACCTGTTTGTTCTTGGGATAAGGAACCGTTTTTTTTTTTTTTAATTAAAAGTGAGCCGGTACAATTTTAAGATCCGTTCGACGTTATTTCCATCTAGCGGTCTCTAGTAATACATCTAAGAGATCGTAATTTCCGCACGTCTGAAAAAGGAATGCGCCCGCGTTGGAGAACTCATCCTTGTCTAAGAAACACGCCTTCGGCGATTGTTATCGCGCCTGAATTGTTATCGCGAGGAGAATTTGATGATCGTCTGCCGTTATAACTGCCACTACCAGCAAATCTATTCTAATGTTCCGAGATGCCCTTTATAATATGCTTTAAGAATATATAAATGTTGGGGAGACACTACGCGATTCCGGCTTGTCTCATAGTGAAGAATTCCGTAAATATGGAGTTGTCATAAAATAAAATTATTATCAGTGAACTTCCAGAACGTCTCGGAGTATCAGCTAAGTGGAAATGGTCCTTGTAGCTATTCTGTTTTAATGTGTCATGTTTTGAAGAAAACTGATCACGATATATATATACTCCCCAACTTTCAGTGTTAAAAGTTCCGTAATTTAATCTGCTAAGGTAGGGTTAAACTGGAGACCGTTCGTGTTTCTCTATGAAGTTATTTGGTGTTTATTTTGTCCCCAGTTTGTTTATATACGCACGTAGTGGAGAATCAAATTGCTTGTTTATGGGTTTATTAATTTAAATGGGTGCTTGTTGTTGTTGTTGTTGTTTCTTTTCCGTATCTGGTTGAGTTTTATTTTATTGCGTGTTACTTGCGTTTGTTTTATGTTGTGAAACGCGATTGTATTTATGAGAGATGTTTCTTACCAGTTCCTAACCCCTTGCAAGAGTATGGGATCTTTCAGGGACCTTTAGGGACTGGCATTCTTCAGGTTAGTTCGCGATATTGATTGTGCCTAGACGTGGGAGGGTGTGTTGTTCATTGCTTTGGATGTAATATCTTTATGTTGGAACACACACCAGTTTATTTTATGTTTCAAGGGTTTGTTTTTATCATGCTTGTCATTTGTGCACTCCAAGGATGGCCGATTAGGTTTTATTTTTATCCTTGGAGACTGGGCAAGCATTATCTATGTATGTTTCAGAAATATGTTTCATTTACAATCACGGTTCTAGACTTATTTTTAAGGGTGGGTTTATGTCGTTTGTTTAAGTGTTGAGTCATGTTTAGTGTTGTTCTGTTTTGTTGTGGCCTTCAGTCAGCAAGCAACGCGTGATCCCATTACGTTATTAAATCAGGTATATTGGTTACTCTTCCGAGATTATGGAATGTGTGTTCATTGTACGTGCCCGGGACTGCAATTGACGCTTATTTGGCATCCCGCAAGGTAACTGAACCTTGTGCTTTCGTTCGAGAGAAGTTTTATTCTACCAGTTCATGAAAGCGTTTGTTTTATCTTCATTTGGGATTTGCTTGTTTTAATTTTACTGAACTGATCTATGTTTATTTGCTGTGTTTGTATGTCACGGCACGTCATGTGAAGTGTAGTGCCTTGTGAAGTTGTGTAATTATTCTGTGTTTATTGACGTGTCATTTAAGGGTCGTTGCTGTTGTTGGTTGTTTCTTTGGGTAGCTTGGCGTGACATACAGTTTAATGTAAGGGTGGTCGGATAGACAGTTCGTGGGAGACACGATTTCATGTACTTCTAAGAATGATGCTTCTGACTACCTTCTTGTAGTCAGCCTGTGGTGGAACGAAACGCACTATTAACACTATTGTTAATTTCTGCTCCTCTACTGAACGATCTCCAGCGACTTAGGCATTCTCCTCGTCGTCGACATTCTCCTTTTATAGATCTTTATTGTGTGTTTTACGTTTTATTGTTTTACTGTTTTATAATACCATGTACATATTTTATTACAGGCCCATCATCCCTCATCTTACCATTTCATGCACCCCTCACGTCCCCTTTTGCTATGTCTTGTTTTTTGATATATTAAATTTTATTTACAACCTCTACTCGAAAAGTGTAGTCATTGGATGGTCGGTGCTCCATCTAGTTCACCATGTGTTAAAGGTCTCGACTTAGGTCTCAGGTACACGTCCTCGACACCTGCACGCCACAAAAAGCATTTCTTTAATAACATTTAAGCCGTTAGACAGAAGGACCTCTCCGCGTGTAAGAACTTCAGTAGCCGGTAATACTTCGGCATCTTACAATTCATTTTTAACAAGCTTCTACCCGAGCCCTTATCTTACAGTATGACTAGCCCAGTGACGGTGTTTATGAGTCGACCGCTTCTCTCCCTCCGGCAATAAATCAGCTCTGTCTTAACTCGAGTGGACGGCTGGTAGTGTCTCTCGCGACCTCAACAAACATGACCTGCCCCACTCATTCAGAAACCATATGTTTCGCTTCCTCTACGACGGCCACTTTTTAACGTGGAATATCCAAGGACTTGATTACTTATTTTCATCATACTGACTGCGCACAGTCTAATTATCATTTAATTATACATTACAATGCTGGAAGACCGTTCTATGCCGTTAGGGTATTTAACTTGTACATATTCTCAGCCTGTAGCGGCTATAATATTAACTTTGCTGCGATGGGAACATAATTAATTAGCTAATCAACCCGGGACACCATGCCCGTTTGACCGCTGAAGTTAGCGTAGTGTGCGACTGGGAATCAATTCCACTCTGTCCGCCTACCTACCTTATATAACATGTACGTATTCTAAGCCCGTAGTGGCTAATTTACCAACATCCATCCAGTCTTACGAAGTTTTATACTGTAGTGAGAAACCCTTCCACTATGACTTATATCGACAATATCCGACGATTCTTCCCACGGCTTTTAACGTGTCGTCCCCTGCATGTTCTTTTATCATTCATTATAGCCCTATTTAGAGTCTACTTTACTTCAGCCTTTATTTGGCGATAATACAGTGGAACGTGGCTAATTCGAACTTCTATAATTCGAAATCTTCTTTAATTCGAATTTTTCTCTTGGTCCCTAGCATTTTATATACAATCAATGCTAAAAAATCGTGGTTAATTCAAATTATATTTTGGATAATTCGAAGTTTTTACGTGTAAAAAGGTAAATGTCTCAGTTTGTGGTTAGCTGACCGACGCAGAAATCATCGCCGATGTACTGAACTCCGAAAAACAAGATGGTGACGACGCATCTGGCGAATAACTCGTGGAGGAAGTTTCCGAAAAAACTGTCCAGAGTGCAGCCCAATCAACAAACCACATCACAGAACTTAGGCGTTATTTTTTAAGTAGAAATGACGTAAGTGATTCTGTTTTCAGTTCATTAAATTTGTTAGCTTCTTTTGTGATGGCCGAGAGACTTAATTGTAAGAAACAGGTAACAATCTCAAACTTTTTTGAAAAACAGTAGATTCCTCTAAGACTTAACTAGATTGTTGGATTACTACTGTCGTTAAATAGGTGAATAGTACATTTTGGTTTTATTTTATCATTTGAAACTTTTGATGTTATTCACGATACAGTCATTATACAGTATCGTAGTCTATTAATCTGCTTTGTTGAACGTAAATCATTATGTAAACGTAATACAATATATTTTCTCTACCCTTTTCAAAGAACTTTCTTAATTCGAATTTTTGGATAATTCGAATATTTTTACTGGTCCCCTGAGGTTCGAATTATCCAAGTTCCACTGTACACATATATTTCAACTTGGATGTTCCAATATTCTATCACTTCAGTTAGGTATCCTCTCAAGGATAGCGAACTTACTTATTTTACACATTATTCAATTACTGTGGTCCGTTTTTATTTACTTTATATTTCTTGGGCCTTAATGCCTTCCCTGATTTATACGTATTTAGATCATGATGCCTTCATCTTATTTGACGTACGTTTACCATCCTTGATTCGTTAACAATCTTTACCATTAGTGCACTCTCGTTAATTCGCGGTAATTAATGCACGAACTTCCGCGAATTATCGAAAACCGCGAATTATCCGCAGTTATTTTTGTTAAGCCTAGGAAAAACAAAACTATTGGTTAAAATAGCGAATTATCCGCAGTTATTTTTGTTAAGCCTAGGAAAAACAAAACTATTGGTTAAAATAGCGAATTATCCGCAGTTATTTTTGTTAAGCCTAGGAGAAACAAAACTATTGGTTAAAATATTGAAATAGGCTTGAACACGCGAAATAATAATTTTAACTCCTGATTGTAGTGTCTTATACGACATGCTAGGCTACTGGTAGGCCTATGTGGATTATGCCTACATTAATATATTTTAAAAAAAGCCGTCATTATTTTTTGTTTCTTAGATCGTTTATTCTATTTTTCGATTGCACATTTCCGAAGAAAATATTATATGAAAACGAAAATTCATCTCGTTTTTCTATATAAAAGATAAGTGTGACACTAGCTTGACTGTGGGAAACTTTGGGGATTTCCGTTGCATCACTCCCGCACTCTAAATCTACTGGATTTCCGTTTTCCTCACCAACAGTCAAATTCCATGCTATTTCTTCTTTGCTTTTCTGTGGTAAATCATAATCGTCTTTATCGACGTCTAACTTGCCCGTTCGAAATATCGTCGTTACAAAAGTCGGCAAGCGCTTGCTTTTGTACGAGTGGAGTAGCGGTACTTACCTCCCGACTAGTTGACTGCATGAAGAGCATCGAACAAACACGCTCTCGATGTCGTGCGCGTTTGCGCCATTACGCAATAATCGCTGTTTACAACACGCTGTCCGCGCATCCACCCTTCACAACTCACAGATCAGCGACCTTGGAGCGTGGCTGTTGGGAAAGGGAGGGTAGGTTCCGAGTGAAAGTGCATTCCTCTTGTATTGTTTGGGCTTCAAAGACAAAGGAAATCTGTGCTATACCACTCGCGGCAACATGCGCGTAAGTTTCGAAGATTGCGCAATTAGGCCTACTGTTGCATCGCAGAGAAACGCAGTTCAGTCTTCCCTAGTCTCAATGATTTCGTCTTTACGCATTGCGTCGCATTAAAATTCTTTTAAACGACAGAGAGATTGCTTAACTTAGCGTGATGATTAGTTGCTGTGAGAATTCCCAATTTAAAAAATACTCATGGAGACCCGCGAATTAACCGCAAAACGAATTATCCGCACGCGAATTATCGGGAGTGCACTGTAATTCACTTTCAACAATTTGCTATTTTCAACTTTATTCCTGAGCCTAATACTCATATGCATGTTCTTACATTATACTCAAATTTTAATTCCCTTTTCGATATTATATTATTAACCGTCACTGTTATTTATTTCTCTTTGATTTATCTCATTAACAACAATTTTTCACTGGTTCCGTCCCGTATTTACTTTATAATGGCGTACATACCTTCAGGTTTATATTTCTCATTATCAAAGCAATTATTTCATTTATGCGGCGCTTATCATTCTGGCCGAACTTTACAAACTGCACTTTTGTTATTGACATATTTAACATAATCATTTGGCATATGTTATTTCACAATTTCACTCACAAATGTTGGTTTCACAATCGTCACATATATTATAATCATGGTACTCACCCCATCTTGTAGTCATGGATTGATGTCGTGAAGGGTTTCACCCATTCTAATGTAACCTAGTACATTTTTCGACACATTTTCTTTCCACTCACAACACACGTGATTTTCAATGGATAATACATACTTATAACTAGACACATAATATCTCCCATTTATGGGAACACTTTACATAAATATACCCTTAAAATACACTATTACTTTTTCACACGAGTTACCCTTGGTAACATTTACACTAAAAGACACTTCACCAGTGTTTATACGCAAAAACCAATTTAGGTTTAGTCCTATGTTTCACTTAATATTTTTTTACAATTGAATTACACCTAGTGTAATTGTCTATGTCGCATCTCAGTAACAAACGGTGGCCTCCGATACGCTTTCTGGATAACGATTCTCTTCTTCCTAGTACGGATTTTAAGAGGATATGAGGAAACCAGAGATATATAAGCAAAGCGAACTGATGTGAGTTTAATAATAATAACGAACTGATGTACATGGATGGCAATAGCGGAACCGCACAAACTAAACATGTGCGAACATGGCGCGAGTTTTAGACAAACTGAAAGCATAAAAGGGCAGGTGGCAGCACCTTACATATATAGAACCGCATACTTGATAAATAAGAATAAAACCACCAAAGTTACAACATTTCCCCTCAAGTAGAGGTTCATACAATCCTTACACTCTCCAAACCAGCAAACTTCAAGCAACGTTCATGTTTCATTCGACTTAAACTCTTCGTGAGAAAGTCAGCAACTTGATCGTTTGTAGAGATATACTTCAAAACAAAAAATTTACACTCAAAGACTTCGCGAACAAAGTGATGTTTGATATCAATATGTTTGCTTCTACTGTGATACATCGCGTTCTTTGCCAAATTAATTGCACTTTGATTATCACAAAAAATGAACATAGTGGCCAAGTCTTTGAAGCCTAACTCGAGCAGAAATCGACGTAAGTACACAGCTTCCTTGGCGCACTCTGACAACGCCGTGTACTCGGCCTCCGTGGTGCTAAGGGCCACGGTTCTTTGTTTTCTCGAGTCCCACGATATAGGGCATCCGCCGAGCAGGAACACGTACCCCGTGTAGGACCTCCTGTCTTCTTGGCAGCTTCCCCAGTTGGCGTCGATGAATCCTTGGATCGGTTCGGTGTCTGCTTCGTAGATCAGCCCGATGTTCGAAGTCCCCTTCAAGTACTGCAGCACTCTCTTGGCAGCTTTCCAATGTTCGACTCCAAAGCAATTGTTGAACCGTCCCAGGTAGCTGACAGCGAACGAAATGTCCGGGCGTGTAGTTGTCGACAGATATGTCAGCGCGCCTACCAATTCGCGGTAAGGCAACTTCAACTCGTCAGTACTGGGTTCTCATTTTTGCTCAATTTCGTTCCAGGGTCGAGTGGTGTGACTACAGGGTTGCAGTCGGCCATCTCGTAGCGTTTGGAGAAGCTCTTCAATGTAACCGTGCTGTAGCATGGCTATACATCCGGTCTCCTGGATTAGTTCGATGCCTAGGAAGTGTTTGGCCAATCCTAAGTCCTTGACCTTGAAATTTTCACTCAGGAATCTGGAAATCTCGGCGATCGTCTTTTTGCATTTTGACAGCACCATCATGTCGTCAACGTAAACAGCAATCAAAGTTATGTTATTTCCGGAACCAATTTGGAATAGACACGGATCCGATGCGGTTGGTTTGGCACCGCACTTCCTCAAGACCTCACGCAGCTTGGCATACCAGTTTCTACCGGCCTGTTTCAATCCGTACAGTGATTTTTGTGTTAAGCAGACCTTGTCGCCTGCTTGCAACTGGCGAAGCATGTTCTTGGCCTTCTCCTTGGTTTCGTCGTCATTTCCAGACATTGCAATGCTCTCTAACATCTGCCTGAAGTTCTTCGGTTGTTTCATGAATATTTCCTCGTCTAGGTCACCGTACAGATAAGCCGTTGTGATATCGTACTGTCTGATTTTTACACCGAGCTTGGCAGCGAGACAAACCATCAATCGAATTGATTCCATTCGCGCCACCGGTGCGAACGTGTCAAAGTAGTTGATTCCATACTCCTGGTTGAAACCTTGAGCCACCAGCCTGGCCTTCCTCTTCTCAAGTGTTCCATTAGGTTTTAGTTTGTCGCGCAGCACCATCCGGCATCCGATGACTTTGGCATCACAGGGAGGATCCACCAGCACCCATGTATTGTTTCTCAGGATAGATTCCATTTCCATGACCATGGCACCATGCCACTCGTTAGAGTTTGGTCCTGTTATTGCCTCCTTGAATGGAATCTCTGCTAGAAAAATCTCCTCGTCTTCTTCTTGCTCCTCAACATCTTGGAGATTTGTTTGAAAAAGTTTCTTCGGTCTTCCCCTTTTTCCAGTTCGCAGAATCTTGGGTCGACCAGGTCCTTGCATCAATTGAGGCGTAGTATCGGATGTTCTATCATGATCATCCACTGGCGTCACATCGAAACCCAGGAAAGGTTCATCATCTTCTCCGATTTCGGGATGAGAGGCTGGTTCCTCCACGACAGCTGGTTGATCTTTTTCTCTTTCCTACTCTCCGACAGCGTCTATCGATGACCCTTGGTCTGGAATTCAAAGTTCTGTCTAATTTCGCCGTTTAAACTCACCGGTTTCCGAACTTAACGGGATTTCTTTATTCAGCAACGGCTGGTTGCGAAAAATTGTAATATTCGAACTATTATACTGTTCGTTTCACTGCTTCGCACTACTTTAAGTGCGTATACTTTTTACTTTTGAGCGTATACTTTATATTTTGATGCGTATACTTAATTTTTTTGACGCGTATACTTTCTACTTTGCCACACGGTTCTAAATCACCACGGCTTTCCTTCAAAGACCGGGGATCCTTTCTGTCCTGACACTAGCGATACTTTTCGGCTAACGTGTTCTGACTGGACCTAACTGTTACTTTCACTTGCGTACTTGTTCGCTGATACTCACGACTTTGTTTGAATAGTTCTTTTCACTCGGCACCTTTCTGTAGCTCGAATTTGACGTTTCTGCTTTACTGTTAATACTTGTTTCGGAATCGAGCTCCGTGGCCCTCCCTCAAGAATCCACGTTCGATCTAACGTTCCTTTGGTGCTATGTCAAGCCCCACTTGGACTATCATTTAAGACTTAATCTCGTTGACGCCTTAACGTGTAATGACGATCTGATGATACTGATTCAGCGTGTCGCCCAGCGATCACTTGAAAACTGAATATTACTTAATACTGTTCTTTTGCCCTTCTCGGGTCCAACTGGCGTAATGACGACTCGTACTGGTAGACTGAAAAGTACTTTACGATCCAGCGTGTAGCGCTCCTGCGCACACATTGAAGACTGAATACTTGCGAAACAGTGCAAGACCCTCCCCGGGCCTGCTGAGACTAAATACTGTGAAACAGTACGATACCCCTCACTAGGGTCCGTAAGACTGAATACTGCTTAATACTGTTCTTTTGCCCTTTTCGGGCCCACTTGGCGCAATGTCGACGTTATATTTACTCGTACTGATGATCTGCACGGTGTGATTCAGAACGACACCCCTTGAGGTTCGTGGTAGACTGACTTCTTTGTGGCTGGAAGCCTTGCTATTTATTGAAAAGTTCGAAAAATAAATCATTTGCTTTCCCTCTCAAAATTAACTTTTGAACTAGACGTCGCACGTCTTTGAAAAAATAACCCTTATGTTCCTCATGACCTGAACGTTACATTCTCATCTTATTTTTCGATTTTCGATCGTTCACTTTATTTAAATAACATCAAATTGATCCTCAGTTGTGTGGGCGAGGTGTTTTTTTTTCTCTTCTACCAAGGACCGCTTGATGGCCCCTCCTAAATGACGTATTGCCGCATAAACACTTTTTTCTATGCATAACTTACTGAATTTATATCTTCGTTAATTCGTAACTCCCTGGATTATTCTGGTTGACGTAAAAATACTTATATGATTTTGCGTTATTTCTAAGAAAACGGGTTATTTCATAATTCCGCGGTGTTGGGCTGCAATCCAGGGTTGCCATAAAAGCGCTGACATCGAACCTGGCAGTGGTTCCCCTGTCTAACTGCACTGATCAATTTCCTCACAGCATGGCTGTACTCGTGATTCATACACGGCTTGCATCTTATGACTTCAGATAAGGCTATCAACTGCTCTGCGTCATGGCCTGCATTGCCTCATATTTCCTCATAGCTAGCTTGTATGTGACTGGAAGTCTTATGAATATTTTACATTTCTCGATTTAAAATGACATAGGTTCGAACCCTGTGCCTCTCGATCGTGCACAGTACTAAGAGGTTACTTCTAAATACCGAGGCACAAGGCGTCCTTGAAAAATATATTGCCACACTACCAATTGATTACTATATGTGCCTAATTCCTAAATGAAACAACAGCATCAGAGTTCATTTCCAAAACAATGCATAGCAGAGGGGAGCATTCTTTTATAAGGTCTTCAATCTTCAAGTGGATTGTGTAGGAAGGAGTGAAAACCAGTCAAACACAGAATAGGAAGATGGGATCTTCTGGATTTCTATTTTTGTAAGTTGGCAGGTATGAATTCAGCACAAAATGGACTTTTTCATACAGTCAGTCGGAGAGGAAAAAATAAATAGAAACATTAAAATGACAAGCATACAGAGAGCCTCAATATTTCATAAGACAAGTATGACAGATTTCATCTTCATATGGCAGCCTAAATATCAACTCCTTGGACTACAAATTGTGATCAGTGATAGAGAGGAGATAAATAAAAAAAGATCCCCTGTGTCTGAAAGCTTGACGAGTTCCTATCCAATGATTGTTTGTACTTCATACTTCAGATAGCCTTGTACAAAGTGTTTCTGAAATACTCTTAATGAATATCAGAACGACATATGAAGGGAGAGAAGACGGACACTTGGCATGTCTGGGAAGACTAAGTTTCAAAAATATTCATTGTTATGAATTGGAATTGGTATGGAACTTCTAAAATATGTACGTATGATGTGAGCACACTTAGCGTGTACAGCTTATGAGCGCGAAGTAGGTAGCGGAAGGAGGTACATATAGTGACAGACAAAATAGGCTGATGTGGTTGTTATTACAACATACACTGTTTACATCACAGACAGAATGCCTCAATCCAAAGACCAACACATATGTCTTACAACAGTATACAGCTACATGGGTTAGTTTCCAGACAGTCAGCGTACAGGGAATCAGCCAGATCATATGCTGCCTCAGTATGATCCTCCCAATACTTGCATGGTTTACAAGCCCTTCGTACTGTACTGTATTGTGCTATTAAAAAGTTATGAGAGAGAAGCTGGTATTCAGAGAGGTGTAAGTCAAGGCTGCAACTTATCACCATACTTTTCAATCTATACATTGAGCATCAATGAAGGAAATTGGAGAAAAATTCAAAGTAGCAGTAAAGATTCAAGGAGAAATAATTTCAACTCTGAGATTTGCTGATGGCATCGTCATCTTAGCCTACACACCAGAGGATTTCAGTGAGTTTTTAAATGGTATGGATTATGTCTTGAGGAAAGAATTCATGATGAAAATTCATCATCATCATCATGAACCGGCTCCAGTTTCCCGGGTGCTGTGAATGAGCGCTCTCCATTTAGTTCTCTCCAAGAATGTCTCCCCTTCCACGACCTGCTGCAAATCCAGACCTCTCTCTGCAAGATCATCTCTTCCTCGGTCGACCTCTTGGTCTCTTGCCTTTCAGTTCTTTCTCAAACCACACTCTAGCTGTTCTTTGTGTGTCCATTCTTTTCAGATGACCGAACCATTTCAGCCTGGCTTCAACACAGATCTCATTAAGAGATTGTTCTACTTGGACAAGATGGTGTATCTAATCATTTTTTATTTTGTCCCTCCTTGTCTTCCGAATCATAGTTCTTAAAAACTTCATCTCCACCGCCTGTAGTTTGCTGGTATTTCTCTTCGATTGGGTACAGGTTTTTAAGCTATATGTAGTAACAGGCACAAAGAAGCTCTTGTAGAATATTAGTTTTGATCTTAAAGGTACTTGCTTATCCCAAAGAAGCCCTCTCACAAGATGATAAAGTTGCACTCCATGTTGAACTCTACTAGTGATTTCTGCAGATGGTTGGTTATCTGTGGACACTACACTGCCAAGGTAACAGAACTGATGTACTTGTTCTAACTTTGTACCATTCAGAGTGATGTTGTCGACTAACGGGCATCACTACAGTTTTCGACTTCCTAATATTCAGACCAAATTGCTTGAATATAGCATTCTAATTATTCAGCTTCTGTTGTATTTCAGCCTCATTTTCACCCCATATTACAGCATCACCTGCAAACGCTAAAGCTTTAAACTCAGAAGTCTTATTTAGTCTCTTAACTCTCTTCATTATTTCATCCATTACAGTAATTAATAAAAGTGGTGATAGAGCGCTGCCTTGCTGTACACCCTGTTTAGTCTCGAACCACTCCTAATAGCCATCACCTATTAAAAAATTAATAAATGTAAAACAAAAAATATTGGAATGTAGTCGAAGGAAATCAGAAACCTATATGTATGTCGAATTGACAGGTGGAAAGCTAAAGGAAGTAGGAGACTTCTGTTACTTAGGAAGCAAAATAACCAGTGATGGACGAAGCAAAGATGATAATAAAAGGTTGGTTAGCACAGGCAAGGAAAGCATTTCTACAGAAAAGGAATCTGAGGACATCGAATATAGATTTTAGGAAGTAATTTTTGAAGGCCTTTGTCTGGAGCGTGGCACTCTATGGAAGTGAAACTTGGATTGTTGGAGCAGTAGAAAAGAAGAGAATTGAATCATTTGAAATGTGGTGTTACAGGAGAATAATGAAGATCAGATGGGTAGATAGGGTTAGGAATGAAGAGGTATTAAGACGAGTGGGAGAGGAGAGATGTTTCTGGTGACTGCTAATGAAGAGAAGAGATAGGTTGGTAGGACACATACTAAGGCACCCAGGAATAGCAAACTTAGTTATAGAAGGAAGGGTCGAGGATAAGAACTGAAGGGGTAGACCAAGAATAAGTTAAACAGATTCCCTCGGATGTATGGTGTAGTAGCTATGTAGAGATGAAACGATTAGCTAAGGATAGGGAAGCATGGATAGCTGCATCAAACCAGTCGAAAGACTGTAGACTCAAACAACAACAACAACAAAGCAAGTGTGTTTATTGTGAACTTGTAAAACAATATTGTTTTATTCATATTAATTTTTGGAACATTTCTCTGCAGTTTTGAAGTATATTCTAAGGGAAATTATTCTGATAACCTATGGTTTTATTTATTCAGCAATGTGATATCTCTGTGCATTGGTACATTCTTTTTCTATGACCTTCGAGTGTTACCTTATGATAAAATTACTTCCTAGAAAGCTTTGAAGCCATTTTTCAGTCAGTGTAGCCGTATTAACTTTTGAATGGTAAATTTTAGCATGGATGGTGAAATTGTGAAGTGTCGTGGTTAGCACGATTGATGATTGAAGTGATGCTGTGGTTCATACGATTGATGAGTAGGCATAAATGGTGAAAATGATGGCATATCCATGGTTGATGTGATTGATTTAAGATTTCCATGTGATAAAATAATAATTGTACAGATTAAAACTATAATAATAATATCGTATGGCCTCGGGTGCCGGGTGCAAGCTTTGTTATTGGCACCCAAAGGGTAGCTTGCATGTCGAATTTCGTTGTTGCTTGAAGCACTATGAAAGTCAAGGAGGTTAGATATCTAAGCTCCTTGAACACTATAGCACTTTCTAGTAGAGAAATGAACTTTGTGTTGGTGGAAACTCCCGAGATTAATTTTTCCATTATGAACACGGCCTACTGAATTCAAATGGGTTCTTTGACATGCCAACATCGTATGACATGTGTGTCGTAGTTTTTTGCCGCCTTTCAAAAATTACTTACCACGGCCAGGAGCGAACCTGCAAGCTTGGGGTTAGTAGACCGACACGTTAACCACTCGCCCACCGTGGCGAGCTATTAAAATTATTATTTAATCCCGTGTTAATCTTTTCAGATGGTTTCACATTATCCCAATTAAATTGGCATGTCGACCGACTGAAAGTCACCTGTCAAACGTATTTCTGTCGTAAAGATCATGTATATACAGTAGGTTGATGTTTCCTCAAGTCAGGTTGTCACTTCTTTCTCTTATATTGTATATTGTAGGAGATGCTAATGCTGTGTGGTGGAACTGTTGTGTCTTCACCCAGAGACTTCAAGAGGAAACACAACATATACTCAGTATGTGTTGTTGAGACAGAAAGTACTACTTCAGAAGAGACATTTGGTCGTAAGTAATCGTCTTGATTATAGGTATTGTAGCCTACAGTAGTGGAGGAAGATACTTGCTTCTCAACTTAATGTAACCTGTAATTTCTATAACTTTTATTAATCCAGGGTAGCATCATTCTGCATTACCTGGTGGGATATAAAAGTATTCACTTGTGCTTCCTTTTACACCTTTTTTATTTTTTCCTGCTAACTTGTTTATTCACTATTGTTCACTTCATATTGCATTATGTGGTTCTTTTGTATGCATGAGGGAATAAAGCTTGTGGCAATTCCCTCCCGCCTGTTGCTTGTTTTTCTTTTTAATACTATCTCAGTGAGGTTTCATTTGATCGAAATGTTATTTGGCTTAAAATGTTTATACTTTAATTTACATTGACGTTTGTTATCACTGCTCAGCTGAGTTGTCAGCATAACCTGTTTACAAGCTCTCTAGATCAGTGGTTCTCAAAGTGGGGTCTACTGACACTTTTTAGAAAGAGGACGTACAGTAATTTTTTCCAATTTATATATGTTCTATCTATTCTATAGTCTCTATACTCTATTCAATCTTCTTGTTAGTTTTAGAATCCAAAACAATTAACATTTTTGTTGTATCAAATTATAATTACCCAAAAGTAATTTAAAACTATAAGTTTAACAAGTTTGTATGCTGATTAAGAAGTAGGGTCAGGATAACAACAAACACAAAGTGGTTATTAAGAGCAGGGAAAGCTTTCCACCCAACCGGTCACTAACAACTATGGACCCAGAACTTGATACACAGGGCTGATGGCCAAAGCCTGTAGACCCATTACAATGTACGAAATCTGCAATACTTCTATGCGACAGCTAGAAATTTGTTTAGACTGATAAATACTCCACCAACCCTCTGTCCATCTGGAGCCATTCATTGTTAAGAGAAATATACGATTAGTCATCACACTAATTCTGAAATAGTAACTAAGGAGGTGATATCTTGTGACTTTTTGTATATTTGATTGGGACACATGCATGCTAGAAGGATGTGCTTCTTGCGTTATATAAGGTTCATTCAAAAAGTAACTAGCCGGAGGCATAATTACAGAAACCAGTGCCTGTATGTTAGAAGTATTGGCCCTGGCTATGACATGAGGCAGTGAATGGCTGTCTCATAAAATTCCCTGGGTTGCGATGTGACCCAGTTCCGCACGTACAGCTGGACGTCTGCGTCCGAGGTGAATCGTTGGCCCCGCAGAGCCCTTTTCAGGGGACCAAACATGGCATAATCACAGGGAGAGAGGTCTGGACTATGTGGAGGGTGGCCGAGAACCTCCCATTTGAATTTCTGCAGGAGTGCCGCGACTGTGTTGACCGTATGAGGTCGAGCATTGTCATGGAGCAGAATGACCCCACGGTTGAGATTGCCTGGTCGTTTTGTTTTGAACGCTTGGCAAAGGGTGGTCAAGGTTTGCGAGTAACGCTGGGCATTCACTGTTGTCCCGTACGGCATGAAGTATCAGAAGGGGGCCATCTTGGTCAAAGAAGAACGTCAGCATTACCTTTCCTGTACTCGTGTGGATGGCCTTGCCTTTTTTTTTGGGTGTTGGTGACCCTGGATGCTTCCACTGGAGGCTTTGTCGTTTGGATTCTGGTTCGAAGTGATGGCACCATGACTCATCTCCAGCCACCAATCGTGCCAGGAACCCATTCCCTTCCCTCGCATAGCGCTGCAGATGACCAAGACAGTGGGCCATTCGACATGCTTCCTGGTGTAGTTAAAGACTGTGGGGCACCCATTGGGCACACACTTTGCGCAAGTGCAGTCGTTCCTTCATGATGGTGTGCACACTTCCGACGCTCAATCCGACCACGGCGGCTATGGCGTTCACTGTCACTCTGCGATCCTGGGTAATGAGTGCATCAACCAGCTGGACGTTGTCATCGGTAATGCAGGGGGTTGCCCCAGACCGGGCATCATCGGCTAACGACTCCCATCCTTCCCTGAAGCGCATGTGCCACGCCTTGACCCTTGCAAGGGACATGCAGTGTTCGCCGTACACTTATGACATTCGGCAATGAATGTCCTTTCCCCCTACTCCTTCCGCTGTCAGAAACCGAACAACACCTCTTTGCTCTTCGTTTGACGCCTCCATATCACTGTTTGCAATGCAACTGGCAGCGTTGGACGATTGATGCATGCTGCTGCTCGCTTTGTATCGTCACGTGACGTGCACGCGTGCCCTCTAGCGACGGGCTGTGACCTTCCACACTCTGGTCGGAACCACACCTCGTTACACACGCCACAATTAGCCGATGTCGTCACCGGTTTGCACATTCCAGCCTCCAGCTCGTTACTTTTTGAACACAGTAGGAGCGCTGAGTGATTTTCAGCTGTCTTTGAGCTTGTGTCACTAAACCATGTTTGAGGCTACAGCTCTCTCTGTTACTTGTTTGTAGCATTATCTCAGTGAGACCTTGTTCAGTCAAACTGTTCTTAGGCTAAATATATATGTACTTCAATTTACAGTGATTGTTTTATGCATTTAGAAAATGAAATTAATATTGAATGAGGGCTTCATCCTGTAGGACTGTATAAATCATTTGTAGCCTAGTTTTATTGTGTAAGAATTTTCATACACATTCACTCTAGTAGTTTTGATTCCAACAAACAGAAAGAGTTAAACTGAGAGTGGTATTGATCATTATACTGTACACCCATCTGGGATAAATACAAGTTTTAGCATAGAGCTTACTTTATATACAGAGATCATATTTTTAAAATGTTTTATCATATTTTTTCAGCGAAATTTAATGGTGTTTCTTATGTTAGAAACAATAATATATCATACTCGAGGCAAAAGATCTCGATGTTCCACCTTTTAAAACAACTATCACCACCTCATTTGTGTGAAACCACATTTCCATCTCACATATGGTAATAAAAATTTAAAAATATACTTGAAGTTGAGAGTGATTAAATGTTGAAATTATCAGACTTTAAACTAGTTAAGAGCCTTTTGGCATTAATTCATTTTTATCAGAGGGTCCATGGACTGAAAGATTGGGAACCACTGCCCTAGGTAATATCATACCTTTTGTGTACCGAGACCAAATTTCGCCCAACCTCTATTGTACAGGGTCATTATCTATGTGCTCCCAGAATAACACGGCAAGCTAAAACGGCTGTGACTGGCGCAGATCGCGGACCCACGTACACGGTTCAGCCAGTGGTGGCGTGCACTTTTACACTTTTACCAAACATGTTCAATAATGTGTACTTACAGTGCTCATAGCCGATGCTGAAAATGTCCTCCCTCTCTTGTAACATATCTTCTGATGAAAGAATGGACAACAATCTCATCTAATTTTTGTTCTGTAAGAACACAGCATTGTCTGTTAACTTTTTTATTATTTACGGAACCTGTTTTCTTGAATCGTTTAGCGAGCCTCCTAATTGTACTGGCATTAGGCACAGGTCTGCCTGTAAACTTGATTCGAAATTTTCGTCTTGTTTCAGAACAAGACTTTCTGCTTTTCATATACGAATTATGGCTATACACACGTTCGCACAATGTGAATTGGTGTCTAGGCATGACCAACAATCACAGTAATCACAATACTCACTAAACGTGCAACACTAACGTCTAAGCTTTGCAGATACACGTCCATATGAATGACAAAACACGTGTGAACTAACAATATGAGTCAGCGGAACGCGCAAACCACTGGCTGAACCGTGTACGCCAATGAGCTTAAACATTACTATAGAGAGGCAGGAGAGCCGCCAGACTGAAGATACTTGAAACGGTGTCCGCCATTTTCTCTGGAGTCAAAGGAAAGGGGGAGGAGCTATGCTATATGTTGAAGTATCAGGACAGGGCATGCTGGAACATTAATAAGAAACATATTTACGACAAATTATGAAGTCCAATCACTTCTTAAACATTCAGAATAGTTTCAGGTTATAACAATAGTGCTGTAGGCTATTTACACTGCACAATTGTAATTACTGTCCCTTAAATAGAATCAGCTTTGTTAAAACTTGTCTCACTTGCCTCTGATTCGAGAGGACTTTTCTCTGAGTGCATGATATACTGTGCAAGTGAAGTAATACTTCAGTATATGCCTTTTCAGCTTCACATAATGCAATTCTTCACATGGTTCTACTGCAGTGAATAGGTGTTTAAAAGAAGAGAACAAACAACAGTTTAACATTGTAAATAGGCCTATCTTGGTCTCTAGTTTGAGCAAGATATTTTTGTAGTTTTTGTCCAAGATATGACCATTACTCCTGAAAACACATTCTGCTGTCTTACACAAATATTTCAAGTGGATTATACAAAGAGATGCCCACATCTTTGCACTTAATGAGACCACATTTTGCGTCATTAGGCCTACTCATTGTCAGTCGAACATCTAAGCATTCCACACATTTGATTTACTTGGACACATTTCCTACAACACTACCTGCAACATATTCTACCACTTGATCACTGAAAATGGAAAGGGTTTCAAGACACTCTACATATGGTAGGCAAGTTCACTTAGGCATACATCAACATTAATTACAATAGGCTGCATAATGGGAGGACTTAGGATTAGACTATCATCTGTCTTCACATTAGCTTTAGGGGAAGGATCAATTTGATCAATTAAGCATTTCCTATATGCAGCTTTGAATTCTAAGGCATTGGGATTGTTTCTGTTTCCACCCCTACTTCTCAAACAAGAAAAGAACAATTCTGAATGGTCTTGACTTAACTTACGAGTAAGCATACATTTTAGAATTGAACCTGATTCCCAAAGATAAGTTTCTGCAAGGCCCTTAACGCTCAAAAGGTCCAAGATCAATCCACTAACAGCAATTATTTTAGAAGAGTTGTGTAAAGATGTGCCATCAGTAAGTTTCAGATCTTTTAAATACCGGTAGTCTATACATTTATCTATATTCTGACATGTTACAGCTTTATTTGACCTACTGATAGTGTAATGGTTTCTACAGCCCTTACGTTGAGCGCCAAGTGTAACAGTTTGGCTGCCCCTAACTGTTGGGTGATAATTGTAACTGTTTACCTTTGCCTAAGCTATGTTGTTTTAATGGGCACCAAGACCTCAATGCAATGCTGAAATCTACATTTGTATTTAACAACGTCTAGCTCTGGTAGAACACCTTCAAGGATCTATTCACTCAGATCGTGGTATGATTTGATCATTAACCCAACAAACAATTGTATCAGGAGAAGGAATTGGTCTATATCTAATGCTACCTACTGAAAGCAAAGATTGCATTGTAAAAGAAATGAATTTATTATATAAAACAAGTATAGCAAAATTAATAATAATAATAAGTATAAAATTTAAATTGGAGCGTTGCGATTTTAATATTACCGATAGAAAATTACGTGAAAACGGTCTCGGATAAATTACTGATTTTACTCTTATTTCCAAGCTATGAATTTACTGAATTACTGAATATGAAACAAAGAAAAATGAGAGATTGCGTATTTCTGCGTCATTCGCGCTTACCACTGGAAACGGCCGAAGCCTTTCCCTCGTACTGGATGATGCTGTGAGCTTCCCACAGTCTCCTGGACGTCGTCATCTTTGTCGATATTTGATGATATTCTGGTAGATTAGATAATTCTATGGTCCGTACATCGGACCCAAACACTCGTACAACCACACTGGTTAAGTTTTACAAAAGTTAGTCCTCCAATCCACGGAACATCGGAGCGACTCCCGCGTGCAACCGTACTCGTTAAGTTCTACACAGATAGTCTTCGTTCCACGGAACCTCGGAGCGACTCCCGCGTGCAACATACTCGGCAAGTTCTACACAGATTGTCCACGTTCCACGGAACTTCGGAGCGACTCCCGCGTCCAACCATACTCGGCATGTTCTACACAGATAGTCCCCCACTCCACCGAACATCGGAGCGACTCCCGCGTGCAAACATACTCGGCATGTTCTACACAGATAGTCCTCGTTCCATGGCGAGCCGAACGATATATGCACCCGCCGCATCCCCACTCTACATCCGACTTCTAGCTTACGTGGTCTCCACTGATTGGCTGCACCCACGCGCTATACTCCCCTCCTCTGGCTCATTACACTCGGTGGGAGGGTTCCGTTCCAACTATCCGCCTTTTCTTGACGCTGCAACCCCGCTTGCGTAATACTTCCTGACAAGATTAAGCGTGTACTTGAATTCCCAGTGAGTCATGCCTCTCGATATACCCTAACTGACGAAACTCCGTTAAATTCCGTAATCACATAACTTTCTATGATATTGTCGTTCGTAATAATTTGCTTGATAGCGTTTTCTAAGACATAGAAAACCTATCTGTATTCTTATAATTTTTATAAAATGCTCCGAAAATATCTTAATAATAATTATAATAAATTAATAATAATAATAAATTAACATGAAAAATTCTCTTGGCTGAACAATTTGCCGCGTAAATAAATATAGAATGGCTTCCTACTGACTTATGCCAGTTGCATAAAAACCCCTCGAAAAACACGTTACATATTCGCCTCGGATCATCGGATGATTTACCGTGACGACGGTCCATTATCCGATTATCCCAGACACGTTAATAAACCCCATCCAAAATACATATTACATTAATGAGATCACCCTAAATTACAGATACATACACTCATAATTTTTCTTCACGCACTTTGCGTCAAAGTTTGTTGTCACTATGGATTGCACTTTGCAACCAGTCCAATGTTTTACATATAGAATAGTGTTCCACGGATATTTCCGCCTCTCAAATTTCTCTATGTTGGAGAAATAGACATAATTAATGTGTGAGCACTATGTATTTATGATGTCATATCACACGCATTGAAGGTGTTCTGATATATTTATATCTCCATAGAACTTCCTAATTTCACTGGAGGTCCCTTCCTTATGGTTAAATTTAATCTCACTTATCACTGAGCACACGATCACACTATTATGGCAGCGCCTCGTGACCATAATACTTAATCTCTCTTTAAAGTAGATTAAATTAATATTGACTTCTGAAAAAAAAAAACAGTAAATGCGCATTACATATAACACCAAATATTTCTGTGCCGTAGCCCTGTCTTGTTAAGTTCCTGTAGACCATATTCTACTTAATACTAGTTCTCAACACAGACCAGTTCTCCTGACACAAATAATACCTTTGTACAAATTACCTTAAATTACACACTTACAAATCTTACATGGCGAGGCCGTAAACAGAAATCACGTGTGCTGATATGTATGAGTTTCATGAAGGACTGTCTCGCCTTCTGATGGCCCATCTTTTGCCTCGTGGACGCCTTAAGCAAAAATACCCTGTCCAAGCGCTCACCCATCTCTTGGAGGCAAATGGGAAATCACCAGCGCTACCAAATTCTGGCCTTGGTGTATCGAGACATTTTAGTGCTCAAGAGCATCCGACAATCCCGTCATATTTCCCTGTACCTTAAAAACTCTCATTTACTTACATACTACCCCCCTGTGTGACTTCTGATACGCCTGCCTGGAAGACCATCTCCTCCCACGCACCAAATACCACACTTACTCATTTGATAGGCTGGCTCGCCAGCTAAACACCCTCGCTTTATGACACATATTTTCGTAGACTATGTATATTATATGTCCCGTATAATCTGTTTCCCTCACTATTCTCCAGCACATATGCTGTTTTCCCAATACGTTTGGAAACTATTAATGTTTCTGTGTAACCTGCTTCCAACCTTGCAAGTGGCTCCCTTTAAATGAACGTCATCACGTTGCTCCATTAGCATATTTCTCAGTGTCTGTAACGATGCCCTGTTGCTACTGTCCACACATGCTAACCCTACTTTCTTCTGGTGTAACACTTCTACTCGACACTCTATGACCTAAAAATGTCACTTCTGACTGACAGAATGACGACTTAGACAGCTTCAAAGTGAACCCTGCCTGATCTAACTTCTGAAAAACTATATCTAAATGACGTAGATGCTCCTCAAAACTGCGTGAACTAATTACCATATCATCTATGTAAATGGTTACAAACTCTCCTGTGTCATCCCCTAATGCGATATTTAAAGCCCTAATTAAAGCTGCTGAACTACTCTTTAACCCATAAGGTGTTCTACAAAATTGATAAAGGTTATATTTATGACTAAAAGCTGTAAATGGTCTATCTTCGTACATAAGTGGCACTTGCCAAAAACTGGAACTCAAATCTACACAAGTGAAATACTTCTTCCCCTCAAATGTTTGCATTAATTCCTCTATTGACATAGATTTCAGCTGATCTGAACTAATTCTACTGTTAACCAAACGAGCGTCTAAACAAATACGAACTGTGCCGTCGGTCTTGGGTACCGTGATCAAAGAATTAACATACAGACTGTTAGAGTGCTCAATAATCCCATCTTCAAGCATCTGGTTAATTTGTGCCTCAACTGCACTCTGATAAGCGAAAGGTACAGGATATCTATGTCCTGTGAATACTGACCTATCAATAACGTTCAATGAATGTGTATAGCAATTGGCCATACCAATGCGATCCTCAAACGCTCTCCTATTACACAATAACACATCATAGAGCCGAACACACTGTTCATCCTCTATATTTCCCTGAAATGCAGCATCACGTAACGAGTCCTTTAGACTACCGTTCGTAATCACATTGCCCACAAAACATGGAGAACCCCGCTCTACGGCTGGCGATATCTCATTTAAAGTACAAATCACACCTACAATACTACTCCTCTGAATATGGTCATTGAACGCTACTTCTACTTCAGAATCTCCCCATTTAAATTTCAAACTCCCTACATCATAACATAAGTTACCAGACACTCTACTTAGCCACTCTGAACCCAAGATAACACTGAATACTAAATTTGGAATTACAAGGCAAATCTGCTTCTCTACATGATTATTAATTTTAATGTCTACTAAAACTTGCTTAGAAATTACTTTAGACCTCTTCCCAACAGCTGTGATAACAAAAGTGCTTTTAATTGGCATCTCCTCAAAATTTACTCCAGTTCCTTTCATTTTATCATAAAATGCACTACTTATGCAACTCTTCATACAACCACTATCAATTAAAACATCTGTGTACGCCTCGGACACGTTAAATTTAACTATAGGGCTCTTACTAACCACTTCCTGAATAATACCTTCATCATTTAGTTCATGTAATAATTCATTTCTTACATTTAGGTCATAGGGTTCCTGTATAATTGTATGGACAGGGCATGCTACAGACTGAGATTCTGACCTTACTTCGCAGCCTGGTTCGCGTTTAAAGAACCGCTACAGCTGGCCGTAGTACTACTAACTACTGAACTGGTCTGGTTGTTCTGGGCTGTGTTGTCATTGTTTGGCTGTATATTACTACCACTAGGCTGTCCTCTTCCTTGACCCCTATTCTGGTTGTAATTATTGTCATTATAATTTCTCCCTTGATTTCCCCTGAAATCATTGTTTCTCCCTTGATTTCCCCTGTAATCATTGTTCCTCCCTTGATTTCCCCTGAAATCATTGTTCCTCCCTTGATACTGATTACCATAGCCATTTCCTCTGTTCTGATTTAGCTGATTATTGTTATTTCTATTTTGAGCGTTGGCCCCTTCGCCACCGTTCCCTTGAACTTCTTGATGCCTGGCTTCATTAGGTCTATTATTATTATTACCCTGGTTCCGATTGAAATTGTCCTCATAACCCCCTCTCCCTAGTGCATCAAATGTGCTTAACAAATTTTCTACTTGTGATATTGTCTTTACATTCTGGATACAAGCAGCCTCCTTGATCCTATAGGGAAAGTGCCTAAGTAGCAACCTCACCACATCACTTTCCTCCTTCAACCCATCCAGATATTTACACACTAATACCTGCCCTAAAAAGTATTCGGTCATGGTGGAGCTTCCTTTAGGGTTATATTTACCACACACTACTCCCTCACAATGCTGCGACTGAATAACCTCATTCCAGAACTTTTCACAGAATTTCATTTTAAAATCATTAATATCAGTAAACTTGTCTCTGTAGACAGCAAACCAATTCCTCGTTTCCCCCACAAACACTTGTTCTAAAATTTCAACTACCTGGCACCACTCAATACTACCATTTTCCAACCTCTCCCCGAATTTATTTTCTATAGTGTTCATGAACTCCATTGGGCACCCCTGTCGATTGCTGAACTTACCCAGTTCTACCTCCCTGTGTGTGCTATTCACAAAAGCTGGCCTATTCTGACTATTTTCTTGCCTGATCCTAGCTTTTAATTTTAACTCTAATTCTGCGATTTTCTCCTCAGCCTTCCTCTCAATACTGTTTACTGTTAATTTAATGTTTCCTTCTGATTCTTCTACTTTATCATATAGCTTTGCTTGTTTCTCCTCAATCTTGCTAATGCCCTCTCTATTACTCTCTCTTAAATCATTTACTTCTGCAACTATTTGCGAGTGGACTTTCTCAATTCTACCCCCCAGCTGTTCCTTAACCTCTTTAGTTGATACTTGAATCTTGTCAATTTCTCCCCCCAATTTCTTTTTAACCTGCAGTGTTTCTAATTTAACTAATTCCTTTAAATTTTCAGCCTGTGTGCTGATTCTACTTTCCAACTCCTCCTCCTAATTTCTTGTCTACATCTGCAATGATCTCTTTAACCTTCTCTTCCATTACTCCTCTGATTTCTCCTCTAATCTGCTCCATTTTCACACTAATTACCTTACTGTTTTGTTCTAATTTAGCATTTAAAGTTTCAGTACTCTCTCTATTTTCCTTACTGTTTTGTTCTAATTGGCGTTTAAAGTTTCATTACTCTCTCTATTTTCCCTACTGTTTTGTTCTAATTTGGCGTTTAAACTATCGCTCAATTCCCTATTACTCTCTTTATTTTCCCTACTGTTTTGTTCTAATTTAGCGTTGTTTTGTTCCAGTTTAGCATTTAAAGAGTCTGTACTTTCTTTATTTTCCCTACTGTTTTGTTCTAATTTTGCATTTAAGGCATCACTACTAACTTTGTTCTGATACATGAACTCGAGAAGTAAAGTTTTTAATTCTGGTTGGCCGCCTACACTCCCTGTTTCAGTATCGGGATTTACCTCCGCTACCCCGGTACTACCATCATTCGACATACTGCTCGTATCATCACTCTCCAGTTGATGACCACTACGTAACCTCATCTGTCTTTCTTTCTCATCCCCCATAATGATGTAACGATTCGATCCCATAGCGGTTATATTTATAGGGTTATTCATTTATAATTATCATATTATTATTATTATTAACTAGTACATCCATGAGATGATTTTTATATCAGATAATTGTAAGCGGTTTTGATTATTATATTCAATTAGATTTTTATTAACAATTACTTGTAAAGAGACGAAGTATTATATATTGCAACAAGACTGGCGATATGGACTAACCCTGTGCGTCACAAACTGAACGACGTAGTAAGAATTACACCACGGCTAACTGCGTCATTTTCCTGAGATGTTAAGAAACCCACAATGGTGTAACCAACACGCCATTTTCTACGGTATATACGCGTCAATATATATTGCAAGTTATGAGTCAAGAATGGAGAAGGCTAAGAGAGAGGGAAGCTGTGACACCACGTGACAAGGAAGTCATTAGTATTTGTACCTGCAACATCGGACAAGAATGGCATTGATCTACAGCCTCAATGAAGGAAGGAAGTTGTAACCTTGCTTTCTGGGTCCTAATGGACTGAGCACCGAGAGTCGACACTGAACGATGTCTTGCCGACATCTATATCAATACATAATGGGTTATATCCCTGATCAAGAGTCTTTCTACAGATGGCAACGTACTTAATGAGGATATTTCATAGTAAATGAGATATCACATCATTTTTTTAAACATAAGCGACGTAACATCGAGATCACCGATCATTTCTTAAATATGACGAATCTTCGACTGGGTGAGCCAACAATTCAATAAAACTATCGTCTCTATTATAATTTAACTTCATTTAACTTTCAATTCATTTTAATATTCATTTTCTTTTAAATAATTAATTGCCACATTGAGTAATTTTAAATTCAATTGTGTGACTATCACTATTCTGTTTTATTAGTATTTTGTTCTTGAGTAAATAAATTCATTTCCTTTAACGTAATGCCTATTTCTTTCATTGTAGTTGGTACTTTAAGGCAATCATACTCCTTGATTAAATACGGATTGGTTAGATGACTTTGTCTCACTACGGCCCGGGTAAGTGGTTCTCGACTCTACTGCTGATAGCCGAGGTTAAATCAATAAATTTCGATTCACTATCTTAAATAGGAATCTGGCGCTCAACAACTTATTATATTACACTATCACAGGTAAGGTCACACCACAGTGTATATTATTTATTCATATCATGTTTGTTTTATTGAACCACAATAGTCTTCACCACGATGTTAACTCATTAAAAATGTTACATTTGGCGCCACAAAGTAGGGCACGAAAACCATTCGGTATTTAGTCAGAGGAGTGTATAATTTCAGTGCAAATTGTCAGTGCTTTTGGGGGACAGTGAAGTGAAGTGAAGTGAAATTTTGGAAGGGCAATTGTTATACGGTGTACTTCGAGATGTCGGAAGAGGAACAGAGGCAGTTGAGAAGTAGGGATGCAGTCAAGAAAGTTAATTATAAGGAGGTTGATAGCGGTAGCAATGTTGAGAGCGTAGAGAATAATACCAAGATGTCGGAGGTAAATCTTGAGAATAATCCTGAGAGTAATCCTGAAAATAATCCTGAGGTTAACCCTGACATGAATTCAGAGGAAAATCTCGAGACGAATACAGAGGTACATCCTGAGACTAGTGGTAGTCAGGAGAAACAGAAGTCCTTAGAGGTCCATGAAATTTCATTAGCTGATATCTTGAGGGAGATGAATAAAAATAGTCAGGAGATGAATAAAAATAGTAGGGAGATGAAAGAAAATATTGGTAGGCTAAATCAAAATATGGAAGAGAATAAGAAAGATAATTTAGAAAGTAGGAAGGAATTCAATGATAAATTTGAGAAATTAGATAAAGATATGAATAAAAATATGGAAGAGAATAAGAAAGATAATTTAGAAAGTAGGAAGGAATTCAATGATAAATTTGAGAAATTAGATAAAGATATGAATAAAAATATGGAAGAGAGTAAGAAAGATAATTTAGAAAGTAGGAAGGAATTCAATGATAAATTTGAGAAATTAGATAAAGATATGAATAAAAATATGGAAGAGAGTAAGAAAGATAATTTGGAAAGTAGGAAGGAATTGAGTAGAGATTTAGGTGAGAAATTAGATAAGAGTAATCAAAAGATGAGAGAGGATATGAGTAAAATAAATCAGAAATTGGAAGAGAATAATGTAAAACTAGATATTGTGGAAACGATGAATAGAGAATTAAGTATGAAGTATGATATGCTACAGGAGAGTATTCAGGGGGTGAAACAGGAAATCAGAGGTGAAATTAAGGAGGAGGTAGAGATGAAGGCTAAAGATATTATTAAGACAGTAGATAAGAAATTAGAAGCAGCAGAAAGTAGGATTCAGGAAAGAATAGTAACTGTGATTGAAGAGAAAATAGCAACTCAAGGTGAAAGTTTTAGCAAATTGGTAGAAGTGGAAACTAGGCAGGTGGTAGAGACTTTAGGGGAAACTGCAGTAGAATCAGTAAAGACAGCCTGTAAGGAGACTATAATTGAAAGTAGAATGGAGTCAGACGAGATTTTAGGTGAAAGCAAATTGGAATTAGCGGAGATTTTAGGTGAAATCAGATTAGAGTCAGACGAGATTTTAGGTGAAAGCAAATTGGAATTAGTGGAGACTGTAATTGAAAGTAGATTAGAGTCATTGGAGATTGTAGGTGAAAGCAGATTGGAATCGGAGGAGATCTTAGGTGAGGAACGGCAAATAGCGGAGATTTTAGGTGAAATCAGATTAGAGTCAGACGAGATTTTAGGTGAAAATAGATTAGCGTCAGAGGAGATAGTAGGAGAAAGCATAGTAGAGTTGAAGGAGATTTTAGATGAACGCAGGATAGCTGTAGAAGAGACTATAGAATGTAGCGAAAAAGAAGTGAAGAAGATGAGAGAAAAGATAGGGATAGAAGTAGGTAAGATAAAGAAAGTACTAAGCACCCAAGAGATTAAGATGCAGACAATCATAGATAAATTAGATAGGCAAACTAGGGAAGAATTTAGTCCTGTGATAGAGGAAGTTAATATGAAATTATTAGTGGCAGAGAAGCGTGCGTTAAGTCATAGTCAGAAGAACATAATTAGTAAACAGGTTAAGAGGAGGAGAGAGATAGATAAGAGGAGAAGCAATGGGCAACGGCTAAAGAGAAAATTAAATATTAGTAGTGGAGAAGTGAAGGGAAGACATGTAGGTAGATATTTTAGAAGTAAAATGAAAGAGAAGAGAATTAAGTTGTTAGTGGAAAAAGAAATCAGAATGAAAGAGAGAAAGAAAGCATATGATGTGCAGTGGCGTAATGAATTAGCCAGACTTGGGGAAATGATAGGAGGAAAGCCGAAGTATAATGTTACTGTTGATGAGTGTAGTCCGAAAGAGGTAGAAAGTAATGTTATAAGAAAAGAGGAAAATGGAACCCTAGAAAGAGATAGAATTGAAGATGAAGATGGTAAGAACGGTGAAATGCCAGAGAAAGTAGTGATGTAAATTTATATTACCGATAGTTACTCTTCCGTATGACTTAAATATTAAGTAATGAAGTTTAATATGACTTAAAAGAGGTAGATAAGAAACCTGCTGTGTGTAATTTTAATTCAGTCGTGAAGTTAGGATGGTAAGGGGCGCGTAGTGCCTACGCTTATTGATTTAGATTGACTAAAATTATTTAATTTTGAAGACAGAGGTTGTCGTGCTATTGAGCAATGCAGGTAAGTTGAATGTAGGTCCTTAAACTGCAGGTAAGTTGGATGAAGTAAGAATTAAATTTTAAAAGTAGGAAGGTTATTACATAGGTAAGTAATCGAAAGAAAGTAATAATTATTATGGCAACCATAATTAAGAATATAATGGTAATAAAGATTTAATTCAAAAGTGAGTGAAGATCAGATGATACAGTGGTAATAAAACTAATGAGTTGAAGAATTAAGTATTGATTTAATAAAGAAGTTTCAGTTGAGGACAGCGAGGTTATCATCGGATATATGTTGAGAAATTTAAGTGGTTTAGAATTGTTAATGGTAATGCGTTGTATGAATTAACCAACATCGGGTTGAAATGAGGAAGTAGTAACTAATTAGGACATCTGGTACTTGTTGACAGATATGTGTGTGTGTATGTGTGTATTTTCACGTAAATGGACGTGAGTTTGAAGAAGTAGGCCAACGAAGGTAATGCCGTTGAGCAATGTGGTTTTAAAGTTTTGGTAAGATGCCAAATGAAGTTTTGTAAGGAGGAAGTTTTGGTAAGATACCAAATGAAGTTGTTTTTTGAGGAAGTTTTTGGTAAGATGCCAAATGAAGTTGTTTTTTGAGGAAGTTTTTGGTAAGATGCCAAATGGAGTTTTAAGAAGTTTTTGGAGGATGAAGTAGGTCAGCGAGGTATATTCCGTTGAGTTATGAGTTTTTTATGGTATCTACGGGACTACGTGAAGTTAATAAGGGAGTTTTTTTTAAGTATATATGGATGTATGCACACAAGGTAATAAGAGATTACAAAGGTAAGATTGTCCAAGTTTTTGTTACAGTTACGCACGTTTTAAAGATATTACAAGGCTTGTTATTGAGCTAAACCACTTTGTAGTAAAAAGTTACTGATGACTAATAACGAATTAATGATGTGGTAGATCGTTGTCCTACACACAGGTTAAAATAAAGATGATAATAATAATAATTATATGGTTGGCATAATATTTTCTAGAAGTGAAAGGAATTTGTTATAATTCGACGTTTTGAGGATTTTAAAAGTAAATCATTTTTTTAGTAGACAGGAAATTAAAGTTTTATTTATGTCATACGGAGTTAGTAAAGATAAGTTAATATTTTGAAGGAAGAATAAGTTGGTAAGATAAGTGTATACCTAAGGGGTAATAATGAAGTTACAATTAAAGGCAGGTGTAAGTTACGCATTTAATTTGATAGAGAAGAAAGTATCTGAACTGTGTTAGAACTCAGAACTTGCTTTATGAAGTGATTATGGGAGAATATTTGCTAATTAGGAGTGTCGGTGTTATTAACTATCAACAGGAACACTGTCATTATTTTAGGAAGACAATAGCTAGGAAAGCATAGTGTGATGTTATTATTCCAAGGAATTAGTCGAAGCATGTACGATTTTTTTTTAGCTGAAATTTAATGTGTTATTGGTCAGTAAGAGGTGACCTGTAACAGTAAGAAGATGTGGGATTATACCACGAATAGGGGAAGTTTTTGTATGTGACGTGTGAAGTCACGATGAGTTTTGAGAGATTCTGGTATAGCAAGAGTGAGCTATAGTCCAGGCGGTCAGAACAAGTAGGAAGTGGTGTTTGGAGGACACGGTACTTAATTAAGAGTTTTGAGAGAAAACTAAGGGGGGTTTTTAGGCATTCAGCAAAAAGTCAAATCATGAATAGACTAAGTTCAAAGTATAAGAGCATTAATATTTTGTGGAACGAAATATTTATTCCGAGGAGTTTGTCATGTGTTTTTGTGAAATAGTTTAGTGATATACGTAATTCAGGTATTGAGTAGTATTTTGTCCAAGTCTTAATCATTTTGTTATGGTAAGGTATGAATGACGATAGAGTAAAGATATCTCGACACTAAGTTAAATTTTATAAGATGAACGAGAAGTCAGATTTTATGTTTATTTGTGATTTTGAAAATTCAAGTTATTGTTTTCGAGAAGTAGTGAAGAGGAATTATGGTTTTATGAGAAGTTAAGAAGTCGTGGAGACTTAGGAAGTATTAATTTGGAAGGAGGCGGCCGTGGCCTAAGAAAGAATTAAGCCACGAAGGCAGGTGAGTAGTAACTTGGATATTTAAATGAACTGTTTAATAACTGCTTTGAGGTATTTCGATGTCATTATGTATTTGGGGAAATATTTACATGTATGACATATGCACTGAAATAGGAATTGTCTTAGGTATCTTGCTAAGTTATTTTTTTCTTCAATTATTGAAATTTTACTGCATTTGAGTAATCCCTTTATAAAGACGAAAGGAATATTGTATTGTTTGCATCCTATTATCGTGTGCTGTAATAGTTATTATGGGTTAATCAGCTGGTATTACAACAATGTACTTCTACGCCAGACTGATATACAAAAACTACGTTCAAAAGAGATGAAGCCAAAATTGTATGTCATGCATACGATCACCGAAATATAAACGAGTGCAGCGTTGACATATATGTCAAAAATAAAAGTGAAGGGCATTTTATATGTATATTTTTTACAGCTCGTTTAATACATAAAGAAGAATGAACATTATGAACATTTGGAAGAATGAGATGAATGAAAGTTAAAATATGATTTTTTTGTGAAGAATACATTTATGTATTTTTTTTTTACAACATATATAAAGAAGAATGAACATTATGAACATTTGGAAGAATGAGAAATGATAGTACAAATATGTAAAGTGAAAAGAGTATGTTCTTGTATATCTTTATGTATTGTTGAAGGGTATTATTTGTATGTTGTCGTTATGGGGGTATTAATATTTAAATTTGTATTCATTTGTGTAGGATGTGTAGTGATATAAATAATGTTACATTTTATTTTAAATTATTTATATCAGGGGCGATTGTAACGATTCGATCCCATAGCGGTTATATTTATAGGGTTATTCATTTATAATTATCATATTATTATTATTATTAACTAGTACATCCATGAGATGATTTTTATATCAGATAATTGTAAGCGGTTTTGATTATTATATTCAATTAGATTTTTATTAACAATTACTTGTAAAGAGACGAAGTATTATATATTGCAACAAGACTGGCGATATGGACTAACCCTGTGCGTCACAAACTGAACGACGTAGTAAGAATTACACCACGGCTAACTGCGTCATTTTCCTGAGATGTTAAGAAACCCACAATGGTGTAACCAACACGCCATTTTCTACGGTATATACGCGTCAATATATATTGCAAGTTATGAGTCAAGAATGGAGAAGGCTAAGAGAGAGGGAAGCTGTGACACCACGTGACAAGGAAGTCATTAGTATTTGTACCTGCAACATCGGACAAGAATGGCATTGATCTACAGCCTCAATGAAGGAAGGAAGTTGTAACCTTGCTTTCTGGGTCCTAATGGACTGAGCACCGAGAGTCGACACTGAACGATGTCTTGCCGACATCTATATCAATACATAATGGGTTATATCCCTGATCAAGAGTCTTTCTACAGATGGCAACGTACTTAATGAGGATATTTCATAGTAAATGAGATATCACATCATTTTTTTAAACATAAGCGACGTAACATCGAGATCACCGATCATTTCTTAAATATGACGAATCTTCGACTGGGTGAGCCAACAATTCAATAAAACTATCGTCTCTATTATAATTTAACTTCATTTAACTTTCAATTCATTTTAATATTCATTTTCTTTTAAATAATTAATTGCCACATTGAGTAATTTTAAATTCAATTGTGTGACTATCACTATTCTGTTTTATTAGTATTTTGTTCTTGAGTAAATAAATTCATTTCCTTTAACGTAATGCCTATTTCTTTCATTGTAGTTGGTACTTTAAGGCAATCATACTCCTTGATTAAATACGGATTGGTTAGATGACTTTGTCTCACTACGGCCCGGGTAAGTGGTTCTCGACTCTACTGCTGATAGCCGAGGTTAAATCAATAAATTTCGATTCACTATCTTAAATAGGAATCTGGCGCTCAACAACTTATTATATTACACTATCACAGGTAAGGTCACACCACAGTGTATATTATTTATTCATATCATGTTTGTTTTATTGAACCACAATAGTCTTCACCACGATGTTAACTCATTAAAAATGTTACAATGATATACACTGATACAGACAAATAACCCCCAAAATACAGGCACAGAAATATATACCCTTCTCCTTCCACAAATGTTATTAGGTTTTCAGCCCCAAGTTGTCGGCGACAAGTGTAATGGTTTCTACAGCCCTTACGTTGAGCGCCAAGTGTAACAGTTTGGCTGCCCCTAACTATTGGGTGATAATTGTAACTGTTTACCTTTGCCTAAGCTATGTTGTTTTAATGGGCGCCAAGACCTCAATGCAATGCTGAAATCTAAATTTGTATTTAACAACGTCTAGCTCTGGTAGAACACCTTCAAGGATCTATTCACTCAGATCGTGGTATGATTTGATCATTAACCCAACAAACAATTGTATCAGGAGAAGGAATTGGTCTATATCTAATGCTACCTACTGAAAGCAAAGATTGCATTGTAAAAGAAATGAATTTATTATATAAAACAAGTATAGCAAAATTAATAATAATAATAAGTATAAAATTTAAATTGGAGCGTTGCGATTTTAATATTACCGATAGAAAATTACGTGAAAACGGAGTCGGATAAATTACTGATTTTACTCTTATTTCCAAGCTATGAATTTACTGAATTACTGAATATGAAACAAAGAAAAATGAGAGATTGCGTATTTCTGCATCATTCGCGCTTACCACTGGAAACGGCCGAAGCCTTTCCCTCGTACTGGATGATGCTGTGAGCTTCCCACAGTCTCCTGGACGTCGTCATCTTTGTCGATATTTGATGATATTCTGGTAGATTAGATAATTCTATGGTCCGTACATCGGACCCAAACACTCGTACAACCACACTGGTTAAGTTTTACAAAAGTTAGTCCTCCAATCCACGGAACATCGGAGCGACTCCCGCGTGCAACCGTACTCGTTAAGTTCTACACAGATAGTCTTCGTTCCACGGAACCTCGGAGCGACTCACGCGTGCAACATACTCGGCAAGTTCTACACAGATTGTCCACGTTCCACGGAACTTCGGAGCGACTCCCGCGTTCAACCATACTCGGCATGTTCTACACAGATAGTCCCCCACTCCACCGAACATCGGAGCGACTCCCACGTGCAAACATACTCGGCATGTTCTACACAGATAGTCCTCGTTCCATGGAGCACCGAACGATATATGCACCCGCCGCATCCCCACTCTACATCCGACTTCTAGCTTACGTGGTCTCCACTGATTGGCTGCACCCCACGCGCTATACAGGGTCTTTCATATAAAGTAAGAACGGCGAGCGGGGGTTTTGTCATTCGCTGCTTCAGCCGGCTTTGGCGAGCTTGTGGCGCGCCACGGCCCCTGCTGTAGTATTAAAAGCGCGCGCATAGTACAAACTTGACCTTGCCATAAGCGTGCAGGTGTTATCAGACGCCACTCTGAACCTCAAATGCTAACATGGTCAGACAGTTATCATTGCAACATCATATTTTTGTATGTAACATTTTTTAAATTACGAGTTGGCTCGGCGGGTACGTGATGCATTTATTCAACAATTTCCTGATTAAGTGCCACCTTCACTAGCGCAGATTCACGTAATTGTAAATAACTTTGACACTACTGGCTCAGTGCTGAATAAAAAATACAAAATAAACAATCAGAAACATTACAGAGACAGAACACACTCGCGTCAGCCAGAATGTGGTTACTAGGTACAATGCCTGTATAACCCAGGAAGGACGACACTTCCAGCAACTTTTATAAGGTAATATTTCATAGAGGATTGCACACACGGTTAAAGCAGGGGGCCATGGCGCACCACAAGCTCGGTCAAGGCCACCGTAGCATCGGATAACAAAACCGCCGCTTGCCGTTCTTACTTTATATGAAAGACCCTGTACTCCCCTCCTCTGGCTCATTACACTCGGCGGGAGGGTTCCGTTCCAACTATCCGCCTTTTCTTGACGCTGCAACCCCGCTTGCGTAATACTTCCCGACAAGATTAAGAGTGTACTTGAATTCCCAGTGAGTCCCGTCTCTCGATATACCCTAACTGACGAAACTCCGTTAAATTCCGTAATCACATAACTTTCTATGATATTGTCGTTCGTAATAATTTGCTTGATAGCGTTTTCTAAGACATAGAAAACCTATCTGTATGCTTATAATTTTTATAAAATGCTCCGAAAATATCTTAATAATAATTATAATAAATTAATAATAATAATAAATTGAAATGAAAAATTCTCTTGGCTGAACAATTTGCCGCGTAAATAAATATAGAATGGCTTCCTACTGACTTATGCCAGTTGCATAAAAACCCCTCGAAAAACACGTTACAATAGGTGATTTTGTCCCTTCACTGAACTTTTCCCTCCAACGAGTAATGTTTAAGCTCGTTGCATCCCTCGCAATCAGCTGACTGAATGTTTTGACTCGATGACTCCGGAAAACATGGCGGACGTTCTTACCAATATCTTCCGCTAAGAGCGCTGTGAACGGTACCTTAGCCTCTCTATAGTATCTTTAAAGCTCGTTGGTGTACGCACTCCCGCAATTTGCGCCAGTCACAGCCCGCTTAGCTTGCCGTGTTTATTGGGCGCACATAGATAATGACCCCGTAGTAATATTGGTATTATTGTGTGTCTAATATTCTTTTACTGTCATAATATTCCTGCTTTTACTAACTAATACACATGCTTTATTTCTTGATAGGGTGGCTTGAACAGTATGGAGTGGTGTCAGTTGGGAGTGACTGGGTGCTGGACTGTATAGGCAGTTACAGCATCTTTTCCTTGTGGCCATACCTCATATTCAGTGTTTCTCGTGAGCGTCTGCAAGCTTTGGGTTATTCTGAAGAAATGTTGCTGAGTGAGGATGAAAATGAAGATGAATCATCTGCTGTAGTGTGATTAGTCTGTAGTCATAAGCCAAGGATCATGGCCCAGTGTTTTTTATTGTCCTCATAAGATTTCTTTGGGGCAGATGGGTTCATGTTTCGTCCATTAACAACAAAAAATAGAAATATCAAAATGAATAATCTCGTCCAGTGGTTTGGATTCCACGTTTAAAAAAAAAAGGAAGGTCCCATGACTGTTGATCACATAATTAAGAGCCATGTAACACTACAAGCTTGCTTTGAGGTTGTGTTTATGACATGTAATCAGAGTACCGTATTTCCTCGCATAATCGTCGCACGTTTTTAGCCTAAAATTCGTGGAAAAAAGCCGGGTGCGACGATTATGCGAAGAATATTTAAGTTCAAAGAATATACTGTATTATTATTTGCTGCACGGGCCAGTCATTCGCGTAGCGTGAGTCACAGCCTCAGGCAGAGTTAGGCTTCTTTCTTCTAACAAGGTCACGACAGGTTAAAGTTCGCGGAATGTGCTGACGAAGCTGGCCGTTCGCGTCGCGGTTCATAGCCCGCAGGAATAAAGACGCGATTACTTTCTCCTGATAAGATCACACCAGATAAGGCCTATAAGCTTGCGGGATGTGCGCTGGCCGCTCGCGTCACAATTCATAGCCCACAGGCATAAAGTCGAGATTACTATCTCTTGACAAGATCACGCCAGATTAGGCCTATAAGCTCGCGGAATGTGCGCTGGCCGCTCGCGTCACAGTTCATAGACCGCATACAGACGAGATACTTTCTCTCGACAAGATCACGCCAGATTAGGCCTATAAACTCGCAGAATGTGCGCTGGCCGCTCGCGTCATAGTTCATAGCCCGCAGGCATAAATACGAGATTACTTTCTGCTGACAAGATCACGCCAGATTAGGCCTGTAAGCTCGCGGAATGTGTGCTGGCCGCTCGCGTCACAGTTCATTGCCCGCAGGCATAAAGACGAGATTAGTTACTCCTGACAAGATCACGCCAGATTATACGCTCGCGGAATGTGCTAAGTGACGAAGCTTGCCGCTCGCGTCACAGTTCATAGCTCGCAAGCATAAAGACGATATATTTTTCTTCTGACAAAGTCGTGCCAGGTTATAAAGTCGTGGCAGCTCGCGCAACTGACTGGCGCACAAATACGAATATGCTATGCGACGATTATGCGATAAAATTTTATAAACCTATTTTAGTGTTTGAAAAGTGGGGTGCGACAATTACCCGGTGGCGACGATTATGCGAGGAAATACGGTATTATTTTCTTGCATGGCAATCAAAATAGCATAGAAAAGTTAGAGATCAGGAATGAGCCTTTGATCCCAGGGTCACAAACAAAGACTGGAGATTCACAGTTTTCTTTGTTGTTTCGTCTATCATGGAAACTCTTCCAGAGGATCTAATACTGGAAAATTATTTTATAGTCCAGATGAATATGGAGAACAGAATATTATTCTGTTTTATTCAGTGAACTTCAGGAATTTGGGAACACATATCGGTATATAAAAACAAAAGTTTGGTATATGTTGTGGTTCTAAAGCAGTAGGCTCTCCCTACACAGTACATCTTGCTTAATTGCTATCTAGTATTTCCCTCAGTTTAAACTGTTGATATTAGCTGAAGCAAACACTAAATGGGGATCTCATTTTACCTATTTTCATTGTATACATCATCAATATCACCAAAATCATCTCCTTCATACTGTAGTTCGTAAACTGTTGTACTCTACACTCCCATCCCATTTCAGTGTTATTAAGGGCATGATTGGTAAATAAGGATATTTATGAACTCCCCATGTCATTTTGTATATACACTAAACCCCACAAGTTTAAACCCTGTTAAACCAAAAGTCTGGATAATCTGAACAGGTCTAAGAGACAGAAACAAATTTTCATGAATAGAAAATAATAATTTACTGCATTGGTACAAACTCTAATTTAAATCCTTGAAAATGAATATTCTGTATATCTATTAATAGAATCGATTTTCAGTCAATCAATACGAATGTACCCAATTAAATTGGGCAAGAGCAACAATTGATTTCCTAGAGCCTGAAATAAATACATTAATTTTTTACACATTTAATAAAATATTCTTACACAAATTGGGGGGGTTAATTGGATGACTAGTTTCCTATTATGTCAAGCGAACATCAGGCTTAATATAGATTTGGAGGATACATATTGTGCCCGTTAGACTACAAATGCTTGTGGCAGGCCACCTCACATCCACAAACCACGAACACATATGTGAAACATAAGAACAGTGCCAACAAGAGAATCGGATCCCTGGGCGCCCAGGGTGAATTATCCAAGATTTGCATGTTCTCGCATCCCACGTCAAGGACAGAAATAAAATAAAATACACAAGCAGAGTGATTAAAATAAAATTAACTCACATCTTTTATTTACGTACTGTAATTCAGTGACGATGACTTCTAAACATAAGACACTTACACTGGAGGAGAAAATTAAAGTTATTGAAGAACACGAGAAAAACAAACGTCCGGCTAAAGAATTAACTGTGTTGTTTAAAGTGGGGAAAAATGAAATTATTTCATAGTAATCCTGTGCGACAATACAGTATTTCTTTGTAGTGTATTTTGTCTTATTAAAACTCAACCCTTTGTAAAACGGAAACTTGTGAAAACGGAAAAATAGATCCGGAACGATTGCGTTCCATGTTAGGTAGATTTTACTGTATTACTTACCCCTGGACGTAAATTAAGCCTAAGTGAGCAAGATCTGGTGATGTTTGCTTGATGAACAAAAGTAGTCATCAAATTGCACCCTTCATTTGATTAAGAAGTGTGTTATTAAGTGTGTAAATAATTCATGTATTTATTTCAGGTACAGTCATCCCTCGTTACGCGTTCTCACTAAGGGCGTTATCCCTATGATGCGATTTTAAAAAAATGTAGGTAATTGTATAAAATAAAAAAATAAGTTAGGTTGCAGATTCACAGTCACACTGTGGGATGATTTTGTGATCGAGTGTGCAGCGCTGCAAGGCGGAATGTATTCAATTTCAAAGAGAGTGCTGACTGGCTGTGCTGCATTGTTTCAGTGTTGACTGGCAGCATGTGGTCATTATTAAAGAGAGCATTGAGTTAACTAGCTGTGTTTTATTGTTTCTAAAAACGTTATGGAGAAAAGAAAGTGTGAGCAAAATGCTTCCAAAAACAAAAAGCAAAGGAAATCAATAATACTTGAAGAAAAGCTGAAAGTTATAAAAAGATATGAACGCAATGAGTGCACTGTGGACATTGTCAGAGCTACAGGAATCTAGGAATCAACTCTGAGAACCATAAGAAGTCAAGCAGAAGAAATTAAAGAAAGCTGATAAAGTGCGACCAGAACATTTCTGTCAATACTGTACGAGAAAAGAGGATCCCCGGTTCTAAAATCTCCAAAGATCGCCCCACTTTGTTGTTGGGAGGAAATGCGTCTCGAGACCATAAAATCAAACCCCTGTTGGTTTATCATTCCGAGAACCCACGAGCACTCAATTGTATTTCTTTAACACTCGTAGGCTTTTTATTTTTCCCTTGAAGTAGTCTGTATCACCTACCTAACCCATATTATACCATATATACCCGAATACCCTACCCCCCCCCCCCCCCCGAATGATCCCTGCACCCTCATTTGTGTATGGAAATTTAAAAAAAACTTTTATTTTTATTTTTGTCACTTTTAAACAACTGTACACAATCATTTCTTAATAACCTAAACCTATAGTATAAATTTTAGCTACCGCCCCGCTTACGAGTTCCATGCCTCGCGTCCGCACGGCCGTGTGTAAGAAGCGTGCAGTACACAACGACTGAAAATGAGCAAAAGAACAAGTTTTACGGCATCCTTCAAGTTGAAAGTGCTAGAATTTGCTGCAGAAAATGGAGTGAAAGCGGCTAGTCGTAAATAAGAAGTGCAGCCGTGTATGATTCGTTATTAGCGTAACCAGAAGGACAAATTATTGGGAACAAAGAAAACTTGTGTGTCCTTTCTCGGTGTGAAAAAAGGAAAGTACAAAAATGTGGGCATTAAAGTTCTGGAGTGGGTTCGAGAAACAAGAGACAATGGTCACGCTGTAAATCACGAAATGATGCCGCGTAACATTGCAACACTGCGTAACCTTGAACTCAGCGTTCGCACTGCTGTGACCAGTCAGCTGTGATGATGCAAGAGAGTGGCTATTTAAATGCGTTATTATCACTTATTTCGTAAATAAAGTATAGGTTAAAATAACTATTTTGTGTGTTTTTTAAAGACGCTAGGTGCTCCTTTGTGTGCCTTTATACCATGCCATCCTAATCTATATCAAGGGAAATTTTTAAAGCTGAAAATTTTAAAAAAGGAAAAAAAAAAAAGAAGAAAGACAATTATAATACGGGGGGGGTGTTATGCGAGTAAATACGGTATACCCGAACAAGCACTCGCACCATCTAGCAGATACTCGCAACACCCTATACCGCATGTGGCAGGCAATTTTAATCTTTAAAATTTGGATGACTCAATTAATACCCGCGCCCCAATTTTTCATGTCCGAATTTTAATAAAAATGTGCGGGGGTATTGGGCTTTATACGGTAATATATTCACTTTACGTGATGATTACTTGCAACGAATTCATAGCGTAAATCGAGGAATACCTGTACTAGGAAATTAATTGTTACTTCCCGCCCAATCTAATTAGGCACACTCGTGTTGATTGACTGAAAAGCTTCTACTAATAGATTACTTAGGCAACACCGAAAAATATTTCAATATTTTGTATAATGCACATAGCCATTAATTGCTGAATCAGTGATAAAGAGAAGACAATTTGGATGGAACCGTGATGTATCCCCAGCATTTCATTAGCATGACATCGTTGGGTATGGCCTTGCTGTGCTTGACCCAGACAAGAGCATGCTCCAGTGCTGCAGGTCCCTCGTTATGCACAGTGATATGTGAAAAGTGTGGATTCCGTGACCTGTAGACCAGATGTCCTGAGTTCATTGACTGCTGCCGCAGTGGGAAACCATTTTACTGGTGACTGGGTTGCATGTAGTATGCTCATTCTGTTGTAGTGTGTTTATAACAAGACTTGGATTTCTTAGTTATTTAGTTATTGTTGTTTAAGGAGCAGAACAGCAAGATCATCTGCCCCTTGGATTTCTCCAAGACAAGTCAAGTAATCTATGACCCACTCAGTAAAGCACCTTATATGTAGGTGTTTCAAATCTAGCTTGTCGCTAAATAAAACTGTGATTTTTATGCATATCACATCAATTTATAATGTATAATCACGTTCACTGTCTTTCATCTGGATTGTCTTCTAAAAGTTACACTATGTCATTGTCAGCTCATCACATTGGTAACTTGAACACTGATCGAAGTGCTGGATATTAGCAACTGGGCTGGGGGGGAGAGACATAAAGCTCACAGTTGCTTTCCCCTTTTGTTTGGCTGTCATATCCCCTAATCTGAAAATTTCACTAATCCAAACTGACCTTGGTTCCAATTAGTTTATACTAACAAGGTTCTACCGTATTGTTTTCCATCTTGTATCATGGCCATTGTATGTACTTACAGGCATGATAAAAGGAAGGATTTCAAACACAATCAAGAAATAACAAAATAAATTATGGAGTATGTTTTTCAGTCACACCAAAAGCACAATAGATTATCATCATTCTTATACTTAAAAATGACCTCTGAGTATGAACTCTCATTAAGACTTACTGTTGTAGGACCTAACCATATCTCCTTTTTGCAAAGATGTACAAACCAACTATTACACTACAGTCCACATCTGTAAGTAGCTCATTGCCAACTCTTGGATGCTATGGCTGAAACTAATTAGCACCATGCAGCCAACAACCTATTGTTATAGTTAGTGGTTTTTAGTATTTTGCCATAGATGCAAAAATTTGTCCATATCTTGTCACATTGTGCATCTTCATGTTCTGTGACCCCTAAGAGTGAATTTTAGCAGGTTTTAGTTAGTGATGTAAAGTTGGCTCAAAATGCGAAATTTTTCGTTTTCTGTCAAATAAATGTGATTTTCTTGATTTTCTACAAAATGAACTAATTCTTTTTAAATACCGTACTTCTTTGCATAATCGTTGCATATATTTAGCCTAAAATTCTTGGAATGAAAGCAGGGTGTGACAATTATGCAACGAATATTAAAGTTCAAAGAAGAAAAACCAGTCTTTCTTTTTTAATATACTGTACACACCTGCCAACCTGTCAGTTTTTTTTTTCATAAAATTTACAGAATTGTAGTATGACTTTGTGGTTTTAAGGGTGATTTATAACATTTTACAATTTTACGCACTGAGATCTTCTCTTTCAAATTCGCACCAAGATGAGCTTAAACAGACTGTCGATAGTTTGTGTTTCTTCTTCCTAGCGTCTTCCTGCTGGTACAGGGTCCACTATTTTGATCTTGCCTCGCCATTTTCTATGATCTTGGGCATCTTGTGGTCGTAGGTTGAGAGTCTTCATGTCAGCATTTACTGTGTCATGCCAGCGCTGCTTTGGACGTTGCCCATTAATTTCAAACGAGTGGGTGAAATTGGCAGCTGTTCCAGGTTCAGCACGCAGGACATGACCATACCATTGGAGACACTTTTCCCGTGCCATCTCAGTGATGGGTGTGATGCCCATGATGTATGACCGATGAATATTCAACATATCGCTCTGATTTATATTTTACCAAACGGTCTTCAATCGTGAATTCGACTCTCTGTTTTTGTTCATGCAGTTTCCCACATATTTTGTCACTTGGGGATTTTACAGAAAGACCATCTGGAAAGTTGGCAGGTATGACTGTATCATTATTTGCTTAATTTGTAATCCTGAGTACTCCACTTTCATCAAGTTCACCATATAATTCTTGTATTTTCTCCTTGTAAACATGGCGTGCGTAACATCACACACTGATCTATGTTGCGATGTTTCCAAGGAAGTGGCTGATGGCGTGAGCTGTCAGAGTTTTAATTTAACCAGAGTGTCCTTTGAGTAAGTTTCTGCCAATAGCAGTCGATCCTGTTTTCACATCGGCAAACTGGGGCTGGCAGCACTTAGTGCGGCACTATATTGAATCTCGTCGTTTCGTGGCCAACTCCCAGAAGCGATAGGGGGGTCCATACAAGTTTCACTCCCCTGGACTGGCGCTGAGTGCGACCGCTGTCTCTAGCTTGCCGTGTGCCGGCTGCTCACGTAGCTGGAGTCATAGCCTACAGGCACAGAGGCAAACTCTTTTCTTTTGACAAGGTCACGTCAGGTTATAAGCTCGCGGCAGTGTGTGTGCAACCAATCAGCGCATAAATACGAATTTGCTTAGCGACTATTATTACAAGGAATTTTATTAATTTGACAGGTAGGATGTGACAATTATGCAAGGAAATACATTATCATGTATACCTTCACAAAGAGCTTTACTTCTTTATTATTTAGCTAAAATTAGCTTTCTTTTGGGTGGACTATGTATGAAATTTTTTAATGTCAGATATTTCCTTAACAGTCAACAACCTAAATGCAAAACTTTTCCTTAACTGAATGTTTAGATGCACAATTATGGGGTAAATTTGCACATTTGTTTGTTATGTTATTCTGCCTCATCCTGACATTGCCATTTTCGAGATATTGGGGCCTGTCCTTTTCATATCTCGAGGATGTTAAATCCATGGAAATCAAAATTAAATTTCATAATAGTTGCCATATTACAAAAGTGGCAGACATCACACTCTTGATACATCACATTGCATATGTATGCTTGAAAAGGAAGCTGTCACCATTCAGGGAGAATCATGATGAAACTAAAACTGTAATGCAGTTGCTTTTAAGTTATCACTGTTGGGGTAAGAACATAATATACATGTACCCTTCTTTCCTGCTCATATATTCATTCATTCATCATTGTTTCATTGTGGTAAATAATTAATTCTTTATTTCTTTCAGTGGGTCATCCATGGCCTTGTGTGTGAATATTGCTTTTTGCCAACTTTTCCTGGAGGATGTTGCTTTAGCCAATCAGGAGCAAATACATGTTAACACTGTCAAAGATGAAATTTGTTATTTTCCTTTGTAATTGAAAGCCTAGATTAAAATGAAAGAACATGTGGAATGTACAAACAGTAGGTGGTAGATTTTAAAAATAACGGTAATTTTTTATTCGGGATATTCTTAGTCTGAGTGGTAGTATTTCACAGAATTGAAACGTTGATGACTTAATTTAGTTTTCAAATGTGTCTTTTCAACAATGTCTCAGTCTCACTTATAGCTGTGATTATATGTAAGCTATTGAAGTATGAGTGGTGCTGAGTGTCATTCAGGGCATAGTTGGTGCCTGTGAATGCTGTGAAAATTGCTACTCACAGGGTTGGTACTGCTGTACTGGCTCAGTGAGGAAAGCCTCACCGTGCATAGTATGCCTAATTATGGCACTGCCTTGGTTTATGGAGTTTTTATCCTCATAACTCATTATGTGTTTCCAGCTTGTGCCCATCAGATGAACATGCTGGGTATGAGCTCAGTGCTCAACTCTGGGCTGTCGCCACCTCTTCGTACTTGCTTGATTGGTCTGTGTCATCTCCCCACCCACTCTCTTGCACTGGCCACTCATTTGCCTCACTCACAGCTGGTCAGGTCCTGAGTTACTGGCAGCAGGAGGACACAACCAGCCTTCCGGCTGAATTCCTGGCAGACAGTTAATTTCTATTGACAAGTTTTGAAAGCTGTAGCAATTTTCCTGTTCCATTCTTTGCAGGTTTTAGCAAATGGTGCCCCAATATTGATAACCCAGACATTTTTATATATGTATATTTTTGTTATTATTTTATAGCAATTCACACATCACTGCGACAAGAGACCTTAAAATGTTTTCTGTATAATATTATTGTATTTATTATTTCTTGTGGCTTTTCCTCAAGCACACTAGCTTGTTTAATAAGAGACATGAGAATTTGATTTCTTATATAAATCTATTCAGGGTGTTTCAAAAATGTGGTCGTGCCTTTTCAGGGTGTGTTCTTTAAAGCCATGGCAGAAATTTTGATTTAACCCATCATACTTTAGAACCAGAAGAGACAGGGTCGGGAATGAGTATGTAAGGAGAGACATGCAGGTGAACTTGACCCTGGGGGAAAGGATGAGTGTGGCGAGATTAAAGTGGTCAGGTCATGTGAAGCGGATGCATCAGACCCGAACTCCAAGCCAGTACAGTAGAACCTCGATGCATCGTTTTTCAAGGGAGAGGGGGAAAATGATGATGGATGCGGGAAACGATAAATGCGGCTAACATAAAAAAAATTGAGTGAAAAATAAAGAAAGTACGGGTACTGTATTTGGACATATTTCTTCATGTAAACTTCATAGAGACGTCAAAATATTGCAACCACGATGTATGCGATATGATTTCATATGTCATTTTATCACTTGCTCTTTTTAGTTAAAAAGTCATTAATTGTTTTTTGTTTCGTCAAAGCTTTGCGTTTCAGACGAAACAAAGCCTTCTCAACTTGCATAATGTTCTCTTCTTCACGATCACTGATGACATGCGAGTACATGAAGGATTTCATCTTCGCTAAGACGGCATGCGCTTCGGCGAAACTCGGGACGACTTGGGGCTCACGATCGTCTTCTCTTCATCACTCCTCTCCCCCGCGCCATCATCGCACAGCTCGCCAATCTCCGCGGGAGATACTTCCGGTGTTCCGAATGAAAGAATACAGCAGTTCCGAGTGTTCGCGGGTCTCTGACCGGGCAAGCTATTTCAAGGCTAAATGACGTCACGCTATGACGACACCCGCTCAAGACCGTCTAAATGCTTTCATTGCTGTTCTGTGTGATCTAACTTGTTAGCCAAGCATTGCCAAACGCAGCGTAACATTATTGAGATTACGAGAATTGCGTCGTCAGTGAAGTAAAGTTTTCATTACGAACTACAGATAAAATTGTAATCGCCGCCCACGACCAAGATACTACACGGAACCACTCAGAAAGAAATGAAACAGCACAATGACGGCTTGGCGCTTCGAGCAGAATCGTTGGCGCCTGAAGGCTCTTAGGAGCGGTTATATAGTGTGGTTGCGCGTAAACAATCTGCGCACTGCAGTCCAGCCTACTTGAACTTGCTTCAGCCGAGAAACTTGCTCAAGCCTAGGAACTCCTAATCGTTCGTACCTCGTACATTCTCGCGTAACAGGTTGCCGCTATGCTGCTTCAAATTCAAAAGAACTTTAGCATATATTTTTCTCATAAACGATCAATGCGGGAAAATTGTGGCCAAGGACTAGTGATTTTTTGACGATCCATGCGAAAAAACGATAGTTCGAGGAACGATACATGCGGGGAAATTTAACATTAGTTTATATGGAAAATTTTCGGGACTAAATTAATTGAACGATGCATACAGGAAAACGACAGTTCCGGGAACGATGCATCGAGGTTCTACTGTATTTGAAGATGGAGGTGCCAGGAAGAGATGGACAGACAGGAAGATCTCATGAGGAGAGGAGTAACATGGGATGCAGTGGAGAGGGGAAAACTATACCAGGACAGGACTAAACGGAGGCATATCGTTCACAATGTTCCTACCCGGCTCACTGGAAGAATATCCTGATGATGATGATGATACTTTAGGACATGTTCTTGCAATAGTGCATGAGTAATTCATTTTGATTTCATGCTACAAGCAATATAGGAATGCAGACTGTTGACCCGTGAAGTCAATGTTGCTCAACCACGCAAGGGGAAACACATACTTAGAATGCAGCTATGAGGCAGCCAACAGCAGTTTTGTTTATATTTGGTTCCGTCAATCAGTGTATAATGCTTTCCTGTGATGTGTACGGCTGTAACCATAGGTCTAATTCTACAAAAACAAAAGGAAGAAATTGCTGGGTACCATACATTTCCTAATGGAGAAAATTCTCCAGAATGATATGGAACTTGGTTAAATAAAGTTAATCACTCCAACTTTCAACTGGCTTTCTGTGTTCAATACACTTCCTAGATGACATTGTGGGGTTTGAAGCAATTTTTTCAGTGTTGCCTTAGTAAACAAGATTTTAGTGCTTTTCAGTCGGTTAACACGAATGTACCCGAAAGAGCTGGGTTATGCCCTAATCCTGAAATAAATTACATGAGATTAATAAATACACTAGGATGACCAGTTTCGATCGTCACGTGATCATCATTAGATCCATTACACTTAGGCTATAATGATTATGGACTATCTATTAAACTTAAAAATGAACATCTGAAGACAATTACGACATGAATATCATTAGATATCATTAGATGATTATTATCACTATTGAATGTCAGGGAAAAGACCGAGGGGAAGACTCAGAAAACGATGGATTGAGACCGTGAAATCAGTAGTGGAGAAAGAAGGGCTGAAATGGGAAGAAGTTGTAGAACGAAAGTTGTACAATGACAGAAAGCAGTGGCGAGTGCTTGTCTACCGCACCCGGGATACTGGAGATTGAAAATGATGATGTTGAATGTCAGGCTGTTTAAACATTTATTTGCTTTAAATTTATTAAATTTAAATATAATCAGTTTCTTTAAAATGTTTTTAAATCATACTAATGTATTTGCTGCAAATATTCTCCCGTTAGTCGAAGTAATCTAGTTCTCTACCTTTGGTGACTTGAAATCGTACATAAAGTCCTCCCTCTCATAGATATTCTACCTGAATTGCCGTCAAAATATAAGAATTTCATTTTTCAAGAAAATTTATACTTCATTGATTAATGTATGATAATGTAAAACAAATTGTTCTGCCCAGTCAATGCTTGATTGTTAAAATACTTACTTCAGGCACATGTTTCGAACAAAATAGGTTCCTCCATAACCTAAAATTGGTTGCCTATTAAAATTTACATAATATGGTAATGGGGTGATACGAACGAAATGGGTTATGAGTGAGATGAGAACAAAATTTAAAAAAGTTGTTCCAAAAAGATGCCACATTGGCTTTCAAAGCAATTCTTCTTGGTTTTTGCTGTGTCTTTTGCGGGGTTTCGCCTAGGTGCACCCAATTAGGCATATCAGCGGGCTCTAGGTAACCTTTCACTATGTCCCCGTATATGGAGCACATTTGCACTTGGCTGCGAGAGCTAAGAGTTCTTATAGCTTTTCTCCTCCATATAGAGGTTTCCAAAAAAGATGACATATTGGCTTTCAATCAAGTAATCCAGCAATTCTCCTAGAGGTACCAATTCATGCTAATCAGCAGTCTCTTGATGACTGCCTGGACCACCACATGGGATAGTGGCCATTAAAGCCAATATATCATCTTTTTGGGTGATTGATATGGTCCTAGTTTTAAGAAGTCTTGTAGAAGTGTGACTTAAATTCTCTTTACAGCACTAAAATTGCTATCTTAGTTCAAGGGATATGTATGTTCCAACTTTGTCATTATTTGTCAGTTAACCAAAGACATAATTTTGTTGCTTTGCCATGTGTTTAAGCTGTAGGCTTGTCAGTAAACAGTAGCCGAGATAACATGTCGCATTTCATGGCAACTTCTGAAGACAAATACGACACGAATATCATTAGATGATTATTATCATCTGAAATGTGTTTGCTTGTTATTGTAGTTCTTATAGTAATATGTCTTAGCCATAGAAAAACACCACATACCCAGACATGTACCGATTGTTACGCCAGAAACTTTTGACTGAATGACTCAATGTTCAGCTGGCATGTGATTCATACCCACATGCTACAAGAAACGTTCTATCTATGGCCATGCTGCTTTCTGTATTACTTTTGTATCAAGATGCTCAGAAATGTTCTTGCGTGAAGTAAAGTTTCAAGTCTTGTAACCCTGTAACGAAATGCCTCCGAATATTATGACTTCAGATTTAATTAGATACTGTATGTTCCCACAGAACACGTTCTGAAAAAGCTGTACATCAATTTTGAAACACTCTGTATACCGGTAGGTAAATACAATAAAGTGGAAATACAAACAACATGGAGAAAGGACAAGGACTGCCATTGTGGTTGTCCTTTCTTTGTGTTTCTATCCTTCTTTTCCTGTCCAATGATTGATTGCTACTTGTCAATGTAAGATTCACATGTTCTTATATATACTGTATTACCTCTGCAGATAACCAAGAGGTTGGGTATGTATACTTATAATGAAAGAATTTAGCATTTAATGGCTTGTCATGTATATCTATTACAGCCCCTGCTATAGAGCATTCAGTGTTAAGAAAAGACTGTGGATCATGTGGACTGTGTTTCCAGCGAGTGGCATAATGCATTATCTTCACCTTCTTTGATTGCTGCGCTAAGCACACGCTTGTTTCAGATGATGTTGCAGCTTGATAAATGATTGTTCTTCCCAATGTTCTAACCCAAAAAATTATAAAATTACTGAGACTTAATAAACGTAATACTTGTATACCATAATGAAGGAAATAAATTAGGTAGAATGCTGTTAATGCTAAAAGAATATATATATATATATATATATATTCAGTGTTGTTTCATTGCAACAGGATAGGTTAATAAAACCTAGTGGAGGGAGGTTTTTGTAACAAGTAAAAGCCCTAAGATTCATAGTTTTATCTCGATGCTGGATGTTCTATAGGGTATCTCTATCCTTGTAAATTTTGTTCTTGTATCTGGTTCAAATGAAATGTCATATTGGAAGATGCTATAATTTCTGTATCATCCCCAGAAAGCCAGAGTATAGTATGCGACGATTTACTGCAGCGCTAAATTCTATTAAAACTTAGCGATGGTGGTTACATTAGATTCTTCTATCCATAGCAGGATTTAGGTGTAAAAATGAAGGTCTGCTGCCTACGATATTTACCTGCAAAGTAAATGGCTCCTTTCAATGTTACATTTGTCACCATTTGCATTTTCCAGGTGTCGTAATTATCGCGCCCTAAGGCCTCGATGCGCACTACACCGTTTGAATTCATTGTCTCACTTCAATCGTGCCGCGTGTTGATGTCCGGAACACTAACGATTGTTACCTACAATACTTTAGCTTCATAGGATGATAAATATAATATAAATCTCAGTTAATTTTCTATGATAGTACCAGTGTTGTTGCTTTTAATTTCTAATAGTGTGTTTGTATGTCAGACAAATCATTCAGGCCACTCTGGTTCGGGTCATTATTATTGTTATTATTATTGCAAGGCCAGAAGAGTTTTATACAATATTTTTATATAAGTATCGACTTCGTTTTGTTTACCTTTTCAGTATTTGTAAATAAATTTGGTACATCCCTATTTGTACATAAAAGGAAATAAATATTATGAATTAAGCTCTAAATGATTCTGCATATTATGTCTCCTTTGGATTGAGATTAAAATTGCCTTCTATAGAATATATAAATGTTTCTGATGCTATTCCCCTCCACAACTTAGCAAACATAATCGCTGGCTTAGGACCTAAATAGCATATCTACAATGGGAATCCTATTAAGATACGCTATTCTGGTACTGAGCCAGCGATTCCACCAGGGGAATGTGTGCTGCACTGTTTGAATTTTGGCATTGACAGCGACAACATTATTAAATCATGGATTTCTCCAGATTTTTTCCATGCTCGCTCCTTAAAAATGTTGAGATGCTACCTTCTCAATCCTAGACCCTATTAATAACAGTTATACAAACAAATACCCAGGAATCATTACCAAGTTGTTCTTAATGCCTGAATGGAGCAACAACGGTTCTAAATGTGACCATATTTACCTCACTGCCTACTGGTCAGTACATAGTGTCATGTTGTAATGGGGACCAGGGTTCACTCACTATATCAGTACACAAATGATAGTGTGCATTACTAACCACTAAACTTTATTATTACTATTGTACACAGTTTTTTACACATTTCTCAAGCAGCAGTCTGCCAATTCCTATACTCGGTGATGCTCTGCCTTGCAATTCCCGCTTTTAGTCCCCGTGTCTGCCCACATGCCACATCGAACTCAGGGTCTCCAGCACTGTCCGCTACTACCCACTCTTACAAGGGAGTGTTTAACAAGCAAGATCAAGTGAGATAAATAGCAACATAACGGAAAAGAAATAACACAAAATTACTTCGAAAGAAAAATCAAACAAGAATACTGTGAAAATTGAAAGTATGCTTCAACAAAAGGCTTAGCAAAAATAAAGATAACACGAGAGAGAGTGAAAATACTGATTAGCCTAATGTAGTTAAGGAACTGTCAAATGAATCAGAAACCTTTCACATGTAGGCTACTCCTACAATATGGAACAAAAAACAGACAGAAAACCGGGCGAAATAACTTGGTGATTCCGTGGAGGTTTTCACATAAAGCTTGGTTGAGGCCAATCAAGACAGTATAGAATAGTCTTACATAACAGACATCATCTCTGTGTGTGCCACGCGCACAGCATGTCCCAAAAACACAAGAAAAATAAGCTAAAGAAGGTACTGGTAGTGTATCACTTTCAACTGTTAAGAGATACAGAATTTACATTGTTGCAAAAAGAACAAGACAAAGAAACAAAACTCACCATGACATAACTGGAATGGAACAGATAGGAAAGTTCTAAACACTTGAAAGCACACACAAAAAAATCGAAATGTAGTAACCGAATTTATTCAGTTACAGTAGCTCACCCTCGGGTTTTGCCTTGTGCAGTTAGTTTGGGTATTTTATTCGTATCTTATTATATTGGGTTAATGTGGGGTTGCAGAGGTGATTTTTATTGTGACTGTGTGTCTTTGCGGACGGATTCATCTTTGGATGGTCTGGACAACCTAGGATCACTGTTTATTAATTATCGGTTTTTGGATATTTGATATTATAAAATACGGGGTTTTGCGATTTATTACGTTTTGGGAACAGGGATATAAAAGACTGTATTATTACCTGTAGTAGAAGCATTAAGCCTCCGTGGCTTAGGCGGCAGCACGCCAGCCTCTCACCGCTGGGTCCGTGGTTCAAATCCCGGTCACTCCATGTGAGATCTGTGCTGGACAAAACGGAGGCAGACAGGTTTTTCTCCGGGTACTCCGGTTTTCCCTGTCAAACTTTCATTCCAGCAACACTCTCCACTATCATTTCATTTCATCCGTCATTCATTTAATCATTGCCCCAGAGGAGTGCGTCAGGCCTCGGCAGCCGGCACAGTCCATATCCTCGCCGCTAGATGGGGGCTTCATTCATTCCATTCCTGACCCGGTCGGAGACTGGAAGCAGGCTTTGGATTTTCATTTCAGTAGAAGCATTATTTCATTTTGGTTTGGGGTTAATGTGTTTATTTTAACTAGAAATGTTAAAAGTTTCAATTGCTGGCTGTACTATAGGTACACGAGTCAAAATTTTCGAAGGCTGGAAGTTGGGGCATATGGAAAAGTTAAACGGTAATTTGACTTATTTGTGTCAAGCCAGGAAATGCCTGGGCTAAGAATAGCCTTAACTCTGATGACTCGGCGCAGGAAAAGTACTCAGTGAAGTTAGTGTGCGCTCAGCAGAATTACGATCGTCAAATGTTCCGATGTTGCCACGAATATCCGCTTGGAGTGGGCGCGCGCCAATGAGTTCCGGCAGGTCAAAAGGACAGTACTGGGTGGAAGGATATTCATGCGTGAGTGTTTTAAAATGGCGTGTTTGATGCTGTTACGATGTCTTCTTGCGAATCAGGGTCGTTCTATGTGATAGTGCGGTAACGAACAGCAAAGGCAGTGATAGTTCTCCTCTGAGCTTCGGCTATTGGTAACTACATTATTTCAGTGTTCTTAAGGGAATCAGGGTCGTTTCACTTGCCGTGGTGCAGTAATGAACAGCTGGGACTTTATAAGCTTTCACTGAGCTTCGGCTATTGAAACTTACATTATTATGGTTCTGTTCAAGTACCATGGGTTGTTGGTGCAAATCACGCCCGAAGGACGATTATAACACATGACTATACATCTGGGCCTAACAAGCTATTTGTGGTCCACATGTTGGAAAGTGGTGGCGAGCGACTTATCGTGGATCGAGCAAAAAGACTGTGGAACAACGCTATAATCGCCGACTGTTGGAACTTGTGTACATTTTCCGTACAAACTACACAAGTGTAAATATGATAGGAGGCTGAATGCCTGGGGTCAAACTGACCAGAAGTGTTGTTGCTCTAAGAGCATAGAAGCAGTGAACAGAAGGTACTGTACAGAAATTATTACAAGTGTATTGAAGGGTATATTGTGTTGTATATTTGTGTACATATGTGTTAGAACAGCCAATAGATTATCATTTTAAAATCTATGTGTGTTTATATTCCTGTCTTGCATGAACCTGTACATCAGCAAACGCATGCCAAATGCCCTACGCCTGGGAGAAAGGGTTTTCATAGTCGGGGCAACAGCTATGTATTTATTTCTATTTTATTCAGGAAGACCCATATGGTCAACCTTGGCGCCCATTCAAAGTCGGGAAGTAACGTTAAAATCACTTGTGGCCTGTATTTAAAGGCAGTAAATTCTGTAGGTTTGTGGTAATGTGGGTAGTTAATGGTAAATCAACTCCAGCGAGGAGGGGAGAGTGTTTCAATGTTTAACATGGATACGTAAATGATTACAAATACACACATCAAAAAAAGTTTTGCATCACCTCGGTTCCAAGAGTTCCGGAACCGTTAAATACAAAGGGAATAGAGATCAACACAAACAACATTTCAGCTCGTTTTATTGCTCATGAGACCCACACATTGCATGTTGTACCATCATACAGCTAGACTTTCAGCATTTGTGGTCCAGATTGCAGTACACACCACTACCTCTAATACCCAGTAGCACGTCCTCTTGCATTGATGCATGCCTGTATTCGCCGTGGCATACTATCCACAAGTTCATCAAGACACTGTTGGTCCAAATTGTCCCACTCCTCAACGACAATTCGGCGTAAATCTCTCAGAGTGGTTGGTGGGTCAAGACGTCCATAAACAGCCCTTTTCAACATATCCCAGGCATGTTCGATAGGGTTCATGTCTGGCGAACATGCTGGCCACTGTAGTCGAGCGATGTCGTTATCTTGAAGGAACACATTCACAAGATGTGCACGATGAGGTCGAGAATTGTCGTCCATGAAGACAAATGCCTCTCCAATATTCTGCCGATATGGTTGCACTATGGGTCGGAGGATGTCATTCAGGTATCGTAAAGCCGTTTCGGAGCCTTCCATGACCACCAGTGGCGTACGTCGGCCCCACATAATGCCACCCCAAAACATCAGGGAACCACCACCTTGCTGCACTCGCTGGACAGTGTGTCTAAGACGTTCAGCCTGACCAGGGTGCCTCCAAACACGTCTCCGACGATTGTCTGGTTGAAGGCATATGCGACACTCATCGGTGAAGAGAACGTGATGCCAATTCCGTGGGGTCCATTCAGCATGTTGTTGGGCCCATCTGTACCGCGCTGCATGGTGTCGGGGTTGCAAAGCTGGACCTCGCCATGGACGTCGGGAGTGAAGTTGCGCATCATGCAGCCTATTGCGCACAGTTTGAGTTGAAACACGACGTCCTGTGGCTGAACGAAACGCATTATTCAACATGGTGGCATTGCTGTCAGGGTTCCTCCGAGCGGCAATCCGTAAGTAGCGGTCATCCACTACAGTAGTAGCCCTTGGGCGGCCTGAGCGAGGCCTGTCATCGACAGTTCCTGTATATCTGTACCTCCTCCATGTCCGAACAACATCGCTTTGGTTCACTCTGTGACGCCTGGAAACTTCCCTTGTTGAGAGCCCTTCTTGACACAAAGTAACAATGCGGACGCGATCGAACTGCGGTATTGACCTTCTAGGCATGGTAGAACTACAGACAACATGAGCAGCGTACCTTCGTCCTGGTGGAATGACTGGAACTGATCGGCTGTCGTACCCCCTCCGTCTAATAGGCCCTGCTCATGCATGGTTGTTTACATCTTTGAGCAGTTTTAGTGACATCTATGAACAGTCAAAGGGACTGTATCTTGGATACAATATACACAGTCAACGTCTATATGCCGGAGATCTGGAAACCGAGGTGATGCAAAACTTTTTTTGATGTGTGTAAGTCACTTTATTTAAATTGTAGTTTTACTTAAAATAGTTTTGAATGCGGGCTATTTGCCCTAACATAGGTTAGGCTCACATGGAAGTCGTGAGCCGAAAGAAAGACTAGCAGGAGGTTGCAACTGCGTAGAAAGGTGGGGTTAAAATTACAAGTTTATATCACTTCTTAAATTTTGGTGGAGCCAATCGTGAAGACATATACTGAAATATCACCAAATGTGGAGTTTGAGAGTTGCATGTTACCATACAAAATGTTACACCATAGTTAGGCTACTTCTGTATCAGCCAATAAGATGTGACACAAAATTTTGCCACATATGTGCAAAGAATTACACAGGTGAAATATAACTTCTACCAGTACCATAGCGGGCTTACTTGTACAAAGACGTAGAAATAACATTGGCCTAATAATATTACAGGGCTTTGGATAACAATACCCAAAACGGCTCAGGCCAACCTCGTAGTCGAACCTGGTCCGGCAGATCTGCCACGATGTAGTCTCATCAACGCGCGGGATCGTTTATTGTTATTATTATGTATAATATTTGCAAATGGGGGTAATTCCCCGGTGGCAAATTATACAAATACAGAAATTCACCAACAATAACATCAAACACGATTTGCAATTTAGGAACTATAGTAATTACATCGTAGTACAGGGTCATTATGTGTGTGCGCGCCATTAAACACGGCAACCTAAGCCGGCTGTGACTAGCGCAGTTCGCGGCCGCGTGACCCGGCCCAGCCGGCTGTGGCGTGATCCGCTGACTCATATCGTTAGTTCACACGTGTATTGTCATTCATATGGACATGTATCAGCAAAGCTTAGACATTAGTGTTGCACGTTTAGTGAGTATTGCGATTACTGTGATTGTTGGTCATGCCTAGACACCAATTCACATTGCGTGAACGTGTGTATATCCATAATTCGTATATGAAAAGTATTAGAGGTTATAAAGCGGCAATGAAATGTAACGCTCGTTTAAATGTAACTCAACTGATTTATTTAACACAAAATACATGAACTGTTTAAATGCGTTGTGCCGTGAACAGATCATAAAACGAACTGTTTAAAAGTTAGTTGAGGGCGCTAGTTGCGCCTATCGATCAGGATGGAGGTCGATACCGGCAGGTGCCCGATCTCACCAACACTTCCCCTCGACCAACAGCCGGAGTCATCCTGGTGCATGTGGTCTCAAGCCAAGGCTTTGAGCACATTTCTCATGCTTGGGCCTTGACAATCCTTTTGTCAATATGTCGGCAGGCATCTCATCCGTTGGAGTGTACTCCACCGAAACCACCTTTTTGGCCACGGCATCTCAGACGAAATGGTGCCTGATATCGATGTGCTTCGTCCGTGAATGAAACATAGGATTCGACGTCAGCTTCTGCGCACCTACATTGTCGTTCTTCACTGGGACAACATCTATCGGTTTTCCGAAGTCTTTCAGGAGTTTCCTCATGTGTAGAGCTTCCTTGGTTGCTTCTGTCAAGGCCATGTATTCGGCCTCCGTCGACGACAGGGCCACAGTAGGCTGCTTCCTGGACTCCCAACTCACTGTAGCGCCGCCTAGTGTGAACGCGTATCCGGTGTACGATTTTCGATCCATCAGGCAGCTTCCCCAGTCAGCGTCCACGTACATCACCGCTGGATTTGGAGTACATGAGGCCGAGATCGCGTGTGTTAGCGAGTTATCGCAAGACACGTTTTGCAGCCTTCCAGTGCTGCTGTCCGTGACAGTCGTTGAACTGAGAGAGAGAACTGACTGCATGGGATATGCATACCTGCCAACTTTTACGGTTTATCCGTAAAATTTACGGAAATTGCAGCATTTTACGGTTTTACGGACGAACGGTGTCATTTTACGATTTCGCGGACAAAAATTTGAAACGATAATTTACATTCGATAATACCGCCCACTTCCGTACAATCGATTGTTTGCGTGGGTCGAAGGCAAGTCCACGATAGTCGATAACTCGTTCTTTGATATGATTCGTACTTTTAACCGTGTGATGGCTGTGTCGTCATCGTAATTGAATTTGAAGCCGGGATAACCGTTCTTGCATGTGAATCTTAGGTGTTGACAGGCTCTGCTTCGCATATTCTTTGTTCCGCTCCGTTCGCTCGTTGCGATTTAAACCATATTCTTTGACCACGTTAGTTGTTCATTGTTCGCGAAGTTGGCGTTCCTTGAATGTTTTCGTCTTTTAAGGTTATGGCATATTTTAATGAAGCGTTCGAGTTTTTGGCTATAACTTCGTGCTTCGCAGTTTCCTGTATTCCTTGGACTAATTACATTCGTTCCACGTGTGTGTGTGTTTATTTTTTTCTACCATGTGCATATTCTATCTTCACGAGGTTGGCGTCGTGTTCATTTAATGGTTGGTGTGTTTTGACATGTTTTAATGAAGTGTTGGCTGTCTTAATTGTTTTATGTTATAATTTTATGTGACGTTCAGTGATCCAGGTTCCTTTCGATGTTTTAGTAGATATCGAGAATGAACAAATCCAACAAGAAACAGTACTTCCAGACATTTAAAGAATCATACTCGGTTGATTTTCCGTGCATACTAAAATCAAGAAAGAGATAAAAATTTGCCTTTTGCACGGTATGTGGGTGTGATATTAATATTGCATATGGTGGAAAAAACGATTTAAGTAATCATGTGAAGTGCGGTAAACACATTAGTTATGTTAAATCGAAGAAGATAGCAAGAAAATCAACACCTTTTTTGCTAAGTCTGGAAACGTTTACAGTGACGTAATTAGGGCCGAGTGTCTGTTTACTTCCTTTTTGGTGGAACACAATGTGCCCTTAAGTGCGGCTGATCATGCTGGAGCTTTATTTAAGAAGATGTTTCCCACATCAGAAGTTGCAAAGAAATATAGTTGTGGTCGCACGAAAACGACATGTATTGTAAATAAAATGGCAAAAAATGCATCATCTGAAGTTGTTAAGTGCCTTCAGAACGGACCGGATACAGATAAATTCCTTTTCTTTTCATCAGTGAGAAACTACTTTTATACTGCCTGTGACTACATCATCAACAAGTTTCCACTCAAGGATGACGTGTTAAAGAATGCTCAAGTTGCTAGGTTAGACAAAATTGAAGATTCACACTTATCTTCCATTCGTTTTTTCTTGGAAAAGTTTCCTATCATGTTATGCAAGGAAGAGAATGAAACTACAGACGAGGTGGTGAATGAGCTTCAGAGGCAGTTTACAGCTCTTCAGGTAGATGACACTTTGGCTGCACATCAAGATGCTGCAAGTGATTCCAGTTGGGCACAAATATCAAGAATTCGTGGAGCCGATGGACTTCTTAAGTATAACCGAATTTCTAGAGTAATGCTCTCTATTCTCACCATACCCCATAGTAATGCAGAATGTGAACGTGTTTTCAGCCTTGTGAAGAAAAATAGAACACAGTTCAGGTCATCCATGTCCAATGAATCTCTGGAGTCTATTTCTATTTTGAAGACCAGGAGTTCTGGTCCCTGTTATGACAAAGCATTTTCTCAAGACTTTTTGCTGGAAGCTAAAAAGGCCACAACCATGACTTTCAAGTCGAACTAGCATGTGATCTGCAGTGTGTATTATATTATTTCTTGCCTGTGTTACGTTAAACAAGTTTTATTGTGTAAAGCCTTTTTCAATTATCGTATATCTGCTTAATTTATCAAGGAAGTCCTGTTATGTATGCTCCAAACCAATATTCACCACGCCTGCTGCTGATTAACATGGATTTCTTCTTGATTGTTATGTTCATCTACAAATCATGTAAGTAGATATGATTTCATTGAAATATCCTGTTTAAAGCATGAATTATTGTATTTTGTAGCCCAGAAGTATTATTATTTTCGTCAAGCCGGGGTATGTCGAAAATCGTTATTTTTTTTGTCGCGCGTGAGTTTTACTGATAGCCCTTTTCAAAAGTTGGCAGGTATGGATATGTCCGGCCTCGTTCCCACTGACAGGTACATTAGAGCTCCTATCAACTGTCGGTAGGGGACGCTCTCCGCTTGTTCGCCAGGGTTCACGTCTTCCTTCTGCAGCTTCGTACCTGGATCAATGGGAGTGCTGACAGGCCTGCACTCTGCCATTCCGAATCTCTCCAGGACCTCGTCTATGTATCCTTTCTGGCTGAGTTTCATCTGGTTGGCGCTCCTCTCGAACTCCAGCCCCAGACAATACCGCACGTCCCCCAAGTCCTTGATCTCGAACTTGGTATAAAGAAAGTCTCTCACCACGTCGATCTTCTTGTCGTCTCGAGCCATGATCATCATGTCGTCGACATAGAAGATTATATAAATCCTATCTTGGACCGGTCCGATGTGGTACATGCATGGATCTGCATCCGAGCGAGATTTTTCATCTTTTCCTCGAGACGGTGGTACCAAGCGCGTCCTGCCTGTCGCAGTCCGTACAACGCTTTGTTTAGTGAGCACATCATGTTACGATTGGTCAACTTCTCCAGCATCTCATCTGCGGTCTTTCGCACAGTCTCGTCAACCGACTCGTCTTGAACGGTATGGGCAAGAACGTCCTCGAAGTGGTCCGGGGCCTCCGTGAAGATTTGCTCCTCGACTTCTCCGTTCAAGTACGCCGTCTTGACGTCTAGCTGTCGGATCTTTAGATTATCTTGTACAGCTAACTCCACCGCAGTCCTTTTTGTGCTCAGCCTTGCGACTGGAGCGAACGTGTCGTGAAACTCTATTCCTGGTCTCTACCTGAAACCCCTCGCTACCACGCGCGCCTTCCGCTTGCTGATAGTGCCGTCAGGGTTAAACTTATTCCGGAGAACGAATCTGCTTCCTATCACACTTGCCCCTTGGGACGGTCAACCAGCTTCCACGTATTGTTCCGAATCAGTGAAACTGCTTCTTCTGACATTGCTTCGATCCACGCAGGTGAGTCATCTCCGGAGATAGCCTGGGTCTCTGGGATTTCAGCGACGTTAGCCGCTTCCCCTGGTCGATCACTGTATTCCTTGCGGGGTCGCCCAGATTTTCCAGTTCTAATCAAACGAGGCCATCCGCCTCTTCTCCTAGATGATGCCGCTTGTTGCTCATCGGATTGGATCTCCGGTTCAACAAAGTAATCGTCGGCAGGAAAGCCTATGAAGCCATCGGGGAATTCACATTTAGCAACATCAGGTTGGTTTTCTGCCAGAACTTCGTCTCTCGAACTCCAGTTCATGGATCGGATCCTCTGGTTCAATGCGTACTTTGTCCGGCGAGTCACGAGGGAACAGATCATAGACTGATTTCTTAGGCGCGGTCATCTCCACGAAAAACGTCTCTCGTGACCTCGATCTTTTTCGTTTCAGGAATCCAGATGCGGTAAGCCTTCGACTGCTCCGAATATCCAACAAAAATTCCCTCTTTTGAGCGAGGGCTAAACTTCCCCTTGTTTGGGGTCTTGTCCAGGCAGAACACCTTGCTCCCAAAGTCCTTGAAATAGTGTGCAGTCGGAGTTCTGTCGAACCAGCGCTCAAATGGAGTCTTCCCGTTTAGCTTTTTGGTTGGACATCGGTTCCTCAGATAATTTGCGGTGTTGATCGCCTCCGCCCAGAATGTCATCGGTAGGCCAGATTGCAGGAGTAAACATCGTGCTGCCTCTTCAAGGGTCCGATCTTTCCTCTCGGCCACACCATTTTGTTCAGGCGTATATGGTGTTGTGAGACGGCGCTCGATCCCCTCAGATTTCAAGAACTCGTCAAATTCCCTGTTGACATGTTCACGTCCATTGTCGGACTGTACGCACTTTATTTTCAGACCGTGCTGCTTCTCGACGAAAGCCTTGTACTCTCGGAACATTTGCAACGCCTCACACTTCTCCTTCATAAACCGTACTTCTGTCCATCTCGAGTAGTCGTCCGTAAATGTGATCATGTACTTGGATCCACCGTTCGACACAACACCCACAGGGCCACAAACGTCTGTGTGAATAATATCGAGCTTACCGGTCACACGATTTGACTCTTTCGGGAAAGGTATTCGAGTCATTTTGCATTTCGTGCAAATGTCACACGTTAGATCTCCACATCTCCCTTTTAGTTGCACACCTCGTATGGATCCGCTCATCACTGCCGTATCGAGATCACGAAAGTTGACGTGACCCATCCTTCGATGCCACAGCTGCGCCACATTCTCATCGCGCTTGTCTTCTGACACTTCGTTTCGACATTTTTCCAGTGTGGTGCCCTGTACGTAGTACAGATTGTCCTTGCGCTTTGCAACTAACCTCGTCAGTCCATTCTGGTCGAAAACTTCCGCCTTCTCTTTGCCAAAAACAACCGAGAAACCACGGTCTGTCATCTTCGAGACTGATAAGAGATTAGTGCGGATCTCAGGAACGTGCAAAATCTCATTGAGAGTAACGTTGCAAGTTTTACCGTCTACACTTGTTGCAATTTTTGCAGTTCCTCGGGCCTTTATCTCTGCAGTTGCGCTGCTCGCTAACTTCAGCTTGCCAGTCTCGCCCTTGTCCATCTCTGTAAACACAGTTGCATCACCGCACAGATGAGACGTGCACCCACTGTCGAGACACCACAGGTTTCGCGATCTGGCACGTATCAGGTTCCTCAACTGATAAGAGTGACGGGTCCGACAGCTGATTTTTGTTGACCTTAACATTGCAGTCCACTGCCTTATGTCCCTTGATTCCGCACTTCGAGCATTTGAACGGAAACGATTTCTCCTTGTCACTCTCACCACCGGAGTAGCCGTGGTTTTTGTTTTGAGGCTTCGACTGTGGTTTCCTTGAAGGACCTTTCTTCTTCACGTACATAGCGCCTTGATTTTCCATCGCTGTTGACGAGGCAACTCGGGCATCGTGTTCTTCGGTTATCTTCGTACGTAGATTCTCAGGCTTCGGTAGATTGTCCCGGCTCTCGATGGCAATTCTGAAATTTTCAAAACTTGCCGGCAAACTGTACAGCACCATGATGGTAAGATGGTCTGGGTTAATAACTACGTCCATGTTAGCCAACTTGTCGACACAGTCAAAGTAGTTGTTGAGGTGCTCACGGATGTCGCCACCTTCAGTCATCTTTTGCAAGGCTAGACTCTTCAACAACGTGGCCTTGCGAGCCGGCCCCTTCGACTGAAACGTATCCTCAAGTTTCTGCCATATCTCGCTTGATGACCTGCAGTTCTTCACCAACTTGAGCTGGCTTGGTCCGATGGATAGGATTAGGTATGACATGGCCTTTTCATCCCTAGTCGTCCACTCGGTCACTTGGGCTGCATTGTCCTCACCCGGCTCGGGTTTGACGATCTGGCGGTTGACATAACCCCACGCGTCATTCTTTATCAGAATGGCGCGGATTTGCATTTTCCAGGTGTCGTAATTATCGCACCCTAAGGCCTCGATGCGCACTACACCGTTTGAATTCATTGTCTCACTTCAATCGTGCCGCGTGTTGATCTCCGGAACACTAACGATTGTTCACAATAAATTTGCTGTGCTGCGTGTTATTGTTTGAAACACTCACAACCGGCCATACACTTTGCTATTGTCCGGAACACTCGCAAATAGCCCTAAGGAATTTCGTGTCGTACGCGTTTGTACACAACTCGCACGTTAAGCACGTTTTCTTGCGTCGCGTGTTATAGTCCAAAACCACTCGCAATAAGCCAAAATTCGCGTCGCGTGTTATTGTCCAAACACTCGCGATTGGCTTTTTCACTGTTCACTCACGATCAAGCACACAATATTCGAGAAGACGGCGTTTGTTCCTTCTCGCTTTGTCGATGTCCAGAAGTTTCTCGAGAGAGCAAGATGTCTGCCGATTCGACGCGTTCTTCACTTTGTGTGTCCGCTTGATCCCTCTGTTTCCAGTCTTCAGTTAATTTAAATCTGAGCCAATCGTTCTGGGTCCATAACCTATTAGAGGTTTTAAAGCGGCATTGAAATGTAACACTCGTTTAAATGTAACTCAACTGATTTATTTAACACAAAATACATAAACTGTTTAAATGCGTTGTGCCGTGAACAGATCATAAAACGAACCCCTTGAAACGAACTGTTTAAAAGTTAGTTGAGGGCGCTAGTTGCGCCTATCTATCAGGATGGAGGTCGATACCGGCAGGTGCCCGATCTCACCAACAAAAAGCAGAAAATCTTGTTCTGAAACAAGACGAAAATTTTGAATCAAGTTTCCAGGAAGACCTGTGCCTAGTGCCAATACAATAGGAGGCTCGCTAAACGATTCAAGGAAACAGGCTCCGTAAATAATAAAAGAGTTGACAGGCAATCTTTCATCAAATGATGACAGGTGTGTGCAGTAGCGTAGCCAGGATTGACCAATGGGAGGGGTTATAGGTACTCAAGCCAAACTCTACAAGCATTTCGTCCCGCGGCGAGCCGTGTTCGTCAAACGTGCACCATGGTCGCAAGGGCAGCTGTGGTAAGTATGGATATCGTAGGTTCGAATTCCGGTGCTCACAGCGGTTATCCTGAGTGTGTTTTTCCCCGGGTTTTGCCACACACCCTACAGGAAATTGCCGGGATAGTGCCTTGCTCAAGTCCCGGAGCGTCTACTCCATCCCTGTCCCAGATACATTTACACACACAACTACAATCATCACAGCAATACAGGTTGCCGGACAGCTTCAACACACTCCCAACTACACGATATTGATGACCAAGGTGTCTCAAACCCCTCAAATGAATTAACAACTACTCTACACGTATTTCCATTTCTCTATGAGATATTATTACACAAGAAAAGTTTCATGTATTTTGATCCCAAATTTTTCGAGTAATACAATATGCTCAAAAGACAAAAACAAATCAGTTCTTTAAAAAATTAAGTTAATTTTTGACTAAAATATCTCACCTCAATGGTAAATCTAGAACATTCCTGTTCCCCTGACAGGAACAAAATAACTCAATATCTGTGCTACCAACATGAAGACTGCGTATATCTCAACAAGAGAAATTATTTACAGAGGTCTCAGCAAAAGTGGGCATGACCTCTCACGATGTACAGCATGGAGGAAAGAAAGGAAGGAGATGCCTTCGCTTCGCTGCCTAGCGCAAGCTGTTGAAGCCAAACGGCACGCCCACTTTGGTTGCAAGAAAATGGCTGTCCCTATGCTTAAAGCCGTAATGGATTTTAGTGACATAAAACTGCAATGACAAGTCAAGATTTTTTCTTGGATAGGCAGAATACACTCTGTACTTCACGGTACTTGGCACAAATAAGCTGCGTTATCGTTTTAAAAGCCAATTTAAATAGAAATATGAGAGCACCTTTGCAAGGCTAGTTTTGTAAGGAAGACGCGGCAAAACGTAATAATACGCTGAAACACTGATTAAATTGAATACAGGTGTCTGAAGATGCGAGTTATACCAGAGAAGGAACATCTTGGGAATTAATGATGCCGAACTAATTAAGGTAAGTGCACCAGTAATTGACCTTGGTTCAGTAGTTGACCATTTGGGTTAAAAATAATTAAAACAAGAGTGTTCAGCGTCAAAGAATGTCAAAACCTCCGAGAATAGATAGGCCTGACATCTAGTTGCATTTTCTGAAAGTAGGTTATGTGCAAGGCATCATGGGTCATAATGGCGGATTTTTGTTGATAGCATGTTCATGCTGGTTTGTTTTCTCTCGAATTTCTTACCGATTTCCTTAAAACCAAGCAGTGAACAATCGATCCACAGTGCTATTTTTATTGACCTTCAACTTTGGCAAGTAATCATCTACAATAAGGTAAGCTTTTGAAATGAATTCATAGCATATGCATGTTTCGTTTGTAGCCATGTGTAAGTAAGAGGAGGTGGTCAATTACTGAAACTAAATCTTGAATATTTTCAGTAATTGACCACGTGGTCAATTACTACTGTAAATTAGATTATGTTTCAATTACTCTTTAAATACATTTGTTTTAGTGGCAGTAAGCTAAAAAGGTACAGTCATCTTGCCTATGGCTCTGAACTTAGTTCATCCAGTAGATGACCGCATGGTCAATTACTAGCTCACTGAGTGGTCAACTTCCAACGCAATTAACTTTTTTGTAACATGGTGAATTTTTGGGGTGAATACACCAATCAGGTTGATTTTTTCATTTGCAGCAGACCTTTCAAGATGCCTCCTATTAAAGGCAACTTCCGGAATTACACAGAAGCAGCTATGAAAGCTGCTGTTGAGGATGTTCGCCTTAATCAGACACCTATTCGGACAGCTGCTAGAAACTATGGGGTCCCAAGGATTACCTTAAAATATAAAGTTGAAGGTAAGAGCCCATTAGCATGAAAAATGGGACCACATTCAATACTGACTGACGAAGAAGAGGATTGCCTTTCCAAATGGGTTATGAAGATGCAATCAACCGGGTTTCCCGTGACAGTAACCCAACTACAAGACAGTGTTCAACGAATTATGAAAGATCTTAAACGGATCAACCCTTTTGTTAATGATCGACCTGGCAGAACTTGGGTCCATGCCTTCTTAAAGAGGAATCCCAATATAGCGAAGAGGATCAGTCAGAATTTAACATCAACACGGGCTGCTGTTAGTCAGGTTGACGTACATCACTGGTTTACAGAAGTGTATAAGTATTTTGAGGAAAATAATTTACTGGACTTACTAAAAGATCCAACTAGAATTTTTAATTGCGATGAGACGGCCTGTTTTCTTAACCCTAAAGGCAATAAAGTGTTGGCTCGTAAAGGGGACAAATCTGTTTACCAAAAAGTGAATGCAGATGAGAAGGAATGCCTGACTGTGCTTGTGGTGATGTGGCCAATCCCATGGTTGTGTATAGTTACGAGCGGCTTCCACAAAAAATAACCTTGAACTTTCCTCCAGAATGGTCCCTTGGAAGGAGTGAAAGCGGTTGGATGACATGCGAACTATTTTTTGAATTCATTGCAAACTCATTTTATCCTTGGCTAGTTGAAAAAGGTGTTACGTTTCCTGTTATTCTGTTTGTAGATGGACATTCATCTCACCTGAGCCTTCAAACAAGTCAATTTTGTGATGAAAAGAAAATTATTTTGGTGGCTTTCCTTCCAAATGCAACACACATCCTTCAGCCAATGGACGTTTCAGTGTTCCGAACGCTGAAAGAAGACTGGAAAAGAAGGGTTCACCAATGGCGAATTGATCACCTTGATGCTCCTACCTTAAAGAAGAAAGATTTTGCCAAGCTTCTGAAAGAAGTAGTGGACAAAACTGTCACACCATCTGTTTTGGCCAACGGTTTTCGAAAATGTGGCCTTTTCCCATGGAATCCAGCTGCTGTAAGTATTCCAGGGCAGAGGTTAGCATACAAGGATAATGAAGCTGAACCTCCAAAGTACGATGAACAACGTTTAAAATTTCTTAAACAAGGATATGAATTTTTGAATTCCAACATTGACGAAGAAAAAATGATTCTCTTTTCAAATTCAAACGAGGAGTGGCAAGGGAATCCTTGTGATCAGTCTCTATTTTCATTGTGGAAGAAAACAAGAACTGAAATTGTGGAGCTTGAAAATCAACCGCAGAATCCAACTTCTGTCCAGCCACAAGAAGTCAAGAAGAAGTCAGCGAGGAAGTTGTCGGTTGCGAAATCCAGCCTGACCCATTACCAGGGACATCAAATGAAATCGAATCATCCCCTGTGAAGAACTTGACACCTGTGAAAAATGGGGTTGCAGAAGGAGAACATGCTACAGTGTTTTCTAACGTACCGAGCCCATTTAAGAAACATCTCTTCTATCCCTCTTTGACAAACCGAGTCAAAGGTGTTGTATCAGGCAAGCAGGGGCAAAAGTACTTTGAAACTAAATTGAAGAAAAAAACAGAGGCAGAAAAAATGAAAGAAGAAAGAAGAATTGAGAGAGAAAGGAAGAAAGAAGAGAGAAAAAGACTAATGGAAGAAAAGAGATCAAGGAAAGACAAGAATCCTAAAGGAAAGAAACAGGCATGCAATTGGTCAGGTTCTGATTCAGAATCATCTATTTCAATTCCAGAACTTTCGGATGGTGACGATGACAGTAATGAGTTTCCCAGTGATCTAGAAGACGATACTGACCTCAATCTAGAACGTGGTGATTATGTTATTGTTGAATACAATGATTCTTACTACCCTGGGAAAATCACTGACTTAGATGACTCCTACGAAGTGACTTCGATGATTAAAAGTGGACTTTCCGCATATAAATGGCCAGAGAGGGAGGATAAGCTAATATATACCAGGAATCAAATACTACAAAAAATAAAGCCTCCTACAGTATGTACCAGACGGGGATCATACATAGTTCCAGAAATGAGGAGGTATTCAGCATTCCAGATGTCTTTTTAAGAAAAATAACTGGATACGCAAAATTTCCATTATTATGTTCATTACTAGGAAATCCAAGTGTGTTTTAAGGTTTTCTAAAATCTGTTTTTAACTCTTGTTGTAAATATATTTTCAAAATAAACATATTATTCTGACAGATACATTTTATACTCATTATATTATTAATTTCTCATTGTAATCCCCACGGTCAATTATTGGAATACTTTGTGGTCAACTACTGAAAATGTTGCATTCGCAATGGTCATCTACTGAAGCAAAAAATAACGATTTTTTAAATTTTATAAAAAATTTAGGAAATTTGAATGTGCGTCTATTATGTAACTATTACATTTCCACAATACCCAGAAATATTATTAGCCATTCATTCAGATTATTTTATCATAATCAACGGTGCAGAAGAGGGTTCACTGAAAAAAGGTCCTTAACTGGTCAACTACTGGTGCATTTACCTTACGGTATTTACACCAAATTGAGTTTTATGTTCTTATTAATGTTGAGGCATTCATCAGTTTTTAGGCCTAATTTCGAGCACAGTCACTTTCACTCATTGGTCGTACAAATTTTGATATTCAAGAATACGAACCTCAAAATTAATAAACAGAACAATTAAAAAAGGACGCATATTTGCACAAAAATACGGTAGCCTATAGCCTATACGTTTCGGTACCGTACGGTATTTTCTTTGAGAGGGGTAGAAACTTGACGATTAGCCTCGAATTGAGGCCTACCGTAATTATTGACCGACAGCCGTTTGATAATTTGGGATTTGCAGAGGAATGTTTTTTATTTTTTTGGTATATAGGGTAGGCCTACACATGCTGAGATAAGAATTGAAGAGTTTTTTTTAAGTAACTTATCACTGCTGTTATTACGTTTCCAAAGTTGCATAACCGGAGCGCGATAAAAACCAGGGCCAAAATAAGGTTTAGCCATGCACAATGCCTCATGCAAGTCACAGAACACCGAATACGAGTTAAGGTTACGCCCACTTTGGTTGCAGCGCTTGGCTTCACTCAAACGAGCTCAAGGCATCTCCTCTTATTCTTTCCTCCATGATGTACAGGCCGGACGTTTGTTTTAGACGATTGCCCTTGACCTTGAAGCCAGCGGGTGAGCCTGCACTCAGTCACTCTCTCACCCTATCGCTTCAAACTTGTCACCACCGATCTGATGTAATGGAATTTCAGACTTGAGCACGTGGTGACACCGTCCCGCTGACAGTACAGTCCATGTCGAAGTATTGTGTGACACGGAAGTACACGTTACGTAGTTACGAACAGAACGCCATTATATTTGCCAATGACTGTACTTCAGTAGGAGTGTGAGACAGCGTTGTCAATCATCGGACCGCTTGGGGAAGCTGATAACAACACAGGTACTGCAGTAACTCGCCTCCAGGCTTCCATTAAGATTTTTCACTCGTCTAAAACAAACGTCCGGCCTGTATCATGTTGATTTATGATATGAGTAATTCAATACCGGTACACATTTTTATGTTTATTCAGTTTTTTCAACAAGATCCTGTGCTTTATATTGCAATTATTCCTGAATGCCTAAAGTATAATTGCTACATGCAGCCGGAATAAGGTTTAATTGCTTATACTACTCAGGCGACAAATTTCACGCATCCGTAACTGGGAGATAACCGTAATTCGGGGAATTGCTGGACATAATATTTACGTAATATGAAGCAACTCGGCTGATGGTTATCTCATGCTCAAGATGTTAATAGTGATCCCAAAATTAGTGTTAATGTACCCATAAAATTTTCTAAGTCTTTATTAAAAGCGCGTTATTTTAAATTAAAACTAGATGAATTTACATATAACTTCTCGCCCGGCAAGAAAAAAGCTAATATTATCCCGAAGTGTGGGATTCTAAATTATTTGGCGCTAGCCTCAGTTTGAAATAAGCTATGTTATTTCGCGGGGGAAAAGTTAGATTGGCAACCCTGGGGGGACGGAGATGTATTACCACAGTCTAAAATACACAGTCGCGAAGCTCGCTGTGTTACGAAATTGCATCCTCTTTGTAAGTGAAGCGACCCTAGCGCTCGCGACGGCCAGAAAGCTGGCAACTGACTTGAGCACGTTATTCTCGGAAAGATGATTTCATTTTGCAAGTTTTTTTTTTATATTTAACTCACCTGAGCGATTATTTCCATTTTAAACATAAGTCACGTTAAATCACCAACTACTACAGAAAACAGCCACAATATCGATATACTGTACACTTTTAACTCATAGAAACATAAAAAGAATGCTCCGTTTTTATTAGTTCACTCCTCTATAAGTATCTCTAGGTACAGTTGTATGACGTATTTAATGAGTCTTACGTAGAATTCATAGTACATACTAGTTATAAATTCATGTATTTGTTTTAATAAAAGTTGCTGGCATCTCTACATAAAACCAAGTCCACGATTCCTGGATGTAACAGGTAATCTCTAAATCCACTAAATGGATTTTGATGCGGTTTTCACCATTCAGTAACGAATTTCTCGCGGAAGGTTTCTGTAGGAAAACATTCACTTATAACCAAAGGAAGCCGAGCAGAACGATTTCAGTGAATCGTGTCGAAGGGAAACCTACCGTCCGTGCGCCTTTTAAGCTTTCGCTGGGTAAACCATAAAAAATATCCATGCACTATGAGTGTAAGAATTGGTCAGCATGAAAAGTTCTACAACGAAGTCCGCGACAGCTTATCTTTAATACATCGCCAACTATAAGTGATTTATGTGTTTTAATTTCTCCCAACAATCTCCATTCAGTGGAAATTTAAATTACTAGCTTCGGAGCGAGTTTACAAGCGAGCGAGCCCATCACCCCAGCTTCGACCAGCATTAACTGTCGAGTCGTGTCGAATTAAGACTTCAGAGAGGAGTAGACTATAATGGAGTTTCGCTGTTCACCTCGGCTTTTTTGAATTGCGTCTGAGACCTACCGTCCGTGCGCCTTTTAAGCTTACGCTGAGTAATCCCTTTAAGATACCAGGTGAAGCCGGGGTGGGTTGATAGTATGGGTATAATATAATATCAAATTCTAAACCATATCAAAAGCTAGTTATTCCGTAAAATTGAGTAACATTATAGTTAATTAGTAAAAAATACCAGTGTGATTTGTGAAACGAAAAGTATAAAAAGATCTTAAGGTCTTAAATGACTCAATTGTATGTACTTCGCATTTTTTCTGTGGGTTTGAAACCATTCATTCCTGAATTTGACAAAATAATACAATGCCAATTTTACAAAATATCGGCAATAACAATTGTGTGCCGTACCTTCACAGCAGCCATGTGGGGGACCAGGTATTTCATAAGAGAATTAACCATCAGTGTAGGCCTACCACATCCAAGTTTGTGAGCATTATCCTGACGACATAAATTGGCTTGCTTCCAAATGATTCGAGAATAAGTTTATATTATTGTACAAAATCTTTATTCATCTCTCAGCTCTCTGACTAGTAAAAATCCATTTTCTTCATCTGAAAATTAAAATATCGGCACGTGTTTGAGATGACATCTTTTACGTTTACTTAGCCTACCGTATGTCTTAATTTTCAAAATGCATAGATATTTATATTTGATGTGCAGCCAATGGCCATAGCAGGGCATTTCACATGAACGCCCGTAGGTTCCCCAATTTCGATGCCAAGTAGTTCCAACTTAAGCTACCAGAACTGAAACCCAAAGGCGAACGTTTGAACTTGATAGAGCGTGTCTAACCCAATAGCCTACAAATTTTGGCTACACACTACCAATTGTAGTTGTAAGTTCTTTTACGTGCCATAAATCTATTACATGGGGCCGACGAATTCGACTAGGTTTGAACCCGCGATCTTGGGTATAGCAGTTCAGCATACTACCGACTACGCCACCGAAGCCATGCATAGATATCCTACCGAGACATGCTTCTGATTTATAACCGACTGGCTCCGTGGTTCAGCGGTAACGTTCACGCCTGCTGTTCCCAAGGTTGCAGGATCTAATCCTGGCGCAGTTAGCTGGCATTTAAGGGTGCATACATGCGAGGGAACCGCGTCTGTAGATTTACTGGCACGTTAAAGATTCCCTTCAGGGAAAAATTCCGGCACCCCGGTGTCTCTAAAAGCCACAGAAGTTAGTTGGTTGGTTCTTAAGTTTAGGGGCTGCGACAACGCGGTCATGTAGCCCCGTTCACAGAAGTTAAAAGGGATCTAAAATCAATATCATTATTATTGATTTATAACCAGTTAAAGACCTAGTTCCGTTGTTTGATTGATAAGCTTTATAATACTTTCTACTGCGTATCCCAATTAATTGGGATCGCCGGAGCCAATCAGGCTCATTTTGGTTTTGGCCAGGGATTTAAGGCCGGATGCCCTTCCTGACGCCACGTAACTTTTCGGGTGAAAATTCCACCCCACTGTCACCGGGATTGGAACTCCAGCCGTCCGGGTGATTGACGAGCAGCTAAGCCACTGCACCATCACGCTCCCCTTGAAAAGCTTTATAATACTAGCCTAAAAACCAAAGATCAAATCATACCTTTTAGGGTCCTTTGGAAACTCGGGTGTCGTCTTGCTATTTGAACTGAACAGTCTGACTTCCCAGTCGGTCAACACGAATACACCATATTAGATTGGGCGAGGAGTAACTAATTACCCTGTGTAATTCTTAATACAATAATTATTTATACATTTAATAAAACGCTTCTCATACACCCCCCCTTTATGTGAGAAGTGTTTTATTAAGTGTATAAACTATTCATGTATTTTTATTTTAGAGGAGATATATTGCCACTGCACACCTAATCTAATTGGGTACCGTACACTCGTGTTGACCGACTGAAAAGTGACCATATAGGTTACTTAGCAACACTGAAATATTGCTTCTAACATTAGATCTGTTGTGTATATTAAGGCTTTCACGGCCCGGATTATGTAAATAATTCATGTTTTTTCGGCTAGTACGGTGTGTATTTAGATTACGTTTCAGAAAAACCTTGCCTCCATTGAAAAAGGAGGCATTTGCCCAAAAAAACATGAATTATTTATATTAGATCTATTTATTGAACTGCACATCTCCTCTTGTAAAGCACATGTTAAATTAAAGAAATAACCTTTACACAATGCTCACATACAGTAAATCCAGCAACAATAACATACACCAACATAGCGCAGTCGGCACATTCTTGCTGGCTACATGAGAGCATTATTGTCTCGCGTTAGAAAAATATGAGCCAAGCTTCTCGATCTGTAGGTAGATTGTGGTTATACGTTGTCATGAAGACGTGTGTAGCCACAAATGGGGACCCGGGCCTAAAGGCGACAACAGTACATCATCACAGACACAAATCACAACCTGGCAATTTTCCAATGGAAGGGGTTCTAACACCCCCTGGCTACGCCACTGGGTGTGTGTTACAAGGGAGGACATTTTCAGCACGCCTATGAGCTCTGTAAGTACATATTATTGAACAAGTTTGGTAAAAGTGTAATAGTGCGCGCCGACCTCGGCTGGACCGAGTGCACGCGGCCGCGATCTGCGCCAGTCACAGCCGGCTTAGCTTGCTGTGTTTACTGGCGCGCACACACATAATGACCCTGTATTTACACAAAATTTCAATGTTCTCTTAAACACATCAATATGTTTGGGGAAGGCTCTAAGACTGAGGCAGGTAATGAATTCCAATTATCAATACCACGGTTATGTAAGAATATTGCCCATAATTTGTACGCTGTGGTCGGACCTTGGCTTTATGTGGACGATCTGCCCTGCTCAAGTAGTTGGGATTTCCCAGACGTTTGCTTAGTTCTCCCCATGCTGGCCAATTAGTGTAAGTGATATACATAGCGTATAGTCTGGATTTCGTCCTATGTATCTTCCAGAGATTCCCACCCTAGTTTTTCTATCACTTGAGTTACACTACTTCTAGGATTAAAATCGTTGAGCACAAACCTAGCAGCCTTCCTCTGTACTATCTCCAGCTCATTGAATAGCCCTGCCTGATATGGATCCTAAACTGCTGAGCCGTATTCCAAGATTGGCCTCACCAGGGTCAAATATCCTAATTCTTTTGCGGTAGAGCTACTGCCTTTTATTACCCGCATTACAAAATTAAGTGATTTGTACGCTTTGGAGACGACATGAGTACTCCATTTCATGTCATTCCTTACATGGATGCCCAAGTATTTACAAGCCGATATTATATTGAAAATTATGCTTTCGCCTTCTCCCTATTCTCATGAGACTACATTTACTCGTATTTGTCTTCATTTTGTTGTCAACCACCTATTTATGAACCAGGTTGAGGTCAGTTTGTAACTGAGCGTTGTCTTGTGATGTTTGAATTTTTCGGTATATTACACAATCAGCCGCAAACAAGTGCCAGAAATAAGAGGGGCCCAATCACACTACCCTGAGGGACACCTGATGTTCTAAAAATGTCCTCCGAGAATGCATTACCTATTTTAACCTTTTGCGAGCGATCAGTTAAGAACTCTTGAATCCATAAAATTACTCTTTTAACAATCTTCGTTGCCGCCAATTTACGGAGTAGTATGTCATGTGGGATGACATCAAATGCCTTCGTCAAATCTATAATTACAGCATCAACTTGCACCCCACTATCAAGCGAGTCATTAATATCCTGAAAGAGTGATAATATTTGGCTCTCACATGAGTACTCTTGTATAAATCCGTGTTGCCTCCCATTAAGCCATGATAACTTTCCCCACTGTTCCCTTTAAGTAATCAGAAATAAGGTGCTATATCAGTTTCCATTTATGATGGATGTGAGGCTAACAGGCCTATAGTTTCCCATTACCAATCTGTTCCCTCCCTTGAATATTGGAACTATTGTAGCCCTTTTCCAGTCTTCGGGTATTTGTGGGTTATTAATTGATACATTAAACAGCACCCCCAAATATCACCCAATGGCTGTTTTAGCACATCTCCACAAATGTTGTCTGGGCCTTGCGATATATTTCTACGTAGCTTTTTAATTATTTCTAGAATCGACGATTGGTTTATTTGGATAGGTGGGCTATCAGAATCATAGTTAAGGTCCAACACACAACTATTAAATTCATTAAACACACTACCTACCATATATTTAATTCATTAGCTATTGCCTGTTTCTCAGTAATTAATTCACCATCTCCGGACATTACCATAGACAAATCATTGTAAATTCCCTTCTGCCTTCTAACGTAACTATAAAAAAATCCACCCATCACCCCCTCCCCCAATTAAGTTTTGCATGTAATTATCGTGAGCAGCCTTCTTTTTGAGGACTAGCTCCTTCGATAATAACTTAAACTTAAGCATATGCTCGTAACCATCGTGTCTTGGCATTGTTACCGTCATAAGTGCAATTATATAGAACTCGGTCCGGTTTCTAGGGCTGTCATACCTCCACTTGACTCGCACCCGACTCGTTCAACAACTCGAATTCCGGAATCCATGATCTGAGGGCCTGCCTTCGATTGTTCAACTCGGTCACCAGCGTCCTCTGGAGTGTCACCTTCCATCCTTCTTCCAAGTTTGTTCAAGTCCGGTTTCGACTTATTCAGCACTGAATCAATCTTGTCCTGACTATTTTTATAAAAAATAGTCTTTAGTTCCCCTTGATCGGTTTCAGTTCATTTTGACCGAATTCAGTCTTTTCAGCAGACAAATTATAGCTTCAATGTCATGCCCCATTTCTACGATTAGGCTATACTGTGAGTAGGCCTAATAATAATTTACTATACACGCTACTATTTCAATCTCCACTTTTTGAGACCAGTTGTGACGGGAACCAGGGTTCACTCACTCATCATCATCATCATCGGCTTTAACTCGAATCCGAGTATAAATATACTTCCTTCAGTCCAGTTTGTGGATGTGTTTACGGTGACTAAAGAGTCCAACCCTGGCATGAAACAAGCGACCACACAAGTCACATAGTACTGCTGGAGGAGGACGTGGTTGGGCTGCTCGAAGTTTCCTAGCTTGACGCTTGGCCTCTTCATGTGTGCGTCGATCCCTTTCAAACGTCTTTACAGTATCCGAGATGGTACGGCGCCCAGTTGAGCGGTCTTCAGCCAGCATGTCCCAGCTTTGTGAATCAAGACCTGTCAATTTCAGGGTCTGCTTAAATTGGTCCTTGTAGCGCCTCTTAGGACCACCATGAGGTCTGGTGCCATAGCATAACTCACCATATAGCACTTGACGAGGTAATCTCACACCATCCAGAAATGGCAGCATGCGTTAATAGTCACTAAACTTTATTATTACTACCCTACGCTGTTATTCATACAATTCTAACGCAGCAGACTACTGCAGTCCTACCCACACGCCGCATTGAACTCAGGGTCTCCAATACTGTCTGCTATAATGCTCCGTGGCACACAACATTCACACAAGGGTACTGGCCTTCCCCACTACACACACTGTCACCGGCTGCTCACAGCCGATAGTCATTGTTGAACTAGACTTTTCTCGACTGAACTGTCTACTCCAGGGCCCTCACTTCGCTGCGTAAACACATAGATTTTGACGCCAAATGTTTCTGAAAATACAACAGAACATAACGTCCGCTAAATCTACTCACAAATAGAGGATACATATTATCATGCTATGTACTGTCGATTCCCGGTAAGGTAATAATAAAAGGCTGTACTGTACCCCAATGCCTGAAGTTTTCTTTTCTTGCTGCTATGCTCACTGCCATCATTGACGCGCTCAGAAAAATTATTTAAAACTATTCTTACGAGATTAGAGACTGCCTTTGATAATAAATTCTTCACATTTTGTCCACAGATGCACTCATCATAGTCACAATAGGCCTCCAAGCTTAATGTTGACAGTCTAGCTATAATGCTCCACTGGTCACTTAACTGAAAACAAGTACTTGCCAACTGAGTACAGTTCATAATGTACTGGAATATAGAGGCCACATGAAGACATACACCCAAAACTAAATTACTGTGCACTGGAAGACTTCCATGCTGTAAGTGATCAATATATACCACACCAACTTCCATTCCTTTTCCCTCTCTCAACAAACCAATATAAAGTGCACAATTTAAAGGTTTACTTACACTGTGTGACACATAACCACATACATACAATAACTTCTGATCTGTCTGGTACTTTAAAATCCTCTAACTAGATGACAATATTGCAAGATACTCTGGACTTAATTCAGTGTTATCTACAGTGTCCATTGTACTCTTCATGTCCTTAAAACTAAGCAAGCTTTTTCCCATCATATCAAATATACACTTTACACTGATTTTTTTCTCGGATTCAAATATTTGCCTACATGTTACATTGTAATTGCTACCAGACAAAGTGCGATATTTCCCAAATCTTTTTTCTAAAAGATCAGTTGAAATTTACCTGGAAGAACATACTGTTTAGAGCAAAGTCAACAATCAAAACAAGAACTTTGGTACACCTTTCCAAGGCTTCAAAAATATCTTTAGACAATCCTGCACTCATTTTCATGTTTTTCCACTTCCTCAGCCAAGACAGAAACTGTTTAAGGTACGGTACTTAACATTATTGTCACTGACACTGTATATAGGAGTCATCCAATCACTGCGCTTTACTACCCCTTTTATAATGCACTTGGTATTCATAATATCCCACCACTTTCTAATGATTGTTAAAAAGATCACTGTATCTTCATACCCTAGCACAGTTTTCAGAGCAGGAATGGTTGTTTCATGAAAGACATTGTCTACAAAACTCACATTATGCCTCTCAAAAGTTGTTGGAATCAAAAATTTGACATTGTCTACAAAACTCACATTATTCCTCTCAAAAGTTGTTGGATACAAAGATTTGACATTGAGTTTGTTTGCTTTTCTAATGTATTGTCACTTTCAATCTTATAAGATTATCTAAGGTACCGTATTGAAAAGATGCTTTTCTAATAACACCATCACATTCAAAATCTGGATATACAAATGATTTATCCTGATCTTTCTGGTTTAACCAGTTATTTCTAATATTTTTAAACACATGGACAGAGTCATACGTCAGATAAATTGGAACCGGTACATTGGAAAACTTTGGATTTTGCATTCTTTCTAAGTCGGAGAAGAGGCGAAACATGTTTTGATTGACCCTATTATTATCAGTTATAATAGCAAGAACGACAAAGCCAATTTCTTTTATAATATTAACAACATCAAGTGTAACCACCTTCAGTTGTTCCCCTGTCATCCCTTTCACTGGTAACAACTTAACCATATGCTTGATATGAACAAAACAAGACGTAATGATAATACTTTGCACACTTCTAGCTAACTCACTGATATCATTCTCAGCAGTTCCAACTGCATTATTTCCCTTAAAACTCAAACAACTCGTCACATACATTTCATCTATCATTAGGGATACATATTTGTCCTTTACAGAAAGATCTTTCATTATGTTTTTCTGATAGTGTGCAGAGCTGAGCTGGAAGCAACATATAATTTTGAAGAAATCTCTTGCACGCGCCATTTATGGGGGAGTATCAGATAATATCTCAATAAGTTGTAGCATCTCAAAGAAAAAGAAAGCTTCATAAAATACAAATTCCAAGTAACAGGAGAATATTGCTTCTTGCAATTCAACATTATTTCACTCGATCACTTTCAATTTGCACTGTCTTCTTTCTTGGAAATTCTTCAGTTCAGCTAATTGTACTGCTTTTTCCAAAGGTCGTGTCTTAGCTATTTGGCTTCGGCCTAGTAAGATAAACTATTATTTGTCGCCAGCATGATGTTTGAGTTTGCTCGAAACTGCTAGAAATAAGAACTGGGTTCTTTTTGTAAGTGTATCACCTTCATTGAGAATTGTAAGTGAGACCATGTGGTTCGGTTTAAATCATCTCCGCAATGAAAGGTATTTTCAATTGCTCTCACAGAGATGTAGTATTGTATATACAAGGATTGCTTTTTTAGTTTTGGCAACAATGTTGCAACGGTGTTGGACTCTGCCATTGTTACCAAAAGGTGCTAACCTGTATCCCCTCACTTAGAGCGCATGACTTCGTCTGTCCCCTCCCCCATTCGTATGCAGTGGCGCCTGTTAGATGAGTAGTTGTGGGCAAGCGCTCACGCAAGATGGTCGTTAGGTTTTCGAAGCAGGAGCAGAGAACATGGATAAAAATTCAGTGTGCTAGGGGTCGCACGGCTCGAGAGTGCCACCAAGGTGCAGCTGCGTTACCTTACAGAACGGTAGCGACCTTTCGAGATGAGCGGGAACTTTTGGAGAACATGCCTCGATCTGGTCACCCACCTGTAAGTGATGAAAATGTACAGATGGTGTCCACGTTAGTGGAGGTGGATCGGAACGTAACGCTTCGTGAATTAGCGCAAGATACAGGACTGGCGAATTCGACTGTCCTCCACATCCTGAAGGACTGCCTGAAAATTAAGAAAATTGCGTCAAAATGGGTTCCGCATGACTTAACCGACATGCAGAAATGGCTGCGATATGACGCTTCTCGAACGCACTTTCAGCGTTATGAGCGCGAAGGAGAGGACTTCTTACGGCGTATCATAACCATTGACGAGACGAGGGCCAAATCTTATGAGCCACAGTTGAAACGCCGATCGAATGAGTGGCGGCACCATGGATCACCACGAAAACAGTTCGACAAACCCCCACCAATGTGAAGGTAATGTTGATTCTTGCTTATGATTGGGATGGTGTGATCATAAAACATACCGTTCCCCCAGGGCAAACCGTTAATGCGGTGTACTATTGTTCGTTTCTGCAAGACCATCTCCTAGCAGCTCTGAGAAGGAAACGGCGACACCACATGGATACTCTGCCCATCGTTCTGCATGACAATGCTAGGGCACACACAGCAGGAGTTGTGTCTGCATTGTTGAATCGCTGGAACTGGGAGGTGCTCTATCATCCCCCCTACAATCCTTAAGTCCCTCTGACTTTGATCTCATCCCGAAGATGAAGGAGCCAGTGCGCGGGAACCGCTACCCTACAATTGGAGATGTTGTGCTGGCTGCCGAGCGCTCTCTTAGCACCATCGATTGAGTGGGCAGTGCCAACGGAATACAACTGCTTTCGCATCGCTGGGAACACGTTGTACGCAGTGCTGGAGACTACACCGAGGGCCTATGAAACTTGGAACCATGTAGGTGTGTTAATTATCAATTTATAACATAGTTGCCAAAACGAACAAAAGCAACTTATGTATCATATTCTGTAGACGCGTGTGTGTTTTACGCATGAGCTTGTATACAGGATGTATCTTAATTATACCGACAAAAAAACAGAGACGCTCTGCGTGTTATGTAAAAGACGATGTCGCAATCGGATTGGCGGAGAAAATTTTTCCCTTCGAGAAAATTAGGTTACTTGGTTACTTCCGGGCGCGCGATTCAAATCTACGAACTCGCCTATTTGCTGAGCCAAAGAGCAATCCTCTGGCCACTGCTGTGCTTCAAGCAAGGAAAGGGAGTGTGATAGAAGGAGACAGAGATATGCTGGCGGGAATGCACAAGTTTCCTCGTTCGCCTCGGCTTGAACGCTGATCAGCAAATACGGTTTACCCAATGTGTGTTCAATTTGATTCGCGCGCCCAGAAGTAACAAAGTAACCTCATTTTCTCGAAGGGAAAAATTTTCTCCGCCAATACGATTGCCGCATCGTCTTTTACATAACACGCAGAGCGTCCCTGATTTTTTTTGTCGGTATAATTAAGATACACCCTGTATACAAATGTATTATTGCGAACTGTGAACTAGGCTTTTAGTCTCTGCGTATTTTGGGAACTGTGTATCAGTCTGCAAAGTGCAGAAATACATGAAGTTACCATCTCTGGCGAGATGTAAAGTAATTCTGTGGGCCTATCAGACAAACTTAACAATGGTGTGTGAAAAAGCATCTTGTGAAGTTGGTTGGTCTGATCTATCGAGTATGTCTCCTAGATCCGAAGAGAATCTACAAGATTGAGTACCGGTACATCATATTCTAAACTTCAATACATCTGCATGTCACATGTTTTGCTCATTGCCAAGGGAAGAGATCCGAGTCATCGCCAGATGTTTTTTTATTGCAATATATGTATTTTAAATTTTCTCGTGAGGTGTTTTTTTATTTATTTTTTTTATAGAGGATTACCCCTGGTAGTTGAACGCCTGATGATAACTGTTATGTTTACCCAATGTGTGTTCAAACACTCCACCGCCCTGATATATATTTATGTTTCTCAGTTGTTCGAGCAGGAGAAAAGTTACAAATGGTCGCCCAAGTGGGGAAAGTATGTTACAAATGGCGCCTAACGTGGGGTGGGGGAGTAAAAAATAGCGCCTCTACGTGGTGCGAGTGTAGGAAAACTTAGCAGGTATCATTAGGGTGCATATGCACATAGCCGATCGACACCTTAAAAGTAGTAGGGTTTTTATTAATTTGTTTTGGTTTAGAGGGCATGTCTACATTGGACAATTAGGAATTAAGGTCTAGGGTTGTAATTAAATTCAATAGTAACATAATGGCAGAACAGATTCAGGGAATTGGGGGAAATAGTAGTGAGAAAGGTATGGGGCAGACAAATAGAACATCGGAGACCATTGTCACCAGTGACTAGCAGTTGATCGTTGAAGGGGGGTAACGTAAATTTAAATGAGGGGGGGGGGAGATGAACCCTAGTTTGTTCCAAATGTTGATGGACAACATGAATAAACAGGTAGGCTCTGTGAATGAGAAGGTTGAGGCTGGTATGGAGTCAGTGAACAAGCAGGTAGAGTCTGGAATTAAGTCTGTGAGAGCTGGTTGAACAGTTGCAAGTAGCATAGTGGATGACTTCATACACGCCCTACATAAAATTAGGTGTACGCCACTGTTGTAGAAATGTTCCGAGTATTTTATTAATATGGAATTAGTGATGTAATTGTAATACTGTTCATTATTCATGAATGCACTTGCTAGCAATTCAATTAAATGTTGACCTTATTCTGTTGAATGTGGTACAATTATTGTATCGGAAAAGTTCAACATTGTCTATCTGTATGCCTGGTTTCATAATGCGACAAGGTCTGCCATGTGTTGTGAGCTGCAACAAGTTGCATATCAATGTCCGCTGTACTGCATTCCACGGTGAATATTTCCAGTCCGATACGGTGCTGTGTTAATGTGTTCACTGAATAATAGTTCAATCATTACTTACAGTATATCAGCCACTTGTAGAATATTGTTGCATCCGTAAGGGGATGCACACCCTCGGAAATACACTTTCGCCCCCACATATCTCTACACACCTTCCACCCCTATACGAATACATTTCCAGCCCCTATTCCACATACAAGCTACAACTTAACATTCATTTGAACTGGGATGAACCCACTTGAACTCAGATAACCTCACACATGAACTGTCAAGACCCCAAGGCCAGTAGCGCTAACCTGGAATGCGCCTAGTAATGCTGGGCTTGCAGGGCAAACGCATAAAAAGGATATGACTCCACACCTCGGGGTCTGTGTTCAGTGAAACTCTTGAATGGCGACTCCGTGCCAACTGCCACCCAGGTGAGTGTGTCTTGCGAGATACCCTTTCTACATTTGCATCCAGTACCCAACCCCCGACACTTTATAATTGTATTGCTTAGGAACTATTAGCATTGAAGCTGTTGTGTGGATCATCATTCACATTCCACTAGAAGTATTTTATTAAACCAATTGGTTTCCACTATCCCTGATTATTTGATTGCACTGTAGACGAATACCTGGCCCCCTCTGATTCCAGTAGGGTCTTGTATCATTTTATTATTTAAAGGTACTAGCTAAGCGGTTCACTCGGTAGCTCATGTTAAGGGCACCGGTCAGCAATACGGCTAGCCATTGTATTTGATTGCACGCGCCGAGCACGAGCACTGAGTAGCGATTACGCATCAACATGTTATTAATCACCATTCAACCCTCAATTAGCACCTTACCCCTTAGCTCTCCAGTTACTCTGTACAACTGGAAGGCATCCTTTACCCACGTCTAAGATTTACAGACGCTCATTACACCACATCATACTCAGACACTTGCCTTTACAGACCCAACTTACACAACCCTACAAAACTACCCCTATAGGGGCGTGGTGGCTCAGCGGTCTAGCCGTATGCCTTTCACCAAGGCGGTCCGGGTTCGATTCCCGGTCAATGCATGTGAGATTTTCGAAGTGAAATGCCATGTCCTGTGGTTGGGATTCCACGTAAAAAGGAGGTCCCGTGGCTCATGATCTCTAGATTGACGGTCACGTTAAACTACAAGCTTCCTTCCTTTCCTTCAAAACTACCCCTACACACTGTAGAAGCCCTCCAAGGCCCATACAATTGGTGGAGACGCGCCGGGTACCACGTATTAAGGGACTACAAACAACGTAGTTCTGTGGTTAGATCCCGAAGCACTCCCCTCAGCCAAGCAAAAGCCAAGCCCCTAGAAATTCAGAAAGAAAAAAATCAAAGTATAGTGTCGCGATTGCGAAATAGGCAAGCGAACTAAGTAATTAAATAAAAACATATAGATTAATAGGGTTTCACAAGTACCCTTAAATACATTCCATTACAGAAATTTCCTGACAGCGGAAGCGCACATTTGAAAGCTCCAGTAGCGCTACACGCATTTTTTCCACCCTGCTAATAGCAGCAATTGAAGGAAAACATAATTCCTAAACCACCCTCATACACATATTTACGCACAGTTGCCACATAAGCACCCAACATGGTATCCCTTTACCGATTAACCATGCTTAAGAAAATAGCGGGATACCAGGGCCTGATAGCCTGGCACAAGAATATTCGTAAACAACAGGACTACCTGAATAGAGTGCAGGAGCTCGTACAAGCTCATTATACCAGAATTCTTGGCGCCCTCACACACAAACAGGGCAAATACACAATCAGGGGACCCCCCACATCTATACGAAAACAACTTAACAGGACCCATTGGCATTTACATTTACTCCATGACACCCTCTATAGTTAATATTCCGCACTGAGGGATGAGCACATTCGGCTACGGACACATAACACGAAAGTCTCTGCATAAGCTAGGGAACTCACCCTGGAGTATGCCAGAATATGGCGAGAATACCGCAAATTACGGGCGAACAATATCATGTTCGAGCTTCTAGCGGGCAAACCCAAAGACCTGGCTGGGGATATTGAGGAAATTACCCACAGGCTCGCCAGCATGATGATTAGTACACCCTGCACCACAGTTAGGAAGGAGGTTGCCGTGGCCCTGAAATACGCGCCTCCTATCCCAGTCACACCCGCGAAAAACAGGCATGTTCCTACACATCTTACACCACCGTTACGACAACATACTACACATGAACCCCCACGTGTCTTGATTTCCACCCCCACAGCTACACTACCCCATAGGACACTGTTGCCTACCCCGGCGAGCAACACTACTACGTCCCGCCACATTCCCGTACAGTTACACAGATGAATAATATACACACACCCGGAGAAGCGAGTGAGGGCCAAAACCAAAATCATCCTCCTAAGGACACCCCAAAAAGGAAGCGAAAATCCTGAATGGATCCCAGGGGCAAAAGCCGCTGTTACCATTCGAGGTCGAGCAATATGGCCGACATTAGGAATCCGCAAATAGGGATGAAACATTACGATACACGTGTCCCACAGCCCAGCTAAGCCCCTATGCACATACCCGCTAGGGAAGCGATCCCATGACGCTGAGGCAGACATTGAATTTACGCATGAAGGCACAATTCATCTAAGTATTTATTAATATACCCCTCCCACGCGGTGAACACAAGTTGGCAGACATCTAGTTACACAGTACACGTTTGCCAAGATACAGTACAGCGCTACGCCAACTTACGGTTACATTTAGACCTATACGTCGAACACATGTCCCTTTACTACATAAACACAAATTCCCGCCCCCGCCAACGTTCCCACACCTACCCTTGGTCAAGTGTTTATTATAGTATTTTATGTATATGCATGATAACATCTCCATGTAGGCTAAGAATTTTCAGGAAGTGCATTATGTTTTATGAATATAGAGTGAACACATGTTTGTAAAAAGACAGCACGGCAGTATACTTAGGTTAACATCCTGCCACCAGCCGACAAGTGTAACGCGAGCCACTCAGCTGACTCAACACTATCCTTTAGGTAGACGAACGTACTGGTGCTAGCCACGCGCTTAGCACACGCACACAGCCGAGCGTATTCAGTATCATTCTACTGGGGTACATATACAATACCACGGAAAGTTTCAGTCAAATCACGCGTACATACACACATTGAGCCTACACATTAGAAATTTCACACACGTGTTTACAGGTCGCATACAGATATCCACACACACATTCAATTCAAATTAACCAGCGGTCACATAGACGACCGATTGTAGATTAAAATACGCCATCACAGGGATTTATGGTCCCGCATGACCATAAACTGCATGCTTAGGCGTGGCAATGCATAAACATATATACACATACAAAGAATCAAATAAAAAACATATTCAAGATAGCGGGTTCAAACACGGCCGAAGCCGTCGGATTTTTTAAGAGCGTTAAAAAATCCCTCAGTATGCCTTCCTTCGGAGGGGAAGTAAAGCCGGCGGTACCATGTCATAGATTTATGGCGTGTTAAAGAACTTTCCACTAATTACACATGTGTGAAAATAAATTGTATAGGTTAAGAATGTAAACAACGCTCTTAGGTTGCTACGTTCGTTGCCAAGATCCGACTGCGGTGGCGTCTAGTAGCTAAGTTCTGAACTAGGCCTAGTAGTCGTTGGCGGTGGCGTTTGGCAGCAAAAGTAGGAACTATTTGAAAAATTCAAAGTTGCAGTCCTTACTTGAATTAAAAAACAGATACACACACTAATACAGTCATCACAATTAACACCGGTTATCAGACAGATTCTATACACACCCAAAGTACACGGGGCTACATGACCGCGTTGCCGCAGCCCCTAAACTATGAAACCAACCAGAAAACATATTAGCCCCTAGGCGACTTTCCCAAACAGTTAGCCCACCTGGGTAAGTTGTAACACTACATCCACCGTCAGCAGAAGCGATAGGAATCCGCCATTTACACGCAAATTACATACAATCGAACAGGGAGCACTTTAGCCCCAAGGCAATTTTCTCAAATAGATCATTGACACGAATAAATTAAGAATACTGCGAACAGATAGAGACGATACACGCAAACGCACGCCACATTCACACAGACAAATACACGGAGTAGATATCGAACCCACACCGATATAGATTAAATAAATAAATAAATAAATAAATATAGCCTAGATAATCCCATAAGGGCAAAGGCCTCCTGCGAACAGGGACGTGCTCTGGTTTAAACTCGTTAGGCGAGCAAGTCCTAAGGAGTTGTGTAGAAGTTTTTACTCCCCTTGCTACACTTCACTGTAGTTCACTTCACTAACACTACATTTCACTTCGCTTTACGTGCGTTGTTTGGCTTGTTACAGGTTGCAGAAGTGTATCTTTCATGTCATAGGTGTGCTGTCTACCAGGATCTTTCATTGTTGAAGCTCTCCTTCTCTTCCCTTCTTATAGTTCCATACGTCTCCATTCTTGTCTCTCCCGTGCTATCCTCGTCCAGTGTTTGCCTGTCTTCCTTACGATTGAGTCATCCCAGCGGGTCCTCTGTCTACCCACGTTCCTTCTTCCTGTTCTGGGGTCCCATACCGTTAGTTTGTGCGTCCATCGATCGTCTTTCATTCTGGCCACGTGGCCTCCCCACTTCCACTTTAGCCTGTCAGCTGTTGTCACGGCATCTTTCATGGCAGTTCTTCTTCTTATCTCCTCGTTTCGTAATCTGTCCCTCAAGGAAACTTGAAGGATCTTCCGTTCCATTTTGCGTTGACATACCCGGATTGTTTGCCTTTGCTTCTCTGTTAATGCCCATGTTTGACAGCCGTATAGCAGTACCGGCATTACACACTTTTCTAGCACTTCTGACTTTAGACTTATTTTCTGGGATTTGTCCATCAATATAAATTTTAAGGACCAGAACTTCTTCCATGCTTGTCCAACTCGTCTCTTGATTTCCTTCTCCTGGGAGCAGTCAAATGACAGGTTTTGTCCAAGGTAGACGTATTCCTGTGTGTACGCTAGTGGTTTGCCATTGATGAGGATTTGTACTTCCAGTGAGTTGGTCATCAGTTTTGTTTTTAGGGGTTCATAGATAGACCTACTTCTTTACTGACAGTGTCCAGGTCCGTTAGCATTTGTTCCAAGTCTGTTGCCGATTTTTCTAGCAGTGCAATATCGTCTGCGAACCGTAAGTGTGTCAGCCTTTCCCCGTTTATTTCGATGCCGTATTTGTTGTCCCATTCCAACTTCCTAAATTGGTTCTCCAGTAGGCATGTGAACAACTTTGGTGAGAGGGGGTCGCCTTGTTTCACGCCTCTCTCTAACTTGATGTTCGCACCCTCCCTCTCCGTTCTTACCCTCGCTTGGCAGCCTTCGTAGAGCTTTTCCAGTAGTCTGACATATCCCTTTTGTATGCCTTGGCTTCTCAATGCCTTTAGCACACAACTATGTTCCACAGAATCGAAGGCTTTGTTATAGTCTACGAATGCAATGTATAGTTCGAGATTAAATTCCTGCGTTTTTTTTCAAGAGCTGGTTCATTGCTTGCAGGTGGTCAATTGTGCTAAAGCCTGTCCTGAATCCAGCTTGTTCCACTGCTTGGTTTTCATCTAGTAGTTTAGACATCCTTCTAGTCATGATTTTCGTGAAAAGTTTGTAGAGACTGGCCATTAAACTGATTGGTCTGTAGTTATTAATGTCATCTTTAGCGCCTTTCTTGTGAAGCAGAACAATAACGCTCTGTTTCCATTCTGTTGGGATTTCTTCTGTTTCAAGTATCATGTTGAATAGCCTTGTTATCACTTCTATGAGATCCTCACCACCCATTTTCAGATATTCGTTGTAGATGGCATCCTCTCCGGGGCATTTCTCGTTTTTCGCCTCCTTTATTGCTGCTCTGACTTCACTGGTCATGATGGGAGGAATTTCTTCGTCGTATAGTGCCTCCAGCCCCTTATCACATTTGTCTGAGTCTCTTCTCTGGTGTGCACTGGAGTACAGCTCTCTGTAGAAGTCTGTGGCCTGTTTCGTTATTTCCTCCCTTGTTGCTTGTCTTTTACCTCTTTTGTCTTTCACTCCAAGCATCCATTGTGTGTCTGGTGCTAGTTCTTTTCTCATCTTTCTGATTGATTTTGATTCTTCTGCGTACTTTCTGATGATTTCTGTGTTGTGGTCTCTATTGTGCTTTCTAATATCCCTTTTTGTGCGCTTATTAAGCTGCCCGTACTCTAACTTTTTCTGGTTGCTATCTACAGCTTGTGCTTTCAATATTTCTCTTTCCTCGATTAGGCGTTTGGTACTGTCTTTTAGCTTATCGCGCCGTCCCTTCTTACTTCTTGATATTGCTGAGTTGTTACATGCAGATGTTATACATTTTATGAGTTCTGTGTAGAGGTGCTGTGTGCTTAAGTGGTTTTGTTGCTTCAGGTGATTTAGATTTTGCTGGATTTCTTGGGCGTATTCTGTCTGGTTGATCTGTCCAGGGCTAGTTATCCTGGTCTTGAAGTATGGCCGTCTATTCTTCTTTAGTGTTAGCTTTAAGCGCACCATTCTATGGTCGGTGTCGAATTTTAGCCCGTTGATCACTTGAATATCCTTTACTTCCTTTAAATTTTCGGTAAGTATAAAGTCAATTTCGTTTTTTGTCCTGCCGTTCGGGCCTCTCCATGTCCATCTACTCTCTGGCATTTTCTTGAAGAAGGTGTTCACAATTTTCATGTTGTGTCCTTGAGCAAACTGGATCAATCTGTCTCCTCTCCCATTTCTAATTCCGTATCCGAATGGTCCCATTGGTGCTTCGTCTGTATGTTCCTTGATTCCCACTTTACTGTTAAAGTCCCCCATTACAAACGTTCTTTGTGTGTTGAAGTTGTCCAGTGTGTCTTCTAGTTGCTCGTAAAACTTTTCAATTTCCTCCTCTGTGCTGTTCTCTGTGGGGGCATAGATTTGTATAATTACGATGGTATTCCCTTCTAGATCTAAGGACAGTAGCGCAATTCTCTCTGAGATTCCTCGAATTTCCAGAATGTTGTTTTTTAGGTGCTTCTTGATCATGAAGCCCACTCCTTTTTGCCCTTTGGTTTCACCGATGTAGCTGAAGATGTCTCCATTTGGTTTTTCTCGGATTCCTTCGCCGAGTTGTCTTACTTCACTAAGTCCTAGTATGTCGTACTTTATGTTTAAGAGAGCATTTTCCAGTTCAAGTTCCTTGTCTTCAGTTCTCAGAGACCTTACGTTGAGTGTGGCAAGTATTAGTTCTTTCTTTGTTACCGCCGGTTGCTTGATCACAGTGCGGCGGTCAGCTCCCCGTTTTTTAGATCCTCCCAATTAATCCATTGACCGTTTATGAGGATCTTCTGGTAGCCCACTTTCACCTCACTGTTACCTTTGCTCCTCTCCTCCCTGGCTATCTGTCTTAATTTCGCTTGTACTGCTCTTTCGTTCTTGGTGAGGTCGTCGTCAACATAGAGGTCTTGCCCCTTTAGCTTGTGTTTGTTTCTCATTATTTTCAGCTTGTCTGCAAAGTGTTTGAATGTGACTCTCACTATCCCTTTACCGTGGCTGTCTCTTCCAATCTGCAATACCCTTTCTACCTTGACTTCAGTTTCTATTTTGTCCAGTATGGATTTGACTTTGCTTGTTAGGTTCTCATGTAATAACTCTTTACTTTTAATGACAATGTTGTTCTTTCTTTCCCTCTTCAATCTTTGCTCCTCTTGTAGCTCTAGGGCATGTATTTTCTCGGATAGTGTGTCTAGTTTTTCTTGCGTTCTGTTGTCCACATTTTCTATTTTCCGTTCAAGGGCGTCGTTTATTTTACGTGAATTTTCTTCTGTTGTCCTTAGTTCTTGCTTGATGCTGTTTATTTCCTCTCTTGTTTCCTTTCGAAAGTCTTCATTTTGTTTCTTTAAGTTTTGAAGCTCTGTTAGGATTTCAGAAAACATGTCTTTCACTTCTTTTGATTCCTTCCCTTGGGTTTGGGATACTCCAACACAATGTATTCACGATCTTTACTACACTGACTCAAGCTATATCTCTCCAGGAAGTCAGGGTCTAACGCAGCAAAAATGCACAGCGGCAAACAGCTCGCCGAGCACGCGATCAGCAGGGAATCCAAGACAGAGCGGCCATGCGCGACACACTCGCTCGAATTAATACATCTTTTCACACTGTTACACATTCCCCCCTTCCCCATAATGGGATATTTTTATTTTTATTAAGTCAAATTGACATATTAGTAGCGACATAGGGCTACACTGTACAGCCAGTTCCAAATTCAGGCGTTTTCATTAGCCGTCGATGAGGGAACCTCATTCAAATTTCAAAAATCATCCATCCTTAGCCTTCGCGGTGGGGACTTGTACCATTGAGTGCTCGGATTGTGTCTAATCGCATAACCCACCACAAAGGGACACATAATTCATCCAACGCCAAATGAATTCATGAACAGACTGTAAAATCAGCTATATGGCGAAGCATTATACTGTAATTTGGTAACACCATATTTCAATTAAGGCCACAAGGCTACCTTTACGCCGATCCCATACCAAATACACGTTAGAATTACACTTGTCTCCAGAACCATTCCTTGGCCTACATAATAAATTAATATATATTAACATATATATATATCTTAATAATTTATATATATGGATTAACAATAGGGCACATATTTATTTTACGTTTTCCCAGGCCTGCTCGTATTTTATACGTTAAATAATCACGCCTGGAAACACAATGAAGGATAAATATTGCCATATATTAGGACGGACGTGGAATTTCTTACGTTTTCCAGGTCTGTTTGTGCGATTAGCACACTAAGTTGCCATGCCTGTATCAACAATGCAAGACATTCCACACCTCTACTATAGTATAATCACGAGGGAACAATAATTACAGGCCCAATGGATTCTATTATAATTACACGTCCCATCAGCACTTGCAAACACGAACAGTTACACACTTGGAAAACATATTCCCCTCTTTTCGAAATCGCTTATAGTCCCACACTAACAGATTTTTCATTACACGTCGATATTTTGCTAGTGGCAACAATTTAGGCACAACAATGCGTACACATCTTAATTACACTAAGACGTAGATCGTTGATAGTACATTCAGGAATATACGGATACAGAATCATTGTGCACAGGGCGGGAAATACAATTATAATTTTTTTCTTCTTACACAAGTACAACTGCTTACCGGCGTAATTTTCCGCCATACACAGGGGATAACACCAGACACCCCATATGCCCATTTTAGGCAGTGAACAAAGGACACACATATACATTATACATATATTTTCCCCACAAATCGGATAGAGTACACGACTACACAGACTTTCCGTCTTACAAAGGTAATGACCTACAGACATAATTTTCCGTCTTAGGAAGGAAGACACACAGGACACTTCCTTACACTTTGGAGAACACGTACACATAATCGTATATATATATAGGAGACATAGGTACCGTCCACTAAACTACGATATTAATTTCGCGCCCTACATCAAGCGGGGAAGGACCGCAACACAGTAGCAAATATATTCATAGCTTATATAGGGAACGAGAACCAACCACTGACCATCCCGCAATTTTTACATTTCCCTGGAGTAGCAGGCGCAAACCACGGGAAAGCATACAGAGTTTACATGAATTACACTGGGAAAAACAATGTAATCCTCTACATATACGACAGAGTACACACACTTTCGTACATCAGGGTTGTACACAGTGAAATTCAGTAATATATTTACACGTGACACCCAGATACCACGAATCGCTATTACAAACTAAGCAAGACGATCAACTTGACTCGCCCCAACACGATAACAGACTACTCACCGCTAGAGAGCGACTGGGCGGCGCTACCACATAAACAATTGTACTCACACCCACCGGATCTAGTTACCGATCCTCCGGTCAAACTCAGTACCACGTGACCACAACGGCAGCCATTCCCCACACTAGGTTTATTTACATCCCTGCGCGTCAATTTTCCACGCCGTAAGCAACGGTCCAAAGGCTTATAACTATGATACACTAGGAAGATCAAAGCATACACATTATTAATGTTATTAACTATCTAGAACAACACTGAAGAAACAAGGATAGCGATATTAGAGTGAGGGAATACCGATATTACGATTGTTAGACCAAGAGCGCCAACGATATGTCGCACTGATTTACATACATTTTTCTTTTATTCCATTACCTATTTTCCATTCAAATGGCGACATTATGATACAGCCGATAGGTTCACTATGACCTATAATAGCTCATATACACATAATAGATGAAAAATACTATTAAAACACAGGCGCCAATAGCCGACACACCTTTGATATTTTTAGGAACATCCCCTCGGTATACCCTACATTACACAGATTAGGAATCTTGGAAACAAATTAATCAGTGATGGACGAAGTACAGAGAACATAGTGCATTCGGCAGATAGATCTTCAGGAGAACGATGCATATTACATGAATAACTAGCATTACAGCGATAGACATTCACACACTAGCAGGACAGGAGACATATTGTTAACATTTACTAGTACACAGCAGAGATAGGTTGGTAGGACACATACCATGGCACAAACGCATAACTAATTCCGGTATAGCTAAGCCAGAGTTAGAATATATTAACCAAATCACATTAAACATAGACTGTACTCACCATATATAGGTGATACGATTAGTTCAGGATAAGGAGACATGGAGAGCTGCATCACACTAGTTCAAAGATGACATACTCAACACAGCAAGGCTATAGAAGCAGATACAATGGATAGCCAACGAGATATATAGACAGCGAAGGTATAGAGTTCACCGTTTGATATTTCCAGCTTAGGAAAACACAATTTACCTAGGAAGCGACCTTCGAATAGCACAAGAAGGAAGCTAATAGACAGACACATAGCGCGAATTACGAATTAGAGCGCATATAATGCAGAATGATAGTTACGAGTGTATAATTAGATTACTAATTACCATGAGACGGGATCTATGGTAAGCGATGCAGACAATTTTTAGATAGGGATCTATACTTAGTGGGAAGTTTAACCCATCTACGGCACCTATCCCTAAATGAGAGGCATATATTGTACCCGCTGGTACGTGGGCTGACTGGCATCAAACCTGGGTCTGTGAAGAGGAAGGATCAGGTCCATGATTTTCCCAAGAACCGAACCATTGATCTCTGAGGGGGAACAACCACAGTGAACCCAAGGAACAATTATATAAAAATGGGATGTGATAATAAAAGCTTAATTCCACATCTGAGACGGGAATTTTAAGCAATAATAAGATGGAATATTGTAAGAAATGCAAGCCAGTATTCTAACATTCGAGCAAAGCTACAGAAAACCGAGCCCACTTGACAGGTGATAAAGTGGAGTTGAAAGTAGGAGGCGCAGACAGTCTCCGGTGGAATATTTCTTAGCGTCACTGGGGTGGGAAGACTGTGAATAATGACCAAGGAAACCCCTGTCGGACAAGGCAGAGAAGCAGAGAGGGGATGGTCATCGAGAGAAATTAATTAATTAATTACTGGCAAATGAAGCATTCTAACGGGATGAAACTTACATCCAGATGCTTATATTCAGAGAAAGGTAATTTAGGCATGTGACGACACCTAAATTAAAGCCTGTGTGAGATTATAGGATAATTCACAGGCAAACCGCGGAGGGGCATTGGTTAGTCTCGTAGCAGGAGGGGATTCACCAGAGATAGCGTTACCAAGCCATGCAGGAAAGCAATTAATATTAATTAATTGAGCGAAGGAATCACCGGCATGCAAGTGGATCTGAAACCTCCATGAAAAGATGATCAAGAATCACGCGTTACCTTGTCGGAAAACGTGATATATCAGAAAAGAGCCGCTCCCGAGATGAATGAGAACTATATTTTGTCAGAATCCCTTATATGGAGGATGGAGCTGTGGAGAGTCAGTTATTCTTTGACTCAGCTCGTGGGACGTCGTGCTGTACATCGACAGGAAATAAGTGCGCGCAGTACGCAAACACATTATAATCAGAGTCTTTGTGATAGACAATGAAAGATGCATTATGCAGTCCATTTGAAGTATTTCTGCATAAATATTAGGAACAGTCTACGGCAGACATATAATCAGGCAGTATACGCAAGTATTATTCAGTACAGCGTGGGGAAAGTTGCATTGTGATTATGATGAACAATGAACTTATCTACAGGGATAGTTATGATTTTAGGGTGTCAGATAATATAGTAACGAATACTACAGATCAAGGGGACCAGGAAAGTATCACGAGTATTTAAGATAAATACGTAAACAGCACACTAGAAGCTAGAAGATATGAACAGTAGAAGTGGGGAGATGAACGCAGCTACTCAAGATAGGCTTTCAGAAGAGACAGGCGGAGGTCAGAATTCCGCCGCATCGCACATCTGAAATCACGTAGTAGTGTAAAGCCCAATAAGGCTTCGCGTGTACAAATCAAATGTAAAGCTAGTGATCAAAAGTGATAACCTAAAGTGTTTAAAATTGTGTGATCAAGAAATGTATTATATTTTAAAGTGTAAAATGCATTGCAAGATGTGGTCAACCCGTTCAAACCATATTCGATGTTCTTTGTGAAAAGTGTTATGATGTTACTATGATTCTAGGGCTCACCATACAACATGTCATTCCATCAAATACTAAGAATTTGCAGTAGTTTGTATACGAGTTCACATTCCTCGTATCTTAGTGAATATATTGCTTTGAAAATGATAAACTTACGAAACTTAAGCGTAAGATGTTGATAAAAGTAACTGTAATGTTAATTGGTAACAATGATAATAATCAGAGGTCAATGTAAATAATAAATCTAAAATTTGGCATATTGATGCCTTAGGAACGTGCAAGTGTGTCATGTCTGTTAAAAGAATACAGTGTTATTGTGAGGAATGAAAAAGAGAGAGAGATATCAGGGAGATAAAGAGATTTTTCAGTGTAATTGAGATATTAAATAATGTTAATTGCTACATTATTGTGTTTAAGAGCCATTAAGGCAGATCATATAATTGCCAGTAAAATGATACATTCTTTACTTAGAGCTTATGTAAAGCCTTGCTATAATAATTGAATTAAGGGCGGATATGAGTGCATTATGAATTGCGTCGTCTAACAGGAATGTTATTTTAGCCGCAATAAGCGTGCATGTCTAACGTAGAATCCAGAGATTTGCGTAAATAATTGCAGAGACTATCCAGATAGTTCGCGCGTTGATGAATGTAGTAGGCCAATCTTCGAATCAACGACGTGATTGTATAGCCTGAGAGCATACATATTATAGCAACAGGGTTGGGCCAGATAGCATCTGTAACCCACTGTTAGCATATTCTTCGCTACCAGGGTTAACTGTGACCCCTGTGTAAGCCATTGTAATAATTGATCTACCTGTGGACGTAAGACAATTTCTTCGAGTAGGAAACATGGTGAATTCCTTAATATATTCGTACCCGTACAGCGAGATAACAGTTTGAAACTCGACTGGTACGCGTTCAGAGCCACTGATTGCATCTTAAAACGGCGACACTACTGGAAATCCATCCCTTGCTAAGAATATTAATTGAGAGCCCAATTGAGCCAATTAAATACCCTAAGTGTAGGTGTTAAATACTTAGATCGACTCCGTTCATAATGACACATCCAATCATTACCCACTGAAAGAGCTGCACGGAGAGTGAAATCATATGGCAAGTTTGTTGACAAGTTGAATATCGCTCAGGGAGGCCAGGACTAGGGTGTAGACAGCAGTAGCCATGTTGGAGGGGCGGACCTTAGCGACCCTATTGTGTACACAGTGAGGGAGCTAATTGACCGTGTCCCTTTTCCTTTTTAAGTTTGTAGATAGATAGATAGATTTTTATTAATTCCATTTGATCAAATAAATGCATTCAATACATTTTTGATATAGGACACGTCAGAATTTACATCTATAAAATAAAAGAACTAACAGGTATATATATTACTAATATTATAACTATTTAACTTATTATAATAGAAAATCTTAATTGATACAATCTTATTGCACAACTATTTACACCTCACTCTATTATCATAATATGAAAACTTAATTCTATAAATACAACAACATACAGCTAGGTATTACAATTAAATTAAAAAAGTAAAATATAATTATAGATTTCATCGCTCCTATACGCTAAGATATTCAACTGCTGAGTAAAAACAATGGCACTGCAGATAAGCTTTCAACATTCTATCAAATGTTTTTATTTTTGGGGCCAGTTTTATATACTGGGGTAGTTTATTGTATAATTTAACTCCAGTGTGAAAAGTTCTTTTTTGATATATGCTTGTGTGTGTGTGTGTGTGTGTGTGTGTGTGTGTGTGAAATATGAATGTTTTGTTTTGTCTTGTGTTATGCCAATGAACATCATTGTTTGTTTTAAGAAAAACATCTTTATTTTAAATTCTTTTTAAAAACATAATACTTTCAAAGATATATATGCAGGGCAGTAGGAGAATGTTTAAATCTTTAAACAGAGGTCTACATGATTCTCTAGAGTTTACATTTGCCATAATTCTAATCGCCCTCTTTTGTATCCTAAACGTGCTTAGTACATCTGGCGACATAACCCAAAATATGATCCCATATGAATGGAAATAAACAAAATAAGTATTTCTTAATGTGTGCATGCTAGTGCAGGTTTTCAAAATACGTAACGCAAAGTACATCGAGTTCAGTTTAGTATTCAGATATTGTATATGTTTATTCCATTTCAAGTCTTGTTGTATCCATAGTCCTAAAAACTTTGTTTCTGATTTATTTTCTATTTGATGACCATTTAATGTTATATTGGATTTCGCAGGATTCCTATTCTGTATAGTGTGGAAATTTAGACATACTGTTTTTTTTATAGTTTATTATGAGGCGATTATCTTGTGACCATTTGGTTAACTCTCCTGTAACGGAGTCAGCAGACTGCTGTATGACCTATTTAGTTTCACCTTTTATTACGAGTGTTGTATCGTCCGCAAACAAAATTTCCTTGTGTGAATGAACGTTCATTGATATATAGAAGAGAGAGTAGTGGGCCCAAAACCGATTCCTGGGGTACTCCAAATTCAATAATTCCCTCATTAGACAATGTTTCATTAAGTAATTTGGTTCCATCATCCTTGTGTCTCAAGCTTACTATTTGTTTACGCCTTGTTAAGTAAGACTCTATCCATTTATTAGCTAGACCTCTAATACCATATTGATTTCGTTTGGTAAGGAGGATTTTATGGTTAACAACATCAAATGCTTTCGATAAATCCAAGAATAGGCCAGTTACATGTTCCTTATTGTCAATTAATTTCAGTATACAATTACTACATTCGTAAATTGCTGTCTGTGTAGATTTTTCCGTTCTGAATCCATGTTGTGAGTTTGATAATATTTTAATTTTTTCTATGAAACTTATCAGTCTCTTATACATAATTTTTTCCACAATTTTTGCAATACCAGTTGGTAAGGTAATAGGACGATAGTTATCTAATTCATATTTTGAACCGTTTTTGTGCACTGGAATTACTTTTGATAACTTCAAAATTTCCGTGTAAGTTCCTGAGAGAATTGAACTGTTTATTAAGTGCGTAAGTGGATTTATTATATTTTCTGCACATTTCTTTAAAATTGCATCAGGGATGCCATCAATACCAGCACAGAATTTATTTTTAGCTCTTTTATAACTATTCTTACCTCTTCACTTGTGACATGATTTATAAATAAAGAATCACTGCATATATTTATTTTATTATTAGAATTTAGTGTATTTACCTGTGATTTATTTAATAATTTGTGTGGAATTTCCAGAAAATAGTCATTAAAAGTGTTTGCTATTTCCTCTGGATTATTAATCACTTTATTATTTCTGGTCAGTGTAATGTTCCTTTGTATTTTAGCAGATTTTCCAGTTTCTTTCTTTATCACGGACCACATAGCCCTGTTTTTATTAGATGATTGGGAAATAAAATTATCATTATGCATTTTCTTTGCTAGTCTTATTACCTTATTTAATATGCTAGTGTATTTTTTGTAGTATAAATTGAATTCAGGTGTTGTGTGGTATTGTTTATATAATTTGTGTAGAAATTTCTTTCTTTGACATGAATTTATAATCCCTGTTGTTATCCAATTCTTAGTTTTGTTATTTTGAACAGTTCTTCGATTAAAGGGGATTGCTATTTCAAAATAGTGTTTTAGGGTACTGTTAAATGCATTACATTTATCATTTACATTTTCTAGTTCATAAATTTCTGACCATGTTTCCTTATTTAATAAGTCATTGAAATATGTAACATTTGATTCAGTGAATGACCTGCACTTTGATTTTACTCCATTATCATTATTATTGTTTGTTTCGGATACTTCAAAACTCAGTATTTGTCCATGGTGGTCACTAAAACCCGGACAATAGACTTCTATTGAATGGTGATATTTATCTGTATTTATAAAAATTTGATCAGGAGTGGTTTTACTAAATTTTGTTATTCTTGTTGGGGTATTTACTGTAGGTTTCAGTCCATAGGAAATTAGTAACTGTGTTAATAATTCACAATTTCTATCAAATTTTAAGAAATCCACATTTACATCCCCACAAATTATTATATCGAAATTTACTTTGCTCATGTTATTGAGTAACAATTCGAATTTATATATAAATAAAGGAAACTTTCCTGACGGAGAACGGTATACGCATACAATTATTAACTTAAACTGCTGTATTTTTACGGCAGAGAATTCAAAATCCTGTTCCATAATTAGATAATCATAAGCTGTTATCTGTTCATGATCTAAATTATTTCTTAAGAAGATGCAAGTACCACTGGAACATTGGAACATTGGAAAAATCTCGTTATCTCTGGAAATAATTGAAAAGTGCATGATATTATTATCTTAAATGAATTATATGCATCATATACATGGGGATAGGATGTTGGATCAATGAAATCGGATAATATTTGGTCAAGTTGATGTCTGATGACATCGTAACTGCACCAAATAATCAGATGCAATTGTAAAGAGTAATTACCCAATTTATGATAATTTACTCAGACGGGTAGCGTTATTGCACTATATGACACACTTGTAACGAATGCAACGGCATGACCAGACCTAAAGATTGTTGTATGGTGAAGCTAAAATCAGTAATTATGTATATTCTGGAGGGGAAGGTTACTCATTACAGCGTTTGAAATCTATGGGAAAAGAAACGATGGTGCACAAAGGCAACATAATATTAAACAAAAACAAATGTAATGAGATCAATAATGTTGAAATTAAAAGGTTCCGATTCTGATCGGACAAATATTTGGATCTGTAATGATTACATATAATGATTATTCACTTATAATTTGTGTTTTTATTGTTGTTTTGTGGTATGTTATATTAATATTATTAAGTGATGTGAAGGACACAGTGAACATTCGTCAATGTCAAAAGGGTATAAGTGTTAGGAAGTATAGGATATATTTAGGTGCGGAAGAGCGCCAACCATATGAAAAGGGACTCACAAGATATGTTGCAGCATGCCTGGAAAGACCAGTGCATTTGAGTGGATATAATCACTGTATTATTGTTAAACAGCTGCGGAGTGCAGATGAAACATGCTAGGGTTGGTATTATTGTTTTAAATTGTCATCTGCGTACTCCAGATATTTTGATCCATGTTGTGGGAGTGTAAATGTAACTGTAGTTTTTGTGTTTTTTATGTTTGCCATGAGTTAATATCATTAAATTTTATATTTAGGAATTTGTTGTTTCTTTCAAGTAGAGTAGTTACCTGACAGACTCAAATCCTGAACATGTGATCGTATAGTGGGATGAACGCCCCATGCCTCGAAAGACCGTGAACTATCTGGGATATGAACACATGTTCCATATAATGACGCAAGGGTACATGGAGGATATGTTATTGTACTAGGATTGAGTCACAGGTACTACTAAAAGTCGGCCAAGATATTAAATGGTAGAGACAAGAATAGCAGCAGAGTTAGAACACATTAGGAAAGGCTGCGTCCCATATTTGATAAGCTTACACGTTCAAAATATATGTTGATAATTGACGTCCGAAACGGGGGAGGAGCTTACGGTCAGCTGTTTGCAATATGGCGGCGATATAGTGACGTGAGTAATTGGGTGTGCGTTTGTTATGGCTTCAAATTTATGATGGCAAAATACTACATATTTCCTTTCATTGATAGAAATATTTTTATAATCAATTTAAATGCAGTGCCTAATTACTACCAGTTAAAAATATTACCCACATGTAGATACCGTAGTTAATTTACTGTCTGCTGTTACATATATGAAGCCTGTGCTTGGGAGCCTAGCGGTATCGATGTTTTTATTAATTATATCTCACATAACACAAAGGACGACTCCCCGGTAATAAATTGAATCAAGCAACTTGAATTTGCATGAATGTTTTGGGTTCAAAGAAGCGTTACTTGGGATGCTCAAATCATACTTCAATATTGCAAATATTGACCTACATACTTGCTGTTCAAAGGCAAGAATGTTAATTTATTAATCTATTGCCACGGGCAAGTTAAAATGGAGACATCCTCTTTATCAATATATTTAATTAAATATTTAAAATACAGATATTTAACAAAGCTGGAGTCTCCATTTGAACTTGTCATAAGCAAACGGAACAGATCAAAAAATACACTTTAAGCCAAACCAAATTCACTCCTCAGCTCGACATAAACCATAATACCAATTAAAACCTATACAAAACATACTCTCCTTACTGTTGTACAACTTTCAAACCATCTATTCGCACTCAAAACTGTAAACCCCCGAAATGGGAACTAATTAAAGTTAGAATAGCCTAGGCCGATCCTGTCTTCTGCTACATTACCGCATATGTATACTTAACATCACTATAACTTCAAAAATACGGCAAAGTGACCTATCTGCCTGAGTAGTATAGGTGTTGCCGGCCTGCCTGGGATGATGGGTCACCAAACCGATACTTAAAACTAAGATTTTACATTTTAATTAACTAAATTCAACAGTAGGGAGATCATAGCCAAAAACACAATCTAAGCCAAATCATACTTCAATGACCTACATACTTGCTGTTCAAAGGCAAGAATATAAATTCTCTGGCAAATTAAGGCTAGGAACAGCATTTTTCTTAAGTTTTCTAACCATTCGGCTATTGTCAATTGGAGGAACCCCTAAAATAAATTTACGAAGAGCGGATTACATTCTTTGTACGGCACAGAAGTAATAGGCTATAAGTTTATCAGTATTTTTGATGGAGCTAAATCCATGTGAATACAAATTAGAGACAATAACTATCAATAATCAACAGTATCGGTGGAAAGAAGTCGTCTTCACAAAAATGCAGACTGCACACTGTCATGTAACATGTACGGTACGGTAACACGTTTTCCAATTGACATCGCCGAAGCCCATCTTTCTCTCTGAGCTTTTTGTACAGGAAAGTAGTGAAGATATTTCGTAGCCGTTTTATACGATTTGCAACCGTATACAGAGCAGTACCTCCTCGAATTTGACAAATTTCCTTCTGTTTCCATCACGACGTCAATGCTTCACCATCTAAATAAATCTCACCAGTCACAATGTTACAGCTTCAACATTCTGCCGCGTGGCTGCGCCATCCAACTTTTCTGACGTCAATCCTCCTTGAGACAGTCTTAAATGTAAACTCATCAGAAGCATATCTCACATATGTATCATAGCGTCGGTACGTGGGGCCAGTTGGCGCATGTCTCATATTTATCATGGCCCAGGCAAGGTGGGGCGGTATTAATTCATCATGGAATCGCCTAAACCAGTGCAATATTAGTATCTCGACATAGCAAAACCTGGCCACGATGATCACACACACATATTTATCATGGTGCCCGAGAGAACGTGTGGGCTTATGGGATTCAGAAAACCCCATAATAAGAGTATGGTTTTCATGGGGGAAAAACCATAATAGCATATTTTTCCTGAAACTGTGTTTGAGTGATTGTGAGTCTTTATAGGTCTTTATAAGTCTTTTGACCAGGAAGTCGGTGATCGACTATATACTGTATGAGAAAGAACTAAATAAGTACATCACGGACATCAAGGTTATACCATCGGAGAACCTGGATAGCGACCATCGATTGCTGGTAATGAACCTGAGAGGGAGTAAGGAGAAGAAAGGGACTGAGAACCAGGAACCAGAACCAGGAAAGACGTATAAGGATATGGAAACTGAAAGAAGGGGATAGAAGGGTCGAGTACCTCAAAATGGTAAAGGAAGGAATTCCAACAGATGAAGAAAGAGGGGTGGAAGAGGAATGGGCTAGATTTAAGAAGACACTAGTAGGTGCAGCAGAAGCAGTATCTGGGAGGACAAGTAGTAAGAAGAGGTGGAAGGAAACACCATGGTGGAATGAGAAGACAAAATATATAGTAAGGGAAAAGAATAGAGCCATTAGGAGGTGGTATCAAAATAGGATGATAGAGACAAGGGAAGAGTACCAGGAAATAAAGAAGGAGGCGAAGAGAGTAGTGGCTGAGGAGAGAAGAAAGTGGATGGAAGAGTGGACAAAGATGATGAAGGAGGATAGTGAAGGTACAAGAAAGGTCCTGTATGGGATGGTAAAAAAATAAGAGGCGGAAGGATCCTACGGATTATGTTAGAATGGTGAACAAAAGGGGACAAGAGATAGAAAATAGGGAAAAACTGAAGAAAATGTGGAAAGAATATTTTGAAGAACTTCTGAACCCAAATGGAACAGATGGTGAAGAGGAAGAAATCGGGGAAGAGGAAGATGAACTGCAAACAGAAATGGACTTAACATGGAAAGAAGTGGAAGATGCAGGGAACAAGATGAAAGGAGGGAAGGCGCCGGGTGTGGATGAGTTGAGTGTGGAGATGGTGAGAGCAGCAGGGGAGGTGAGGATACAGTGGTTGTACCGAGTGATGAGGACAGCATGGAAGAAAGGAAGACCCCAGAGGACTGGAAAAAAGGAATAATTGTCCCGATCTTCAAGAAAGGTAGTAGAACAGATTGCAGAAACTATCGGGAATAACACTGATGAGTCATTGTGCAAAGATCTTCGAGAAAGTTTTGGAAAAGAGAATTAGGACAAGGATAGAAGGAGGGATGAGGGAAGAACAACATGGCTTCAGAGCAGGAAGGTCCACAGTGGATTTGATTTTTGCTGTAAGGCAGTTACAAGAACAGCACTATGAGTATGGAACAGATCTACTGATGGCGTTCCTGGATATTGAGAAAGCATATGACAGAGTATGCAGAAACAAAGTATGGAAGTCCTGTAGGATAGAGGAGTAGAGAAATGGACTATAAAGACGATAAAGGAGATGTACAAGGGAAGCGTGAGCTGTGTGAAAGTGGGAGGAGAGAGATCAGACTGGTTGGAACAGAGAAACGGCCTGAAGCAAGGAAGTGCACTGTCACCGTTACTTTTCATTGTGGTGATGGATGACATAATGACCCGAGTGGCACAAGTAATTGGGGAAGGAAAGATGAAAGCAATGGTGTTTGCAGATGATTTGTTGATTTGGGGAAACAAGGAGGAAATACAGGAACAGTTGGACGTGTGGGAAGGAATAATACAAGGATATGGGATGAAATTTAACATAAATGAGAGTGAGATGGTGATCACTGCAAGGAAGAAGGAAAGAACCACAACGGGAATAACAATTGGTGGGGAACAGCTGGAGAAAGTGGAGAGTTTCAAGTATCTGGGAAGCCTGATACAAGATAATGGAAGAAACGATAGAGAAATAAATGAACGGGAGAGACAGGCAGTAGCATTCTGGAGGAGTGTGAAAAGCATGTTATGGAGCAAGGATGTCCCTCAGAACAGCAAAAAGATCATATATCGGACGTACTATGTCCCTATCCTGACGTATGCCTCGGAGACCTAGGTTATGAAAGGAAGGGAGAAGAGCCAAATACAGGCCAGTGAGATGAGGTTCTTGAGAAGCAGTATTGGAGCTACAAAGATGGACAGAATAAGAAATGAGAGGACCAGAGAATTAATGAAGGAGGAACCATTACAGGATGGTATAGAGAATTCTAGACTTAGATGGTATGGAAATGTAAAACGAATGGAGGAGAAGATGATACCCAGGAGAGTACACGAGACGAAGTGGGAAGGAAAGAGACCGAGAGGAAGACCGAGAGACAGGTGGCTGAAGGGGGTGGAAGAAGGCGCGAAGAAGAGAGGAGAAGACTGGACAAGGGTGGAGGCTGAGAGATGGTGGGAAGACAGAAGACGTTGGAGAGGCTTGTGTTCCAAACAGACCCCGCCAGTGGCTGGAAACTGTGCAAGATGATGATGATAAGTATACTCAGACATTATACATTGTTGTCAGACGAATAAATGTACAAATGGGTAGGCACATCTAAACCCATTTCATAAGTGTATTCACAGCACTGTGCTTTGTGCACTGTTGTCTTTGTGACATCGGAATTATTTCCCAATATAACGCACCAATATGTACAGCACAGGCCCACCTATATCTCAAATAAAGAAATACAGAATGGCCGGTACTGAGGGGATACTAAAATGTATCGCAGAGCTGAGGGAGCATTTTGATGCTACTCATGCTAAAAGCAGGGAAGATGCTAAGGCATTTCAAGACGATATAAGCCAAAGGGTGGCTACAGTAAACACTCAGTTGGAAAATAACCAATTGGAGGTCAATTAATGATTAGAGGCTAATCAAATTGAAATTAACCATAGCCTAAGGGCTAATTAAAATGAAATTAATCAAAGATTAGATGTTAACCTATTAGAGGCCAATAAAAAATGATGATGTTAAAGAATATATTAAGTTAGAGGAAACTGAAAGCGTTACTAGCGTGGTTTCAGAAATGCAGGCAGCTAATGACAAACGTTTTGAATCCATAGAGGCAAAGCTTGAAAATAATCTGCAAGCGTGCAGAGTCACAGCGCGAGATTAACGATAGATTAAACGATATGTCTGTAGAACTCAAAGACATTCAGAATCAAAACGAAGCGAACACTAAACGGCAGGAAATACAGTTTAATACGTTCACTCAGACCGTTGATCAAAGGCTTGAAGATAGTGAAGCAAAATGGGATAAGCGTATGGCAGGCTACGCGAGGACGGTTGATGAAGAATTAAGGAAGCAGGATCAGAATATCCTTGATCAATGCAAGGAGATAACTGAGATAAAAACTACCGTAGAAGAGAGTAAAGGAATAGTAAGAAATATGAAGACGCAGGTTGGTAAAGTCCAAAAAGAGTTAGAACAAACTCAGAACGATTTAGCAGTCATTCATAAACGGCAAGGTGAGGACCAGGGAGAAATTAGCAAGATAAAAACTGAAATCTCCAAAATGCACGGTCACATCCAAAACGAAGTCACAGGCTTAAGGGAAGAGCTAGAAGTTAGGGAAGGAATGAAGACAGAAGCCAATGACAAAACGCTTGCCGAGGTGAAAGGAGGTTCAGCTAGGGAAATTTCCTACATAAAGGAGAGCCTTAAAGAGGATAAAAAGAAAATATTTTCTATGGCAGAGGAAAATCGTGATCGCCTACAGAGGATAGATCAAGAAGTATTAGCTCGTTTAGAAAGAGCGGAAAATAAGCATACCCAGATGGAAACCAGGATGATCGCGCAGGAAGAGTCCATGTTGCGGAATTCTGGATCCAGTGAAGGAAGCGTGGATGAAAATAGAAGAAATAGATGGGCAGATTTAGAAGTGCAGCCCACTCCAAGGAATACAGCCATGCCAAACGGCAGCCCGTATATCACACCTGGTATACCTATTGCTACGTCCACACCACATGAAAATGCTGTACAAAATCAAATAGTCACTGTTATAAGGGCTAACGACGAGAAACCGAGAAAGTACTCTGGGAGTAACTCAAATATGACACCCAAGTACAGGCTCAAAGAAGTTTCCGAATATTTAAATGACACAAAGATACCGCCAGAGCGAAGATTAAGAGCTATTGAAAAACTTACTGAAGGCGAATGTGCCCTATGGTTCAGAAGCTTTAGCTACACGTTCGACACGGTAGAGGAGTTTCACCAGGCATTTTTAAAGAGATACTGGGATCCGAGCATACAGCAGAATCTAAGTTTGGATCTGTACTCCAGACGTTATAGTACAAATAACCCAACGAAGTATTCTGAATTTTTATAGCACAATTATGCCGTTTCCGGGAACTTGATGATGCCCCTAGAGAGGCAGACCTCTGTATAGCTATAGCCAAACAGCTACCATACGAAGTCCAAAGACTATTAATCTCTGCAAATGCCAAAACACTAACTGAGATGGAGGAGGTCCTCAGACAACTCGATCTTACCACAACACAGCAGATGAGGCAGAGTCGGAATACGGAACAAGTCCACATGACTAGTCCACAAACAGAACCGACTAGGATACAAAGTAAAAACAAATCTACGAGCACAGAGCCTGTAAGAGCAGACTGGCAACAAGAAGAGAAGGGAAACCGGAATTGGAAGCCAGCCTACAAGGAAGTTCGAACCGCGGAAATCGAGGGAGAAAACATTGGAATCAGCGCGATACAAGAGATCGACAGCCAGGCAACGGAACAAGGTATGGCCAAAACGGGAATAACCAACAATGGAGACCCCGAGAACAGAGTCGCGGGTTCGAAGAAGAAGCAGAGGAACGATACCACGCCTCATTAAGGTATATGGAGGAGCGTGGAGATGAGAACAAAAAGTCGCAAGTTCATTGGGATGAAGCAATTAAAAATAGAAGGTCACCCGACATCTATAAAAATGATGAGGGAGCGAAAAGTCTGGAACTTCAGCAACACGAAGACAGACAGAGGAACTCCGGATGAAACGGAGCAATAGAAAAAAACATCAAAATTAAATGACTATAAAGGAGACAGAAATACGGGTTGGAATACTGTAAATGTCGTTAACTGGATGGCAAAACCTGAGGAACTCATTGAAGACCAAGATGAAGGGCCGGTCATCGTACGAAGGGAACTACCCATTATAATTGTAAACATCGCAGGTATAAACATAAGGAGTCTTCTAGACACTGGCTCGACTGTGTGCTTAATAACACAGGCACTATATTGTGCCCGTTGACTCATGTTTGCTCAGATAACAAAGACTAAAACTTATGCTGGAATGTAACTGAGCATACCCTGCGAGCGGCGGGAAGAAGCTGAAGTAATATCGCTTATGATCATATTTTTATATATTTTGGACATTCCAAAAATCAACTATAATTATAACCAAGTAATTCTGCATATTTGAAGTACAGCATACTTCGTAAATCAATGAAACTATCAATTTACGCGGCTAGCTCATATCCTAAGAGGTAACACCAGTTCCTATTTGTCTTTGGATGAGGCAACATCGATGTGCATGTTGGAGCACAAGTGAAAGTACGTCCGTGAAGGGAAACCATGTGGCACGAAAAATCAGTGGATATTTTTCTCATGGATAGCCATCATGGCATTATTTAACAATTTAAAGATTGGAGACATTCATCATTACATAAACTTTGAAATATTTTCATTCTCCGAGGTGAAATGATGGACTTGTGTAAAGCAAACTTTATGACCGCATGGTTACACACACACTTCAGTGTTACATAAACTGTGTAATTAATTAACTGTACAAAATCTACGAGTACAATCTTTGTTTGCCGGATGGGCAGTATTTTTGGTTTAATATTTTATGTTAATATTTTCTGTAAATATCAGTGCAAAAGTCACGAGTGAGTGTCGCACAAGCGACAAGACTAGAGCCAGTGGCGGAGTGAAAATGGGCAATTTTTTACCGCATATTAGCTTCAGTGCGCGTAAGTTTTCGTTAATTATGTGCTACGTTATTACCAACGCTAACATTACAATCATGCTAAACCATCAGATCTTCAAATACAACCCCAACCACGCGATGGCATGTGATTTCTAAATCATGCGTGGGGATTTGGCAGCGGAAGATATCCAAATACAATGAGAAGATAATCTAAAGCCATACACGAGACCGCATATAGCATCTCATGGCGGGTCTCGAACCAAGTGACGCTGCATCTGTAAGTCATATCAAGTATTTGTAGCGTATTGTAATGAGTTGGAAACAGTAGATTAGTTTAATTTGGTTTCATTTACTTAAGTGCACAATGCAGGTAGTTAATTATAAGACGCGTGTGGAAAGTAATAGTTTTATTAAACATTTATAGACGCCAGGAAAGCTGGATTTTCAATGCTCATTTCGTATCATTTCAAAACAGTTATTATCAACTTTTATTTTGTCAGGCTGATGACAAATAAACTAGTTTGGCAGATGTTAAATCGAGTCCAAGGTTACGAGCCAAACCCACTACACAGCACACTCGATTCTAGGCAATGCATCAGTATTTTATTTAGAAGGCTGTGGGATTCTTAACATTACTAGTGGAATACAAAGTTCTGTTATTCACATTTGTTGGCCAGATCAATACTTGAAAACAGGTTTATTTCTTTAAGAGAAGCCACGCAGGCAATGAATGGAACTGTATTTCGTAACCAAATGAACGCAAATTCGACCTTATTCAAGGAAGAGGCAATTTTATAAATGCTCACACACACTTTTAGCTTGTATCAGAAGCCTTCATGTTTATTTAAAGCGTTGTCAGGGTGTGTTTTCTGTACACATAATCTTTATTACCAGCACTTCAAACGTGTATCAATTAGGAATCCACACTTTTGTAAATTAACGTTATGAGAGTATCATATGAGTCGTGACGGTGGATTAATACCTCCGACATTGTTATTGTGGTTATACCGGTGGTAATGAACTATTTGAAGTCGTACCAAACCGAGGGCGCCTGGATCAATGAATCCGAAACAAGAGTAAAGTAATTGGTTAGGACACAGGATGTCTAATAATTATGAAGTAATTGGCGAAGACACAGGGTGTCTAGTAAACTATTAAACTATTGAGTTATTTTGCTTAAGTTGGATACACACGTTACCTAAATACACTGAACGCTTTTAAAGGTCCATAAATTGAACAACAATACTGTCAGGGATAAATAATTGTGTGAAGCTTTAATAATCAAAAATAGGGTTTTGAAAACTAACGAATCTTATAATTCCCCCCGAGTCAAAATAAAATTTCTAAACATTAAAAAGAAACTATTTTCTGGACCAAATGTTAACACTTAGAAATTGTTAAGCTATTTTAGATACATTTTGATACATTTTCACATGAATAGTCGACAACTAATTGGTGATGTGATAACAGAAGCACACACATCAGGTTAGTTGCAATATGAGTCGATGTAATTGTTTAATTACTATCGTATTTGCAGGCTTTCCTATATTTTTCTACTTTCTTAACACTTTGACACTATGACCGTTTGTTACAAACAGTAACAAATCTAGTACGCAGGCAGTGCCAATTCCACAACCATAGGAGTGCTGAATTATTGTATGCATTTGTGTTGTATTAGCAGAGCTTTTTTATTTATTCAGCAACATTGTGCACATAGCTTGATTTTCTTAGTAATAAACGCATCTCGTTTATTAATTAATGATATTTAGGACTAGCTAAACACTTAACTCTAAAGATAAATGTTAGAGATGGCACCATCATAGCATAGGACAAATTTTCCCCTTCGCTACTAAATGTAAATGTTCTAGTATTTTTAAACAAGTAAATGTCTTGCTTTGCTGTAGATTCTTTTGATGTTTGATCCTCCCGTAGTCATTTCGATGTAATTGCTTAGGGTCTATCTTACGTGCCATTCTCTTAGCTTGTTCATTTTAGTCGAATTTTGTATTAGGACCTTCAGAGTAATTTAGATCTTGTTTAGGACTTTTTATATTTTCTTTCAGGGCAGAATAGTATCGGACTAGCCGTTTTGCAACTCTCATGCTAGTCTAGGGATCTATTCTGAATAAAATTTATTTGTGATTTTAACATAAGACTGACCTCTCTTATCTTGTTTAGTTTTGTTATCGATGCATTCCTCTGAGCTGGTTAAAGATCGAACCTCACTAATTCCTGACACCCCCGAGTGCAGACTTTTGTGCTACACCAGCCTATGAATGTATCGTCCCCAATACTTGTGCGTTAACTGGAAGAGGGTCTCGGAAGGGTCATTTGAAACCGGTGGCTCCCCGAAACCTTCGGCCAGCGGGCACAATATAATACAATTGAAAGAAAGACACACGTCTTGAAAATACCTATCTCAAGCGTAAAAATCAAGGGTGTAATAGCAAATAAAGCAATCATCTGCAAATACCAGTATTCTTAGATTTACAGAGAGGGAACTCTATATTCACACAGAGTTTTCTACTTGTGAATAAGCTACCTTTTAACCTTATCGTGGGTGCGGATTTCATAACAGAATTTATTTATTTAGCGTATGGCACATTAAAACATTAAATCATCACATACATGAGTTTGACACAAATTCCAGCTGTTACAACTATCTACACAAATCGGTATACAAATATTGGATTTCATTTTGTAATAGGATTTTTTGTAGTACTTGATATTTCGATCTTCTTATGCCTTAGCTGGAAAACCCTGAGAAGGGCTATTTGTATTCACGTTTTGTGACATCAAGCAATATTTTGAGCCAGGAGATCACTGGGATTGTCTGGCTGCCTAAGCTCCTTGGTGTAGATGTTTCCCACGGAGTGACTGTTCTTTAGCACCACCCAGGGGACACGTGTAGCTTAAGGAATGCTACGGACGCGAACAGTCTTTGTCCTCCATAACAGAATATAAGGTTATAATAGATCTCTCACAAGACATTGTTATGTTTCGCGTGAGTGAGGAAAATGAGAATTTAGAGATCTCATTAAAACGCAGTGAAGCGAGACCAGAAGAATACATATGGCATACATATGGAGATATGACTGGGGAGGCAGTGTTGACCACGGAAGATATCTAGGGAGAGTTGGCAACATTGGCCGCAGACAATGAAAAGGATCTCGAACCAGAATTCGGAACATGCCTTGAAGAAAAATTGGAGGAAGCTAAAATTGGTCCAGAACATAAGCAGGTGTTAAGGAAACTGTTGTCGGAACAAAGAGGAGTCTTCGATTCGAGACCTGGCCGAATCAAGAACTTCCAATATGCGTTCCAAGTTAGTGACTGGACACCATTCAGGCAGAAGCCTTATCCAGTTGCCGAGAAGCATTATGTAAAAGTCAAGAAGGCAATACAGGAGATGCTGGAGGCGGGCGTCAATGTAACGATAGCCACACCTTATCTCAGTCCACTGGTAGTAGTACCTAAACCTGACGGAAGTGTAAGGATATGCCTAGACCTGAGAAACTTGAATTCTAAGGTCATACCGGAATTTGACCAAGTGCCACCCATAAAGGAAAGACTGTATTCACAAATCTGGACATTACAGCGAGTTTCCACCACATTGAGCTTGAGGAGAAATCAAGCTTAGTAACCGGTTTTTTATTCGATCAGCATACGTATTCATTCCTTCGTTTATCGTTCGGGTTAAATACAGCGGGTTCAGCGTCGATACGAGCGCTTGACCGAAACCTGTCTGAAGAAGTCAAAGCGACAACCATAAGCTATGTAGATGATATCCTGCTAACATCAGAAACAGTGGAGGAACATATCCGAGATCTACGCAAGTTATTAGATGACCTGATTCAGGCTAACTTTAATGTCAATCCAAAGAAATCTAACTTTTGCCAGAGAGAAATTAAATTTCTAGGCCATGTAATAGATGCACAAGGAGTAAGACCGAATCCTGGAAAATTGGAAATTTTCCCTAGACCAACGAAGGTGAAGAACGTAAGGCAGTACTTAGGCGTTATTGGATTCTTCTCGAGCCATTGCCCGAAATACAAGGAAACCGTGGCTCCACTCCAAGATTTATTGAAGAAAGGGGGAAGGTGGCGGTGGACTGATAAATGCGAAGAAGCCTTCATGAGGTCCAAACAGATGCTTTTAGATTATGTGAAATTGGAATATCCAGACTACACCCAGAAATTTATTATCCAAACGGACGCATCGCTTATAGGCATTGGGGCAATGCTGTATCAGGAAAATGTTGACAGGCCGGAGGAGAAAATTTTTATTGCTTTTATAAGCAGGAGATTCAAATCCAATGAAAGAAACTATACGGTCACGGAAATAGAACTACTCGCAATACTATATGCTCTCCAGTATTGGCGAAAAGTTATCTATGGATTTCGGGTCATGTTAAGAACAGACCATAAAGCCCTAACATTTCTATTAAAGACTGACTTGTCAAGTCAAAGATTAACGAGATGGTCCTAGTACATACAGCAATTTCAAGTGAAAATCGAGTATTGCCTGGGGAAGGACAATATCATAACTGACTTGCTAAGCAGATACCCGACAGCTGATGAAGAGGAAGCTCTAGCTATCGAAATAGAAGATAGAGACCAGAAGACCTTAGACGACTTGAGGAACATCACCATCATTCAACGTGAAGATCCCTGGATACGGTTGATGATTAATTACTTCGAGGGAAAACTTGTCAGAGGAACCCCGATGTATATAGAGGCCGAGGCACTGTCAACAGAATATCTATGTTTTAACCAGATGCTACACAAATGGAGTGATGCAGATCATCCTCGACTCAGAATTGTTATTCCTGCAGCGTTGCAAAGAAGATTAGTGTGGTTAGCACACAGAGCTTTTGGTCATCCGGGCGTAGACAAGTCAGTCGCCCTGTTGAAAGAAGCAACACAATCAGGACATGTGATATTTGTCAGCGAGTAAAGCCTAACTCGTTTTTAATGAGGCAAAAACCCATACCGCTCCTGCCAGAGAAGCCATGTCAGCTTCTGGCACTGGACAACTTCGGCCCTCTGCCGAGAGCCAGACGAGGAAATAAGCACATCTTAGTGGCATCACGAGGGCTCAGAATGAGAAGGTTCTATTTGACTTTTCATAAATTTTACAGGAGAGCACTTTTAAAGTTTGACTGCTTATCAAGTTCACATTAATTAAGGGATTCTTCAGTAATGAGCCTTGAGTTTTTGACTAGTCTATCCTTTATATATTTCAGTGAAATGAGCACTTATTATACGTATTTGTCAGGTGGTTGATGTGAATTAGGAAATCATGTCAGCAAATGGAACCTTGTCATTCCAAATGGTAGGTAAAGTATGGTTAATTTGACAAGTGTAGGAATGATATAAAAGGAAGTTTTACTATGGTTTAATGCTTGAAATGATAAGGAATGCATAAAACAAACTGTACATGGCCAGTAAATTATATATTTCATCCCCCCCCATGGGCTCACGACTAGTGGGACGTGGGTTGGTGACCACGGGGCCCCAGCTGAGTTCGGCTTTACTTCCACTTCCTTGTGCCGGGCTCCTTTCTGTCATCTTTCCTATCGACCTCCCTTGGTCAACTCTTGTACTTTTTCAACCCCGACGGTATTATGGTATCCAAGGCAGAGGGAGTCTTTCACTTTCCAGCCTTAATTGTCCCTTGTCTCATCTTTCCTGCTACCTTCATTCTTCGAGGGATCAGCCTTCATTCTCTTTTCATGATATCTCCTGCTTTCTGCACAAGGCCCTCAAGGAGGCAGGGTGTATAGCCCCACCACTTCTGGTGCACCCTCGATATAGCTACATCCTCAAGGGCTCACGGCTGGTGAGTTTGGGAGTTGGCGACCCTGGGGGATTCCTGAGCTGGGTCCAGTTTTTGCCCCTTTTTCTATTGACTTTGTGGCAGACCCTCTCCTCTTTCACTTTCCTATTTGCCTTCCATGGCTCTCCTTCCTTCCAAGTCCCTCAATCCTCATTCTTTGAAGGTTGAGGGCAATTCTTTTTCTCCTGTCCTTTATTTGCCTTATTCTCCTTTTTTCCATACTTTTAGTTATAGTTTTACATTTCATTATCAGTCTTACGATCACCCAAACAATTAAGGGCCGATAACCTAGATGTTAGGTCCCTTAAAACAACAATTATCATCACATATTTCATTTCAAATGAACCATCTTAAGATTAATTAACATTACTTGCACATTTTTACATAGGAACTGTTGTATATATTTTGCTCACAAAACGATCCCCCTACATTTGAACTCAGTGTGATATTATGATATCCATTCTGACATCCTTCGTTAAAAAAAACTCTTAAAATAAAAGAAATAGTTCACTGCTTTAGAAACCTAGCGTTCCTTTAACAAAAGTGAAATCACGGTCTTTCTGCCCGTTTAAACAACTGTTTCGTAAAAATATAATGAAATCAGATTCGCCCAAGTTCACTAAAATATAAATGATTGGGACGGTGGAGCCCTGCAGAGAATGTTACATTGGAATGATCATTAATATTTTAAATAATAACTGAAGAGTCATTTGAAGTTTTTGACTAGTAACCATACTGCTTAAAAATACTCATAGTAGGTTTTATCCAGGAGTGGCATCCACTTGTACATTGACCGGATGTCGCAAATTGTCTCTTTACTCAGCTTTCGCTGTATGATGGCCTGTGAAATTGGCAAATTAAATTCATTACAAAATATAGGCTATGACTGTACATGGATATTTTAACTGGTTCCAATCATTCTGTCTCACAATTCATACATTTTTGTTAATGTAGATTAGTATCAAGGTACAATTTCTTACTATTAGCTCTACAGTAGTGCGATTCACAAGTAGGAAAAGATTGGATATGATTCCTAACTTTATCCTTCCTTTTTTGAGACTTTATCCCTGTTACACTTGCCTGTTTAATCAGACTTTGGTGTTCCTGCACTACTTTTGAACTTATGGGCGTTATACACAGGTTTCTGGCTTACTGCTAGAGTGCCCAAAAAGAAAGACTTACAGACACGTATTATACAATCATTTTTTATAAAATGATGTTTGAATGCCTTAGTGCGCTTTGAACATTTCACGGCTCTCTGTGTCAATAATGTCTGTGTTCTGTATTAAGAATTAATGTTTTTCTTTCTGGCTTAACTCATAACACTACGAATTAAAGATATGAAGTCTTTCATCTTCTTTAAAGTTGGAAGCACAATGGAACTTACAAGCATATGCACAGTCTTTTAGTGTTAACACCGATTTCTCTTTCACCAGCTTACCTCTTCTGTATATATACTCCTTTTCATGTTGACGACAGTCTTTCTTTACCATACTTTTCCACTGAGACGGATGACTTTGCCTAGTCCTGGTTCGAAGTTTCTTAGTAGGTGTTTTCTCACTTTCTGATTCACAAGATGAATCTGGATATGGAACCAGCCGTAAAGGGTCTCACAGTTTTTCACTTTTATGTTGATTGGAACTCTCGAAATTTTTACTGATATTGTCCTCAGTGCCGGGAAGGTTGCACTCAGAACCATTTTGATTTGGAAACAGCATGCAACAATATATTAATCTTTCAAACGGTGAAGATTGTAAAATATAAATAATAATTTGTGCTGACAACCTTAAAGTAATTTATGAATAAACTACAGTCTGGAAATAAACCTAAATTAAAACTAGCTTCCTCATTGCTGTTAAAAAGTAACAAGTGTACTTACTTCCTTTTACAACGCTTCGCAATCGGGAAATATTCCACAATTGCAGTACCGGTACATTCAGTAAACAGAATGATACACTCTTCAGTTTCCATAGAATGATGAATAAGCAATACAGACGAAACACTGTCTAGCAGGCCAGCCAACCCCAAGAATATTACTTAAATACAATTTGCTTTCTTCTGAATTAATGACGATGCACTGAATTACTGTTTTACTTCCAAATTGTTGTAAATTAACGTAAATGCAATTGGATTTAATGGAATGTATTACTGAATTTCTATATCTAAAAAGTCTTGTATACCAAGTAATTTGTTTATGTTAACAAAACTACAAACAGTTGGAATATTCAATTAGAACCTTGTCATTCTCAAGGAGGGGCACAATATGCAATTAGAACTTTGTCATAATGACTTAACTGTCCACAAAAATTATAATAACCGTATAAAACCAATATTACATATAGATCTTGCAGTGTTCCACCCTCTGAAATAAAAATCTCATTAAAAAAAAAAAAAAGTCAAATAGAACCTTGTCATTCTGAGCCCTCGATTAGACGTGTTTTCTAAAATGGTAGTCCTATGTCCCATTCAGAAAACCAGTACGAAACAGGAACTTAAAAGACTAAAAGAAAGAGTCATTCCTATACTAGGGAAGCCGGAAAACATATTGTCCGACCATGGCAGTTGTTTCACCAGTGTGGAATTCCGCAGAGAACTGGAAAATCTGGGAATAAGACAGTAGTGGTTTTTTAGGGGTTCTAGCACCACCTATGGCTTTCCACCTGCAAGATGGCGGCGTTGCGATATCTCTCGAATGCATGGTCGGATTTTGACGAATGAGGTGTCATTGAAATCGGGCTGATAGCCCATTTCCAATGGATAACATATTTCATCACCAAAATAAAACCTACCCCTAATAGGGGGTGAAATTTTAATTTTAAAAAATCTCGCTTTTCAAGTGCGACATGTGGGAGTTTGAATGCAAATATGAAATAAAACCTTGTGCCACGCAAGAGACATGTGTACGGTGGAAAGCCACTATGAATTAACATGCTTGTTTTTTTGTTTTTTACGCATGCCCACTCATGGCTTTGGTAAGAGGGCGGGCTTTTTAAAGATGGTGGCTGTAGTGTAACCTAACCTAACCCAACCCACGAGAGGTGATCAAAACGTATTCCAATCGGTGCTTGTCGATAGGCAAACCAATAATCAAAGAGGGGCATGTCAGGCCTTGAGTTGAAGGCCCCTGTCATTGTTGACGAGTCCCTGTGGACAGGTCCTTGTTAACGGGTCCCTGTGGGCAGGTCCTTGTTGACAGGTCATTGTTGACGAGTCCTTGTGGACGGGCCCTTGTGGACAGGTCCTTGTTGACGAGTCCCTGTTGACAGGTCATTGTTGACGAGTCCTTGTTGACGGGTCCCTGTAGACGGGACCCTTTGGACCGGCCCCTTTGGACTGATCCCTATGGACTGACCCACGAATGTATCCAAATTGTGCCAAAGGGCTTAACTAACGGACCAATAAGACTAGGAAATTTTATGAGGTATTGTAGGACTTGGGATGAAGCCTTTTAGAATGTATTTTGAAATTTTGACAAAGGGCCTAACTACACTTTTGTTAATATCTCGCGAACCAATCATGCTAGTGACTTGTATGAGGGGTCTTAGCAATTGGGGCGATGTTCCCTTGGGTGGGGGGGGGGGGGGTGAAACTATCCCCACTCCCAAATTGAAAAATCGATTTTACAGGGAAAAGAGGTGTTAAACACCTAAAAATGATAAATGAACCTAAGATCTTTCGTTTTTGATGAAAAATAGTAAGGGGGTGAAAACTACCCAAAAATTGAAAAATCGTTATCTTGGAAACTAAGAAACCTAAAATTAGGTGTGATAGCTCAAAAAATTGGTCATTAAATACTCTTTTACCACGATTGGTCATTTTACCCCTAAAGCAATGCATGTAGATTTTACTGGAAAAGGGGGAAACAATAATCAGATTTGGACACATGAGGTGTTATAAGACTCAGGGTGACAATCCCTTCTTGACTTAATTATTTACTGTTTGAAATTTTGACAAAGGGCCTAACCACACATTTTGAAAATTTAGATTTATTAACTTTTGAATTTATTTTATTTTATTTTATTTTTTAGTAGAGAAAGACAGTACCGGTTGTGTTTAAACGAGCATGTCGCCGATCACTGTGGCCATGTTCAATGGATGAATCAATATTTTGTGAAGCATTGATTGAAGAGGGTCATGCGACGACTTGTTTTAAGAATATTTTTTATGATTTTTCCTATGATGCATGCATTTATTTAAATATCCCAAAAAAGCAAGGTTACTGATTTCAGATTTTATAAACTAATAATGGGATTTGGACTCATAAGGTGTCCTAGAACTTGACATGACGCTCTCATTTTATGGCTTATGAATTTTCCCAAAAAGATTGAAAACAACAAGGTCATGGACTTTTGTTTCTCTTAATATATTGCAAACCTATAATGTTAGATGTTTATGGTGAGTGATGAAACATAGCTAGGTAGAGAAAGAATTATTCTAGGCCACACGTATGGTGACTGACAAGTCTTTGACCATTGAAACTTGTTTTAAACCTGACCGCAGTACATAGGGAGTATAAGCTTTAGGCATGACATGACAAACGGTGTGTACAAAATCCAATTTATCGATTCAAGAATTAAGAGTAGACTATCTTTAATTGATTAGTTAAAGAGGGTAGCTAAGAAAACAAGATGGAGACTACACTGAACCAAACCGAACCATAACAATCCTTTTTGGATGTCTAATGTTACTTGCTAACCATTTTGTGCTGCAGTGGCAAGCACTTTTGACTCTTGCACTAGAGGTCTTAACTCGATTTTTAGCTTTAAGGCTTAGAACTAACCAAACTAAGAAAGACGGTTATAGTGGTGCAGTGGTTAAGCTGTTATCCTTTGACTAAGGTAGACCAGGGTTTGATTTTAGGTTAATACGCATGTCAAAACATATAAAATAAAAAGCAGGGATAATGTTTTAAGACTGATTACACTTGTATATTTTTTCAAATTATTACTTGGATTACAAATACAAAGGTGGACTGGGTTCAATATACAGTTAACGCAAGTATGATTTTGATTTGTTTTTGACTTTAGACTTTAGATTTTAGAATTTTCATTTTAGATTTCAGTTTTTACAAAAAGACCAAACCATAATGTCATGACTTTAAATTTTCGGTAACTAATTAATAAAGAAAAACATATAAGGATTTGTATTACTTGGAATTATGTTTTCTATACTATAATTTTTGTTTGTTTTAAATTTTAGAAATTTGATATTGGATTTTAGATTTTAGGTAAAGAACAAACTAATATTGACTATTCATTAGACACTGGTATTGTGACCGTCAGCCGGGTGGGAACGGCACATATTTGTGAGTGACCTTTAGAAGTCCTCCGGTAAAGCTGTCGGGATAGCCAACAACCGCGATGACTCTCCTAACATCTCCCCCGTCGGACCTTTAAAAGTTTGCCGTGAGGATCAGTTGAACTTCCTAACAATAGGCCAATGCGGCACGAGGTTCTATAGTCCACGGGGAGCGTGGTACATGGTTGCGATGGTCAAAGACGGCCTAAGGAAAGGTTCACCTCAAAAACTAGACTGTGAAATTAAACATCCAGGCTTATGTAAAACACCGTGAAAATTTATTGTAGATTTCCACAAACCCCTATCCTAGTTCGGAGGGTTATATTCGGCTAATCCGCAAGCTAAAAGTTAATGATAATAAAAGTTCAAGTCCCTAACAATGAAGTTACATTAACCCTCGCGAAAGATCTAATACACAATAAGAAAGCAACAGCAACAACGCTGGGTAAATGGTACGACGCAAAATCCCTAATACAAGTTACATGATCAAGCTAATATGAAGTTACATTTAAGTGAAGGAGCAAAGCAAAGCTAAGTTATGGTGGTACCATTTCCACATTTACATTTAACTTTTCTAGCTAAGTCCTATCAGTTAACATTCAAAGTTACGGCGGTGACGTCCATAATAGCAAAACAGTTACAATACAAAGCTAAGTGTACAGCCATTTAAAAACAATTAATCTAATCAACAATCATGTGCTAAATAGCACGCAATAAAGGTAACATGGGGAAAAAATACAGTTTCATGACATCAATAATTATAGTACAACACAGTTTTTATTATAATGCCTTCCTGCCCCATGGTTAACTCTTTGTAAACCATTGTCATCTAGCTTGATAGTAATGTCGGTGATAGCGTAGTTAAAACCACGTCTGACAATCACATGGCCTGCGCTCCACACACTATGAACTAATGGTTCATGTGTGCGCCAGGTCACAACAAAAATGTCTACAGTCTTCGTCGTTTCCAATAAAGGAAATCCCTTCATCTGCACGGCCATGTCAGCAGGATCAAATGTAAGAATGTCAAAGTTTAAATGGAAACAATATGTTAGTTAGATCTTGTTTAAAACAATTATGTGGATGATGTTTATTATGTCGGTTTATGTTCCTTCCGTAGGTTTATGGCGTATTCTGACAAAGGCCTGACAAGGAGTAGTCTTCTAAAGATCATTCTCCCGCAGCAAAACATCGACTCAATAGTCGGAAAACTCAACGAGCAAACTCGGCTCGGACTCACAATAACACGAGTTATCAGCGGTAAATACCTCGCTTTCAACAACTCTCATAATAATGCCTCATAACAACAACAGATGCGCGACTTACAACAATGGCACGTCTTACTCACTCAAGGCACATAATATCATGGGTTACCTGCGGCAAAAACCTCGCATTTAATAACCAAATTGCCTTCATTATAATTTGCCTCTCTCAAGAGGATCGCCAACAATGCATAAAGAAACCTGACAACCCTGGATATGTCGAAATGACATTCCTCGCAGCAAAATATCTAACTAACAGTATGAAAATCCAAGAAAAACAAATGAACAAAAATACAGTAAGAAACACTGGGTTTCATGAGCAATAGCTGCTTTGAAAGAAAGAGATGAATGAAATCAACATTCTGTCCTATGTTATCGTAGTTCTGTCTCGCTTTCAAGCATTTGTTTTCAAGGTTACTGGGTCAACAAACCAGTTTATTGGTGACAACTTCACAAATTGCAGTCCTTCACTGACCACATTTTTCAACAGGCAAGGCCGGCTAGTTTTAACGTTATATAATACCGTAATATTTGGCCTTGTCATTCTTAGCATATGCTTGGTTCAAAAACCTTATAGAATCCGTGTGCTAAACACGTTACAATTTAACTGTACAATAAAGTATCGCAGTCCTTCATTTCAAAGAATAGTAAATCACAGACATAACAGCATGTCTCACGAGCTTCTTTGCTCATCAAAGATATAACACTTATTAAGTTCTCAGTATAACATTAACACCTGTGTCCTCATGACAGAAACAAAGTAGTAACAAATTGATAAATATGGCACAGGTCTGCAACTCTAGACCTGCATAATGATGCGATAGTGCACTTAGTTCGATGCTTGACATCTATACTTTCTCCAAAATAATAAATCTGTCAGTATTTGACTATAAATTGGCTTCTGAGCGCTTTCAAAAATGAAAATACAGCATATTTTTTATAAAACTGGAAACTACAGTTGGTATCCTAACGATACGACCTATCTAACGAGGTCATAAGTCTCAACAGACTGGTTGCAAAGATTGCAGTTAAATAAAGTGACGATGACATCTGAATGAAAACACGGATAAATATCCTACACATGGCTGAGCAAAATAGCTGCAAATGATTACAGTCATGTTTGGCAGTGGGTCGGCTATAACGTGGTACGACGTCCATCAGGACGGCACCAGGGTTAACCAAAACTGGTCTACCCCACAGGGTGACTCACAATGACTGAAATAAACAACAATTATACTAATTACAACCCTACCTAGCAAATGGCTGACACATAAGTGCGGTTGATTCACACACAAAAAACTACGATATCTAAATATACCACCGCGGACTATTACAAAAGAAAGGGTGCCCAAACTCACGACTTTTGGTAGCTCTCACATCGGCTCAGACATTCATCGACCAGGGTCGCGAAAAACTCTGCTTGGCTCTCCAGCATGGTCCTGTCCTCCACGGATTCACCAATCTGGACCTCCCAAGCAACCAGGGTTCGTTCGCCTCCGGATGATGGTCTCCCAAAAAGGTCTGGAATGTGCCTGGAAGTCGGCATCCACGTTCCTTCGTCTGCGTCCTCGGCATCCTGACGTTCCATCAAACTGGTGGTCTCCATCACGACGTCTCCCTCATACCGGAATGGTATTAGCCCATAATCGTCTTCTTCACCATGGCGTGGAAAAGTTCAATGTCTTGCATGATGTCGAAAATGTCGAAATATCTCGTTCCTCTCGGCGTTTTGGCGTGATTATTTTGGACGATGCAAATAATAGTGTTCTCCACAGTATTTTGTATTTTTCTGCCTGTTGATCCTCAAGATTCAACACGATGCGATGCTTTGCTTGTTAGCACGTGCAATTGTATCACGTTTTATCAATCACGTGGCATCCGCGATAAAATTGATATTTTCAATTCAGAATTTCCGTAGCAATAATGTTGTGATCGTTGGCAGTAATAATCACGTCGTCTTGGCACAATTATCAGACGATAACTCTTATATTTTCGGCGTGGCACTTTGCCCTTCCACTTACACGTGGGAAAAATATCTGGCGTATGGCACCAATTACAGTTTGTAGAAAATATTGCCTAATATGGCCTTTCGTAGAACAATAATATGTCCACAATGTGTGACAACGTTAGTATAGTTATTTTCAACACACGATGCAGTCGGATGCTCACTTGAGCACAAAAATATTTATAATGTCCACGTCGCGACGGATGGATACTCGAAACACGCCTGTCTGGCGTCAGATCTCCAGATGTAGTCGTCACTGACTTTCACTCGGAAGTAGGTCGCCAAAACGAAGTCATTGAGCGACTACTTTCATAGCTCCTTGCGTATCTGCAAGTGTTATACCTTACCAAAAACGTAATAATCATTCACCAAAATGATTCAATAATACAGAATGACGAATTAGAATATTCTGAGTCTTATGAAAGGATAAAAGTGATTAACAAGACCTCCAAAGTCAAAAATGCAATTGAGCGCTACTTCAAAGAGTATAGCATGAGCTCTCTGCTCCACGTGGTATTCTGGGTATGTTCAAAAGTACTACATCCCATAATAATTATTCCGTCACAAAAATATCACATGAACCATAGCTCAGCGGGTTCATCTGCCTCTCCGTCGTTTCAAAGAAAATGTTGGGACGACATTTTATTTGCCTCTATAATTCATTCATGTGTGATATTTTTTTAGATTGGCGGCGTTGAAAGTTCCAATACGTTCTCCAGTTCTGATGTCTTCAATGACATAACTCCCATTATTCAACGGCTGTCTAACACGACTAGGGCCGTAATACAAGGAAAGAAATTTCCCGTATACGCGGTCAATTGGATTAGAAATTCCGGGTCTCCTTATAAGGATAAGGTCTCCCTCCTCAAGTGGTTCTCTGAATCTCTGGCGTCTTGTTCTCCTCAAGCGTTTGGCAGCTTGTCTGTCTAAAGTATCTCTAGCAGCTAACAGTCTGCTGGCATGCGATGGTTGTAAACAAGGTGGATTTACAATCACGCGGTTCCAGACTCTCAGTGGCATCTGGTTCAAATGCAGGACCAAAGGTATTTGACCAGTGCTTTCATGCACAGTAGAATTAATGCATTTTGCCATCAAAACAAGGACTTCAGTCCATCGCCAGTGTTCCTCCTGACAATACAAACGACAAAATTTTGCAATAGTGGACATAACGCATTCCGCTGGATTGCTCTCAGGGTGTCTTATTGATGACAAAAGATGACCAATCTCTAGTTCCTCCATAGCGTTGGCGAATTCTGCAGAAATATATTGCGATCCGTGGTCAGTTAATAAGAATTGTGGCTTCCCTGCCTCCGGTATCACTTGTCGTCTTATTCGCTGGATAATTTGATGTGCATTAGCCTTCTGAATAGGGTGGAGCATTGTGTATTTTGTAAACACATCTATGGTGACTACAATGTAACGATTCCCACGACGGGCTTTAGGTATAGGACCGTAAAGATCTTGTGCGTACAACTCTCTGGGTTGAGTTGGTAGTATAGGTCTAGGTGGTTCTCTCAATAAGTGTGACGTGTATTTGTTCCGCTGGCATGCGTCACAAGCACGTAAACACTCTCTGACAGTGGTTCCTAACCTTTTCCAGGTGAACGACTCTTTAATGGTGGCAATGGTCTTGTCCGTTCCACCGTGACCAATAGACAAATGTACCATGAGAATGACAGATTCCTGGTACCTTCTGGGAATAACTGCACGCAGTTGGGTGTGATCTTCGTCCACAAATTTATACAAAACGCGACGGTAAATCAGATAGTCATCTGCTATGGCAGCAATCCTTGCATAAAGCTCATCCTGAGGATCCATCTTTCGTTCAAGAAATCGAATGATGTGTCTAAGTTCCTCTTCACGTCTCTGTCCTTCGGGTAGATACCGAAGTCGGCGAAGGTGTTCTTCGCATTCTCCCTCGATGTCAATGGCATTAATAGAAGTTTCAGGATTCCGGCTGAGGATGTCGGCCAATACATTCTCTCTGCCTGGTTTGTAAACAATCTCCAGATCGAGCTGTTGGAGAAAAAGAGTCCATCTAGTGATCCTGTCACTTGCCAGTCTTGTTCGTAGGATGAAGGTCAAAGCGTGGTGATCGGTTCTTACGACAATCTTCTGGCCCATCAAAAGTTTCTGCCAGTACTCTAATGCATAGACGACGGCTAGTGCTTTTATTTCTGTTGTAAAATAGTGAGATTCGTGAGCTCTTAAACGTCTGCTCAAGAAAGCGATGTAGTGACGTTTCTTATCATCGTCCTCCTGCAATAATATAGCTCCAATACCAATGGCTGATGCGTCTGTTTCAAGAATGAAATTGCGTGAATAATCAGGATATTCCAACTGGATAGAATTCGCTAGCATCTGCTTAGCCTTCTGGAATGCTGTCTCACACTCATCATTCCAATTCCATCTACAGTTCTTTTTCAGCAGACTTTGAAGTGGTGCAACAGTCTCTGAGTATCGCTCACAATGAGCAGCAAAAAATTGTAGTATTCCCAAAAATTGTCTCACGTGCTTCACACGGGTTGGCGTTGGAAAAGCGGCGACAGTTCTGATTTTTGCTGGATTCGGTCGATATCCATCTCCATTAATAATATGTCCAACAAAATTTACTTCTCTTTGGAGAAATCTGCACTTATCAAACTTGATCTTGAAATTGGCCTGTCGAAGATTTTCAAAAACAAGGCGTAGGGTAGCCAAATGCTCTTCCTCTGTTTCAGAAGCGATGATTATGTCGTCCACATAACATATTACTTTCTCTTTTACCTCTGGAGCTAACTTAGCATCTAGTGCTCTAATCAAAGTAGCTCCAGCATTCTTCAAACCAAATGGTAACTTGCAGAAGACATAGGTGGTTTGATCAAATAAGAAGCCAGTGTACTTCTGAGTATGCTCGGACAGTTTGATGTGATAATATGATTGTACAAGGTCCAATGATGAGAAAATTTTCTTCCCTTTAAACTTCATAAGGATGTCCCTAATCTTAGGCGGTCTGTCGTGCTCGGGAGCCAGGCGTTCGTTTAAAGCCCTTGCGTCGAGACAAAGCCTCAAACTTCCATCAACCTTAACCACAGGTATAATTGGATTCAGAAAAGGAGTTGGTGACTTCTTAATCGTGCCTGCTACTTCCATCTCATGGATCTTCCTTGCAGCTTCCTCGCGGTGTTTTTCAGCAATCGGGTAAATTTTCTTCTGAAATGGAGAGTCGTCTAATAAAATGAGGTCATATTCATAATTCATAATTTCGCCAGGAGCAGTATCGAATATGTCCCAATATTCATTTAGTGTAGTAGCAAAATTATCTTGCATGGTTGTGGATATTAATCCTGCCTCTCCGTCGGCATCAAGTGTTTCTTCAGTTTCCTTGCTATTAAGTTGCTCGACAACGTCGACTTCGGACAGGAATTCCGGTTCATCTACCACAAGGTTCATCTCTATAGGTTCGTTCGGTTTAAATTCGACAGTATTGCGTCCCATGTCGATAATACCGTCATACTTCCTCATGAAATCAGCCCCTAGTATGACATCATGATGCAAACCTTTCATAACTAAGAATTCGTGCAAATACACGTGGCTTGTGATTCTCAATGTGCGCAAAACCTGTATCTTGCACGTCACAACCCGGTCAGGTATCACTCCTCTGACACGAATAGCGGAAACAGACAGCTCTGTCACCTCAGAGTTAGCCTTCAACTTAGCATAGCAATCTGCAGAGATTACACTGATCATTGCGCCAGTATCGATCAGAATTATAACACTGCATCCATTGAGAGTGGCTACTATTTTGGGTAAACGTGTTGGCTCATAACTGTGGTTCGTCGTTCGTCGTTCGTCGAGTAAATCCTGTTGGATGGGCTCCCAGAGTAAAATATCTGCCGTCACTCTGTGCTCAGCCAAACTAGACTGTCTTAATTTTTCGGCGTTTTTTTTCCTTTGTTGTGACTAGAGGTACCAGGCTGGTTCTGTCCTGCCTCTGACGTCACATTTCTTTCTTCCCTCGAAGTAGGGTTCCTTTCTCCCTCTTCTCTATTTTGGCTCTCTCTCAATTGCTGGAGGTACTCGCGGCTCTCGCGCGCTCTCCCTTCCCAGTCACGGTCCGGATGGTAACGTGGATCACGTCCTCGTTGGTAACCTCCGTTATACCTGTAGTCTCGCCGGATCCTTCCTCTTCCTGACGGACCTTCCCGATTCCCACGAAGGTTATTGTCGTGACGACGGTTGTCGCTCGCCCCATTATCGAACCTACGATTCCAATATGTTCTATTGTCTTCTCTCTGGTTCCTTGAATATGGAGTATTACTCCACTCTCTCCAGTTACGGCGGTATTCATTGTTGTATTCTGGCCGAGGATTCCCAGAGTTCTGTGATGCTTCTTGTGTCTGGCTAACTTTGTCCACAGTCGTGACGTTAACGTGACGCTCTTCACGCCTGTCAACCTTCTGTTGACGGTGAGTTGGAAATTGCTCCGCGTTAGCATCAAGACGTCGTAATATCTGATCACACTGTTGAAATGTCGTCGCCCCTGCAGCGATTAGTACTCTTTGCACGTCGGCTGGGTATTGCCATACTATGGTATTCACCAAATCCTGCTCCGATAAAGGAGGCTGAAGATTTCTCAATTTAGCAAGCTGGGTTGCAAAGTAATTTGCGTAGCGAGTTGGCATGTTGGAACTGTATCGGCGAGTGTACATTTCAGCCCTTATACTTTGCTGAACGTCACTCGACCAATACTTCCTCAGTAGTGCTTATTTAAAGTCTTGATACCCGGAGAATGAATATTTAAAAGCCCGATACCAAGTTGCTGCTTGTCCATCCAGAAGACGTTCAATAACTCGAAGTTCTCTTTCAGGAGTTACGAGTGTGTCTCGTAAATAGCTCTCGACGTTCGTGAGAAATTCTACAGGAGTCACTCCGCTTCCTGTGCCAGTGAATTTAGCGGGTTGCTCTTCCCTTGACCTTATCACTGTGACATTACCCTGAGTATTAGCAGTACGGTATGTATTCTGCATGTAGTTGTTTGACGGCGTGTTAGTTTCAGGATCCATTCTATTTATAGCTGGTCTGAACGGGTTAGCATCGTAATTTAACGTCTGGCTTGGCGCTGTTGCATTAAACTGCCAAGGTCGTGTATCGGCATGTACACTTGACTGTACATTACTAGTCCAAAATTCCGGCGTTTCACGTGTATTTCCCATCGGCGGTTGCAAATCTACTCCCCTCGGAAGTGCTTCTAACCTGTCGAGTCTCTCCTCGATGACTTCTAATTCTTGTATATTCCTGTTGGTGACTTTGCTCCCTAAATCATTTAGTTGCAACTCGATTCGTTCAACTTTACCTTTGAGATTTTGGTCCACCTCACGAATAGCTGATTTGAGGTTACGACTCAACTCGAGCCTATCAATAATCGTTATTTCCTCAATCTTTTTCTGCAATGTTGCAATTTCGCCCTCAACCTGAGATACGTTACTCTGGATATGGTTGATATCATCCTTGACTCCATTTACATTGGCGTCGACTGTAGTTTTATGCTCCACGAATTCGCCTCTCAACATCATCAGGTCGACTTTGTGCTCCTCCCTGTGCACATCTACAGTATCACGTAAGCCTGTGACAGTTTCTTTTAGTTCCGCGATGTCTTTCCGGTTAGAATTAAGTTCCTCCCTAACCTCAAGCATGTTATCCACGATGGTCTTCACGTTGTTATTAACGGCGTTAGCTGCACCTCTCATTAATACCAGTCCTAGGTTCATGGTAGCCATATCCTTTTTACGTTGTCCATAAAACCTTCTACGTGATTCAGCCTAGTCCCAAATTCTTCTCTGGTGTGCTCGATATCAGCTTGGACGTCTAACTGTACTTTATTTATAGCGGTCTGAATTTGAGCCGTGTGCTCCTCGAGTCGGGTTTGCACATCCTGTCTTGCCCTATTCATTTCTTCCGTTAATGAGTCTACGCTCTGGCTTGCCTCCTGGTGGTGACGAATCACGTCTATCCTTACCGCTGCCAAACCTGCCGTTAAGTCATTTTTCGCTTCTACCCTGTACGAGTCCATTTCGGCCCTGACCTCCGTTAGAACGGTCCTAACGTCTTTAACAGTACGGGTGTTTATCTCTAAATCTAAACGTACTTCATTAATTGATTGGGTATTTACCTCAAGGTTCTGCCTGACATTGTCAACAGACTGAGTGTTTATCTCGAGGTTCTGCCTGACCTGGTCCACATGACCTTTTACATCACCTACTTCCTGTCTAACATTGTCAATAGCTTGTGAATTAACCTCTAAGGCTTGTGTATTCACACTCAAGTCACTAGTAAGTTGTTGGAGGTTAGCGTTGACACCTGCCAACATCTCAGCGAACACTCTGCGAATCATATCCTCATCCATTTGACAAGAATTTATATTGAGAGAAACGAGGGATCAATCATGATGGAAACTTACAGCTATGATAGTAACGTGGTGGTATAAAGCTTGTTTCGACTTAATAAATATCACGAGTACAGCTGGAGTATGCAAACTAAGTGCTTCTACATTTACTAATACAACGGTGAGCAAAGCAAAGTATTACATTTACTTAGGATGAGGCATCATCTAAGAAAAAACCTATCTTTCATTTATTCAATATAAAAACCTCACCCCATGGTCTTCTATCAAATATGAATGCCATGCGGTCTATTGATCTGCAGTACGACTTTTTAAGTTCGTCCCAGTCCTGTCAATTTACCATTATTCAAATATTAAGATCCTCCTAAATATCGGCATAAGAAAATATACAGGGCGCCATCTGATGATCACCATGTTGACATCTGGCTCCATGTATAGGGAGTCAATCAATGTGTTACCATGTCAACGTCTCTCCCCACGTATAGGGAGCCAATTTATGTGCGACCTATACGTCGGTTTCCACGTTAACACCGTGCACCATGTCAACTTCGTAGCCCCATTAGTTGGGCCGCCATTTTATGTGACCGTCAGCCGGGTGGCAACGGCACATATTTGTGAGTGACCTTCAGAAGTCCTCCGGTAAAGCTGTCGGGATAGCCAACAACCGCGATGACTCTCCTAACATCTCCCCCGTCGGACCTTTGAAAGTTTGCCGTGAGGATCAGGTGAACTTCCTAACAATAGGCCAATGCGGCACGAGGTTCTATAGTCCACGGGGAGCGTGGTACATGGTTGCGATGGTCAAAGACGGCCTAAGGAAAGGTTCACCTCAAAAACTAGACTGTGAAATTAAACATCCAGGCTTATGTAAAACACCGTGAAAATTTATTGTAGATTTCCACAAACCCCTATCCTAGTTCGGAGGGTTATATTCGGCTAATCCGCAAGCTAAAAGTTAATGATAATAAAAGTTCAAGTCCCTAACAATGAAGTTACATTAACCCTCGCGAAAGATCTAATACACAATAAGTAAGCAACAGCAACAACGCTGGGTAAATGGTACGACGCAAAATCCCTAATACAAGTTACATGATCAAGCTAATATGAAGTTACATTTAAGTGAAGGAGCAAAGCAAAGCTAAGTTATGGTGGTACCATTTCCACATTTACATTTAACTTTTCTAGCTAAGTCCTATCAGTTAACATTCAAAGTTACGGCGGTGACGTCCGTAATAGCAAAACAGTTACAATACAAAGCTAAGTGTACAGCCATTTAAAAACAATTAATCTAATCAACAATCATGTGCTAAATAGCACGCAATAAAGGTAACATGGGGAAAAAATACAGTTTCATGACATCAATAATTATAGTACAACACAGTTTTTATTATAATGCCTTCCTGCCCCATGGTTAACTCTTTGTAAACCATTGTCATCTAGCTTGATAGTAATGTCGGTGATAGCGTAGTTAAAACCACGTCTGACAATCACATGGCCTGCGCTCCACACACTATGAACTAATGGTTCATGTGTGCGCCAGGTCACAACAAAAATGTCTACAGTCTTCGTCGTTTCCAATAAAGGAAATCCCTTCATCTGCACGGCCATGTCAGCAGGATCAAATGTAAGAATGTCAAAGTTTAAATGGAAACAATATGTTAGTTAGATCTTGTTTAAAACAATTATGCGGATGATGTTTATTATGTCGGTTTATGTTCCTTCCGTAGGTTTATGGCGTATTCTGACAAAGGCCTGACAAGGAGTAGTCTTCTAAAGATCATTCTCCCGCAGCAAAACATCGACTCAATAGTCGGAAAACTCAACGAGCAAACTCGGCTCGGACTCACAATAACACGAGTTATCAGCGGTAAATACCTCGCTTTCAACAACTCTCATAATAATGCCTCATAACAACAACAGATGCGCGACTTACAACAATGGCACGTCTTACTCACTCAAGGCACATAATATCATGGGTTACCTCCGGCAAAAACCTCGCATTTAATAACCAAATTGCCTTCATTATAATTTGCCTCTCTCAAGAGGATCGCCAACAATGCATAAAGAAACCTGACAACCCTGGATATGTCGAAATGACATTCCTCGCAGCAAAATATCTAACTAACAGTATGAAAATCCAAGAAAATCAAATGAACAAAAATACAGTAAGAAACACTGGGTTTCATGAGCAATAGCTGCTTTGAAAGAAAGAGATGAATGAAATCAACATTCTGTCCTATGTTATCGTAGTTCTGTCTCGCTTTCAAGCATTTGTTTTCAAGGTTACTGGGTCAACAAACCAGTTTATTGGTGACAACTTCACAAATTGCAGTCCTTCACTGACCACATTTTTCAACAGGCAAGGCCGGCTAGTTTTAACGTTATATAATACCGTAATATTTGGCCTTGTCATTCTTAGCATATGCTTGGTTCAAAAACCTTATAGAATCCGTGTGCTAAACACGTTACAATTTGTGTTTGAGTCTTCAGTCTTTTGACTGGTTTGATGCAGCCCTCCATGCCTCCCTGTCCTGAGCTAATCGTTTCATCTCTACATAGCTCCGACACCCTACATCGGAGGCAATCTGTTTAACATATTCTAACCTTGGTCTACCCCTACAGTTTTTGTCCTCGACCCTTCCTTCCATAACTAAGCTTGCTGTTCCTGGGTGTCTTAGTATGTGTCCTACCAACCTATCTCTTCTCTTCATTAGCAGTCGCCAGAAACATCTCTCCTCTCCCACTCGCCTTAATACCTCTTTGTTTGTAACCCTATCTACCCATCTGATCTTCATCATTCTCCTGTAACACCACATTTCAAATGCTTCAATTCTCCTCTTTTCTGCTGCACCAATAGTCCAAGTTTCACTTCCATAGAGCGCCACGCTCCAGACAAAGGCTTTCAAAAATGACTTCCTAATACCTAAATCTATATTCGATGTCAGCAGATTCCTTTTTTGTAGAAATGCTTTCTTTGCCTGAGCCAACCTACGTTTAATATCCTCTTTGCTTCGTCCATCACTGGTTATTCTGCTTCCTAAGTAACAGAAGTCTCCTACTTCCTTCAGCTTTTCACCTGCCAATTTGATCTCCATAGAGGTTTCTGATATATTTCGGCTGCATTCCAGTATTTTTGTTTTACATTTATTTATTTTCATCATGAATTCTTTCCGTAAGACGGAGTCCATACCATTCAAAAACTCATTCAAATCCTCAGGCTTGTCGGCCAAGATGACGATGTCATCAGCAAATCTCAGAGTTGAAATTATTTCTCCTTGAATCTTCACTCCCACTTTAAATTTTTCTCTAATTTCCTTCATTGCTTGTTCAATGTAAAGATTGAAAAGTATGGGTGATAAGTTGCAGCCTTGCCTTACACCTTTCTGAATACCAGCTTCTCTCTCATGTCCTTCAACTCGAATGACTGCTGTCTGGTTTCTGTACAGATTGTATATCACCCTCCTATCCCTGTACTTTATTCCAATTGATTTCAAAATGTCAAACAATTTAGTCCAATCAACGTTATCAAAAGCCTTTTCTAAGTCTACAAAAGCCATGAAAGTTCTCTTATCTTTCCTTATTCTACCTTCTAAAATCAGCCTAAGACTTAGTACTGCTTCCCTTGTTCCTACATTTCTCCTGAAACCAAACTGGTCTTCACCCAACTCCGTTTCTATCTGGCTTTCAATCCTCTTGTAAATTATTCTAGACAGGATCTTTGAAGCATGAGTAATCAAGCTGATTGTACGGTAATCTTCACATCTGTCAGCTCCCACTTTCTTTGGTATAGGGATGATTACATTCTTCTTGAAATCAGGGGGTACCTCACCTGTCTCATAAATCCTACACACGAAGTGAAATAACCTGATCAGACCTTCATCTCCTATGCAGCGTAGCAACTCAATCGGTATATCATCTATGCCTGGTGATTTGTTCCTGCTTAAGTCTTCCAAAGCTCTATCAAATTCTGATCTCAATATTAAATCTCCTTTCGCATCCTCATCAATTTCCTCCTCCCTTTCCATTACATGATTCTCAATCTCCTTTCCCTTATACAAACTCTCTATGTAAGCTTTCCATCTGTCAACCTTTTCTTCCCTATATGTTAGAGGCTTTCCATTTGTGTCCTTAATATTACAGCACTTAGTCTTCTTTTCCCCAAAAGTATTCTTAATCCTTCGATAAGCTGTGTCTACTTTTCCTAATTTCAGACAATTTTCTATACCTGCACATTTCTCTTTCAACCATTCTTCTTTCGCTTCCTTGCACTTCTTGTTAACCTCATTTCTCAGACGTCTGTATTCTGCTTTCCCCTTTTCATCTCTTAGATTCTTGTGTTTCCGCCTTTCACCCATCAATTCTAGTATATCCTGAGTGATCCACGGTTTTCTACCTATTCTTTCTTTCCTACCAATGTTTTCTTCTGCGGATTTTGTTATTTCATTCTTCAAAAGTGCCCATTCGTCTGCAATTGAAGTTTGTTTAGGGTTTTTCATTAGTCCTTCCTTTATACTCTTCTTGAATCTTTCGTTTACATCCTTCTCTTTCAGTCTGTCTATTGCCCACCTTTTTGGCTTTTGACTTTTCTTCAGTTTCTTCAACTTTAATCTGCATTTCATTACAACCAGATTGTGATCAGAGTTTATGTCAGCACCAGGATATGTTTTACAATCCAAAATCTGGTTTCGAAACCTCTGCTTGACCATAATGAAGTCGATTTGGTAACGCCCTGTATCTCCTGGTCTCATCCATGTGTATATTCTTCTATTGTGGTTATTGAATAAGGTGTTAGCTATGACCAATTCATGCTCGGTGCAGAATTCTACCAGCCTGCTTCCTCGATCATTCCTTTCACCTAATCCGAAATCTCCTACTATCTTCCCTTCTCTCCCTTTTCCTACCACAGCATTCCAATCTCCCATTACTATAACATTTTCATCACCCTTGATATACCTCAGAATTTCGTCTATTTCTTCGTAGACCTTTTCAACATCCTCATCATCAGCTTGACTGGTAGGCATATAGACTTGTACCACTGTAGAGCAGGTAGGTTTTGTATTGATTTTTGCTACAATAATCCGTTCACTATATTGCTCATAATATTCCACCCGCTGTCCAAGTTTCCTACTCAATATGAGGCCAACCCCAGCTTGGCCATTGTTTGATTTAGTGCTATTGACCCTATAGTCTCCTGACCAAAAGTCCTGTTCTTCCTGCCAGCGCATTTCACTAATCCCAACCAAATCCAACCTCAACCTATCCATTTCCCTTTCTAAGTTTTCTAACCTTCCACTTCCTAGCAGACTTCTAACATTCCACGCTCCGATCCGTAGAATGTCAGATTTCCTCTTTGTCACTTCTGTGATGTTAACCCCCTCTCGAGTAGTCCCCACCCGGAGATCCGAACGGGGGACTAGTTTACCTCCGGATTGAAATTTTACAAGGGAGGAGGCCATCATCACATGTAATTATGCATAGAGAGGTGCATATCCTCGGGAATAGCATACGGCTGTAGTTTCCCGTTGCTTTCAGCCGTGCAGCAGGACGCAGTGTAGCCATTATTGGCTTATATTATCAATATCTTAACCGTGTATAAGACTAGTAAAGAATTGATTTATTCTGAAAGGCTGCTACTCCCTTTCAGAATAAGTAAAGAGCAATTCTACTAACAAAAATACTAACCTTCTACCGTACTAACAATTAAATATCAAAACTCTACTAACAAAAAACTTAAGTTCCACCAACAACAAATACTACCACTAAAACAGTCTGTCAACAGGCACACTCACATGCACCCTCACACATCACAGTCTACTGAAACAATGAACTATAACTAATAAACAATGCAACTGCTACCAGACACACTCACACACCACAGTCTAATAGAACAATGACATATATCTAATAGACAAACTAACTACCTACTTACAACTAAAACTAACTACATACTTACTGTACTTTTATTTGAATTGACAATATTTACAAAATGCAATTTAGATAGAAAATACTTACAAAATGTAATTTAGATTCAAAATTGTCACAAAATGCAATTTAAGGGGGACGTATGCAAAATTGCACTAAGTGAGAAATGGTTTCATTTCGGCTGTAGTATATATGAAAATATGCTGTATAGTTCTTCACGGAACTACTTGTTACTGTTGTGGTCATGCTTTCTCACACTTCAAAACAATAGCCAGGTTGGTTGACATTTTGTCAGATTTGACATTAGAAACAAAATTAGTTGAACAACTTCTTTCTTTCTTAGCAAGGTTTTGATGAAATTACCGCACAAGTTAACTACACATCCCTCCGATATTTATGCAATCTATTTAACAGCGCATATACCAGGGTTTTTCATTATACTATTTTACGGTTACAAGCCCTACTCAGATACCAAGGTTCTCTATCTCTCCTAGCATTTATCTCACAATGCAAGGTCCACTGCTTTGCTACATCTCCTCCATTTCAGTCTGTCGTTGGCACCAACATTATGCATGTCGGTCCACCGCTTTGCTGGTGTTCCACACGGTCGCATTCCACCTGGGTCATTTTGCAGGTGTTTTAGCGACTGAATTCCCTTGACTCCTCAGTATGTGACCATACCGGCGGAGCCAAGCTTCCCTCACTTTCTCCACGATCGGAGCGATGCCTAATCTTTGTCGAACATATAGCCTATATTCCATAAATGGTCACATCGAGTCAGTCTTAGGGTCCATCAGAGCATCTCCATCTCCATTGTATGTAGTGTCTTCATATAATATAATATAATATAATATAATATAATATAATATAATATAATATAATATAATATAATATAATATAATATAATATAATACACATGAGTTGCTCTTTTAGTTTTGGCAAGTATGTTATAAATTGATAAATAACACACCTACATGGTTCCAAGTTTCACAGGCTCTCAATGTTGTCTCCAGCACCGCGTACAACGTGTTCCCGGCGACGCGGAAGCCGTTGGATTCCGTTGGCACTGCCCAATCTATCGATGGTGCGAAGAGAGCGCTCGGCAGCCTGCACAACATCTCCAATTATAGGGTAGCGGTTCCTGCGCAGTGGCTCCTTCATCTTCGGGATGAGATCAAAGTCGCAGGGACTTAAGTCGGGAGAGTACCTCCAAGTTCCAGCGATTCAACAAAGCAGACACAACTCCTGCTGTGTGCGCCCTAGCATTGTCATGCAGAACGATGGGCGGAGTATCCATGTGGTGTCGCCGTTTCTTTCTCAGAGCTGCTAGGATATGGTCTTGCAGAATCGAACAATATTACGTCGCATTAACGGTTTGCCCTGGGGGAATGGTTTGTTTTATGATCACACCATCCCAATCATAGGCAAGAATCAACATAACCTTCACATTGGTGGGGGTTTATCGAACTGTTTGTTTTCGTGGTGATCGGTGGTGCCGCCACTCATTCGATTAGCATTTCAACTGTGGCTCATAAGATTTGGCCCACGTCTCGTCAATGGTTATGATACGCCGTAAGAAGTCCTCTCCTTGCGCTCATAACGCTGCAAGTGCGTACGAGAAGCGTCATGTCACAACCATTTCTGCATGTTGGTTAAGTCATGCGGAACCCATTTTGACACAATTTTCTTCATTTTCAGGCAGTCCTTCAGGATGTGGAGGACAGTCGAGTACGCCAGTCCTGTATCTTGCGCTAATTCATGAAGCGTTACGTTCCGATCTGCCTCCACTAACGCGGACAACATCTGTACATTTTCATCACTTACTGGTGGCTGATCAGATCGAGGCATACCCTCCACAAGTTCGCGCCCATCTCGAAAGGCTGCAGCCCATCTTTCTACCATTCTGTAAGGTAACGCAGCTGCACCGCACACCTCGTGCAGTCCTTGGTGATACTGTCGAGCCGTACGACCCCTAGTACACTGAATTATTATCCACGTTCTCTGCTCCTGCTTCGAAAACTTTGCGTCCGTCTTGCACGAGCGCTTGCCCACAACTACCCATCTAACAGGCGCCACTGCATACGAATGGGGCAGGGGACGGACGAGATCATGTGCTCTAAGGGAGAGGATACAGGTGAGTAACTTTTGGTATCAATGGCAGAGTCCAACACCGTTGCAACAAAAAGCAGCAGCAACAAAAAAAAGCAACCCTTGTATATTATATATATATATTTTAATATTTTGCCGATATTCCGTGAATGTCGCAACAGAATAAGTGAAACTTTGATATCCAACGAGGCAAAATTGCAATAATAACATTTTTCAACGTCAATGGATATTGTGAATAACTTTCTTCGAAATAGTACAAGAATTCTTCGATGTCTTCATGAACAAGTTACATCATAGTTCAAATTTAACAACCATGCATTTTCGAATTGCAGTAAAAGGAAAATTCTACGTGGTTATGAAAACCAAAACGATGTTAATCGGTTTAGGGATTGGAGGACGTACCATCCATTCAGGAGGCAAGTGTGCAACAATACAACAACTTAAAAACAACACGCAATGCTACAGAGATGTGCAAGGAGAAAAGACGTCTACAGAAATGCTCAAGCGGGATGTAGATGGCAACAATTCCACCGAGGTAAGATACCAGAAAGGAGGAATTCATGGACGAGCAGATCAACCTGGAGGGATGGTTTGTGGTGGAACCTTTATGCAGTCAAGGATCTCAGTGTAGAACAGATTCTTCTCAAAGCTTCCATGTGATGTCCAAATACCCATATATCAGAAAGTATGCAAGCCGACAGCTTTAAACTATGCACACGTATAGTACCTGACATTCTATATTAATTTGGAGTAACTTATATACGTCAGTGCTACCAACATGATTCTAAGAATGCTGAGAGGTCCAACTTTAAATACATGTAACTTCTAGACTATCATTTGGATTTCAACCAAATTTCGTGTGTGCTATGTGTACAGTAACAGACATGACTATGCCGATTCTTAAGAGTAACCAGGGCTGCCAACTGTTAATAAATACTGTCTCTATTTTTGTTACCCTAATATCAATATAACAGAAAGTATGCAGGCCAATAGCTCTAAGCTTTGCACACGTATAGTACCTGGCATTCTAGATTAATTTGGAGTAACTAATATAGGCCTACGCCACTGCTGCCAACATGATTCTAGGCCTGCTGATAGGTCCAATTTTAAAATGCATGTAACTTCTATATTAACTAATGGATTTCATTCAAAATTGACACAACAATAGATAATATTATTTCAGATTATGTCTGACCAATACATGTATGTCATTGTTGCTAACAAGATTTTACGCGCGCTGTTAGATCCAATGTTTAACTGCATGTAACGTCCATGCTATCCATTGGACTTCAACCAAATTTTGTATCCTGTGCCTTAAGAGATGGAACTAAGAATATATTCGGTCACCAGGGCTGCCAACTGTAGTTCTCTATTAGTCTACTTATGCCAGGTGTACAGTATTTCGAACCAATTAGAAATTTCGATATTCCCAACTTAATTTCGTCATTATTCTAGATAGATCCATATTGATTAATCATTGGCATGAATCTTAAATTTTAAGAAAAGTAGGCTCTTTAGTTCGTCACGGAACTTCTTGTTTAACCTTTACATCAACATCAATCAATGACTTCCACACTTACAAAGTAGGCTATACCGGTCCTATCATTCCCAGCCACTGTGTGCTATTTCAACAACAGCCATTCAAATTTTCTTACGTATGGATTTTACGTGACTAGTACCGTACCGCTATCCTCATGCCAGCTGATAGCCGCTTTCCTTACAGGTATGTCAATGCTCCAAATACGCAAAAGCTTCTCGCCCCTCCCCTGCCACGCCTCACACTACAACGCGCTTCGCAAACCTCGAAACGGGCGTGCAGTCAATGCGTATCTTTATTCTCAACAACTGGAACGAGTTCATGAAATTTTGAGACGGAGCTACTCAGCATAAGTTAACTGAAATAGAGATCTCTTGCAGCAGGACAATGCGAGACCTCATACTGCACGAACAACCATGGCAAAAATTCAGGAATTGAGAGGCGTCGAACTGCTACCACATCCAGCATACAGCCTTGATCTTGCGCCTTCAGATTCCATATTTTTAAATTCACGGCACATTTCTTGCGTGGAAGAAATTTCCAAACCATTGAAGCTGTGGAAGTGGGTCTGGCCGAATACTTCGCCTTGTAACCCAGAGACTGGTAACGTCACGGGATAAGAAACCTCGCAGAAAGATGGCTCAATTAACTGTACAATAAAGTATCGCAGTCCTTCATTTCAAAGAATAGTAAATCACAGACATAACAGCATGTCTCACGAGCTTCTTTGCTCATCAAAGATATAACACTTATTAAGTTCTCAGTATAACATTAACACCTGTGTCCTCATGACAGAAACAAAGTAGTAACAAATTGATAAATATGGCACAGATCTGCAACTCTAGACCTGCATAATGATGCGATAGTGCACTTAGTTCGATGCTTGACATCTACACTTTCTCCAAAATAATAAATCTGTCAGTATTTGACTATAAATTGGCTTCTGAGCGCTTTCAAAAATGAAAACACAGCATATTTTTTATAAAACTGGAAACTACAGTTGGTTTCCTAACGATACGACCTATCTAACGAGGTCATAAGTCTCAACAGACTGGTTGCAAAGATTGCAGTTAAATAAAGTGACGATGACATCTGAATGAAACCACGGATAAATATCCTACACATGGCTGAGCAAAATAGCTGCAAATGATTACAGTCATGTTTGGCAGTGGGTCGGCTATAACGTGGTACGACGTCCATCAGGACGGCACCAGGGTTAACCAAAACTGGTCTACCCCACAGGGTGACTCACAATGACTGAAATAAACAACAATTATACTAATTACAACCCTACCTAGCAAATGGCTGACACATAAGTGCGGTTGATTCACACACAAAAAACTACGATATCTAAATATACCACCGCGGACTATTACAAAAGAAAGGGTGCCCAAACTCACGACTTTTGGTAGCTCTCACATCGGCTCAGACATTCATCGACCAGGGTCGCGAAAAACTCTGCTTGGCTCTCCAGCATGGTCCTGTCCTCCACGGATTCACCAATCTGGACCTCCCAAGCAACCAGGGTTCGTTCGCCTCCGGATGATGGTCTCCCAAAAAGGTCTGGAATGTGCCTGGAAGTCGGCATCCACGTTCCTTCGTCTGCGTCCTCGGCATCCTGACGTTCCATCAAACTGGTGGTCTCCATCACGACGTCTCCCTCATACCGGAATGGTATTAGCCCATAATCGTCTTCTTCACCATGGCGTGGAAAAGTTCAATGTCTTGCATGATGTCGAAAATGTCGAAATATCTCGTTCCTCTCGGCGTTTTGGCGTGATTATTGTGGACGATGCAAATAATAGTGTTCTCCACAGTATTTTGTAGTTTTCAGCCTGTTGATCCTCAAGATTCAACACGATGCGATGCTTTGCTTGTTAGCACGTGCAATTGTATCACGTTTTATCAATCACGTGGCATCCGCGATAAAATTGATATTTTCAATTCAGAATTTCCGTAGCAATAATGTTGTGATCGTTGGCAGTAATAATCACGTCGTCTTGGCACAATTATCAGACGATAGCTCTTATATTTTCGGCGTGGCACTTTGCCCTTCCACTTACACGTGGGAAAAATATCTCTCGTATGGCACCAATTACAGTTTGTAGAAAATATTGCCTAATATGGCCTTTCGTAGAACAATAATATGTCCACAATGTGTGACAACGTTAGTATAGTTATTTTCAACACACGATGCAGTCGGATGCCCACTTGAGCACAAAAATATTTATAATGTCCACGTCGCGACGGACGGATACTCGAAACACGCCTGTCTGGCGTCAGATCTCCAGATGTAGTCGTCACTGACTTTCACTCGGAAGTAGGTCGCCAAAACGAAGTCATTGAGCGACTACTTTCATAGCTCCTTGCGTATCTGCAAGTGTTATACCTTACCAAAAACGTAATAATCATTCACCAAAATGATTCAATAATACAGAATGACGAATTAGAATATTCTGAGTCTTATGAAAGGATAAAAGTGATTAACAAGACCTCCAAAGTCAAAAATGCAATTGAGCGCTACTTCAAAGAGTATAGCATGAGCTCTCTGCTCCACGTGGTATTCTGGGTATGTTCAAAAGTACTACATCCCATAATAATTATTCCGTCACAAAAATATCACATGAACCATAGCTCAGCGGGTTCAGTATGTAGATAGAAAGTTGATTAGACTATATGTTAAGATGAATTTTTAGGTGTTGACTGACCTTGCAATAAGAATTGACTAACCAGACATGAGTTAACTACCAATGAAGCACTTTGGCGACTATGCTTGTTATTGACCAGTGAGTAGGGTTTTAGAAAAACTGTTTGCATTTTGGGTTATATATAACAAATGCATAGACCTACTGAGCGACTTTGTATGCTAAACAAGACATTATACTAGAGACGATTAGGATTCTTATGTAGCTCAGGCAAGGAAATAATTTTCACAGAATTTGTTGACATTGAATATAGATTTAGGCATTAGGATGTCATTTTTGAAGACCTTTGTCTGGAGCGTGACGCTCTATGAAAGTGAAACTTGGACTATTGGTGTAGCAGAAAAGTGGAGAATTGAAGTGTTTGAAATGTGGTGTTACAGGAGAATGATGAAGATTAGATGGGTAAATAGGGTTACAAACAAAGAGGTATTAAGACAAGTAGGAGAGGAGAGATGTTTCTGGCGACTGCTAATGAAGTAAATCGATAGGTTGGTAGGACACATACACCCAGGAATAGCAAGCTTAGTTATGGAAGAAAGGGTTGAGGACAAGAAGTGTAGGGGTAGACCAAGGTTAGAATATGTTAAACAGATAGCCTTGGATGTAGAGTGTGATAGCTATATAGAGATGAAACGATTAGCTCAGGACAGGGAGTCATGGAATACTGTATTAAACCAGTCAAAAGGCTGCAGACTCAAACAACATGTAGATCTTACCAAACATAATGTTGTGTAAGGTAAATGCTAGTCAACACCCAGTAATGCATTACTAAAACCCATGACACGATACATAAAAGCTTTTCTAAAATTATTTTAATATGCCTTTAACCCTATATTAAACACCCAGTTCTCAAGACTCATAACTACAATGTTATGTAAAACAACAACAAAAAATTACATTTAAAACGAGCAACTGGTTGAGTCATTGTACACTGGAAAATTTTGCAAACACTCAAGTGCACAAAACAAATTCCATTATTAACTGTCAGGTTGACCGAGTGGTTAAGGCGTTTGACTTATGTTCATATTTTAAATACAAGAAAGAAAGGATTTGAATCCCTTACCTGACATAACTATTGCTTTAACATAGCTTAGCGATACTGTATTATTATGAAACTCGATACACAAACCATAGATAGAGTGTATTGTTTAAGTCCACTCTCTCTTTCTAAACATAGTTAGAGAGGAGAGACTGTCAATGGTTAACAATTGCATTAATAGCGGGAGGATGTAGTGATAGTAATTAAGAAAAAGCAGACAATAACCATAACATATTTTTATTAAATTCATTTTATAATAGATACACACTGAATACAACTCTCTCTATTTACCATTGTTTGATATAGATATTTTAAACACAACGCTTGTTGTAGATCCTTTTAAAACTTTCACCAGCTACTCTTGTTCTTAAAAAACTGGGGAAGTCGCAATGGTTTTATAGACATAAAACCCTCATCCTTTTCTTTTTCATCATTATGATAGTCATTGTCACCATCATTATCATCATCATCCTCAACATCACTAGAACTATCCAATTCCTTTTATTCCTTTTCCACAGGGACCTCTTGTAAAGTCTGCGTTGCTTTTGATAGTGATAAGGGTTTCTTAGTCGTTGACAACTGTCCTAACATGACTTTTTGAGGACATGATAAGTGATTTTGAACAAACCCTCCACTATCTTGGGCAGCATTTTTTTTTTCTTGGACTTGATTTTTTTTACCTTGGTTATAGTATTTTGTCCATTTAAATGTGTATTAATTTGAGATTCACAATGATGCTCGTTTGAAGTAAGTACGTTGGAGTCTTTTGTTTTAATCATTCCTCGACAATTTTTAGATCGTTGTTTTGAACATTGCCAAATAACAGTTCCATCTTTATTGGTTGTTTTTACAATATATATATATATCCTTTATAGTAGGCACATGGCTTACCATGGCTGGTTGTTGAAACTTCCATATTAACTAATACACATTAATTACATTTAATAAAGTCACTTTAGTAATAATAATAGTAACATAAATGAAGTGGATTGATATTTTTTAAAGGTGGAATTTTCAAAGTACTGTCAAGAATAATAATCACATTAACAAATTTTAGACTACAAGTGATTTACACACACATTGCTCAATGTCAAGATTTATACTGAACACAATTTATACTGATTATGATATTTATTGACTGCAATTGATAGTATCCATGGTTAGTAGGAGCAATATATACTGAGTGCGTTTTATAGCTCGCTCAATTTATAGTAGGTACGATTATTAGACGAGTTTGATACTGGGCGCGTTTTATACTGATTATGATTTATACTGAGCGCGATTTTTACCAGAAGCGATTTTTACCAGGTGTAATTGATAGCAGGCGCTATTCATACTCAACGCAATTGATAGTAGGCGTAATTGATAGTAGGCGCAATTGGTAGTTGGCACAATTAATAGTAGGCACAATTAATTGTAGGCGTGATTGGTAGTAGGCGCAATTGACTGTAGGTGTGATTGTTAGTGGACGTAATTGATAGAAGGCACTATTGATAGTAGGCGCAATTGACAGTAGGCGCAATTGATAGTAGGCGTGATGATTAGTAGGCGCGATTGGTAGTAGGCGCAATTTATAGTAAGCGTGATTGGTAGTAGGCGCTATTGGTAGTTGGCGCAAATGACAGTACGCGCGATTGATAGACGCGATTAGTAGTAGGCGCGATTAGTAGTAGGCGCGATTAATAGTAGGCGCAAGTGATAGTAGGAGCAATAGATAGTAGGCGCTATTGATAGTAGGCGCTATTGATAGTAGGGGCGATTAGTAGAAGGCGCGATTGATAGTAGGCGCGATGAGTAGTAGGCACGATTGGTAGAAGGCGCGATTAATAGTAGGCGCGATTGATAGTAGGCGCAAGTGATAGTAGGCGCAATAGAGAGTAGGCGCGATTGATAGTAGGCGCAATTGATAGTAGGCGCTATTGATAGTAGGCTCGATTGATAGTAGGCGCAATAGATAGTAGGCGCGATTGATAGTAGGCGCAGTTGATAGTAGGCGCTATTGATATTAGGCACTATTGATAGTAGGCGCAATTGAAGTAGGCGCGATTGATAGTAGGCACGATTAGTAGTAGGCGCGATTGGTGGTAGGCGCGATTAGTAGTAGGTGCGATTAATAGTAGGCGCGATTGATAGTAGGCGCAAGTGATAGTAGGCGCAATAGATAGTAGGCGCGATTGATAGTAGGCGCAATTGCTAGGAGGCGCTATTGATAGTAGGCGCAATTGACAGTAGGCGCGTTTGGTAGTTGGCGTAATTGATATTAAGCGCTATTTATAGTAAGCGCAATTGATAGTAGGCGCGATTAATAGTAGGCGCAAGTGATAATAGGCGCAATAGATAGTAGGCGCGAATGATAGTAGGCGCAATTGATAGTAGACGCGATTGATAGTAGGCGTGATTGGTAGACCTTGAGGCAATAACCCCTTTTGATTGATCCCTGTTGATTTGTCCCTTCGGACTGGTTCCTGTTGACCAGTCCCTGTTGACTAGCCCCTTTGGACGGGTCCTTTTTGAAGGGAGTCAATTTGACGGGTCCCTGTGGACGGGTCCTTGTTGATGGATCCCTGTGGACGGGTCCTTGTTGATGGGTCCCTGTGGACGGGTCCCTGTTGAGGCTGCCCTGTCGACAGGCCCTTTTGACTGATCCCCTTGGACCGGTCCAAATGGACTGGTCGATGCATTTATCCAAATTATGTCAAAGGGTCCAGGGACCCGTCAACAAGGACCCGTCCACAGGGACCCATCAACAAGCACCCGTCCACAGTGACCCATCAACAATGACCCGTCCACAGGGATCCATCAACAAGGACCCGTCTATAGGGACCCGTCAAATTGACTCCCTTCAAAAAGAACCCGTCCAAAGGGGCTAGTCAACAGGGACCAGTCCGAAGGGACAAATCAACAGGGATCAATCGAAAGGGGTTATCGCCTCAAGGTCTACCAATCACGCCTACTATCAATCGCGTCTACTATCAATTGCGCCTACTATCATTCGCGCCTACTATCACTTGCGCCTACTATCAATCGCGCCTACTATCAATTGCGCCTACTATAAATAACGCCTAATATCAATTACGCCAACTACCAATCGCGCCTACAACCAATTGCGCCTACTGTCAATTGCGCCTACTAACAATAGCGCCTACTATCAATTACGCCTGCTATCAATCGCGCCTACTATCACTTGCGCCTACTATCAATCGCGCCTACTATTAATCGCACCTACTACTAATCGCGCCTACTACCAATCGCGCCTATTACTAATCGCGCCTACTATCAATCGCACCTACTGTCAATTGCGCCTACTATCAATAGCACCTACTATCAATAGCGCCTACTATCAATTGCGCCTACTATCTATTGCGCCTACTATCAATCGTGCCTAATATCAATCGCGCCTACTATCAATAGCGCCTACTATCAATTTCGCCTACTATCAATCGCGCCTACTATCTATTGCTTCTACTATCACTTGCGCCTACTATCAATCGCGCCTACTATTAATCGCGCCTTCTAATAATCGCGCCTACTACCAATCGCGCCTACTACTTATCACGCATACTATCAATCGCGCCTAATACTAATCGCACCTACTATCAATCGCGCCTACTGTCAATTGCGCCTACTATTAATAGCGCCTACTATCAATAGCGTCTACTATCAATCGCGCCTAATATCACTTGCGCCTACTATCAATCGCGCCTGCTATTAATCGCGCCTACTACTAATCGCACCTACTACCAATCGCACCTACTTCTAATCGCGTCTGTCAGTCGCGCCTACTGTCGTTTGCGCCTACTATCAATAGCGCCTACTACCTTTCGCGCCTACTACCAATCGCGCTTACTATTAATTGCGCCTACTACCAATCGCGCCTACTTTTAATGACGCCTACTATCAATCGCGCCTACTGTCAATTGCGCCTACTATCAATAGTGCCTACTATCAATTACGTCCACTAACAATCACGCCTACAGTCAATTGCGCCTACTACCAATCACGCCTACTATTTATTATGCCTACTATTAATTGTGCCTACTATCAATTGCGCCAACTACCAATTGCGCCTACTATCAATTACGCCTACTATCAATTGCGTTGAGTATGAATAGCGCCTGCTATCAATTACACCTGGTAAAAATCGCTTCTACTAAAAATCGCGCTCAGTATAAATCATAATCATTATTAAACGCACCCAGTATCAAACGCGTCTACTAATCGTACCTACTATAAATTTAGCGTGCTATAAAAAGCACCCAGTATACATTACACCTAATAACCATGCATACTATCAATTACAGTCAATAAAAATCATAATCAGTATAAATTGTGTTCAGTATAAATCTTGACATGGAGCGATGTGTGTGTAAATCACTTGTAGTCTAAAATTTGTTCATGTGATTATTATTCTTGACAGTACTTTGAAAATTCCACCTTTAAAAAATATCAATCCACTTCATTTATGTTACTGTTATTATTACTAAAGTGACTTTATTAAATGTAATTAATGTGTATTAGTTAATATGGAAGCCTCAACAACCAGCCATGGTAAGCCATGTGCCTCCTATAAAGGATATACATATATTGTAAAAACAACCAATAAAGATGGAACTGTTATTTGGCAATGTTCAAAACAACGATCTAAAAATTGTCGAGGAATGATTAAAACAAAAGACTCCAACGTACTTACTTCAAACGAGCATCATTGTGAATCTCAAATTAATACACATTTAAATGGACAAAATACTATAACCAAGGTAAAAAAAAAGAAAAAAAATATATTGCTGCTCAAGATAGTGGAGTGTTTGTTCAAAATCACTTATCATGTCCTCAAAAAGTCATGTTAGGACAGTTGTCAACGACTAAGAAACCCTTATCACTATCAAAAGCAACGCAGACTTTACAAGAGGTCCCTGTGGAAAAGGAACAAAAGGAATTGGATAGTTCTAGTGATGTTGAGGATGATGATGATGATAATGATGGTGACAATGACTATCATAATGATGAAAAAGAAAAGGATGAGGGTTTTATGTCTATAAAACCATTGCGACTTCCCCAGTTTTTTAAGAACAAGAGTAGCTGGAGAAAGTTATAAAAGGATCTACAACAAGCGTTGTGTTTAAAATATCTATATCAAACAATGGTAAATAGAGAGAGTTGTATTCAGTGTTTATCTATTATAAAATGAATTTAATAAAAATATTTTATGGTTATTGTCTGCTTTTTCTTAATTACTATCACTACATCCTCCCGCTATTAATGCAATTGTTAACCATTGACAGTCTCTCCTCTCTAGCTATGTTTAGAAAGAGAGAGTGGACTTAAATAATACACTATATCTATGGTTTGTGTATCGAGTTTCATAATAATTCAGTATCGCTGAGCTATGTTAAAGCAATAGTTATGTCAGGTAAGGGATTCAAATCCTTTCTTTCTTGTATTTAAAATGTGAGCATAAGTCAAACGCCTTAACCACTCGGTCAACCTGACAGTTAATAATGTAATTTGTTTTGTGCACTTGAGTGTTTACAAAATTTTCCAGTGTACAATGACTCAACCACTTGCTCGTTTTTAAATGTAATTTTTTGTTGTTGTTTTCCATAACATTGTAGTTATGAGTCTTGAGAACTGTGTGTTTAATATAGGGTTAAAGGCATATTAAAATAATTTTAGAAAAGCTTTTAGGTATCGTGTCATGGGTTTTGGTAATGCATTACTGTTTGTTGACTAGCATTTACCATTACACAACATTATTTTTGGTAAGATCTACATGTTGTTTGAGTCTTCAGCCTTTTGACTGGTTTAATACAGCATTCCATGACTCCCTGTCCTGAGCTAATCGTTTCATCTCTATATAGCTACCACACTCTACATCCAAGGCTATCTGCTTAACATTTGCTAACCTTGGTCTACCCCCACAGTTCTTGTCCTCAACCCTTTCTTCCTTAGCTAAGCTTGCTATTCCTGGGTGTATGTGTCCTACCAACCTATCGATTTACTTCATTAGCAGTCGCCAGAATCATCTCTCCTCTCCCACTTGTCTTAATACCTCTTTGCTTGCAACCCTATTTACCCATCTAATCTTCTTCATTCTCCTTGACACACTGGTAGAACTGAGAGTTAACTAATTTACAAATAAAATAAGAAAGACCCCCAAAAAATACCAGTGACGAAAGTAGAAGGTGTTGAATAAAACCATTTACCCAGGCAATTAAATAGCATGAACGTAAGAGAATAACTAAACCTATGATACAAGAACACAGAGGTCATTTTTGATATATATATATATATATATATATATATATATATATATATATATAATTGACAAATCAAGCATATTACATGCATTACAAGAAGGGAATAATATTTAAAAAGAAATTAATTCCTAGTATGAACAGCTAAGGAAATATAAGCAAGGAATCCCATCGATTGAGGAGGAAAAGGGTTGAATTAATCATATTAAATTGGCAAATGAAAAATCAAAGACCAACGAAAAATATCCCACGTTAAATAAAACAGATCAATTACCTTTAAATCATACACAAGGTATGAACCGAAACTAGTTTAAGTTCAAATCCGGTCTCAACTCAATGCAATCAATTAAGTTTGTCTTTAAAACAGGAGCAAATTCTAGGTACGTGTGATCGCAATCAAATCCTAAACTTGTCTACTTTTTTATCGACACTAAAACAAAAACCTATTGTTTTAACTGCAAGGAAGAAATGATAACAATAGCTAGGTTGTCACCAAGCAACACATTACTCAGAATAAAATAAGTGCCATAATCTTCGACACAAGTTACAGTGCCTATATGAGGCATACTACGTAGATGCAAGGAGATAAAGAAAAATTACATAAAGGTATTTAGGTTAAGAAAGTCCTTGCTCTAGAACAAGATGAAGACTGAATTCTAGATGGCTTGTAGCTCAGAAAAGAAATTAAATAACCACATTCCCCTAAAGATACATAGTAAATAAATAGATAATTGGAAACTATTTCAAATATATCGACAAATACCTTACCGTTACTCCGACCACAAGACTAGGCCAAAACACGAGTTTGAACAACAGACCGCCAACATAAAATAACATAAAGTTAAGAAATTACAATACGTCCAAGATAATAGAACATATCGACAGAAATAAAACAGTTTCCAAAATATCTCACAATATTTACAAACCTTTTCAAAACCATACTGGTTGAGATGCCAGAAAATATTATTACACCAAGTAAGTCAAAATATTTTCGACGAGATGTCGGAAGTACTTCAGAATCAAGTTGGATATGAACATATTCCAGAATAGAGGCTATGTTAGTCTTCAGGGCTAACCAGCCCGGTTTAATATCGGAGTTATAAATTTTGCATCTTGCTTGTAAGGATTCCAATAGAGAACAACTCTTCTAATTATAGCTGTATCCTAGGTAACAGTCTTTAGTTGACTTCGGCAGATATCGGAAAGGATCTAGAGTCCGAGAGACACAGCGCTCCAAACTGTAATCTCGTAGACGTAGTACTAACTTACTCCGCCAGATGGTAGCATCGCACGGCGACAAACGAGTTTCTACTCGCACTCAACAGGTAGCGTGGCAGGTCTGTTTATCTCAATCACGTGGACGGCGGGCAAGTCCAACTCAGTTACATATTAGAAAGGATAAAGTTCTCATCAGGGAAATAAAAACGCGTCATCTCTCCTCCCCACTATACAGGACGATAGGACACAATTGTACACCAAGTTTATGTGTTGAGAGAGAGAGAGAGAGAGTAAATAGAGCTGCATATGAATATCAGTTCGTTCTTTCATAATAGCCCAAGGTACACCAAACTTACCATCTTCAAAATAGGCACACACCAAAGCGTTCATGCATCTAACCATTACCAACATGCTTAGAGTTTCAATTCCTTTCTTGGCAACAAAATAACAGTTTTTCTTTTTTTTAACATAAAATACAAATCAGAAGTTTTCTTGGCTGACGCAGACACACTCAATCTCAACGTAGAGGTCACGGCTTTACTCGACGATGTCCGGGCCCAGGATATTCCCAACAGTCACCAACTCGCCAACCAGGATGACAATATCAGCTCTTGATCTGAAACCAAATTGTACTCCGACAGCAAAGGTCCATGTTCTTTCTTCATGACATATTAAGGTAATGCATCCTTACAACCAGTTCACAGTCATCCAAATAAGTAATAAATGATCAACCGAGTATCATTTTCCAAATGACCCAAAAAAATTCCTCCCATCTCAAAGATTCCTTGCTTTTACAAAATAGGTACATTAGTTATTACATCTAATAACCATACGATTTACATCTTTTACAGAATTATATTTTATGTGAGTATTATTAATTAAATCATAACTTTGTGGGACGTAATTCCACAGATATTTCAAAAGAAAAAGATAAAATAAGAACAAACGGACCTTGAAACAATTATCAGCCAACCGAAGATCACAAAAATGAAAACGACGTAGGTTAAGTCTAACATTGTACCATCGTAAATAAATGATGATTACCATTAAGCTTTATAGACTTCTCAAATAAAAGGGGGTCAAGGAAAGTTAAAAGCGAGCAAAACGAGAAAAAGTGAGAGGAACCCCGACGCTAACACCACACAAGAATCCCCTACAAATACCCGATGAAGCAACACGAAATACGAAAACAAGGAAGGAAAAATCATGAGCGAGTCTCATGCTATCAGAACATCAGAAACGAGAGAAAAATAAATAGATAAAGAGAAGTACCGACAAAGTTCAAAAGGGGAGAGGCAAGCAAATACCAAAAAATAACAAGGAAAACCAGAAAATATTTTAGTATCAGATCACACGTGCAGAAAAACAGAAATACACAAAATCTTTCACACACTCATACATAACCGCAAAATTCCCACAATTACTGATTACTATTTACCACCCGCAAAGTAAATGCCCCAAAAATATCTACCAGTATATAAATAAATGTTCGTGAAAACACGATCATACAACATACTTACCAACCATAACACTCACTCACATGTATGGAGGCTAGGAACATACAACAATGAAAGAAACGCACACAGAACGCCCAAGACATGAACCTATTGAGCCATTTTAGCATATCCCTTTTATAATTACAAATTTTCAATATCATACTTCACTCAATGTTTACCCTGCTCAGACTGAAAGTTAACGAACCCAAGGAACGCATCTCGAAAGAACAATACGGGTATTTTCCTTATAGCATAACTTACTTACCTTTTCAACAACTATCAGCCAAAACATAACATTCAATACCTTTTACATCCCTGATGAAACAAGCAAATAAGGCGACTAAATGTACACCAACTTGGATAAACTTGGGATCTTTTGTAAGGAATGCTTACCTTTCATACCAAAGACTCTTTTTCTTCATCTTAATTATACCAGTTCCATACCAGACATAACAAGAATCGAAATAAGAAACTATCCTCATTCATCAACGCAATCATTCAAATCACTACCTAGTGCACTTAAGTAGCAATATATTTTAACGAAATATTTATTTACATACTCGGTATTATACAATCAACAATGAACATTTTAACTAACGCAAACCTAACCTTATTTTGAACAAACAAAACAACAATTTCCCACCCCTTAATACAAATCTAAATTACCGCAATCACACTAAACACAACCGTTCTAGATACTCACAGTTTTTCATACACAATTTAGAAGAATTACAAGCTAAGTATAATACTTACGGTGCGTGGATCACAACAGGAAGGACAATCCAAAACATCTACCTATAAACAGCAAAAAAAACAAAGGAAGAAATTACAACCAAATAAAACATTACTCAGAAATATCACAATTTTTCTTTACTTGTGATAAATGAACTCTGAAAATACGTTTTTTCTGAGGATCACTCACTAGCATAGTCACTGGAGTGATGAAACTAAGAATTTTGCAAGGACCTTTAAATCTAACAAGTAATTTCCCATATTCTTTAGGACCAGCTTCTTTTAACGAGAAGTTTCGAACATACACCTCATCACCAACCTTTAATGAACACTGTTTACGACCCACATTATACTTTCTCTGCAACTTTTCATGAGCTATCTTCATGTTTTTCCTAGCTTTATTCCAAACCACCTGAACATCCAAGTTAGAAATGTTCTCGGGTAATAGATCGTTGAGAGACCATAAATTTGATATCGGAGAATTAGGCGAATATGAAAATATCAGATTAAATGGAGTGTTTCGGTGAGATTCAAGTATAGCCGTGTTGAAAGCGTATGTAATCAAATGTATGCAACTGTCTCAAGCCTTGTGATCATTGTGGTGATACGCAATAAGTGCAGTTCGTAAATTCTTATTCACCCTTTCGGCATATGATCCTTTAGGGTAGTATGGAGTGCTAGTGACATGAGATATAGAAAATTCAAATAAATAATTTCAAAATACATTAGATGAAAAGCATTTTGCGTTATCTGACACCAGAAACTGACAAGGGCCAAAAGAAGCAAATATTTGATTTAAACATTTAATAACGGTTTGAGTGTTTGCCATACGAGTAGGAATGATCCAACTAAAACGAGAAAAACCGTCCGTGCAAACAAACACAAACCTATTTCCATGCTTTGGCAAGGGCAGAGGGCCTACGAAATCGACGAACAATCTCTCCATAGGTTTAGTAGCGATTTCCGAGGATAACAGCCCTGTTTTAGAATTGTTAGTAAGTTTAGCTACATTGCAAGCGTTACAACCGTTCACCAATTTCCTGATGTCTTTATCCATGTTTTTCCAGATTAAATTCTGTCTAATTTTCTGCCTTGTCTAAATACCCCAAGATGTCCGCCAATTGGTGACTCTTGGAAATACTTAAAAATCTCCGGTATGAGAAGAGAAGGTAGTACAATTTTAGGCAACCTATCGTACCTAGCGGAACAACATAATTTGCTGTTCTTCATCGAATACGGCTTCAAATTTTCTCCCTTTTCTAATTTCTCAATGATTTCATTCAAGCCAGGGTCCTCTCTTTGATATTCGGATACCTGTCTAAACAATTTAGGATAATTAGACAGGATAGTGTTTACCTTATTACTCTTATCAAACTTATCTTCAGCCTTATCCTCGATTTTCTCATCATCGTACATTCTACTAAAGCAATCAGCAATGACGTTGTCCGTGCCCTTAATATGACGAACGTTGAATTGAAAGGCTAAAATACGGGTGGCCCAACGAGCTATCCTTCCAGTCTTCCTGGGTTTTCCCAATACCCAACTCAATGCCTGGTTATCGGTTTCGAGATCAAAGGAAACGTGCTCCATATATATTTTAAAATTTTCGAGACCAAACATTACCGCTAGGGCTTCGAATTCATACACAGAATACTTTATCTCAGCATCGTTTAATGTCCTCGAAGCATAAGCCACAGGTAACCTTCTTTCATCGTACTCTTGTAACAATACCGCACCAAGAGCCTTGTTAGATGCATCGGTTTGGATGATAAACCTTTTGCTAAAATCAGGAATAGCCAAAATTGGTGGATTGGTTAACGCCAACTTAAGATCAAGAAAAGCTGATTCTTGCGACGGATCCCACGAAAATACAGTACCTTTCTTTCGAAGCATGTTAAGGGGAACTGCACGGTGAGCAAAATTAGGAATAAATCTACGAAAGTAGTTAATCATCCCAATAAATCGTGCTATTTCTTTAGGCGTTTTAGGTTGTTTGAATTCCCTAATAGATTGGGTTCTGCTTTGGTCTACCGAGACACCAGATGACGATATTACATGTCCCAAGAATTATATTTGGGGTTTAGTGAAAGAGACTTTAGATAACTTGACCGTAAGACCACTATTCTTTAATCGAGACAACACTTCACGAACATGTTGGGTATGATCCTCAAAGTTTTTACTGAAGATGACTACGTCATCTAAATAATGGTAAACGAATTTAAACTTAATTCCGTCAAATACGTTATCTAGCAATCTGCTCAAGACAGCAGCACCGGTCGACAACCCAAATGATAAACGTTCAAATTCAAATAAATTCCAATCCGTGGCAAAAGCCGTCACACTCTTGGACTTCTCTGCCAGGGGAACCTGGAAATAGGCCGAATTAAATCTAATATCGTAAAATAGGACGCTCCTTTGAACCACGAAAAGCAGGACTGAAGGTCAGGAAGAGGAATCGATTGTAAGATGACTTTCTTATTTAATGCTCTGTAATCGATCACGGGTCTGAATTGACCATTAGGTTTAGGAACTAGAAAGATAGGAGAAGAATATGCTGAAGTAGATTCACGAATAATCCCCTCCTCAAGCATCTCGTCCACAATACCTTTTAAAATTTTCATCTTAGGAGGAGCCAATCTATAAGGCGACGCACGAACAGGAATGTCGTCGGAAAGCTCAATTTCATATTCTATTAAATTAGTAACACCTAATTTGTCAGTTAGAACCTCAGGAAATTCGTAACACAGGTCTTTAATCTGTTTAGTTTGATCTTCGCTTAAGTTATCGAACTCTAAATCTTCAATGGTTATAACCTTTTTTTTCTTCCTGAGTTGAGTTGACTCCACTAATACACTCCGAATGATTGAATTTCCATCTGAGATTGGGTTTGAAATGAAACCAAAAGGATTTAGAATTTAAATATAAAAATAACCCAACATGAGTTATGAAATCCGACCCGATAATTACTTGATACGACAAATTGTCAACCACCCAGAATCTAAACATCCAAGAAAAGTTAAATATGCTGACCTTTACCCTTACGTATCCTAAAATACTGAGTGAAGAAGAATTGGCTGCTATAAAGTTATGTGGTTCCTTTACCAAATTGCCAAATTTACAAACAGAAGACATAGTCCTGAACCATTTACTAGCAAGAAATGAATTAACACTGCCCGAATCAATAAGAGCGGAGACAGGTTCATTATTTATACAAACATCTAGTATGGGCAATTACTTTTTGTCGCATTAGTGATACGGTTACACTTTTCATAATTAGCTTTACCATTTCGAGAAAAATTGTCATATACCTTCCGATTTGTCTTAAGATCCTTATCAAAATCTGTTTTATGGTTACCTGCAATACCATCAGATTTTTGATAATCCGACAAGATCTCTCTATCATCTAGTCATTGCCTACGACTAAATCTTCTATCACACCACTTGGCTATGTGATCATAAGACATTTTCAGTGTAATTGAATCTCCTTCTTTGGAAAGAAGTCTGTTGTAAATGATTATTAGGATTAACAGGGATATTAACCAAGGGAGGCGGAGAGTTAATCACTCTTACAGCGTTAATGCTTTTGACATTTTCTGCAGATTTAATTATATCATATAGTTCAAGAAAACTCTTAAGTTTACCTTCCATAGCCATGCATAACCTATATTCTGGGTTAATACCTTCTACTATAGTAGTAACAATTGCCGATTCACTCAAATTTAAATTCAAAACCCTAGCGTAGCACCTAATTTCTTTAATATAATCATTCAAAGATTCATCTACCCTCTGACCACGAGAGTAACAATTATGTTTCAGTAGACTCATTTCACGTTCAGGAATAAAATAATCAATTACTTCGACATGAAACTCAGATAACGAAGAGTGAGATGACATACCGCTGATCAACTTATCACGCAAAAGGCCACAGGTGAAAGGAAAAATTAATTGGAAAATCATAGTATCTGATAAACCAAAAACAATGGAATTGTCCATTAATTCAACTAGTTGTTTCAAATATTTTATCAACTCCATAGTGTCATTACTCGAACACATCTGTAAATTCTGAACACAAGAGGTTACTGGATGAGGAATACCGTTAAATCTTTAACTGTTTTCACAGTTAGGCATCGATGGCATATTTCCGCCAATATTAGTATTATTCAACAAACGTGACGGAAAATCGGTGACAACATTAATACAGGGTAACCCAAATTGGCTTTCATTTGTAGGTAATAACCTAGAATTTGCAGAGTTATCGTTAGGAACATCATTTGAAGCCCCACACGAAGAAATATTTGGCAAGGGATAAGGTATATTATTATCAATTTCCCCATGCTCATTAACACTTATATCATTAGAGTTTAATAAAGTCGGTTGAGGAATCCTTGATGACCACCCTTGTAAGCTCTTATTCAGAGTAATTCTGCTCTCCATGCTTGCATTATGTTCAGTTAAGGATAAACTTTCAAGATTATTAGGTAAATTTTCAGCGACACCTTCAGATTCTATAATCACACGTGAGTTACTCGTATTTGGCACAATAATTTCACACGGATTATCACTAACACCATTGACACAACCCTGAATATCACCACACTCAGAAGGAAATAATTTTAAAAAAGCATCAAGAAGTTTACTTTGAAACGACATTAATTCCGAACCGAAATTAGGATCCTCGAGTTCCCAAATATAAATGAGATCACCCAGTCTATAAAACCAATGGCATGCTTGCGTTTTAAATCTCCCTAATTGAGATGTAGAAGGGTTACTAGCACCTATCAAATAAATAGATAAATTAATTAAATTCGTTACAGCAGGTACAATGTTATTAGGCTCACCAAACGTTTGATGGTAACCTTCCAAGTCAGGAATTATAATAGGAACATCTTTCACATCCTTCAGAAGTAACAAATCCTTTTCACGATTGTTGTTAGAAGGTATTTTTCTAATGAACAATTCATATTCAATTTCCTCTTTCCTTAGGTTGTAGAAGGCTGATAATGTATTCCTCGGTTCCATTTTGTGTATACAATCGGACATGAAACAGAAATTTCCACAAGGATTAGATTAATAATGCCCAAGCTTTAAGCGACCTTTGTGTTCAAGAATCTTTTTGATTAAATATTTTTTAAATCTTATTATAATGTCCGTGAAAGCAATAACCACGCCCTGCTACCAATTGACACACTGGTAGAACTAAGAGTTAACTAATTTACAAATAAAAGAAAAAAGACCCCCAAAAAAATACCAGTGACGAAAGTAGAAGGTGTTGATCAAAACCATTTACCCAGGCAGTTAAATAGCATGAGCGTAAGAGAATAACTAAACCTATGATACAAGAACACAGAGGTCACTTTTGATATATATATATATATATATATATATATATATATATATATATAATTGACAAATCAAGAATATTACATGCATTACGAGAAGGGAATAATATTTAAAAAGAAATTAATTCCTAGTATAAACAGCTAAGGAAATATAAGCAAGGAATCCCATCGATTGAGGAGGAAAAGGGTTGAATTAATCATATTAAATTGGCAAATGAAAAATCAAAGACCAACGAAAAATATCCCACGTTAAATAAAACAGATCAATTACCGGTACCTTTAAACCATACACAAGGTATGAACCGAAACTAGTTTAAGTTCTAATCTGGTCTCAACTCAATGCAATCAATTAAGTTTGTCTTTAAAACAAGAGCAAATTCTAGGTACGTGTGATCGCAATCAAATCCTAAACATGTCTACTTTTTTATCGACACGAAAACAAAAACCTATTGTTTTAACTGCAAGGAAGAAACGATAACAATAGCTAGGTTGTCACCAAGCAACACATTACTCAGAATAAAATAAGTGCCATAATCTTCGACACAAGTTACAGTGCCTATATGAGGCATACTACGTAGATGCAAGGAGATAAAGAAAAATTACATAAAGGTATTTAGGTTAAGGAAGTCCTTGCTCTAGACCAAGATGAAGACTGAATTCTACATGGCTTGTAGCTCAGAAAAGAAATTGAATAACCACATTCCCCCCAAAAGATACACAGTAAATAAATAGATAATTGGAAACTATTTCAAATATATCGACAAATACCTTACCGTTACTCCGACCACAAGGCTAGGCCAAAACACGAGTTTGAACAACAGACCGCCAAAATAAAATAACACAAAGTTATGAAATTACAATACGTCCAAGATTATAAAACATATCGACAGAAATAAAACAGTTTCCAAAATATCTCACAATATTTACAAACCTTTTCTAAACCATACTGGTTGAGATGCCAGAAAATATTATTACACCAAGTAAGTAAATATATTTTCGGCGAGATGACGGAAGTACTTCAGAATCAAGTTGGATATGAACATATTCCAGAATAGAGGCTATGTTAGTCTTCAGGGCTAACCAGCCCGGTTTAATATCGGAGTTATAAATTTTGCATCTTGCTTGTAAGGATTCCAATAGAGAACAACTCTTCTAATTATAGCTGTATCCTAGGTAACAGTCTTTTGTTGACTTCGGCAGATATCGGAAAGGATTGAGAGTCCGAGAGACACAGCGCTCCAAACATTAATCTCGTAGACGTAGTACTAACTTACTCCGCCAGATGGAAGCATCGCACGGCGACAAACGAGTTTCTACTCGTGCTCAACAGGGAGCGTGGCAGGTCTGTTTATCTCAATCACGTGGACGGCGGGCAAGTCCAACTCAGTTACATATTAGAAAGGATAAAGTTCTCATCAGGGAAATAAAAACGCGTCACTTCTGTAACACCAAATTTCAAACACTTCAATTCTCCACTTTTCTGCTACACCAATAGTCCAAGTTTCACTTTCATAGAGCGTCACGCTCCTGACAAAGGTCTTCAAAAATGACATCCTAATACCTAAATCTATATTCAATGTCAGCAAATTCTGTAAAAATTCTTTCCTTGCCTGACCTACATAAGAATCATAATCGTCTCTAGTATAATGTCTTGTTAAGCATACATAGTCGCTCAGAAGGTCCATGCATTTGTTGTATATAACCCAAAATAGCAAGCAGTTTTTCTTAAACCCTTCTCACTGGTCAATAACAAGCATAGTCTCCAAAGTATTTCATTGGTAGTTAACTCATGTCTGGTTAGTCAATTCTTATGCAAGGTCAGTCAACACCTAAAAATTCATCTTAACATATAGTCTAATCATCTTTCTATCTACATACCAGTGTCTAATGAATAGTCAATATTAGTTTGGTCTTTACCTAAAATCTAAAATCCAATATCAAATTTCGAAAATTTAAAACAAAACAAAAATATAGTATAGAAAACATAATTCCAAGTAATACAAATCCTTATATGTTTTTCTTTAATAATTAGTTACCGAAAATTTAAAGTCATGACATTATGGTTTGGTCTTTTTGTAGAATCTGAAATCTAAAATGAAAATTCTAAAATCTAAAGTCTAAAATCAAAAACAAATCAAAATCATACTTGCATTAACTGTATATTGAACCCAGTCCACCTTTGTATTTGTAATCCTGGTAATAATTTGAAAAAATATACAAGTGTAATCAGTCTTAAAACATTATCCCTGCTTTTTTCTTTTATATGTTTTGACATGCGTATTAACCTAAAATCAAACCCTGGTCTACCTTAGTCAAAGGATAACAGCTTAACCACTGCACCACTATAACCGTCTTTCTTAGTTTGGTTAGTTCTAAGCCTTAAAGCTAAAAATCGAGTTAAGACCTCTAGTGCAAGAGTCAAAAGTGCTTGCCACTGCAGCACAAAATGGTTAGCAAGTAACATTAGACATCCAAAAAGGATTGTTATGGTTCGGTTTGGTTCAGTGTAGTCTCCATCTTGTTTTCTTAGCTACCCTCTTTAACTAATCAATTAAAGATAGTCTACTCTTAATTCTTGAATCGATAAATTGGATTTTGTACACACCGTTGGTCATGTCATTCCTAAAGATTATACTCCCTATGTACTGCGGTCAGGTTTAAAACAAGTTTCAATGGTCAAAGACTTGTCAGTCACCATACGTGTGGCCTAGAATAATTCTTTCTCTACCTAGCTATGTTTCATCACTCACCATAAACATCTAATATTATGGGTTTGCAATATATTAAGAGAAACAAAAGTCCATGACCTTGTTGTTTTCAATCTTTTTGGGAAAATTCATAAGCCATAAAATGAGAGCTTCATGTCAAGTTCTAGGACACCTTATGAGTCCAAATCCCATTATTAGTTTATAAAATCTGAAATCAGTAACCTTGCTTTTTTGGGATATTTAAATAAATGCATGCATCATAGGAAAAATCATAAAAAATATTCTTAAAACAAGTCGTCGCATGACCCTCTTCAATCAATGCTTCACAAAATATCGATTCATCCATTGGACATGGCCACAGTGATCGGCGACATGCTCGTTTAAACACAACTGGTACTGTCTCTCTCTACTAAAATATAAAATAAAATAAATTCAAAAGTTAAAAAATCTAAATTTTCAAAATGTGTGGTTAGGCCCTTTGTCAAAATTTCAAAAAATAAATAATTAAGTCAAGAAGGGATTGTCACCCTGAGTCTTATAACACCTCATGTGTCCAAATCTGATTATTGTTTCCCCATTTTTCCTGTAAAATCTACATGGATTGCTTTAGGGTTAAAATGACCAATCGTGGTAAAAGAGTAATTAATGACCAATTTTTTGAACTATCACACCTAATTTTAGGTGTCTTAGTTTCCAAGATATCGATTTTTAAATTTTGGGGTAGTTTTCACCCCCTTACTATTTTTCATAAAAAACGAAAGATCTTAGTTTCATTTATCATTTTTAGGTGTTTAACCCCTCTTTTCCCTGTAAAATCGAATTTTCAATTTGGGAGTGGGGGGATAGTTTCACCCTCCCCCCCCCCAAGGGAACATCGCCCCAATTGCTAGGACCCCTCAGACAAGTCACTAGCATGATTGATTCGCGAGATATAAACAAAATTGTAGTTAGACCCTCTGTCAAAATTTCAAAATACATTCTAAAAGGGGGCTTTATCCCTACTCCTACAGTACCTCATACAAGTTCCTAGTCTTATTGGTACGTCAGTTAAGCCCTTTGGCACAATTTGGATACATTCATGGGTCAGTCAATAGGGATCAGTCCAAAGGGGCCAGTCCAAAGGGACCCGTCAACAGGGACCCGTCAAAAAGGACTCGTTAACAATGACCTGTCAACAGGGACTCGTCAACAAGGACCTGTCCACAAGGGCCCGTCCACAAGGACTCGTCAACAATGACCTGTCAGCAAGGACCTGTCCATAGGGACCCGTCAACAAGGACCTGTCCACAGGGACACGTCAACAATGACAGGGGCTCTCAACTCAAGGCCTGACATGCCGCTCTTTGATTATTGGTTTGCCTATCGACAAGCGCCGCTTGGAATACTTTTTGATCACCCCTCATGGGTTGGGTTAGGTTAGGTTACACTACAGCCACCATCTTTAAAAAGCCCGCCCTCTTGCCAAAGCCATGAGTGGGCATGCGTAAAAAAACAAAAAACAAGCATGTTAATTCATAGTGGCTTTCCACCGTACACATGTCTCTTGTGTGGCACAACGTTTAATTTCATATTTGCATTCAAAATCCCACATGTCGCACTTGAAATGCGAGATTTTCTAAAAAATTACAATTTCACCCCCTATTAGGGGTAGGTTTTATTTTGGGGATGAAATATGTTATCCATTGGAAAGGGGGTATCAGCCCGAGTTCAATGACACCTCATTCGTCAAAATCCGACCATGCGTTCGAGAGATATCGCACCGCCGCCATCTTGTAGTTGGAAAGCCGTAGGAGGTGCTAGAACCCCTAAAAAAAACACTACTTAAGACAGATTTTGTCTACAATTCGACACCCAGAAGCCAATAGCGCAGAGAGAGTCATGAGAGAACTGCAAAATATATATATAAATATACTGCTCCACAGAAAACTGGAAGTGGATAGACGTACTGGACATCATCGAGTATTTTATTAACAATACAGTGCATGAGGCAACAGGAGAAGTACCCGTGAGCCTACACCTTGATAGAAGACCGGAGAGGCAATGGAACAACGTCATTCAGACACCTGTAGTGCAAAGCCAGCACGCGAATTGAGGATCCGGAGGACATTCGAGTATCTCAAGAAGCAAACGGAAAGACGGCAACGAAGAAACAGAGGGAAACGCTACCACAGACTTCTACTCATAGGGGAATATGTTTTGTTAAAAAAAACAGCTAGCTCAGACCAAGAGAACAGGAAATATAAAACATTTCAACCAAACTTCCACGGCCCCTATGTAATTATAAGCGATTTGCAAAATAACGCCTACAGAATTAAACATAAAGAGACAGGAAAGGAAGTTGTGGTAAATGCTGCCAATCTTTAACTTTATATTCCACCGGAAGAGTTTGAAACTGCAGAAGAAGAAGAAGCCATGCACACCCAAGTGTACGGGGAACGATCATGTATGCAAGCGGAGAGTCCACAGGAAGGCCCACACCAGGCAGGAGAAAGACAAGACACACAGCACGCCGAGACGAAGGAAACGAGAAGAGAATGCTGCTGTCAACTGAGGGAGTTTTACGAGCAACTAGGGGAAGCAGTGGACGAACTCCAAACTATGAATGAAGCCTTGAGGAAAGAGAACGCTAGTATGCGAGACAGACGGCAGACCCAAGGGGAGGGGAGCAAGACGACCCACCGCACGGGATCACTGACAGCTTTTAGTAAACATCATGGACAAGGCCGATGCAGTCAGCATGATGGTTGAAAGAATTCACTTGCTAAATTAATTTTTAAACTTCGCTGGGGAAAGATGTACCCGCTGGTACGTGGGCTGACTGGCATCAAACCTGGGTCTGTGAAGAGGAAGGATCAGGTCTATGATTTTCCCAAGAACCGAACCATTGATCTCTGAGGGGGAACAACCACAGTTGAGACAATAGTTTGAGACTATTGTGATTCTTCCTTGGGAAAAACTTATAAAAAAGGGTCTACTTGACTAAGTTTGATTCTCAGTGAGCCAACGCTCTCTGTTGGAGATTTGAGATGTCATGGTTCTCGAAAAGTGACTTCAACGCGTTCTAGCGGTGACCTTTTTATTCAAATGAGTACTAACCTTGTCCGCAAGATGGGGACGCAGTTGGATATTCAAAAGGATTTGTTCGAAAAAAACCATCTCTTGTTGGTTCCCCTTGACAACACTTATTTACTTTGTTGAGAAAAATTATTATTCATCATGATCTGGACTAGACAAGATGTTGCTACATTTAGTGAAGAGGTTGGCGTTAGGCCTAGCCTTTGGGCTAGACGCCTGGGTAGTTTATTGACTGAGGAATAACCCACCCACCAAGGGAAGATGATTAAGAGAAGGAAGTAGATTTGGGATTGGAAAAGAAGGATAGAAAAATAGGAGGAGAGTCCCACAAAAGTTATGAATTTGACTTTCAATACATTTAGAAGCGGTTGCCACCGCAAATCCGTGCTCGGATACCTAAAGTGGGTACGAGCTTGGTCGAAGCTGACGGGAACCGCAGCTAAGACTTGGGCAGTTTGCCAGAGAAAGGCTTTAGTGTATTTCCTCCCAAGCACGAATAAAAGTACTATAGGGAAGGGTGATGGTCTTGCCAGACAGATAGTAAAAGCTTTATTGAGTATGAACGAGGGCATAAACCTAGGAAGAGCTAGGAAAGCCAGGATCTTGCCTAACTGTAGTATCAGAGAAATGATGAATCCAAAAACAAATATTTAATTTATTTAACAATTCAAAGAAGTTTGAGGAAATTAACAAGCGTGTAATATAATTTTGACAAACATAATTCATTTGAACTTTTTAACAAATGGGGTCGCAGACCTCTCAACATTAAACTTTTGCTCCAGGCAATTGACAATTTATGAGATTTGAAACCTTACATGTTTCTAAAATCTTTATAAGATTTAAACAAATAAACAATGAAGTAATTAAAGTTTGAACGTGAATTGGAGTACAAAGAGTGCACCTTAAGAAATTCTTGAGAAAATGTTCTAGAGAAAGTGACAACTTCGAAAATAACAATAATAAAAACATGAAAAATAAGATAGAAGTTCCTACAACTTCTTATATTTATACAGAATTATTATATGAGAATTATACAAAAGAGGGCAGGTCACTTACTGTGAAACCTGAAGAAAGTGAAAAGGAAAGTTCTAGACTTCCCAAGTTTGAGCAGGAATCACTAGCCAAATGGGACAGTTTCCATTTCGTGAAACCTGAACATGACTCGCTCAAGAGTTTAAAGAATTGTTTTCCCTGATTATAGGAAAGGAAAAATGTGATTTGAAACTTGTATCACACAAACAATTATGCAGAATTTAATTTTAATTTCGGCGGCTTCGGTGGCGTAGTTGGTAGCATGCTGAGCTTCTATGCCCAAGATAGCGGGTTCAAACCCGGCCGAAGCCGTCGGATTTTTTAAGAGCGTTAAAAATCCCTCAGTATGCCTTCCTTCGGAGGGGAAGTAAAGCCGGCGGTCCCATGTCATAGATTTATGGCATGTTAAAGATCTTTCCACTAATTACACCTGTGTGAAACTAAATTGGATAGGTTAAGAATGTAAACAACGCTCTTAGGTTGCTACGTTCGTTGCCAAGAGCCGACTGCGGTGGCGTCTAGTAGCTAGTTCTGAACTAGGCCTAGTAGTCGTTGACGGTGGCGTTTGGCGGCAAAAGTAGGAACTATTTGAAAATTCAAAGTTGCAGTCCCTACTTGAATTAAAAAACAGATACACACACTAATACAGTCATCACAATTAACACCGGTTATCAGACAGATTCTACACACACCCAAAGTACACGGGGCTACATGACCGCGTTGTCGCAGCCCCTAAACTAAGGAACCAACCAACCAACCAGAATTTAATTAATGTTAAACTAGCAAAGTTGGAAGGGCACCTCGTGAGGGACACCTTATAGAAAGTTACAATTTTATTAATAATGGTGGTTAGTAGAAGGTTGAGGAAAGATCATTGGGATATAGGATCAATGTTCATGGCCGTATTTAATATAACCGGACGATCGCGACGCGGTAGAAACGTGGAGCAAGCACTGATTATCACAATAGTCTGTAAAGATTGATGCAAAGTTCACTATAGAAACTCGAAAGTTCATGAGAAAGAAAGTTTTTTCAATGCTGAAAAGAACTGGTTGCACTAGGTAGGCTAGAGTCTATTGCTGGAGAAAATGGTGTATTACAGTTAAATGCGCCATAGAACATCCCAACGGTGGACGAAAGTTAGCTATTGCAGTAATTTAAGGAAGATTCCTCAGTTTAACTAGTATTTTCACAAGTGAGTGAAAAATACCTGACGGCAAGCCTCGCAGATAGAGTACCAGATCTGGAAAGTTCCAGAACGATCTTTATAGAAGAATGGAGTCAAAGTTAATCCAGCGGAGGAACTAGCTTTATAATTTATAGACAGCGGGTATTAGATAATATCCCACGTAGTGAGAGGATTTCTCATTTTGCAAGCATAAGAAATGCTGCTTTTCACCAAGATTGGCTTGATTAGACAAAAGCCCAACATGGAAAATCCCGCGAAGAATGATTACCGCCCCACAAGTAATCTCACGCTGTCTATAAAATAATCAATAAAAGCATGTAGATAAAATTGATGAAGATGAGGTTAAAACCTTTAAATGGTACTTATCTTGATTTCATGTTGAAGGCGAAGTTTCCTTTGAAGATAACTACTTTGCCAACATGGCGTAGAAGAGAGTATGCCTCTTGGTTTGAGGAGGCTTGCTCGAGTGGAGCTTTAACTGATCGAGTTAACTGCCGACTGAGAAGTGAGACCTGCTCAACGGAGCACGGAAGGTCCAAGGAAGGGAAAAAGAGAGGGGGGTAGGAGACAAAAGGAGAACATATAAACATTGCCAACTTTAAAACAAAAAATTGATCTCTTGCTGAGCCGGTCTTCAAAGAGTTGACAACAGATGATACTAGCGCAGCATGGTGAGTAAAAGAGTAGACGTAGTTCTCTTGCTCATGGAGATAATAGCTGGCGATGGCAGTAAAATCTGGTAGCCAGATGGAGAAGGAATTCCTCTTGCGCGAGGAAGAGTTGAAGAGCTTCAGATATTCGCTGCTATATGACGTTAGGTGGGTCATGGAATATATATCTGGAACAGACTCATACATAATATAAGCGACCTGAACCCCTAAGAGAAAACAGAAGATCACTGTTGGTGTTTGACAAAGAGGAAGGAAAGAACATGCAAAAGCATTGAAAATTATAATCTCTGGTACCGTGTATTCCAAGAATGCACCATACTGGGAGGGGGAAACACCAACAGGGAACAAGAAAAACAAGTAAACATTTAAAGGTAATAAGCAATTGCGGAGAAGTAGTCTTGTGATCTGACCATTAGTGGTCAAAATCTGACTACCCTGACTCTCCAATCTCTTCCAGGGTAACACTCGGTCACTCTTCCAAAAGGCCAGACTAGGGGGGGTGAAACATCCCTAACTAAGACCAAGTCTCCCACTTGAATGTCGGGACTGGAAAGAAACCCCCCGTGACACCCCCCCCCCCCCTTGAATCCGCGCCTGGGTGAGCTCTCCATGAACGTGTGTTCATTTAGATTGTTGGGATTGTTTCGCTTGGCTAGGTGTATCTCGATTGCTTCCTTTATGTCAAGAGCTCTGCCTTTCGATTCGTGATGGATTATTTTAAGGTCCGACTCTATGTTGGTAAAGCTGTGCCCTGCGTCACACATATGTTCGCACACGGCTGAATGTGTTCCGTATCTTATCGCATCCCTATGTTCATTATAACGTGTGTCTACTCGCCTTCCACTCTATAACGTGCCAAGACACCGATTGTCAAGCTAATTACATCGGGCAGAGTGGAAGGCGAGTAGACACACGTTATAATTGTGCCGTTTCTTGGCACTAATCTCTGATCGAACGTACAATTTATACTTTGGCATGAACATTTGAATCGAGCGGCGGAGTTAGTTGTGGCTGGCCTCGATAGGTAGCATATCTTGCCGGTGCTGCCTAGGACAGGGATTGTAGTTCCTCTCTCTGGCCGATAGGAAGAGCTATGTTCTAGCGACAAGTATTTGAACATCTCGACGTTGACTTTTATGGTTTTGGAAGGCTGGTATTTTTCGAGACATGTATGATTTTCGTACTGATGTTGTTAGGCCAGTCATCATGGATCTACGTGGTTTTATAAATACATAATAAGTAAACTGAAGTTCTACGGTATGTGAAAATATTGAATGATATTATCCCTCTTCGTCAAGTTATTGGCTGGTTACAAATTGTAATCTTATTGGAGATAAAAGTCAGGATATGATTCGTATATTATGGAATTAAGGTAGGCTATTTTGTCATCGTAAGTACTTGTGACTGTATCGACTGGCAAGGTAAATGTATTTATATTGTATTATCCTACGTTGCATGATAAGGGCCTTCAAGGTTATACATTCAAACTTAATGTCATCCTCGTGTATTCACACTGGTAGGCTAACTGACACTCATATTTGTTTTGCGTAATTAATGTTTTGTTTTCTGTTTTCTGTTTATTTGTAAATGCATTTAAATTACAAGTAGTATGCCTTATGGTCTGTGGAAAATTTATTAATGTAGGACTTGTTTTGATGTTCTATAGCGCTAGTACGGTGATCGTTTTTCTTCTGTTTTTCATGATGGCTACTGTCGTATTGTTTTTAACTATGTGTGATCATCTGTTGTTAATATTTAAGAGATTTTTGGTAGCCATTGAGGTGAAAAGACGTAAATTGAATTAGCTCCGTATACTTTGTGTTGGAAGACATTCATTCTTCAGTTTTAGGCAACGTATTATATTGGATATTGTAACATACGTAGGCCTGGCTTTGTGACATGTATTGTCTCGGGAATTAATTATTTATTTGTGTGGAAATGTATGAAATACGGTATGATGCTTTATGCAGGGGCATAATGAAGCTATTGAATATTTAATTCGTCATCCTCTTGATATTTGGCTTGGATTCTCACTAATGACAACAGATGATTGGTTGAAAGCACAGCTTATTAACTTCATTGTAACAACATTGGCTGGATTACTAAAATATTTATTACAGTCAACTGGAAGGAACAGATATTTGATGTCAGAATCCACATCTTGATTTGTAAGTGTTTTGTTTATTTTGTATGCATGTTTATTGTGAATATATTATGTTTTTACCCGATCACCTTAGTATTATGTCTGGGTTCCGGGGTTCGAAGATGGTTTCAGACAATTACCCTCTGAGTATGAACTTACTATGGTCCAGTGCCTTCCCTCCCAAAAGCCATTACTTTAGTAGTGGGTCAATAATGATCATAGGAATGCGATAAGATACGGAACACATTCAGCCGTGTGCGAACATATGTGTGACGCAGGGCACAGCTTTACCAACATAGAGTCGGACCTTAAAATAATCCATCACGAATCGGAAGGCAGAGCTCTTGACATAAAGGAAGCAATCGAGATACACCTAGCCAAACGAAACAATCCCAACAATCTAAATGAACACACGTTCATGGAGAGCTCACCCCTCTTCACGCTACTAAAAAACACACCCTGTCGGAAACAAAACACAATTTAGCGACACAGCCAAGCTAGATAAAAAAGGGGGAAATTAGGGGTTTTTTAATAGGTAAATGTTATCTGGAAGAGGTGTACGATGTACATTTCTTCTGCAATAAACCAAGACCCATATTCGCGGCAGTATTAAAGGTGCCGGGACGTCCTCATAAGACCGTCAACGCTTAGTTCGATTGGGTTATGCTCCACGCGTGGCGAGGGCTAATCCACGGTCTTTAATAGTTGTAGACCCACCTCATTCAATAACATACATCTTATCTAGGTTGGCAACACCTCACATAAACACATCGCTATCACTCCCCACAGCACGTAGGGACAGGGGGAGAAGGCAGGGAAAAACCAGTCGTTAAGATAACCACCGCAGTCGACCGCACAGTGAGTTCCAGTGAGCACGAAAACTGCGAGTAGCTGTAGTACGGAAGACAATCAGATAAGTAGTTAGCCTAAAATTTTATAGTTTAACCATAGTTTACAACCATATAATCTCTCTAAAGTACAATCTCCGGATAGCTATCACCATTTAGCATTTCACCTAACATATATACTGCATTTAGCATACACTGACAGTTGCAGTACCAATACTGCAACTAAATAATTGTACATATTGTAAATATTTTCACCTGTATTTCAAACATAGATTTTGTAGCCTAAGTGTAAAGAATCTGATGATGATCGCTTGACGATCGAAACTGGTCATCCTAGTGTTTTATTAATCTCATGTAATTTATTTCAGGATTAGGGCATAACCCATCTCTTTTGGGTACATTCGTGTTGACCGACTGAAAAGCACTAAACTCTTGTTTACTAAGGCAACACTGAAAATATGGCTTCAAACACCACAATGTTGATGTCATTTCCTGAAATTATGATTATTAGGACAAACTCTAGCCGGATGTTCTACAGAATCACACCTAAAGCATCTTCTTACTGGTTTTACTGGAACAATGCTGAAATTGGAAGGATTGGGGATACTAGAAATAAGGAGGGAATTACCATTCTTTACCGTCTCAGCAATCATGATCAGTTTATTTAAGCCCGAAAAATCAGTAGGAGTCCCTCTCATTGACAAATAAGGCCTATATTCAGGGTTGATACCATCGATAACCTTAGACACGATCATTTCTTCACTTAATTGTAGGCAGAAAATTTTGGCATACCCTTTTATTTCAGAAACATAATCACACAGTGTTTCATCAAAGCGTTGTACCCTATAAAAATATTTATTCTGTAGTAACCTCAAGTTATTTGGTGGGAATAAATTGTTTAATATTTCTAAATGGAAATTGCTTAAAGAAGTACGTGATCTCATAGCTTTTAGTAATTCTTCTCTGAGTAATCCAGAGGTAAATGGAAAAATCAATTGATAAATATGAATCTCTGACAGATTAAACACGATAGCATTCTCAACTAACTCGGAAAACTTTTTTAAAAGTAACACTTATGTTTCAGAATCGCTACCGTTACAACTGGGAAAACTATTCAAGGATATAGATAATGGATGAGGAACGTTGGCATATTTTAATCCTTGCTGGAAATCAGAGATGGTAGGTATAACCTCAGTTGGTGATGCACTATCTCTTACATTTACCAGAGTACACTCATTCGTAGGATTAATAACTTTATCAATCATATTAGTATTGAGATTTGAAGGAACCGCAACTCTTGGGTTATTGGTCGAGGACCCAATTTCAACGTTACTCGAAGGAAGGAAATTATTCATGCTTACACCTTCCTGAACCAATGAGCAAGGTCTAATATTATCCAACAAACTAATATTGCTTCCACCACTAGAACGACTAAATTCCTCAATATTACTTCCTCCGTTGGTAGAACAATGGACTATATCTTCAGATATAGGGTTTATCGCTTTTGGAAAAATATTTAGGTAACACTGAACGAGCCGGGATCTTAGATTTTCCAATACAACACAGTATTCACCCTCATGGTCTGAGCAAACTTGTATAATGTCGCCTATACGATAATACCAATGTGTAAGGCGTGATTTAAAACGTCTCAACTGAGATGGGGAATTATCACTTTCACTGGCATTGGTGCATTCTTGGAATGCACGGTACCTGAGATTACAAATTTGAATGCTTTTGCACGTTCTTTCCTTCCTTTTTGTCAAACACCAACAGTGATCATTTGTTTTCTCCTCTATGTGCAAATTTCTTATATTTTGTGTGAGTATGTTTCAGATATATATTCTGTGACCCACCTGGCGTCATATGACAACAAATCTCTGAAGCTCTTCAACTCTTCCTCGCGCAAGAGGAATTCCACATCCATTTGGCTACCAGATACCGTTGTCAACTCCTTGAAGACCAGCTCAGCAAGAGAAGATCAATTTTTTGTTGTAATGTTGGTTATGCTGATATGTATACCTTTTGTTTTCCTACCCCCACTCTCTCCCCCTTCCGTGGTCTCTCCTTGCTCCGCTGAGCTGCACTCACTTCTTCGTCTGCAGTTGACTCGATCAGTCAAAGCTCCGCTCGAGCTTAGCCTCCTCAAACCAAGAGGCTCACTCTATTCTACGCCATGTTGGCTAGATAGTCTTCATAAGGAACTCCGACTTCAACATGAAATCGAGATAAGTACCATTTTTAAAAAGTTTTAACCTCATCTTCATGGTTTTAACTTTCAAGTGCTTTTAATTGTGGGCAGTGTGAAATTGTTTACTTGAGGCAATAATCATTCTTCGTGGGTTTTGCCATGTTGAGCTTTTACTTGGATAAGCCAACCTTACTATAAAAGAGCTTTTCTTAAGCGATTCAAACGAGAAATCCTCTCGCTACGTGGGATATTATCTAATACCCGCTGCCTATAATTTTGAAACTATTTCCTCCGTTGGATTTTTTCAAACCCCATTTTCTGCTAAGGTCGTTCTGGAACCTTCTAGAACTTGTTCTCTATCTGCGAGTCCTGCCATCATGTATTTCGCACGTACTTGGGAGAACCCTGTTTAAAACTAAATTACTACAATAGTGAATTTTCGTCCTCCGCTGGAACCTCTGGAAAATTCTACGGCGCATTTGATTGTAAATTACAGCTTTTTCAAGAAATAGACTTTCACCTACATAGTGCAATCAGTTATCTCCATAATTGCAATAACTTTCTTTTTCATGAACTTTAGTGTTTCTATAGTGAACTTTGCATCCATCTTTACAGACTATAGTGTTAATCAGTGCTTGCTCCACTTTTCTACCGCGTCGCGATCGTCCGGTTATATTAAATACGGCCATGAACATTGTTCCTATATCCCAATGATCTTTCCTTAACCTTCTACTAACAACCATTATTTATGAAATTGCAACTTTCTATAAGGTGTTACTTACGAAGTGCCCTTCCAACTTTGCTAGTTTAACATTAATTAAATTCTGCATAATTGCTTGTGTGATACAAGTTTTAAATCACGTTGTTCCTTTCCTATACATAGGGAAAACAATTCTCTACACTCTTGAGAGAGTCATGTTCAGGTTTCACGAAATGGAAACTGTCCCATTTTTCTCGTGATTCCCAATTAAATATAGGAAGTCTAGAAACTTCCTTTTCATTTTCTCCAGGTTTCACAGTAAGTGACCTGCCCTCTTTGCATAATTCTCATATTAACTCTGTATAAATATAAGAAGTTGTAGGAACTTCCTTTTTCTTTATGTTTTACAGTTTGTTATCTTCGAAGTTGTTATTCTCGTTAGAATGTTCTTTCGAAGGTTTCGTATAGTACACTGCTTGTACTCCTGTAAATGTTAAAACTTTAATTATTTCATTTTGCCTATTTATGAAATCTTACCAAGATTTTAATACACGGTTAAAAAACCTTAAAAATTGTTAATTGCCTGGAGCAACTGTTTAATGTGGAGAGGTCTGCGACCCTATTTGTTAAAAGGTTCAAATGAACCATGTTTATTAAATTTATATTGCATAATTGTTAATTGCCTCAAACTTCCTGCATTGTTAAATAAATTAAATATTTATTTTTGGATTCATCATTTCTCTGACACTACAGTTAGGCAGGATCCTGGCTTTCCTAGCTCCTCCTAGGTTTATGCCCTCGTTCATATACAATAAAGCTTTTACTATCTGTCTGGCCAGATCATCACCCTTCCCTATAGTACTTTCATTCGTGCTTGGGAGGAAACACACTAAAGCTTCTCTCTGGCAAACTGCCCAAGCCTTATCTGAGGTTCCCGTCAGCCTCGACCAAGCTCGTTCCTATTTTAGGTATCAAGGTGTTAACTTGCGGTGGCAACCACCTTTAAGTGTGTTTAACACTGAACTTATTAATTTTGTGGGACTCTCCTCCTATTCTTCTATCCTTCTTTTCCAATCCCAAATCTACTTCCTTCTCTTAATCATCTTCCCTTGGTGGGTGGGTTATTCCCTAGCCTATAATCTACCCAAAATTTGGTACCAGAAACCCGGGAGAGTCCATTTTTTTATTTCTATTGTTTGTCAAGTGTCATTTGACAATACTTTGCAAATTTTTAATATCTCCTTTGGATCTTTCAGCTATATCTACGTCATGCAAAGCCTGTGAACGGGAAAGAGGCCGCTCCTGTCTCCTATGGTGTGTCCCGTTCTTGCTATCCATTCGCTGCTGCAAACCTGACAGCATCTCCAAGGTTCTACAGTTTCGTGAGTTGTATTTCAATTCATTATTTTTGTCATGGCTCCTGCCGAAAAAGATGAAACTCTCATTGCTAGACGTTCTTCTTATAAAGGGCAACTCACTAGATTCCGAAATTTCATCAGCAAATTAAATCCCGCCGAGTGTGATTTAGATATCTTGACTCATCGCCTTAAGTTGTACGAACGGTCTTATGATTATTATGACCAAATTCAAACCGAGATCGAATCCGCTTGTCCAGAACTGCAATCGGATCGGGACGAGGTTGAACCCTTGTACTTTGAAGGAATTGCAAAGGCCCACCAATTGATCCGCAATATCTCAGAACCGGACACTAGGGTCATCAATCCGGCCCAGTTCGCACCTGCTTCAGTTCACGAGAACAAACCGAAACCGTTACTTCCCAAGATAAGCCTACCGCACTTCTCAGGCAAGGAAGGTGAATGGTATTCTTTTTACGAACTTTACTGCTCCCTAATTCATGAAAATATCGAGATCCCAGACATACATAAATTTTATTACCTCCGCACGTCTTTGGAATCGGAGGCCTTGACCTTGGTTGAGTCACTGCCTTTAAGCGCAGACAACTACCACATCGCCTTTAATCTCCTTAAAGAGAGATATGGCAATTTACGTTTGAGTGTCGCTCGACACATCCGCTGTCTCTTCAACTTACCTGCCGTCAAACCTAATGACGTCACATCTTTAAGAGACCTCTTAGATTCTATGCAGTTAAATGTCAGAGCGTTATACCAGCTAAAACAGCCTGTCCAAACATGGGACACCATACTTATTCACCTAGCTACATCAAGATTCGATTTTTCGACACTGAAGGCCTGGGAAATCGAACTCACCTGCAACAAGGAATTTTCGTTCGAACACCTTGTCTCGTTTCTCAACAGTCGATGTCAATTCCTTACAGCACTCGCATTTCAGTGCGAAAAAGTCGAAACGAATCCTCAGTGTCAAATTTTTGAAAAAAAACTTGCTTCTTCAAAGGGACATCAGCCCCCATTTGTCGAAAACAAACAAACCCGTTCTTCTTTCAATCATTCAAGAGAAGATATCAGGCCGCTTTACAAATCGTTAAAATGCACGCTCTGTAAAAAGCTTCACACCTTGTATTTGTGCAAATCCTTTAAAGAATTGTCTGTCGAAGATCGAAGAAAATTTGTCTTAAACAGCAAACATTGTTTCAATTGCTTATCACCTAAGCATTCTTCTTCGAACTGTACGTCATTAAATCTCTGTTTTCATTGCAAAAAACCGCATCATTCTTTATTGCACGTTCACGATAAATCGAGGTCATCAGCACTCGCCTCTTCAAGCTCCATGCAGAGCAGCTCCGAACAAACTAGTGCTTCTTCCTGCATTTCCCACGCCGAAACTTTTCACAGTGCGCAAACCCTGTTGACCACTGTACAATTTGAAATCCAAGATAAATTTGGAAATTGGTTCAAAACCCGTGGTCTTCTCGATTCCGCTTCAACGCACAACTTTGTTTCGCAATCGTTGATTAAAAAACTAGGTCTTTCGTCATCGCCTACTTCTATCAATGTGACCGGCATTGACAATTTGAAAACTCAAGTTTTGCAGTCTTCAAAATTGAAAATCAGAGACGTTTGTCAAAGAAACACCAATCTTAATTTAAACTGTCTCATTCTTACCAGTATTGGCAAAGACACTCCAAGTCACTCCATCAATACCTCCGGATTAAAGATTCCCTCGCACTTAAGGTTAGCCGATCCTCAGTTTAATGCTCAAGGTCCCATTGATGTGCTTTTCAGTGCCAATGTTTTTTGGAATTGCATTCGCAAACAAACACGCAAGTTATCTTCAACCGTGGTCGCTAGAGACACCGATTTTGGTTGGGTTATCACTGGCGAAATCAAACATACCAGTGTTCAAACCAAAGCACAATGTCATTTCGTCACAGCTGACATAAATCCCATTTCTGAAAAAGAGAACGCTCATGTTTCAAATCTCAATATTTTTGAAAACCACTTGTCGAAACGATGTCTTATCGTGAATAACTGCGCTAACCCTGTAAGTTGTTTAAATGGTTTTTCCTTCTTCCCGCACAAGATGGCCATTCAAGTTCGCCTTGCTTTGTGTTATTTCGTATATCTTCTTATGTCATTTTTTATAGCAGTTAATTGCTTAAACTATTCCTCGAAAACTATCTTCCCCTTGTGTAAAACCATGGCTATCAGTCACCATCACTTTGCTGTACGCTATGTTTCACTTCTTTCGTTATGTAGAAGGATGGCCACGGCCGGCTCCTCCCCCCTTCCTCGCAATTGGAAGTCGCTCATGAAACCGCTTGAAACTCTGAATTCCATTGCATCTAGAATAACTATTCTTATGCATAACCTTCGTCTCAATGTCCCAGCTTGTCTTCTTTGCTCGGAAGAATTAAGCTTCTTTTTGTTGAAAATTGTTCGATTTCGTGATCCTCTCAATTATGCGAAATTGATTTCCTACTTTATTTCATATAGCTTTAAATTGCTTTTTCACGTCCAAGTTACGATTGACTGCATGTCGTGTTCCTCGTTCTGCTTTAAGTTACAGCTGACTCAATTAGTGTGTGTGCACTTTGAACTGCTTGCTTTTGAGACTCGTGTGTATACCAGTCTGAGGAATGCCCAGTTGTTGTTTATTTCCTGTATGATTGACACAGTTCAAAACAAGTTTCTCTTATCTCAACTTTGGCTGATTGCCAAGCATTGTCTAGCGAGTTGCTACCGCACGCTCGGAAGCCGTTCCCTTAGTTCCCAAAATAAACCTGTCCCGCTTAAGGACTCGTTCAACTATTTATATGCCTTATCTCGTTGTACTATGTGTGTCAAGGCTGTACTTGTTTACGTCCCTTACTTACTCATGCTCGTATTCCATAACTGCTTTGATCCCCGTTTCAAAACTTCGTTGCGTATTTCTCACGCGCTCATGAATTGCAATTTGCTTGCATATTTTGCGATCTTAATGTTCATTGATGAACAAACTTGTTTTTTCTCGACGTCACATTCGATGTGTTTTTGTATTCATGCTTGTCATGTCCTGGTTTTCGATGACTTAAGTATTTTTCTGAGTAACCCCTTTGATACTCATTATAACTTGAGGTCATTGTTTATGGCTACTCGTTTGTTACCTATGGCGTTCTTGCTTTCTACTCGCATAGTTCCTTTGTTTATTTGGTATATTCTTGTCCTGAATAGATGTACTTGTTCCTATACGCTTTGTTTAAACTTGCCAATTCTTCTTTCTCATCGTATCGCAATCTTTACTAGTGCTTTATTTTTCTCGGCTTCCAGCTATTTCGTGATTGAAACTGTCGATAATTCTCGCCTTTTAACTCCGCTTTCCAATGACCCTGATGACCTCCTTCCACTTTCACCTGGTCGCTTCTTTACACGCCCTTCTCTCCATGCCCCTCCTCCCCTTCCCAATTCTTTCAGGGATTTTGATTTACCTAATGTTGGGCGTAAACTTGAAGCCCTCAGTAATTCTTTTTGGAAGAGGTGGAACTTGGAATATTTAACTTCCTTGCAGGGGAGACAGAAGTGGTTTCTTTCCAGTCCCGACATTCAAGTAGGAGACTTGGTCTTGGTTAGGGATATTTCACCCCCCCCTAGTCTGGCCTTTTCGAAAAGTGACTAAGTGTTACCCTGGAAGAGATAGGAGAGTCAGGGTATTCAGAGTCTTGACCAATAATGGTCAGATCACAAGACCACTGCTTTTCAATTACTGTATCATTCTTAAATGTTTAATTGCTTATTTGTTCCCTGTTGGTGTCTGGCCCTCCCAGTATGGTGCATTCTTGGAATGCACGGTACCTGAGATTACAAATTTGAATGCTTTTGCACGTTCTTTCCTTCCTTTTTGTCAAACACCAACAGTGATCATTTGTTTTCTCCTCTATGTGCAAATTTCTTATATTTTGTGTGAGTATGTTTCAGATATATATTCTGTGACCCACCTGGCGTCATATGACAACAAATCTCTGAAGCTCTTCAACTCTTCCTCGCGCAAGAGGAATTCCACATCCATTTGGCTACCAGATACCGTTGTCAACTCCTTGAAGACCAGCTCAGCAAGAGAAGATCAATTTTTTGTTGTAATGTTGGTTATGCTGATATGTATACCTTTTGTTTTCCTACCCCCACTCTCTCCCCCTTCCGTGGTCTCTCCTTGCTCCGCTGAGCTGCACTCACTTCTTCGTCTGCAGTTGACTCGATCAGTCAAAGCTCCGCTCGAGCTTAGCCTCCTCAAACCAAGAGGCTCACTCTATTCTACGCCATGTTGGCTAGATAGTCTTCATAAGGAACTCCGACTTCAACATGAAATCGAGATAAGTACCATTTTTAAAAAGTTTTAACCTCATCTTCATGGTTTTAACTTTCAAGTGCTTTTAATTGTGGGCAGTGTGAAATTGTTTACTTGAGGCAATAATCATTCTTCGTGGGTTTTGCCATGTTGAGCTTTTACTTGGATAAGCCAACCTTACTATAAAAGAGCTTTTCTTAAGCGATTCAAACGAGAAATCCTCTCGCTACGTGGGATATTATCTAATACCCGCTGCCTATAATTTTGAAACTATTTCCTCCGTTGGATTTTTTCAAACCCCATTTTCTGCTAAGGTCGTTCTGGAACCTTCTAGAACTTGTTCTCTATCTGCGAGTCCTGCCATCATGTATTTCGCACGTACTTGGGAGAACCCTGTTTAAAACTAAATTACTACAATAGTGAATTTTCGTCCTCCGCTGGAACCTCTGGAAAATTCTACGGCGCATTTGATTGTAAATTACAGCTTTTTCAAGAAATAGACTTTCACCTACATAGTGCAATCAGTTATCTCCATAATTGCAATAACTTTCTTTTTCATGAACTTTAGTGTTTCTATAGTGAACTTTGCATCCATCTTTACAGACTATAGTGTTAATCAGTGCTTGCTCCACTTTTCTACCGCGTCGCGATCGTCCGGTTATATTAAATACGGCCATGAACATTGTTCCTATATCCCAATGATCTTTCCTTAACCTTCTACTAACAACCATTATTTATGAAATTGCAACTTTCTATAAGGTGTTACTTACGAAGTGCCCTTCCAACTTTGCTAGTTTAACATTAATTAAATTCTGCATAATTGCTTGTGTGATACAAGTTTTAAATCACGTTGTTCCTTTCCTATACATAGGGAAAACAATTCTCTACACTCTTGAGAGAGTCATGTTCAGGTTTCACGAAATGGAAACTGTCCCATTTTTCTCGTGATTCCCAATTAAATATAGGAAGTCTAGAAACTTCCTTTTCATTTTCTCCAGGTTTCACAGTAAGTGACCTGCCCTCTTTGCATAATTCTCATATTAACTCTGTATAAATATAAGAAGTTGTAGGAACTTCCTTTTTCTTTATGTTTTACAGTTTGTTATCTTCGAAGTTGTTATTCTCGTTAGAATGTTCTTTCGAAGGTTTCGTATAGTACACTGCTTGTACTCCTGTAAATGTTAAAACTTTAATTATTTCATTTTGCCTATTTATGAAATCTTACCAAGATTTTAATACACGGTTAAAAAACCTTAAAAATTGTTAATTGCCTGGAGCAACTGTTTAATGTGGAGAGGTCTGCGACCCTATTTGTTAAAAGGTTCAAATGAACCATGTTTATTAAATTTATATTGCATAATTGTTAATTGCCTCAAACTTCCTGCATTGTTAAATAAATTAAATATTTATTTTTGGATTCATCATTTCTCTGACACTACAGTTAGGCAGGATCCTGGCTTTCCTAGCTCCTCCTAGGTTTATGCCCTCGTTCATATACAATAAAGCTTTTACTATCTGTCTGGCCAGATCATCACCCTTCCCTATAGTACTTTCATTCGTGCTTGGGAGGAAACACACTAAAGCTTCTCTCTGGCAAACTGCCCAAGCCTTATCTGAGGTTCCCGTCAGCCTCGACCAAGCTCGTTCCTATTTTAGGTATCAAGGTGTTAACTTGCGGTGGCAACCACCTTTAAGTGTGTTTAACACTGAACTTATTAATTTTGTGGGACTCTCCTCCTATTCTTCTATCCTTCTTTTCCAATCCCAAATCTACTTCCTTCTCTTAATCATCTTCCCTTGGTGGGTGGGTTATTCCCTAGCCTATAATCTACCCAGGCATAAATATTACCTAGGTCCAACAAAGATTGGAGATCATTCACAACAGAGGACTTACCGGAACTCCATGTTGGGAATTGGGATCGGATGGTCACGTTTTAAATTACGCTGCGAATTGATGGAAGAATATTTAATTTTTCTTGGGTGAATTTAATTTATTAACTTCGACTTATCTTAAAGTTGGTCAACTGGTTGACCTCAGACAATAGTTTCGGTACGCCTTAATACGTTCAATGAACTAACTAAAAGGAATTGATATGACATAGTCAACTGAAAAAATACTTATATAATTGAGTTTCCTCGCTTCTATATGTTACCTTTGATGTTTAGTATGGTAAGTCCTAAGCTGTTTAATGTACTTTCATTCTGTTTAAAAATACAATTGTGATTTATTGGGTCAAATTGACTTAATTGGCTTGTCATTTAAATAGTTCTAGGCCTAATGATATTTTGGTTCTCTAGTCATGGGACCTCTTGGTTCGACATGGGTCTGTCTTGACACTGGTACGTTTCCACAAGATTTAATGGTATTCGTCAAACGAGCTAATTTATTTTAAAATAGCCTAGTTAGTTATTTTTAACATCGACGAGGTGACAACTGGTAGCAGAAGCTTTCCACATATTTAATTATTTGAAATTTCTAATGCGAATCTTAGTGATGACCTATTGGATATTATTAAATGCTAATATTTGTGTTTGTTATGTTTCCGTCAACATTTTATTTGGAAACAGATAGACAAAGATATTAAGAGTATGGTAAGTAATTGTAATGCCTGTAATGTAACTAAACCTTCGAACAACACTAAAATAGGGATGTTAGCATCTGATCTCGCTAACAAACCCATGGAGAAAATGTTTATCGATTGGGTAGGGCCCCTACCCCCTTCTAAGCAAGGAAAGAGATTTGCACTAGTTTTCAATACGCCCAGGTGACCACCGAATGGCGTTTCGTGGAAATATTTAAATATTTCAGGAATTAATACTTTAGGAAGAACAATTTTAGGTAATTTATCATTGCGTGAAGTACAACACTGAATATTATTTCTAATGGAATAAGGTTTTACAGCCTCTCCCTCCTTGATACAATCAATGATATTACCGAGTTCAGGATCTTCGCGTTGATATTCTGAAACGTTAAAAATAACTAACTAGGCTAATTTAAAATAAATTAGCTCGTTTGACGAATACCATTAAATCTTGTGGAAACGTACCAGTGTCAAGACAGACCCATATCGAACCAAGAGGTCCCATGACTAGAGAACCAAAATATCATTAGGCCTAGAACTATTTAAATGACAAGCCAATTAAGTCAATTTGACCCAATAAATCACAATTGTGTTTTTAAACAGAATGAAAGTATATTAAACAGCTTAGGACTTACCATACTAAACATAAAAGGTAACATATAGAAGCGAGGAAACTCAATTATGTAAGTATTTTTTTCAGTTGACTATGACATATCAATTCCTTTTAGATATTTCATTGAACGTATTAAGGCGTACCGAAACTATTGTCTGAGGTCAACCAGTTGACCAACTTTAAGATAAGTCGAAGTTAATAAATTAAATTCACCCAAGAAAAATTAAATATTCTTCCATCAATTCGCAGCGTAATTTCAAACGTGACCATCCGATCCCAATTCCCAACATGGAGTTCCTCTTTCAACTGTTCGCCCCGCAAACTCAATGTCAATCATCCGCCTCAAGTGAAACAATAAGCCCTAGTTGTCAACGCAAACAAATCCAAAGAAATAAATATAAATATATATCGTCGTAGATGTTTTAAAACAGACTCAAGACAGGAGGAAATAATTTAAAGCAACTAAGAATAAAGGTTAGAACCAAGGATCATGTGAGTATAAGAGATTCGTCACTTTTGGTTATAGAATTTCCGAGAGAGAACACCGCCTGAGGCTATGGATTGTTCTGGCAAGTCTGGCAACATAAAAAGTAAAAAGCCATATGAATGTAGCCTTTATTACACGTAAAAGAACAGTATGTTCTGCGATGAGTTATTGATTATTGATGAAAATAACACAAGCATAACTGCGCCTTTCACTAGGCGCTGAAATATACGTCCAGATAGGAAAATAATACATTTTGATATATATCAATGTTGGCAATAGATTTGTCCCAAAGGACACAGTTATGCCGTTCTAGAGCTTAATTCACCTCTAGGCTAATTAAAAATGCTCTCATACTCTACATAATTGTTGGGATATTCGATGAATATAAAGAAAACTGTCCAAATGCACACACTACATTGCCATAACCTCACCTTTTGCCTATCATGCCCGCTGCCACCCACCCCTCCCCGTAGCCCTAAACCACAAATTGTATTGCAATGCAAAGGAGAATGGGTAAGAAAACAAACAAGTGATGAAATGCACACATTTATTCTCTATATATTTTTATTCGAGAGTAGTCCATATTGCCCACTAGTTTTACACATGGTCAACACCAGGAAGATGAAAATTGCCGTATTGTTCTTACTATCATTATAATTTTTACATCCCGGTGCTTGGCAATTTTTCCACCCTTGCAGTGGCATGATTGACTCTCAATTCAATTCAAATAAACAATCAAAATACTGAACAAATCAAAACAACCAACAACACCACGAGGAAAATCAATCAAAACATACTATTCCCGCTTCCGCCAGTCGGTTTGATGTGAACGTTCATGAGTGTCAAGTACGGAACCTTGGTGCTAAAATTAATTCTTGATTGGTTGGCAGAACATCCAGTACAGGGCCTTACCCCGACCCACGCGCTCCATATGATCTGTCATCCCCCTGGTTAGAACTGTCTTGCCAATGACCAAAATGTTCGCCAAGAACGCGGACAGAAATGTCAGGGCTGGCTTAATAAAAGAAAAGACCCTACACATTAATAAACATAGGTCAAACAATAAATGACAGATCAAATAGGTTACTCACGTGAAAGGAAGGAAAAACCATACATTCAACCAACCAACAACAGCATACGAACTCTCACTAGAATCAAAACATATGTTTTCTAGCCGCAAGCGAAGGTCAAGACGAACAGTTCTACCAACATAGGAAGAAAATTTGCTAACCGAAAACATATCCAATTACCACCAATCACTCAAATAATCACACCGCAAATGAAGGAACATATCTCTTTAGAACAACAACACAAATCGCAAAAGATCTGAGAGAATATGCCCATCACTGCCACACCAACCAAACTAAAAGACACACAGTCATTCATGCATTTTCACTTTATCAATCAAACACATTTGAACTGCCTCACATACTGAACAACCACTGCGTCCATCAAATCACCTTATAAATGGCATAACCTTTTCAATCTATCTTACAAAAAAAACATACCTAATTCCGTCGTCACTGTTTGTCACATAATATATATATATTAAATAAAGGATTTCCAAATATCCACCGGAGATGTTTCTGTTTGTTCCACAGATGTAATTCGAAACATCACCAGTCCAGGCGTCTAGCCCAAAGGCTAGGCTTAACACCAAACTTTTCACTAAATGTAGCTACATCTTGTCTAGTCCAATTCACGATGAATAATAATTTTTCCCAACAAAGTAAATAAGTGTTGTCAAGGGGAACCAACAAGATATGTTTTTTCGAACAAATCCTTTTGAATATCCAACTGCGTCCCCATCTTGCGGACAAGGTTAGTACTCAGTAGAATAAAAAAGTCACCGCTAGAATGCGTTGAAGTCACTTTTCGAGAACCAAGACATCTCAAATCCCCAACAGAGAGCGTTGGCTCACTGAGAATCAAACTTGGTCAAGTAGACCCTTTTTTTATAAGTTTTTTCCCAAGGAAGAATCACTATAGTCTCAAACTATTGTCTCAAGAGTGAACCCAAGGAACAATGATATAAAAATGGGATGTGATAATAAAAGCTTAATTCCATATTTGAGACGGGAGTTTTAAGCAATAATAAGTTGGAATATTGTAAGAAATGTAAGCCGGTATTCTAACATTCGAGCAAAGCTACAGAAAACCGAGCCCACTTGACAGGTGATAAAGTGGAGTTGAAAGTAGAAGGCGCAGACAGTCTCCAGTGGACTAATTCTTGGCGTCACTGGGGTGGGAAGACTGTGAATAATGACCAAGGAAACCCCAGCCGGACAAGGCAGAGAAGCAGAGATGGTCATCGAGAGAAATTAATTAATTACTGGCAAATGAAGCATTCTAACGGAATGAAACTTACATCCAGATGCTTATTGGGTAGGTTTTTGCTTAGAATTAACCTTACCCACAAGGGAAGATGAATAAAGGAGCAAAGGGAAGTGGGTTTTGGACAGAGGAACAAGTGTGGATAATAGGAAGAAAGTCCAACACTAAATACAAACAATTTTAAAGAAGACTGTCACCGCAAAGCCCGTGAGATCACTAAAGTGAGTGGGGACCCGAACACAGCTAACGGGAAATGCAGCTAGAGCTTGGGCTATTTGCAGGCGAGAGGAGGAGGTACTGTACCATTATTCCTAAAGGTCTTAAGTACAGATATGGATACAGTATTTTGGAACGCCCTGTAACTTTCAAGCTAGCCACTGAAGTCTATCAAAACAGCTGGCCTACAGTGCCCGTTTAGACCGGAGTCCGCACGACCACATATGCATTTTACCAATAATCAGTCAGCACGAGAGTCAAAATATCCCGGAGCGCCAGATGGGTTAAAGCTAATCGCAAAAACGACATCAAATGAAAAAAAATGCTTTACTGATTTTTGGCTCAATGCAACAATAAGGATAGAAGGAGATTCAACTGGGCATAACACATCATGTAAAATTATCTCATTTTATTTTGAATTTAAAATTGACTGCAAAAATGCTCAAAGCAGCATCACTCACGTGTGGCGACCCACACTCCTATTTACACAATATACAGAAATTTTCCAAACACATTTGACAATTATTTTTGGAAACACAAGTCTGATTATTAGTCCTGTAGACTGCGTTCCAAAATTATAGATTATTTGTGATTAAATCCAGTTCAAATTTAATTGTCTCTACTGGAAATATCGTAGTTCACTGTTTGAATTTTTACATAATATTAACACTCGTAGAATAAATGTTCATAGAATTTTTAACTTTCACTTATTTTTCCAGTTTCAAAAATATTGTCAAAAAATATTATTTTTGAATCAACACAAATTATTTACACGTATTAATAACATCTGAAAAGTATTTGACCTTGAGCATAGCATCGAAGAACTGTGCGAAGCACAACAAAAATTAATTGTTCTTCCGACATTAAACATTTCGAGAAGTGACTCGATTATGAACTTCAAGTTCCTAACAAAATATATGATTTCTGAATCATCAACTTGATCAATAAATTGTTGAACCATTCAACTATTTGATTTTCCACTTGGAATCATTATTATGAAAAATATTTATATTCATGGCCATTTTAGTAATTTTCACAACTTGCAATTCTTCGACAGAATGCGGAAATAAGAATTGTAGCTTCATAATAAATTCATTTAGTTCATGGCACTAGGATTGAAAACATCCTTCAAATTATTCGTGGTTAGAGAATTATTTTTAATTGGCAGTGGCCCATTCTATTATTTTTATAAGAACACAATATTACAACAACAACGGCAAAGGTCTTCCTCTGAAGAAGAATAAACTACTATCATGACAAATCCGGGTTCTAGCAAAATCAAAGTCTAAATGGAATCCGTAAACAAGGTTGAAATAAGAACTGATGGTTTCTAAGAAATAACCTTCGGGTCATTCATACGACGAAATGTGTAGTTCCAATACTCCTACTATAAACCTGAGCCATCGAACCTGCTATTTGATTGATGCTCGAAAAAATCTCCTCATTCCTGCGACTTAAACATGCGCACCTGGGAATGGCATTTCAACTACTCCACACACATAAATTTTCTTCCCAAAATTTATACAATAAATCAAGCCTCTGCTTGTTATCAACACTGGAAGATTAATAAACTTACAAGTTTATTTTATTTTACCATTCAGTTCAACCCGTGAATTTACCATACTTATGAAAATCGTTATTTCACTTTCGAGTGTATTTACGTCATGATTTTATATAAATACAAAAATATCCTATTTGATACAATTATCAATTGCTTCCCGTTTCATGCCTCTCCGTGTTATCTGAAAAATATACTTTGCTCATTGCAAATATCAACTGTTCAACCAGAACTGAAATGTTGGTTGAATGCGGGCTTGCGCTAACCACTCTCCTCCGGAAAATCTCCTGTTCCAAACTAGAAATGATTAAACTACTTCATAGGCTCTCTCTCAATACATATGATTATTAGAAAATATAATATCCAAGAATTATTTAGAAAAGTTATAAAAATTATTATTATTATTAGTGGATTATTATTATTATTATCAGTGATATTATTTTAAATATATTTAATTATCATCTCATTATGTGAGAACCCACATGTTCGAACCTTCGAATATGGAAAAAATATCCATTCCTCAACAACAAAAAAAAATTAACTTTTACAGTTACATCGGCTGATTACCGTGATTTCCCAAAAATATGAAATATTCAAATAAATGCTCGATATGCTCGGTCATCGATCCTAAACTGTTCTGAGTGCAGAAAATACTCAGAATAACTCTAATATGTCTTGCGTAAATCATTGCAAGATTTAAATACGAAGAAAAATAAATGTGTTGGTCATCTGCCGAAAAATAGTTTGTTCCAATTAGCTAGGCATAATATAAAGTCAAAATGTGGCTTACATTTCTTGATGGTCTTGAAGCGTAGTGAACCTGGTCTGTACCAGTTTTATCCATAGACATGCCCTATCGGACAAGCACGTATAATCCTTGTATCGGCCGCCATTATATACCCACAATCCGTCTAACAAGACATAGTGGTAGTATCTTTTGACGTTTGAAGTAACTGTTGATCCATTTTAATATTGGCTTCTGTTAACTCCATAATAGTTTGCTTAAATGGGGTCAGATCTAAGTGATCTATTCTTAGATATGTCAGTTGTAACATAACTCACGGTAATCTTTTCAGTACAAGAAAACACTGACAGTCTAACCAATCAACGGCTGTTCTGAAGATCGTTCCTTGGGCATGGCTTCACACCATCTACCATGCGCGAAGCAACATGTAGTTTCCCTGCGTTGGCTAATGAACACCACCGTGATAGACTGGTCTTCAATGTACTGATAGATCGAAGTGGTTATTAAGTTACAAATATGAAAACTGACTGAATTGGACTTAAAATATCCAAGTATTAGGTTATTACTGGACTGTGACAAAGTACTAATTCTAGACAAAGTCTAGCATATGTCCATGTGAAAATAAAAATATTTCACCAGTGTCTGTAGAAAAATCAATCACCTCAGTGATTCTCCCTGCCGGAAACTTACTAAGTTCCACTCGTAGCGCAGCACTTTTGTGACTATCACAACTTAGAAAATAACTTCTGCGTAGATCCGGCAACCATGTGCCTTGGCTCAGCGTAGTGGCACCTTGCTAGGCAAGTGCTTGTGTCGAAGTGAGCTATTGATGCCTGAGCCGGCCGGCTTTTATTCAAAACTGTCAGGGTCACGCGTCATCACGCTGAAATCTAGAAATCCTCATATCTCTGGTATCCCTGGTCCGATTTACTTGATACTAATTGCATTCTCTTTCATTTGGCCGAGCCAGTAATCTGATCCAAGTCTCAAGTCTCTACTCCATGGCTAACTATTTAATCAATAAATAGCCTCGACCTCTGCTATTACTCGCTACGTCACTTGACATGCTCTTAGCGGTATATTCTTTCCAATTGCTTCGAGAAGCAATGTAGCGCGATATTCAAATATCTCAACTTTCAAAAGCGGCTGTAGCCTTTCCCATGATATCTAGGTGCCTGAATCTTGGAATACCCATTCCTAGAGTTGGGCACATCCACCCCACACCTAGCAAAAAATAAAAATTGAAAAATTTTTATTTTTCCTATCTACACATTAAATCATCTGGTTCTTGAATAATAAATCTTCAAATTCGATGCATTATAAGTTCCCACGATGTTACCAGTTCGTGTATTAGCGACTTCATAGCTTCCATTGTTGTTTACTTCCACAATACGATAGGGTCCAGCGTAAAGGCTTGCAAACTTCGAGTACACTCGATTTTGCACGTCAGATGGTGTAGGTCTTTTCACTAAAAAAAGAGTTCCTACGCGCAAAGGTCTGCGAAAACGCTTTCCTCTCACCCTGCGCTCTCTTTTCTCAGCTTGGCTCCTCAACTTGTCTAAAGCTAGAGTTTCCCTCATCTGACGACTTGGTTCAATCTCAGGTGGAATAGAGATGATTCGATCCCATAATCTTGTTGGTTTAATTCCATGATGAAGCAACATGGGAATCTGTCCAGTACTCTCATGAATTGTAGAGTTGATGGATTCGGATGCTAAAGAGAGAACATCCATCCATTTCCAATGCTCATTTGGACAATAGAGGCGGCAAAATTTTGCTATTTCAGCCATCACGCGTTCTGCTGGATTGCTTTCAGGATGTCTGATAGAACAAAACAATTGTCTAATCCCAAGATTATTCATGACGGTTCTAAATTCTAAAGATGTAAATTGAGGTCCACGATCTGATAAAAGGAATTCCGGTTTGCCTGCTTCCGGAATTACGTTTTCTCTAATTCTCTTCGCACAATATTTTGCGTTTGCCTTCTGAATTGGATGTAACATAGTGTATTTGCTGAATACATCCATGGTCACCAGAATATATCGGTTACCTCTTTTAGACTTTGGGAGAGGACCATATAAATCAGTCGCGAAGATTTCACAAGGCTTAGAAGGAATAATAGGCCTTGGTAATTCTCTCAGTAATCTAGAATTATGTTTACTCCTTTGGCATAAGTCGCATTCACGAATAGTGTTCCTGACAGTTTGTCGCATTCGCTCCCACGAAAATTTCTCTTGAATCATGTTGACCGTCTTATCTACTCCAGCATGACCTGCGATTCGATGTGCCATCCAGATAATGGGTTTTTGCATTCGTGGAGGTATCACTATTCTCAACTTCGTATGGTCAGGATCTGCAAACTTGTAGATTAAACCATCTAACATCATAAAATCTCTTGAAATCCTTTCAGTTTCCACAAAATTATCATCATTTGGATCCATATCTCCCTGTAGAAAACGAAAAATGTTTCTAAGACGTCGTCTCTTCTCTGGGATAAATGCAACAATCTTAACCTTCTCAAGGTATCCTCATCCTCCTGCGTCAGGTTAACTTGAAAAACCTTAGATGTAGATTCCACTGCTCTACTCAATAAATCTGCTCCAACATTCAACTTTCCAGGAGTGTGTTCAATAACTAGGTTAAATTGTTGAATAAAAAGTGACCATCTAGTTATCCTATCACTGGCAAAGTTTGTTCTCAAGATAAACTCCAATGCGTGGTGATCAGTCCTCACAATGACTGAATGTCCAATTAACATTTTCTTCCACGACTCCAACGCGAATATTACAGCAAGTGCTTCTAACTCTGAGGTGTAATAATTCCTTTCTGATGGACGAAGTTTCCTGCTAATGAACGCCAGGTAACGTCTCTTGTGGTCGTCATCTTCTTGAAGAAGAATAGACCAATCCCTACGGTGGATGCATCAGATTCTATGATGAAATTCTTAGTAAAGTCTGGATACTCCAATTTCACGCTGTTTACCAATAACCTCTTGGCATCTTGAAATGATTGTTCACAATCTTCATCCCATTTCCATTTGTTTCCTTTCTTTAATAATTCCTGCAATGGCGCTACCGTCTTGGTGAAGTTTGGACAATGCCCTGCAAAGAATTGGCATGTCCCGAGAAAACTGCGGACATTCTTCACTCTAGTAGGTCTAGGGAAATTTGCAATTACATGTATCTTCGTCTCATTGGGACGGTATCCTTCGCCATCCAAAATGTGGCCCAAAAATTTTATTTCCTTCCGAAAGAACTGACATTTTCGAAGGTTTACTTTAAAGTTCGCTTTTCTCAAATCTGCGAATAACATCTGAAGATGTAATAAATGTTCCTCCTTAGTCTCAGATGCAATTAAGATATCATCTATGTAACGAATTGCTATCTCTTTTACTTCAGGACTCAAATTTTGTTCCAGTGCTCTGATCAAAACAGATCCAGATGTTTTGACTCCAAATGGTAGACGGCGGAATACATATGTCTGCTGGTCAAACATAAATCCCGTAAACTTTTTGGAATCTTCACTAAGACTAATGTGATGGTAGGACGAAGTGAGATCAATGTTAGAGAACCAGACCTTGCCTTGGAATTTCCTTAACAGTTCCCTAATGATTGGTGGTCTGTCATACTCTGGCAGTAATCTTGAATTCAAATTTCGCGCGTCTAAACATAGTCTCAGACTTCCATCTTGCTTAGACACTACTGCTAATGGATTGACATAAGATGTAGTGTACTTCACATTGTTACTTTCCATCTCTTCGATAAGCACTTTTACCCTTTCTCGATGCTTTTCCGCAACCGGATACAATTTAGCATGAAAAGGTGCATCATCATTTACACGAATACGATATTCAAAATCTTTAATTTCACCAGGTTTAATATCAAAAATATCGTGATACTCTTCCAAAATTTTCCCTAGTTCTGGGGACTCCTTCTCAGTGTATACTTCTCTTCCTTCAGCTTCATGAAAAATCAGAGACCATTGAGCATCTCCCTCGATGTCTTCCTCTTCTTTTCCCTCGAAGTTAATCTCTTCGGTATTCTTGAATCTGATCGTCTCTGTCTTCATGTCTATCACTGCTTGATATTTCTGAATGAAATCCGCTCCCAATATCATGTCAAAAGCCATGTCCTTCATTACTACAAACACATGTCGGAAATCATGTCCTCCAATAGTAATACATAAGTATAATTGTGTTTTACACAGAGATATTTTGTTGGGTATTATTCCTTGGATTTTAATTCCTGATACTGGAATCTCCTCTAAATTCTCTTTGAGCTTCCACAGAATATAAAACTTCTCACTCACAAGACAAAGCATAGCCCCAGTATCAATCAAAGTATCGACAGGCATACCGAATACTTCGCATGATATGATTGGCATTCTAATTCTTGTACCCATTTCTTTCCGTTCATCATTCTGTTGGATTAAGTCATCATCCTCTGCTTGCCATTTAATAATTCTGGTAGTGAAAGTGTTCAAAATTCTATCTTCTACTGTGAATTCGAAGTTGTTGGTTTTATTTTTCGTTTCCATTCCCCCGGGATTGTTGTGTTCCCGATGGACCTGGTTCATTGTGCTTCTGTTCCAAAAACTGCAAGTTATCTTGGTGTCTTGCTTCTAAGTTCTTCCTCGTCTCCTTATTGAACTCTTCATTGGACTGACGAGTATCCACATTCCCTCTCTTATTGTAGTTGTTTCTACCATAGTACCTTCTTTCCTGGTACCTTCCTTGATTATCCCTGGGCCTTCTCCATCGAGTATTATATCGATTTCCATCATCCGGTCTTGCATAAGGTTTGTAACTGTATCTGTTACTGTACTGATTCCATCCTCTTTTATCGGAATCTTCCCTCGGCGTTTTCTCTTCTCACCCCTCTCGAATCTCTCGAGGCGTTTGGGAATAACTGTCGGCCATAACAGCGTACACAGCGTTGTTATTCTTTCCTCCCTTCTGATGGAAGAATTGAGCGTTCGTATGATCCAGCTTCTGTAATACCTCGTCAAATTGCTCCATATTATAGATGTCAGCAGCGATCAAAGTTCTTTGGACCTCTGCTGGAAACTGACGTATCAATGCAGTAATTAATTCGTTATCTGGCATCGGCGGATCTAAATGTTGAAGTTTAGAAAGCTGTCCAGAAAAGTACGTAGAGTATCGAGTAGGTTGTGACGTCGAGAATCTCTTAGAATATAATTCTGCTCTGACTTGCTGTTGGGTTTCCGGGGACCAAAACTTTTTCAATAACCCACGAGAAAACTCCTCAAAAGTGGTAAGAGTGGACCTAAATGCTCTGAACCAAAGAAGTGCAGGACCTTCCAAAAACTTCCCTATCACTCGGATCTGTCTTTCTTTAGGGATCTTGGAATCTTTCAGGTAATCACCTGCTTCTCTCAAAAATTCCACGGGTGTCACAGAATCTCGCCCTGAAAATTTAGAAGGCTTATCCTCTACATTCTTAAATACAGTTATGGGGTTGGATTGAAATACTGTCCTGACCTCATCCTGTCTTTGACTATCAGTTTCTCTAGCTGCTCCTAGATTTATCTGTATCTGTTCTTTTCCCCTTACACTTGGCATTTTCAACAGATGGTCAGACTGTTTCTCGTCCTTGATTTGGGTTTTCATAGCCTCAAGTTCCTTATGGTTTTCTTCTGCCATTTTCTTAATTGCTTCGGTTTCCCTACAATTCTCCTTGACATCAGTGGATATCTGGTTCATAACAGCCTCGTGACTTTTCAATGACCCTGTCATATCTGATATGTCCTTCTGAGTTGCTTGGATATCTTTGGAAATTACTTGAATATGGGATGACAAAGATTCCCTAATCTCCTTGATTCCCTCTTGGTTCTCCAGCTTGAGTGTGTCTTTAATTTCATTAACAACTGTGGTTTTAATTTCAGTTTGTAACTCATTAATCACACCTTCCCTTATTTCTCCCATTACAAGTTCTTTGAATTGTTCTGTCAACCGTTGAACAACTAGAATTCCCATCTTATTACTCTCCTTCTTCACTCTGACTTCTAGGTTGATCATGTCTTCACCAACCTTCCTAAGACCATGTTCTATCCTATCAGCTAAGCTTTGGGATCTAAGATCGGCATCGCGAAATTTATCGTCCATTAAACTTGCGTTAGTGGTTAATGAAGTTTCGAGCTCATGTGTTTTTTCGCATAATTTAGTCATTTTACTCTCAAGGTACATTTTCAAAATTTCAGAATTCTCTTTAAATTTATTTTCCATAGAATTGAATTTACTATTTAAATTTTCTTTCAAGTTACCTTTTAAGGAATCAGAACTTTCTTTAAGTTTATTTTCTAAAGAATCAGAATTTTCTTTAAGTTTATTTTCTAAAGAATCAGAATTTTCTTTGAGTTTACTTTCTAAAGAATCAGAATTTTCTTTAAGTTTCTCATTTAAACTTTCTTTAAGTTTATTTTCTAAAGAATCAGAATTTTCTTTAAGTTTCCTTTCCAAAGCCTCAGTATTTTCTTTCATAATGGCTGCTACACGCAGTCCAGCCTCTTTTGAACTCTCCTCCAAACTCCTCATCATCCTCATCATCTCTTCCATAATTTTCAATTATTATTCAAAACTTAGGGGTATACAATATTGGCAAACACAAGCTTATAACTAGAACAAGAAATATGAATAGCTAATTGGAACACTCTAATAAAATGAGATTTGTCCTAATGTCGACGTGATGGAAAAACAAAATTCTCTACTTTTACGAATTACATTTACCACAATATCACAAGAAAAATATGCAAGTTCTCAAATATCCTCCACCTGGATTCTAATAGTGCGTATGTCCAGTCATCGAACGTTTACTACTGAATTTACTTGACGCCCTAATGGTTAAGCCATTATCAAAAATAATCAAACCCATTCTAATTATTAACCAAGTTAAATTTTTAATTTTCCCCACTAATTGGGTTTCCTACTAATTTATTCATCCAAACCAGACATCTCTCAACTCCCAAAATATTTATATAAAATCATCATAATTCAAATCGGCATGCGATTGACCATGTCTAACTCGGGCCCCACGTTCGAAGCCATTTCTCTCTCTATCTTATTTTATGTGCCCGTTTAGACCGGAGTCCGCACGACCACATATGAATTTTACCAATAATCAGTCAGCACGAGAGTCAAAATATCCCGGAGCGCCAGATGGGTTAAAGCTAATCGCTAAAACGACATCAAATGAAAAAAATGCTTTACTGATTTTTGGCTCAATGCAACAATAAGGATAGAAGGAGATTCAACTGGGCATAACACATCATGTAAAATTATCTCATTTTATTTTGAATTTAAAATTGACTGCAAAAATGCTCAAAGCAGCATCACTCACGTGTGGCGACCCACACTCCTATTTACACAATATACAGAAATTTTCCAAACACATTTAACAATTATTTTTGGAAACACAAGTCTGATTATTAGTCCTGTAGACTGTGTTCCAAAATTATAGATTATTTGTGATTAAATCCAGTTCAAATTTAATTGTCTCTACTGGAAATAGCGTAGTTCACTGTTTGAATTTTTACATAATATTAACACTCGTAGAATAAATGTTCATAGAATTTTTAACTTTCACTTATTTTTCCAGTTTCAAAAATATTGTCAAAAAAATATTATTTCTGAATCAACACAAATTATTTACACGTATTAATAACATCTGAAAAGTATTTGACCTTGAGCATAGCATCGAAGAACTGTGCGAAGCACAACAAACATTAATTGTTCTTCCGACATTAAACATTTCGAGAAGTGACTCGATTATGAACTTCAAGTTCCTAACAAAATATATGATTTCTGAATCATCAACTTGATCAATAAATTGTTGAACCATTCAACTATTTGATTTTCCACTTGGAATCATTATTATGAAAAATATTTATATTCATGGCCATTTTAGTAATTTTCACAACTTGCAATTCTTCGACAGAATGCGGAAATAAGAATTGTAGCTTCATAATAAATTCATTTAGTTCATGGCACTAGGATTGAAAACATCCTTCAAATTATTCGTGGTTAGAGAATTATTTTTAATTGGCAGTGGCCCATTCTATTATTTTTATAAGAACACAATATTACAACAACAACGGCAAAGGTCTTCCTCTGAAGAAGAATAAACTACTATCATGACAAATCCGGGTTCTAGCAAAATCAAAGTCTAAATGGAATCCGTAAACAAGGTTGAAATAAGAACTGATGGTTTCTAAGAAATAACCTTCGGGTCATTCATACGACGAAATGAGTAGTTCCAATACTCCTACTATAAACCTGGGCCATCGAACCTGCTATTTGATTGATGCTCGAAAAAATCTCCTCATTCCTGCGACTTAAACATGCGCACCTGGGAATGGCATTTCAACTACTCCACACACATAAATTTTCTTCCCAAAATGTATACAATAAATCAAGCCTCTGCTTGTTATCAACACTGGAAGATTAATAAACTTACAAGTTTATTTTATTTTACCATTCAGTTCAACCCGTGAATTCACCATACTTATGAAAATCTTTATTTCACTTTCGAGTGTATTTACGTCATGATTTTATATTCTACAAAAATATCCTATTTGATACAATTATCAATTGCTTCCCGTTTCATGCCTCTCCGTGTTATCTGAAAAATATACTTTGCTCATTGCAAATATCAACTGTTCAACCAGAACTGAAATGTTGGTTGAATGCGGGCTTGCGCTAACCACTCTCCTCCGGAAAATCTCCTGTTCCAAACTAGAAATGATTAAACTACTTCATAGGCTCTCTCTCAATACATATGATTATTAGAAAATATAATATCCAAGAATTATTTAGAAAAGTTATAAAAATTATTATTATTATTAGTGGATTATTATTATTATTATTATCAGTGATATTATTTTAAATATATTTAATTATCATCTCATTATGTGAGAACCCACATGTTCGAACCTTCGAATATGGAAAAAATATCCATTCCTCAACAAAAAAAATAATTTAACTTTTACAGTTACATCGGCTGATTACCGTGATTTCCCAAAAATATGAAATATTCAAATAAATGCTCGATATGCTCGGTCATCGATCCTAAACTGTTCTGAGTGCAGAAAATACTCAGAATAACTCTAATATGTCTTGCGTAAATCATTGCAAGATTTAAATACGAAGAAAAATAAATGTGTTGGTCATCTGCCGAAAAATAGTTTGTTCCAATTAGCTAGGCATAATATAAAGTCAAAATGTGGCTTACATTTCTTGATGGTCTTGAAGCGTAGTGAACCTGGTCTGTACCAGTTTTATCCATAGACATGCCATATCGGACAAGCACGTATAATCCTTGTATCGGCCGCCATTATATACCCACAATCCGTCTAACAAGACATAGTGGTAGTATCTTTTGACGTTTGAAGTAACTGTTGATCCATTTTAATATTGGCTTCTGTTAACTCCATAATAGTTTGCTTAAATGGGGTCAGATCTAAGTGATCTATTCTTAGATATGTCAGTTGTAACATAACTCACGGTAATCTTTTCAGTACAAGAAAACACTGACAGTCTAACCAATCAACGGCTGTTTTGAAGATCGTTCCTTGGGCATGGCTTCACACCATCTACCATGCGCGAAGCAACATGTAGTTTCCCTGCGTTGGCTAATGAATACCACCGTGATAGACTGGTCTTCAATGTACTGATAGATCGAAGTGGTTATTAAGTTACAAATATGAAAACTGACTGAATTGGACTTAAAATATCCAAGTATTAGGTTATTACTGGACTGTGACAAAGTACTAATTCTAGACAAAGTCTAGCATATGTCCATGTGAAAATAAAAATATTTCACCAGTGTCTGTAGAAAAATCAATCACCTCAGTGATTCTCCCTGCCGGAAACTTACTAAGTTCCACTCGTAGCGCAGCACTTTTGTGACTATCACAACTTTGAAAATAACTTCTGCGTAGATCCGGCAACCATGTGCCTTGGCTCAGCGTAGTGGCACCTTGCTAGGCAAGTGCTTGTGTCGAAATGAGCTATTGATGCCTGAGCCGGCCGGCTTTTATTCAAAACTGTCAGGGTCACGCGTCATCACGCTGAAATCTAGAAATCCTCATATCTCTGGTATCCCTGGTCCGATTTACTTGATACTAATTGCATTCTCTTTCATTTGGCCGAGCCAGTAATCTGATCCAAGTCTCAAGTCTCTACTCCATGGCTAACTATTTAATCAATAAATAGCCTCGACCTCTGCTATTACTCGCTACGTCACTTGACATGCTCTTAGCGGTATATTTTTTCCAATTGCTTCGAGAAGCAATGTAGCGCGATATTCAAATATCTCAACTTTCAAAAGCGGCTGTAGCCTTTCCCTTGATATCTAGGTGTCTGAATCTTGGAATACCCATTCCTAGAGTTGGGCACACTACAGCAAGCAAAAGTTCTGCTATCAAGAATGGATCGGTAGAGCTCGTATTTCCGATGAGAAGCCCGAAGGTCATCGATAATAATCATATTGACATTGTCTAACATGATATCGATCGATTCACCTGAGAATGATTAATACGAATTAAAGTATATTTAGCGCTATATGTAAGCAGTTATTTATGTCTGTATGCATATTTCCATGGCAGAAAGCTATTACAAAGCAAGTATGAAAAACAGAAGAAGATCTGTTAAGTTACTAGAGGTTATACTTCGACTGCGATATATATCGACTCGTGGCGTTAGAGGAGTGGGGGTAGTGGATGTCTTCCTCAGGTGACCACGTGTGGAGAGCAGGGACTCGTGAAACTGACAGCGTGCAGTGATAAGCCTGGCAATAGTGAAAGTGAAATCGCAAGTTAACGGGATTTTCAAAACTTGTGAGTGTGCCGATGTGTATAAGCGAGTTCGTTCGGCATTCTACGTGGAGTAGAGACTTGCTTAATGGGAATCAGACATGGTTTAAAACATGTAATATGTTTATCTTTGCGACCGTGTTTCCACCGCCACTAACGGACTAAGCGGAAGGATACATTCAAAATCCCGGCCGCCAGCTCGGGTGAATTATGTCGTAACACTGTGCTTGTAAACTTCATGGAAATGCAGCCTAGAGTTGATCCAAACTTTTCACAGTGGCAATACTTCTTTAAAAAAGCACATTCTTAAGCAAGGTGTCAGAGGGAAGGAATACAATGAAGCCTATATCCATTACGATGATAGGCTAGATTGTCTGTTAGGTAGTCAGCCCGAAGGCTGGTTGGATCCTCAAAAAGTACCGCCGTTACGTTATGTGAGTAGATACCCACAAAAATCCAAGGCAGTACTATTTTGAGGCGTTCTAGGCAAGAAGAGGAGTGAGGTAGTTTGCCATTGCTTTCCTCACTGAGTCAGAACAGTAGTCCTAACCCTATGAGTTGAACCTTTCACAGCATTCACAGGCACTGACTGTGCCTCGAATGCCATTACTGAGCCCCACCCATACCTCAGTAGCTTCCATATAATCACAGCCATGAGTGAGACTGAGACATCGGTGAAAAGCCACCTTTTACTCTAGCCTGTGCCAACTGACAAATGCAAAAGTACTGTATTCATCAAGAGATGGCGAACAGGCCAAGATTACAATAGGAATACTGCATTAGCAGAGCGATAGCGGGAACATTTTTCAGCAACGTTCATTTACTATGAGGTGTACAAGCGAGTTTCGTAATGCAATGGATCGCGTGGACTCATGTGAACTTGGTCACATTCGCATCTTCATAGTGGAACTATTTAGCGACTGTTCGAATTCACTCTCGCGTCATGACGAGTTGATAAACTGTTTGCTGTTCAGCCATCGGTATTCTAATGCGTGTGGAAAGATATCGCCAGGATATATTGGGACATTTCGACCGGTCTGGAGTTGTTCGAGCCTAGGAGGACTATGGTTCGTTCTCTGGGGACCCAGTTGCAGTCCGGCATGTTTTGTGTTGGTCCCGAGCCTAGTATGGCCAAAGATATCCTTTTTTTCCACATCCAGATTCGCCAAAGGTACAGATCACTTCAACTTGTTACTGTAGTGTAGCGGGGCATATGAACAATCACAAATTGCCATATTTTGATTTTTGTAGACTAAATGGTTGAGTAGAGAGTGCAGGTTCGATGTCTATTTCGAAGCTGACCTTCTATGATGCCAGGATTTTGACTCATAAAAATGAGTGCATCCTTTCTTGTATTTTGATTGATAAATTTAAAATTTCAATAGTATTTTTACAGTGTTTAAACTGATATGCTCATCCTTATTGTCGAGAAGTCCCTGTAGGAGGAAGATCTCCAGATTTTTGTGTAAGAATATTTTACTAACGCAATTTTTTTAGCGGCGTTGAGAACTCTGACTGAGTTTTACATTTTCTAGTGCATATGTTCTTTAAGCACTTTCTCTTGGATTATCTTATTCTCTGAGGAGAATTTTTCTTTCCTAATTATTATAACTGTAACGATTCGATCCCATAGCGGTTATATTTATAGGGTTATTCATTTATAATTATCATATTATTATTATTATTATTAACTAGTACATCCATGAGATGATTTTTATATCAGATAATTGTAAGCGGTTTTGATTATTATATTCAATTAGATTTTTATTAACAATTACTTGTAAAGAGACGAAGTATTATATATTGCAACAAGACTGGCGATATGGACTAACCCTGTGCGTCACAAACTGAACGACGTAGTAAGAATTACACCACGGCTAACTGCGTCATTTTCCTGAGATGTTAAGAAACCCACAATGGTGTAACCAACACGCCATTTTCTACGGTATATACGCGTCAATATATATTGCAAGTTATGAGTCAAGAATGGAGAAGGCTAAGAGAGAGGGAAGCTGTGACACCACGTGACAAGGAAGTCATTAGTATTTGTACCTGCAACATCGGACAAGAATGGCATTGATCTACAGCTCTTAATGAAGGAAGGAAGTTGTAACCTTGCTTTCTGGGTCCTAATGGACTGAGCACCGAGAGTCGACACTGAACGATGTCTTGCCGACATCTATATCAATACATAATGGGTTATATCCCTGATCAAGAGTCTTTCTACAGATGGCAACGTACTTAATGAGGATATTTCATAGTAATTGAGATATCACATCATTTTTTTAAACATAAGCGACGTAACAACGAGATCATCGATCATTTCTTAAATATGACGAGTCTTCGACTGGGTGAGCCAACAATTCAATAACTATCGTCTCTATTATAATTTAACTTCATTTAACTTTCAATTCATTTTAATATTCATTTTCTTTTAAATAATTAATTGCCGCATTGAGTAATTTTAAATTCAATTGTGTGACTATCACTATTCTGTTTTATTAATATTTTGTTTTTGCATTTAATAAATTCATTCTCTTCAACGTAATGCCTATTTCTTTCATTGTAGTTGGTACTTTAAGGCAATCATACTCCTTGATTAAATACGGATTGGTTAGATGACTTTGTCTCACTACGGCCCGGGTAAGTGGTTCTCGACTCTACTGCTGATAGCCGAGGTTAAATCTATAAATTTCGATTCACTATCTTAAATAGGAATCTGGCGCTCAACAACTTATTATATTACACTATCACAGGTAAGGTCACACCACAGTGTATATTATTTATTCATATCATGTTTGTTTTATTGAACCACAATAGTCATCACCACGTTTAGTTAACTCATTAAAAATGTTACATTTGGCGCCACAAAGTAGGGCACGAAAACCATTCGGTATTTAGTCAGAGGAGTGTATAATTTCAGTGCAAATTGTCAGTGCTTTTGGGGGACAGTGAAGTGAAGTGAAATTTTGGAAGGGCAATTGTTATACGGTGTACTTCGAGATGTCGGAGGAGGAACAGAGGCAGTTGAGAAGTAGGGATGCAGTCAAGAAAGTTAATTATAAGGAGGTTGATAGCGGTAGCGATGTTGAGAGCGTAGAGAATAATACCAAGATGTCGGAGGTAAATCTTGAGAATAATCCTGAGAGTAATCCTGAAAATAATCCTGAGGTTAACCCTGACATGAATTCAGAGGAAAATCTCGAGACGAATACAGAGGTACATCCTGAGACTAGTGTTAGTCAGGAGAAACAGAAGTCCTTAGAGGTCCATGAAATTTCATTAGCTGATATCTTGAGGGAGATGAATAAAAATAGTCAGGAGATGAATAAAAATAGTCAGGAGATGAATAAAAATAGTAGGGAGATGAAAGAAAATATTGATAGGCTAAATCAAAATATGGAAGAGAATAAGAAAGATAATTTAGAAAGTAGGAAGGAATTCAATGATAAATTTGAGAAATTAGATAAAGATATGAATAAAAATAGTAAGGAGATGAGAGAAGAGATGAGTAGGCTAAATCAAGATATGAGTAAAATAAATCAGAAGCTGGAAGAGAATAATGTAAAACTAGACAGTGTGGTTAAAGTCAATGAAGGGTTGGGTAAGAAGTATGATATGCTACAGGAGAGTATTCAGGGGGTGAAACAGGAAATCAGAGGTGAAATTAAGGAGGAGGTAGAGATGAAGGCTAAAGATATTATTAAGACAGTAGATAAGAAATTAGAAGCAGCAGAAAGTAGGATTCAGGAAAGAATAGTAACTGTGATTGAAGAGAAAATAGCAACTCAAGGTGAAAGTTTTAGCAAATTGGTAGAAGTGGAAACTAGGCAGGTGGTAGAGACTTTAGGGGAAACTGCAGTAGAATCAGTAAAGACAGCCTGTAAGGAGACTATAATTGAAAGTAGAATGGAGTCAGACGAGATTTTAGGTGAAAGCAAATTGGAATTAGCGGAGATTTTAGGTGAAATCAGATTAGAGTCAGACGAGATTTTAGGTGAAAGCAAATTGGAATTAGTGGAGACTGTAATTGAAAGTAGATTAGAGTCATTGGAGATTGTAGGTGAAAGCAGATTGGAATCGGAGGAGATCTTAGGTGAGGAACGGCAAATAGCGGAGATTTTAGGTGAAATCAGATTAGAGTCAGACGAGATTTTAGGTGAAAATAGATTAGCGTCAGAGGAGATAGTAGGAGAAAGCATAGTAGAGTTGAAGGAGATTTTAGATGAACGCAGGATAGCTGTAGAAGAGACTATAGAATGTAGTGAAAAAGAAGTGAAGAAGATGAGAGAAAAGATAGGGATAGAAGTAGGTAAGATAAAGAAAGTACTAAGCACCCAAGAGATTAAGATGCAGACAATCATAGATAAGTTAGATAGGCAAACTAGGGAAGAATTTAGTCCTGTGATAGAGGAAGTTAATATGAAATTATTAGTGGCAGAGAAGCGTGCGTTAAGTCATAGTCAGAAGAACATAATTAGTAAACAGGTTAAGAGGAGGAGAGAGATAGATAAGAGGAGAAGCAATGGGCAACGGCTAAAGAGAAAATTAAATATTAGTAGTGGAGAAGTGAAGGGAAGACATGTAGGTAGATATTTTAGAAGTAAAATGAAAGAGAAGAGAATTAAGTTGTTAGTGGAAAAAGAAATCAGAATGAAAGAGAGAAAGAAAGCATATGAGGTGCAGTGGCGTAATGAATTAGCCAGACTTGGGGAAATGATAGGAGGAAAGCCGAAGTATAATGTTACTGTTGATGAGTGTAGTCCGAAAGAGGTAGAAAGTAATGTTATAAGAAAAGAGGAAAATGGAACCCTAGAAAGAGATAGAATTGAAGATGAAGATGGTAAGAACGGTGAAATGCCAGAGAAAGTAGTGATGTAAATTTATATTACCGATAGTTACTCTTCCGTATGACTTAAATATTAAGTAATGAAGTTTAATATGACTTAAAAGAGGTAGATAAGAAACCTGCTGTGTGTAATTTTAATTCAGTCGTGAAGTTAGGATGGTAAGGGGCGCGTAGTGCCTACGCTTATTGATTTAGATTGACTAAAATCATTTAATTTGGAAGACAAAGGTTGTCGTGCTATTGAGCAATGCAGGTAAGTTGAATGTAGGTCCTTAAACTGCAGGTAAGTTGGATGAAGTGAGAATTAAATTTTAAAAATAGGAAGGTTATTACATAGGTAAGTAATCGAAAGAAAGTAATAATTATTATGGCAACCATAATTAAGAATATAATGGTAATAAAGATTTAATTCAAAAGTGAGTGAAGATAAGATGATACAGTGGTAATAAAACTAGTGAGTTGAAGAATTAAGTATTGATTTAATAAAGAAGTTTCAGTTGAGGACAGCGAGGTTATCAGCGGATATATGTTGAGAAATTTATAAGTGGTTTAGAATTGTTAATGGTAATGCGTTGTATGAATTAACCAACATCAGGTTGAAATAAGAAAGTAGTAACTAATTAGGACATCTGATACTTGGTGACAGATATGTGTGTGTGTATGTGTGTATTTTCACGTAAATGGACGTGAGTTTGAAGAAGTAGGCCAACGAAGGTAATGCCGTTGAGCAATGTGGTTTTAAAGTTTTGGTAAGATGCCAAATGAAGTTTTTTAAGGAGGAAGTTTTGGTAAGATACCAAATGAAGTTGTTTTTTGAGGAAGTTTTTGGTAAGATGCCAAATGGAGTTATAATGGAGGAAGTTTTGGTAAGATGCCAAATGAAGTTTTAAGAAGGTTTTGGAGGATGAAGTAGGTCAGCAAGGTATATTCCGTTGAGCAATGAGATTTTTTATGGTATCTACGGGACTACATGAAGTTAATAAGGGAGTTTTTTTTAAGTATATATGGATGTATGCACACAAGGTAATAAGAGATTACAAAGGTAAGATTGTCCAAGTTTTTGTTACAGTTACGCACGTTTTAAAGATATTACAAGGCTTGTTATTGAGCTAAACCACTTTGTAGTAAAAAAATTACTGATGATTAATAACGAATTAATGATGTGGTAGATTGTTGTCCTACACACAGGTTAAAGTAAAGATAATAATTATAATTAAAAGGTTGACATAATATTTACTAATATTGAAAGGAATTTGTTATAATTCGACGTTTGAGGATTTAAAGATAAATCTTTTTTTTTAGTAGACAGGAAATTAAAGTTTTATTTATGTCATACGGAGTTAGTAAAGATAAGTTAATATTTTGAAGGAAGAATAAGTTGGTAAGATAAGTGTATACCTAAGGGGTAATAATGAAGTTTCAATTAAAGGCAGGTGTAATTTACGCATTTAATTTGATAGAGAAGAAAGTATCTGAACTGTGTTAGAACTCAGAACTTGCTTTATGAAGTGATTATGGGAGAATATTTGCTAATTAGGAGTGTCGGTGTTATTGACTATCAACAGGAACACTGTCATTATTTTAGGAAGACAATAGTTAGGAAAGCTAAGTGTGATGTTATTATTCCAAGGAATTAGTCGAAGCATGTAAGATTTTTTAGCTGAAATTTAGTGTGTTATTGGTCAGTAAGAGGTGACCTGTAACAGTAAGAAGATGTGGGATTATACCACGAATAGGGGAGGTTTTTTGTATGTGACGTGTGATGTCACGATGAGTTTTGAGAGATTCTGGTATAGCAAGAGTGAGCTATAGTCCAGGCGGTCAGAACAAGTAGGAAGTGGTGTTTGGAGGACACGGTACTTAATTAAGAGTTTTGAGAGAAAACTAAGGGGGGTTTTTAGGCATTCAGCAAAAAGTCAAATCATGAATAGACTAAGTTCAAAGTATAAGAGCATTAATATTTTGTGGAACGAAATATTTATTCCGAGGAGTTTGTCAAGTGTTTTTGTGAAATAGTTTAGTGATATACGTAATTCAGGTATTGAGTAGTATTTTGTCCAAGTCATAATCATTTTGTTATGGTAAGTAAGGAATGACGTTACGGTAAAGTTATATCTTGACGCTAAGTTAAATTTTATAAAGTGAACGAGAAGTCAGATTTTATGTTTATTGGTGATTTTGAAAATCCAAGTTATTGTTTTCGAGAAGTAGTAAAGAGGAATTATGGTTTTAGGAGAAGTTAAGAAGTCGTGGAGACTTAGGAAGTATTAATTTGGAAGGAGGCGGCCGTGGCCTAAGAAAGAATTAAGCCACGAAGGCAGGTGAGTAGTAACTTGGATATTTAAATGAACTGATTAATAACTGCTTTGAGGTATTTCGATGTCATTATGTATTTGGGGAAATATTTACATGTATGACATATGCACTGAAATTGGAATTGCCTTGAATGTCTTGCTAAGTTATTTTTTCTTCAATTATTGAAATTTTACTGCATTTGAGTAATCCCTTTATAAAGACGAAAGGAATATTGTATTGTTTGCATCCTATTATCGTGTGCTGTAATAGTTATTATGGGTTAATCAGCTGGTATTACAACAATGTACTTCTACGCCAGACTGATATACAAAAACTACGTTCAAAAGAGATGAAGCCAAAATTGTATGTCATGCATACGATCACCGAAATATAAACGAGTGCAGCGTTGACATATATGTCAAAAATAAAAGTGAAGGGCATTTTATATGTATATTTTTTACAGCTCGTTTAATACATAAAGAAGAATGAACATTATGAACATTTGGAAGAATGAGATGAATGAAAGTTAAAATATGATTTTTTTGTGAAGAATATATTTATGTATATTTTTTTTACAACATATATAAAGAAGAATGAACATTATGAACATTTGGAAGAATGAGAAATGATAGTACAAATATGTAAAGTGAAAAGAGTATGTTCTTGTATATCTTTATGTATTGTTGAAGGGTATTATTTGTATGTTGTCGTTATGGGGGTATTAATATTTAAATTTGTATTCATTTGTGTAGGATGTGTAGTGATATAAATAATGTTACATTTTATTTTAAATTATTTATATCAGGGGCGATTGTAACGATTCGATCCCATAGCGGTTATATTTATAGGGTTATTCATTTATAATTATCATATTATTATTATTATTATTAACTAGTACATCCATGAGATGATTTTTATATCAGATAATTGTAAGCGGTTTTGATTATTATATTCAATTAGATTTTTATTAACAATTACTTGTAAAGAGACGAAGTATTATATATTGCAACAAGACTGGCGATATGGACTAACCCTGTGCGTCACAAACTGAACGACGTAGTAAGAATTACACCACGGCTAACTGCGTCATTTTCCTGAGATGTTAAGAAACCCACAATGGTGTAACCAACACGCCATTTTCTACGGTATATACGCGTCAATATATATTGCAAGTTATGAGTCAAGAATGGAGAAGGCTAAGAGAGAGGGAAGCTGTGACACCACGTGACAAGGAAGTCATTAGTATTTGTACCTGCAACATCGGACAAGAATGGCATTGATCTACAGCTCTTAATGAAGGAAGGAAGTTGTAACCTTGCTTTCTGGGTCCTAATGGACTGAGCACCGAGAGTCGACACTGAACGATGTCTTGCCGACATCTATATCAATACATAATGGGTTATATCCCTGATCAAGAGTCTTTCTACAGATGGCAACGTACTTAATGAGGATATTTCATAGTAATTGAGATATCACATCATTTTTTTAAACATAAGCGACGTAACAACGAGATCATCGATCATTTCTTAAATATGACGAGTCTTCGACTGGGTGAGCCAACAATTCAATAACTATCGTCTCTATTATAATTTAACTTCATTTAACTTTCAATTCATTTTAATATTCATTTTCTTTTAAATAATTAATTGCCGCATTGAGTAATTTTAAATTCAATTGTGTGACTATCACTATTCTGTTTTATTAATATTTTGTTTTTGCATTTAATAAATTCATTCTCTTCAACGTAATGCCTATTTCTTTCATTGTAGTTGGTACTTTAAGGCAATCATACTCCTTGATTAAATACGGATTGGTTAGATGACTTTGTCTCACTACGGCCCGGGTAAGTGGTTCTCGACTCTACTGCTGATAGCCGAGGTTAAATCTATAAATTTCGATTCACTATCTTAAATAGGAATCTGGCGCTCAACAACTTATTATATTACACTATCACAGGTAAGGTCACACCACAGTGTATATTATTTATTCATATCATGTTTGTTTTATTGAACCACAATAGTCATCACCACGTTTAGTTAACTCATTAAAAATGTTACATAACGATATTAGGAAGTTTTCAGATCCAGTTATTCTGAATGTTACTTCGAGTCTTTAGACTATTTTTCTTCAGTTTATTATCACATTTAACTTGTATTTTCTGAGCGTGATTTTCGAAGTGGATTGTTGTAATGGGTCATTAGTCGCTTAGCCTCTGTAGTTAACCTAGATTCATGCTGTAGGATTAATCCACCGACATTTTCGCGTTCGGGAAATTCAGGGAAGATCTTATTTTGAGATTGGATTTATAATTTATAATCGTTTTTACAACCTCAGTTTTGAGTGGTTGTGAGTGTTATACTTTTCTTCTCTTATGAAGTTAACACTGAATTAAATTGATATCATTGCCTCTGGTGCAATAGTTTTTCTCTATTAAGAGGGTATTTGAACGACATCCAAATTTGCGAGGATAATCCCAGGGATGACTTAACATACGTTTAAAAACTATGAATATTGTAACACATCAATATAAGGCAAGTTTTCTAAAAATAGGTGGTGTATTTCTGGAATCCACTAGGCTTTATTAATAACCTGTTACAGAATCAAATTATTTTTCTGAGGACGAGTTCAGGCTTTTATTATAAACAGCTGATTTTCATAATTGTGGATTTAAAACAGTAAGGCTCCAATTATAGGTGCATGTTAGAATTTAAGAGGCATGTATTAGGAATAATGCTCTTGTGTTTAAGTATTTTGATACAGTGCTTTGCGAAGCAAATTTTCTTGTTGAAGATTGAGCAACGTGTGACAATCAAGAATAGATTGAATGGGGTTTCAACCCAGAGGGGCGTTGTATTTAACCTAGTATGATTAATTTTTTGTCATAGGTGACTTTATCGCTATTATTATCTTGAAACAATGCCTGTGTGAAGATTAGTATTTTTCTGAGCATTATTATTAAAACTCTTGAGTGGATATCCAGTTCAATATTTCCAGTAAAATTATAATGACTTTGCCATAGCATGTATGTTTAACAAGGATCGCCGATAACTATTTAATGCTGAATCTATGATTAATTTTTGCTTAACTTAACTGTTCGGCAGAAACACCCTGAAATGAGAAATGAAACAATTAAACCAATTTTAGCAGAAGTGAATGTCGTGACATTAAGTCTGTGGGAGGAGAATAATCGAAATTATTCTAGAATCTTGTATAAATTTGTATATTCTGTAAATATGCCATATTAATTTCATCGTTAAATAACAAGACCATATAATGCTATTGAAAATGTCGTGTAAGATTATTGGTTATAAACAGGGTATATTTGTGTAAGATGTTCATTTAGTTAATGAACCGAACTTATTTTTGAAAGAACTAAAAGTTAGTTGAGATAATGGGTAATTCATTTTGGAAACCTTTCCCATATTCCATAGCTGAAAGACAATCCAGTATAATTAATGATATTTTTGATTGGTCGTGGTATCGACAAAATTTATATTTCTTTTCATGTTTATTCTTGCAATAAACTAATTTATTAGTTGGTTTTAATTATTACGTGATGCTTTATAGTTGTGATGGAAGCGTATATTAAGGGGGTCATCGGTAGGTATTTTAGGGTTTACCACACCTTTGAGATTCTTTCCTCCTTTTGAAGAATTCTTGTGTTTTAAGCTAGTTTTTTTCTGAGCCTTGGTCAGTCTTAATACATCCTGTTAGGTATTCGAGTGGGCCCTATTATCCCTTTGTCAGTTGGTAGAACTTGGTTTTTTTTTTGGCCGGGAATTTTCAGGTTCTACGATCCAGCTGTCATCGATGGATTCAACAGGTATTGGTAGGTAATACGGGTACAGTACCTTCCCTTCCAAGCCAAGATTCAGCTACTGTGGGGAAGGGTGGCAGTCTGGCAAAGAAAGAAATAATGAGTTTCCTTTGTATCTTTTCAAAGGAGTTTGTTTTAAACAAATATTTTGAAGAATACAAATAGTGTGAATAGGCCGTGATGTTTTAATTCTTGAAATTGTAGAATTTCTAAAAAGCGACCGAATGTTTCCAAGAAGGATAGGGATGAAGCAATTATACCATTGGGAATAATTTTGGTAAGAGCATCAATAGTTGCATTTAGGAATGACTAAGCTTTTACCCAGCAAAGCGCCGACTAAAAGTTTAGACAATGAGAAAAACTTAAATTTTGAAAACCAACCATAAGTTGTAGAGAAAATCTCAACAAGCAGGAAGCTGGCGTAGCGAGCTATTCTTGCCTTACTGGCCAGTTAGAATTAGCTATCAAAGCTAAGAGAGGCTTTAATAAGTTTATAACTAAGAGTTCTTGCTCAAATGCAACAAAAAGTGGAACCGTTATTAATTTTATTGGCACTTGTGTAGTTTAGGTGGTACGGATATTTTTTCTCGTAATATGACTTCTTTACATGCATTACGAGTCTTGTGTAGTTTAGGTGGTACGGATATTTTTTCTCGTAATATGACTTCTTTACATGCATTACGAGTAAATCGAGAGTGCTGATCACGAATATAATATTAGTTTTGCACCCAGATTAATAGTTCGGCTGTAATAGAGAACCGCACGACTGCGAACAAATGAAGCACACAAATGCGTCACACAAACGTAACAGATACGGGATAGCAACACAATCTCGCGCCACTCTCTCAACTCTCAAGAAGTGCAGTCATTTGTTCAGATGTAAGAAACATGTATTAAACGTCTTCTAAAGAACCCTCGTCCCCAAGGGCGATAGGTGTGTCTTTCCTCACAGACAATGTAAGAAACGTCTCAATACTATTTTTATGAACACAATACCGTAACTTTCCGGGTTCCACGCCGCAAATTCGAATTTATGACTTAGTGCCTGTTAGGGGAATCGAACCCTCGTCCCCAAGGGCCTTAGGTATGACTTTTTGCACAGCCAATGTAAGGAACGTCTCCATACTATTTTTATGATCACAATACCGTAACTTTCCGGGTTACACGTCGCAAATTCGAATTTAAGACTTAGTATCTGGGAGAGAATCGAACCCTCGTCCCCAAGGGCGTTAGGTGTGACTTTTAACATCCAACATAAGGAACGTCTCCATACTATTTTTGGTACGGCCTTTTTTCTCGTAATATGACTTCTTTACATGAAGTATCGGTAAATCGAGGGGGCTGATCACGAATAAACTATTAGTTTTGCACCCGTATTAATACTTCGGCCGTACTAGAGCACCGCGCGACAAATTCGAATTTATGACAGTATCTGGAAGGTGAATCGAAACCTCCTCCCCAAGGGCATTAGGTGTGTCTATTCTCACAGAAAATTTAAGGAACGTCTCCTTACTATTTTTATGAACACAATACCGTTACTTTCCGGGTTACACGCCGCAAATTCGAATTTGAGACTTAGTGCCCTAGCAGGGGAATCGAACCCTTGTCCCCAAGGGCGTTAGGTGTGAATTTTCCCACAGCCAACGTAAGAAACGTCTCCATACTATTTTTATGAACACAATACCGTAACTTTCCAGGTTGCAAGCCGCAAATTCGAATTTTAGACCTGCGACATAGTAACTTATGTAGTTTTGTTGTTGTTTTAAGGGGCCTAACATCTAGGTTATAGGCCACTTATGTAGTTTAGGTGGTACGGACATTATTTCTCCAAATGTGACTTCTTTACATGAATTATGGTTAAATCGAGGGTGCTGATCGCGAATATACTATTAGTTTTGCACCCGTATTAATACTTCGCCTGCACTAGAGCACCGCGCGACAAATACGAATTAATGACAGTACCAGGGAGGGGAATCGAACCCTCGTCCCCAAGGGCGATAGGTGTGACTTTTCGCACAGCCAACGTAAGGAACGTCTCCTTACTATTTTTATGAACACAATACCGTAACTTTCCGGGTTACACGCCGCCAATTCGAATTTATGAATTAGTGCCTAGCGGGGGAATCGAACCCTCGTCCCCAAGGGCGTTAGGTGTGTCTTTCCTCACAGCCAATGTAAGGAACGTCTCCATACTACCTTTATGAACACGCCCACATTACCGTAACTTTCCGGGTTACACGCCGCAAATTCGAATTTATGACTTACTACCTGGGAGGGAATCGAATCCTTGTCCCCAAGGGCGTTAGGTGTGACTTTTCGCACAGGCAACGTAAGGCACGTCTCCATACTATTTTTATGAACACAATACCATGACTTTCCGGGTTACACGCCGCAAATTTGAATTTATGACTTAGTGCCTGTTAGGGGAATCGAACCCTCGTCCCCAAGGGCCTTAGGTGGGACATTTTGCACAGCCAATGTGAGGAACGTCTCCATACTATTTTTATAAACACGATACCGTAACTATCCGGGTTACACGCCGCAATTTCGAATTTATGACTAAGTACCTGGAAGGGAATCGAACCCTCGTCCCCAAGGACGTTAGGTGTGACTTTTCGCACAGCCAACATAAGGAACATCTCCATACTATTGAACACAATACCGTAACTTTCCGGGTTACACGCCCTAAATGCGAATTTATGACTTAGTGCCTGGCAGGAGAATCGAACCTCGTACCCAAGGGCGTTAGGTGTGACTTTTCGCACAGCCAACATAAGGAACGTCTCCATACTATTTTTATGAACACATTACCGTAACTTTCCGGGTTACACGCCGCAAATTCGAATTTATGACTTACTATCTGGGAGGGAATCGAATCCTTGTCCCCAAGGGCGTTAGGTGTGACATTTCGCACAGCCAACGTAAGGCACGTCTCCATACTATTTTTATGAACACATTACCGTAACTTTCCGGGTTACACGCCCTAAATTCGAATTTATGACTTAGTGCCTGGCAGGAGAATCGAACCTCGTACCCAAGGGCGTTAGGTGTGACATTTCGCACAGCCAACGTAAGGAACGTCTCCATACTATTTTTATGAACACAATACCGTAACTTTCCGGGTTACACGCCACAAATTCGATTTATGACTTAGTGCCTGTTAGGGGAATCGAACCCTCGTCCCCAAGGGTCTTAGGTGTGACTTTTTGCACAGCCAATGTGAGGAACGTCTCCATACTATTTTTATGAACACGATACCGTAACTTTCCGGGTTACACGCCGCAGTATCGGATTGATGACTAAGTACCTGGGAGGGAATCGAACCCTAGTCCCCAAGGGCGTTAGGTGTGACTTTTCGCACGGCCAACGTAAGGCACGTCTCCATACTATTTTTATGAACACAGTACCTTAACCTTCCGGGTTACACGCCGCAAATTCGAATTGATGACTTACTACCTGTGAAGGAATCGAATCCTTGTCCCCAAGGGCGTTAGGTGTGACTTTTCGCACAGGCAACGTAAGGCACGTCTCCATACTATTTTTATGAACACAATACCTTAACCTTCCGGGTTACACGCCGCAAATTCGAATTGATGACTTACTACCTGTGAAGGAATCGAATCCTTGTCCCCAAGGGCGTTAGGTGTGACTTTTCGCACAGGCAACGTAAGGCACGTCTCCATACGTTTTTATGAACACAATACCGTGACTTTCCGGGTTACAAGCCGCAAATTTGAATTTATGACAGTGCCTGTTAGGGGAATCGATCCCTCGTCCCCAAGGGTCTTAGGTGTGACTTTTTGCACAGCCAATGTGAGGAACGTCTCCATACTATTTTTATGAACACAATACCGTAATTTTCCGGGTTACACGTCGCAGTATCGGATTTATGACTAAGTACCTGGGAGGGAATCGAACCCTCGTCCCCAAGGGCGTTAGGTGTGACTTTTCGCACAGCCAACGTAAGGCACGTCTCCATACTATTTTTATGAACACAATACCGCAACGTTCCGGGTTACGCGCCGCAAATTCGAATTTATACCCTTGTGCCTGGCCGGGGAATCGAACCCTCGGCCCCAAGAGCGGTAGGTGTGTCTTTCCTCACAGACAATGTAAGGTACGTCTCAATACAGTTTTTATGAACATAATACCGCAACGTTCCAGGTTACACGCCGCAAATTCGAATTTATACCTTTGTGCCTGGCCGGGGCATCGAACCAAGGGCGTTAGGTGTGTCTTTCCTCACAGACAATGTAAGGTACGTCTCAATACAATTTTTATGAACACAATACCGTAACATTCCAGGTTGCACGCCGCAAATTCGAATTTATTACCTGGGACATAGTAACTTATGTAGTTTAGGTGGTACGGACCTTTTTTTCTCGAAATGTGACTTCTTAACATGAATTATGGGTAAATAGAGGGTGCTGATCGCGAACATACTATTAGTTTTGCACCCGAAATAATACTTCGACTGCACTTGAGCACCGCGCGACAAATCGAATTTATAACAGTACCTGGGAGGGGAATCAAACACTCTTTAAACAATTGAAGCATCAGTGTTTATCAGTCAAGATTTTCCTTTTCGGGATGGTCGAACTCCGCTGATTAGGTTAAACCCAAACAGTCCTGTCAGCTCAGGCTAATGGGTTTGGGAAGAGAGTGGGGGTAGGCAACCTCTCCTGAAATGTTTGTAAGTCATGAGTTGACTGACAGCTACATAGACCTGGACACCCTGGGGTTTCTGTAGATATACTCAGTGCAGCGAACATGTTATCCAAAGAGTTTCTACCACTTTTCTACCACTTTGCTACCACTTTTCTACCACTTTTCTACCACTTTTCTACCACTTTGCTACCACTTTTCTACCACTTTGTTACCAATTGTCTACCACTTGTCTACCACTTTTCTATCACTTTAAACTGTACTTATTAAATATAAAAGCCAACGCTAAATAATTCTATTACCAGAACAGATATAACCTTTGTAGTGTGCAAATCATACTAACAGGTTAGTTGTAAAATGTTAAACACTTGCATGGTATTGCATTTTAGGTAATGCATGCGAAACATGAACTCACTTTTCTGTTGTATGAAAAGGACTCGTCAACAATGACCTGTCAACAATGGACACTGCTTGCACATTTTTAATTACTACCCACTTCTCTCCACTCCTAATGCAAAATGAACATGTAAAACACAAATTGGAAAAATCCATGTTTCCATATTAACAAATAGAAAAAAAACAACAACATTAAACTGAAATTTTAAAAACTGTAAATGGGAATTTGGTAAATTGATAAATGTGAAAACAACAAATTGGAAAATCCATGTTTCTATATCATGAAATTGAAAAACTTTAAACTGTCATTTTAATAACTGTAAATTGGGAAATTGTGAAATTAATAAATGTGTAAACAACAAAATGCAAAATCCATGTTTCCATATTATGAAATTGAAAAACTTAAAACTGACATAAAAAAACTGAAAATGGGAAATTGGAAAAATGACATATGTGTAAACAACAAAATGAAAAAAATCCGTTTGGGTAGTTATCATGTTGTACAGTAACCTGTAAGACTAGCATAAGGATAGTTGCATGTACCTTATATGCTTTGGGTATGTGCATTAGCCTTTGGATTAGCTTAAGTTAGGTTTGGTAAAGTTAGGTTTAATGAGGTTATGTATGTGACCTTGTTGTTTACTCTTTTAGGAAAATGTAAAAAAGTAAAATCTTAAAATCTAAAAATCTTAAATTTAAAATGTAAAATCTAAAATCTTAAAAAATGAGGTTTCTGCTGGTTATGACAACACGTTTATTATTTAGTCAATGTTGATGTGTGGTATCCAATTACTGCTGACTTTGCATAATCATCACCCATTGTCTTGATCAACACCTTGGGTTTCAAATTACTGCAGCGTTAGTCGTAGCAATAGAACTGTGCGCTCTCTGCCATGTCAGCAACATGACACCGGAAGGAACACCTGTGTAATATCCAATGACTGCTAACTTTGTATAATCATCACCCATTGTCTTAATGAACACGTAGGGATTCAAATTACTGCAGCGTAGTCATAGCAACAGAACTGTGTGCTCTCTGCCATGTCTGTAATATTACACAGGAAATAACAAGACGTCTTACTGTACATACCATCTCCTCAGTTTTATCATCTTAAGAACAAGTATTATTCTCTTCCAACTACGAATGACTCGTTAGAACACATCCATCCACCAAGTTAGATCCCTTGACCTGCTCTCAAATGGTATGTGCCTCGTGTACTAGAGTGTGTGCATTAGCCCTAACCAAACGTTACGTACGAACTAAACAGAATGTGACTTGTTAGCCCTTATTGTGCACGTGCACAGGTGAACACTTGTGTGTTAGGTCATATTACACATGCACTTGCATGTTCTCACGTAAGTGCATTTCTCTGTTCCTCAAGATACAAATTTGATTGCTGGATTGTATCCTGCACTGTTTATGCGATATAGCTTTGCCAGGTAGTTCTCTACATATAGCAATTTTACCACTGCTCTACCTAAGCCTTTTTGCTCTTTTAGCTTTCTTACAGTCGAGTGTGTGATAGACAGCATTAACTGTATATCAAACCCAGTTCAACTTTGTATTTGTAATCCAAGTAATAATTTGAAAAGTCACAAATGTAAACAGTTTTAAACGTTATCTCTGTTTTGTTTTGTTTAATATGTTTATGACATGCATATTAACCTGAAATCGAACCCTCTAGTGAAAGGCTAACAGCTTAACCACTGCACCACCATGCCCTTGTTTCTTAGTTCGACTCGTTCTAGGCCTCAGACCTGGAAATTGAGTTAAGACTACCAATACAAGAGCTAAAAGTGTTTACCACTGCAACACAAAAATAAATAAATGGATAGCTGGTAACGTTAGACAACCGGAAATGATTATATTTCTGTTAGCAATGCATTTCGTCATCAGCCTACTGCCTGAACACTGGCAGCAACACAGTTTAGTTTAGAACAAGCTAGTGTGTGTGTATTGATTATTAGCCTCAAGTATTTAAAGCATGTTGTGTGTAGCGATCATTTTGTCTCGGTAACCACTGACCATTTTTGTGTTTTAGCTATCCTCTTTAACCAATCAAATAAAGATAGTCTACTCTTCATTCTTGATAAATCAGAGTTTGCGTACACCGTTTCTCATTTATTAACCCATACCTGCAACCTATACTCTCTCTATACTGCAGTTTGATCTGAAAACAAGTTTCAATGGTAAAAGACTTGTCAGTCACCATACATGTAACCTACACTAATTCTTTCTCTACCTAGCTATGTTTCATCACACATGGTAAACATCTCACATGTTCGTACCCGATTATTAGTTTATAAAATCTCAGGTCAATGACCTTGATGTATTGGGTATTTTTGGTAAATTCGTTGGTCATTGAAAAGGGTTGACCATCCTGAGTCCCATGACACCTCACTTGACCCTCTCTGATTATTAGTTAGCGAGATATTAACTAAAGTGTAGTTAGGCCCTTTTAACAAAAAACAAATACATTCAAAAACAAAATGTCACCTCAAGTCCAACGACCTTTAATACAAGTCCCATAGCCTTATTGGTTCATGAAATATTAAAAAGCTAATGACCTATTAGTTTTGGATCTTTTGGTAATTAAAAAAAATAACTCATCTATAAATCTGTATTCAAAAAGCCCGCCCTCTTACAAAAAAAAAACAAGTGCAAATGCGTAAAAACAAAAACAAAAAACAAAAAAAACATGTTAATTCATAGTAGCGATTGGCTCTTCGCTTGCGTTTCATGTGGAACAACGTTTAATTTCATCATAGCATTAGGGACCAGTCTAAAGGGATTAGTCAAAAATGGACCCGTCAACAAGGACCCGTCAACAATGACCCGTCAACAATGACCCGTCAACAATGACCGTCCACAGGGTCCCGTCCACAGGGACCCATTCACATGGGCCTGCGTGTGCGTGCAGGTGAACATTCGATTACGTCAGCAAACCATCTCACCTAGTTTCAAATTTAGCCACTACGGCGCGTGCAACACACAGGAAGTGCGTGGGAACATACGATTACGTCAGTGAAACATGAAGTCACTTGTCTGTTTTATGACTATCAGTTTAGTAGTGGCATCATGCAGCGAAAGACGTTTACTTACACACAATCCATCATTATGGTAAGCTTTTTTTTCTTTTCATTATGGAAATCTCCTTATTAGAATAAAATGTTATAGTGGTTCTGGTCACTTATAGCTAAACTGTAATAGATATGATTTTGTTTGTTTCTTTATAGGCTACTACAATAAATATTCACAATGCTATGGGGGGGGGGGGTAGAACTGTTGATTAGAGAGAAAAAAGCTCACTGAATTACCAATGCATACTCTTTTCCGTATCATTAACATTCAAAAAGTGGACACAATGTATGGTGAACTTGTATTATGTGTTAGTGAAAATTATCAGACATTCCTTTCTACACGTTTTAATGATATATGGCAGAAAAATGTGCTCGAGGATCTAAATCGTGGTGGACATTCTCTATATCTAATTTATGAGGGTATAAAAACAATAAATGTATTGTACCTTCTGACTTAAAAGTTAAGTTAGGTTAGGTTAGGTTAGGTAAGGTAAGGTGGGATCTGGTTAGGTTATTTGCCTCACAAGGCTGAGTGTACCCCATTCCAACCCTCAGCCTAGAATTTAAAATCTTGACAGAGCCAGGACTCGAACCCGAGCCTCCACAGTAACAGCCAAGAATGCTAACCACTACACCATAAAGTGGGGGCAATATAAGGCTGGTCTTGATTGTACATGATCAATCAATAATTACCGAATAATAATAATAATAAATAATAATGATAAATATTCCATTTAGCAACTACATAGCCGACCTCTCCCTGGGTTCTTTTACATGCCTACATCGTATGACATGCGTGTCTTAATTTTTGCCAACTTTCAAAAATCACTTACCACGACCAAGAGCGAATCTGCAAGCTTGGGGTTAGTAGTCCGACACGATAACCATTCACCCACCGTGGCAAGCTATCAATCAATAATTACCTAATACAATTATTATTATTATTAATAATAATAATAAATATTATATTTAGCGACTACACGGTCGAACTCCCCCTGTGACGTCATTCACGGTCTCAGGGCTTGGCAGCCATCTTGCGCATTAGCCCCTGCCCCAGCTCTGACTGACCTCTCCATAAGAATAACATAGAGTGATTGCGCGCGGCGGCCATCTTGCGCATTAGCCCCTGCCCCAGAACCGGCTTATCTTACCTACTGAGAGCTCTCAGTATTAACAATGTAACCTGTTTTATAAGCTTTAAAATGATATAGACTGTACATTAACATTTTGGTTTTCATTATAATAATCTCAAATTATAATAGCCACCTTGTCAAACACTTAAAAGACGTTTAATATTTAAATTAATACGTACATGCTTCGGTATACAATGATAATCGTCAGCGTAGATTGAAATAATAAAACAATCTTAAAAATAATGGATATCTTTACAAAGTACACATTAAAATTGAAATAAAATGAAAGGTCACAAAAAACAAGAAAAATACATAAACGAAACAAGACTAAAGTTAATATAAATCTACCTTAATAGATTGTCTACATTATACTTCTTCACTATGGTTCAATATAATGAATCGGATCTCCTGTTGATTGCTAAAAGGTGTTGTTTCCACGTATAAAGAATTGGTGAAATGCGTAACAATTTTTGACTGATAAAGTCCTCTAACCTTGAAAAACGTTCCAGTTGAACCCAAACTTTCTATATTAGGCCTATATTAGACTGGATTTATTCAATACGGCTAAATAATAATATATTGCTTGCCACGGTGGGTGAGTGGTTATAGTGTCGGATTACTAACCCCCAAGCTCGCAGGTTCGCTCCTGGCCGGGGTAAGTGTTTTTTTTTTTTTTGAAAAGCGGCAAAAATTACATGTCATACGATGTTGGCATGTCAAAGAAACCATTTGAATTCAGTAGGCCGTGTTCATAATGACAAAATTAATCTCGGGATTTTCCGCCAACACAAAGTTCCTCATTTCTCTACTAGAAAGCGCTATAGTGTCAAGGAGCTTAGATATTTAACCTCCTTGACTTTCATCGAGGAATATATTGCTTGCCACGGTGGGTGAGTGGTTATAGTGTCGGACTACCAACCCCAAGATTGCAGGTTCGCCCCTGGCCATGGTAAGTGATTTTTGATGGCGACAAAAATCACGACACTCATGTCATACGTTGTTGGCATGTTAAAGAACCCATCTGAATTCAGTAGGCCGTGTTCAATGGCAAAATTAATCTCGGGATTTTCCGCCAACACAAAGTTCCTCCATTCTCTACTTGAAAGCGCTGTAGTGTCAAGGAGTTTAGATATCTAACCTCCTTGACTTTCATAGCGTTCAAAGGAACGACGAAATTCGACATGCAAGCTACCCTCTGGGTGTCAATTAACAAAGCTTGCACCAGGCACCCGAGGCCATACGATATTATTATTATCAAGGAACAACAAAATTCGACATGCAAGCAACCCTCTGGGTGTCAAATAACAAAGCTTGCACCCGGCACCCGAGGCCATATGATATTATTATTATTATTATTATTATTATTATTATTATTATTATTATTATTATTATTATTATTATATATTGAAACGGATGTCGCTGATGGATGCTATGGGATGTTGTTTCCAGCCAGGCATACTGATATGGAACAATGCGTAAGATTTTTGAAGTCATCTAACCTTATAAAGAGTCCTGTTGAAATATATTTGTGGTTACAATATGTTGTTTCCAGATGGTCGGACATCGTAAATATGTTTTATAAATGATAAAACCGTCTAACTAACTAACCTCGAATAAAACCAGATGATCCTACTTCTAGGTTAGCTCTGTAGAACTAGCTGTCCAAACTGGTGATTTATTTCATATCATAATGCAATTTGCCAAGTATATTTATAGGTTGAATGAAATAATTGGACATTGATGGGCCAAAATATATGGATAAGTCGAGAATAAACTCAACTAAGTATCTTCAAGAAACAGTGTGCACCAACAAGGAATATGCAAATGAAATGTAATGCAATGTGACAATAGCAAGGTTTCATTTAGGTATATTGCCACTAAATGTAGTTTAGTGGGGCTACCAGTGCGGTGACAAATTTCACACCCCACAACAAAAAAAAAAATTGCGGTTGTTATATTAAATATTAGTAGAATGAGTATTTTGGTCAGTTATTGGACTAATACAGGAGGTACATTTAAACACAATTCCCCCCCACCATGATCGTTTCACTTTGATCCCCCAATTTACACATTTGCAGACTTTAAGAAATCACCTTGTGCTAAAGGTTATTTTTATTCTCTTAAGACTTAAACGATGTGTCATAAAATTTCTACATTCAGTTTTGTTCTTATACCAGTACTTCGTCTTGATTGAATGAAAATACTAAAAAGATGAATTATTTTCATACCGTCAAAGTTTTAATGTTAACTCCACGAACTGCCAGTGGAAGTAAAGCTTTTGTCTGCAGTTTTGCACTTTGTAGCAGAATATCGTTGTAATGCTCATACTGCTGGTTATAACTTTCATACGATAACATTTTTCCAAAGCTACAACATACAAATTAAAATGTGCATATTGATTTGTATAGTATGCCTAGAATTTCTAATGAGTGGTATGGACTACGTGTTTGAGATAACAAGAGTAGATAGAGAAGATCATCGCAGGTTGACACATTCCGTTAATATTACTACCTTCACGTCCACTTTGGAGTGGGGGGCAGTAAAACACGCCTCAGGCAACTTCCCCTGTTAGGATTTTCCTAATTGACCCCCGTGGAGAGAACTCATCAGCGGAGCTCGGTATCACCCTTCCTTTTCTCCCCTACAGTCTATTTTTGGAGCTTTAATGCACTCTGGACTCGAATGAGGTTTAAGACAAAAACACACTCCTGTCTCTTAGAACAAGCTTTTGATTAGGTTAAGAATTTGTTATAGCATAGCTATTTACAAATATACCCATACTAGTAACCCACCCCGGCTTCACCCGGTTGCATTAACGGTTTACCCAGAGTAAGCTTGAAAGGGGTATGGATGGCAGGTCCCAGACGCAATTCAAAATAGGCGAGGTGAACAGCGAAACTCCAAACACATATTAACTCGACACGACTCGAAAGTTGATGCTGGCCGAAGCTGGGGGGATCGACTCACTCGCTACCCCGTAAACTCACTCCGAAGCTAGTAATTCATATTTCCACTGAATAGAGTTTGTTGGAAGAAATGAAAATGTAAAATCACCTATAGTGGGCGGTGTATTAAAGATAGAGATATTCTGTCGCGGACCTCATTGTAGAAATTTTTATGCTTACACTCACAGTGGGCCTAAATAGATATTTTTAACGGTTTATCCAGCGTAAGCTTAAATGGCGCACGGACGGCAGGTTTTTGTTCGACTTGATTCTCTTAAATCGTTACTGCTCGGCTTCATGTCGTCACAAATGAATGTTTTTCTCCATAACCCTTCCTCAAGAAATCCTTTACAGAATAGTGAAAACCGCATCAAAATCCATCCAGTGGTTCTCGAGATTACCCGTTCCATCGAAGAATCGGGGACTCTGTTTTATACTACAGTATGTCGAGATGCCCGCGACTATCATTGAAATGAAAACATGAAACAACTAGTATGGGCTATTAATTCTACGTAAGACTTACTAAATACGTCATACAACTGTACCTAGGGATACTTGTAGAGGACTGAACTAATATAAACAATGCATTTTTTATCTTCCTAAGAATTAAGAGTGTACAGTATATCAACATTGTGATTTAACATGACTCACTCACTCCGGTGATTTAAAATTCATAAAACCCCTACAAAAGTGAAATCATCAGTTCCGCGAATAACGCGCTCAAGGCAGTTGCCAGCTTGCTGGCCGCCGCCAGCGCTAGTGTCGCTCCATCTACCAAGAGGATGCAATTTCGTAACGCAGCGAGCTTCGTGACTTGTGTATTTTAGACTGTGGTAATACAACTCCGTCCTCACAGGTTTACCAATCTAACTTTTGCCCCGCGAAATATACAGTAGCTTATTTGAAACTGAGGCTAGCGCCCAACAATTGTGAATCCCACCTAGCGGGACAATATTAGCCTTTTTTCTCTTCTTAGCGGGAGAGAAGTTATATGTAAATTAATCTAGTTTTAATTAAAATAACGCGTTTTAATAAGGACTTAGAAAATGCTATGGGTACATTAACACTATTTGTGTGATCGTTATTAACTGCTTGAGCATGAGATCGCTGTCAGCCGAGTTATTTCATATAACATTAATATACGGTATGTCGAGCAATTCCCCGAATTATGGTTATCTCCCAGTTACGAATGAGAGAAAATTGTCTCATGTGTAGCCTAGTGTAAGTTAAACCTTTTTCCCGCTGCATGTAACATTATTTGAAAGGTGAGATGGACTTGGTAGGTGACAATAATCTTCGAAAATGATACTTTAGGCGTTCAGGGCTAATTGCAATATAAAGCACAGGATCTTGTTGGAAAAAAAAACCTGAATCAACATAAAGATGAGTAGCCTATCGTATAACTCATAAATCAACATGATACACCGTGAGAGGACATGCCCACTTTTGCTGAGACTTCTGTAAATGCATAGCGTTTAGAAGAGCAAGTGTGCCGACTCCCGAGTTTGCCGTATCTTTAGTATGGGTAGTTGCTGCGCCCGCCGGTAGACTGCGCAGCGGTTGGTTGTGGCTGGCTGGAGACACTTTCTAAGCGCTCGCGAGTTTGAAAACATGGAAATGCTGCCGTGTTTAGTCCTTATTTCTTGGTGTTGAAAAGTGTATGCGATCAAGAAGCGATAGTGAAATAATACATACGTTATGACACTGGTGTGTTTAGTATTTGTAAGCCTTTACACTTATTTCTTTACGTTTGTGCTGTCCAGTGAATTATAACCTGGTAAGATTCGTCAAACAAAACTGTGCAGTGGCGGCCGGTAATATGGTTGCAGTGTTGCACAACGACCAGATTAATTCATGAAAAACAATTAATACCGCGATAATAATTTTAGTATTAAAAGCTGTATGTTTCCTGTTATATGTATAGAAGTTCATAATTCTGTTCTTTAATAATTCAGGTAATCTCATGGTAAGTTACAGTATTGTGAACTGACTGAGAAAGCGAAGCGCGCCAGCCGTCTAGGAGCGCTCGTCCGCTTGGTCGTTGCCAGCCCCAAGCACCGACCAGATCTCAATAGTGAAGGGTATGGCAGAGATGCTAGTTCGGGCAAGCCCTATCCCAACAGTTAACACGGCTGGGTGTTGCCAGCTCATTGCAACCAGGAAGCCGAGGCGCGGCCGGAGACATCCGAGATGCTCCGTCAACTGCCGATACTATGTTTTGCAATGTTGGGCGTACTTGTGATACTCACCCTCGTATATAACTTACATTGTTTTGTTCTCATGAAGGTTTTCATGTAGACTAACTTATATTCCATTTAATCCGATGAAAATGTGATGTCTCTGAACTGCGGCATTCGTTATGAGTGAGGTACCGGTACATCCGTTTTACCGCGCAATTGAATACAGTTTTCTCCGATATCAAGCAGTCCTATCACCTCATGGGCGTTCGCAGGAGGGGGGGGGGAGGGGGGGGGGGGGGGGGTAGAGGGCACAAGGAGGCGCCGTTCCCCCCCCCCCCTGGAATTGTTCATTGTCACACCAGTTTATTTCATAAATTGAAATTACTGATGGTTAACTGATTTACATGTAGGGATAATTCCACAGTTTTATTTAACTTAGAAATTTTGGATTATTTGAGAATATCTTCAGTTATTTAGAAAATCGGCGAACTGGATTAACATTACCATTTTAATGAACTGCTTGATTTTTATTTTTGTCGGTAGGCCTACATGGTGATACAACTACTTTTGCCTGTTTAAAATAAATGATTTATGACGATGATTCACAAAGAACTCCTATGGACAAAAACTCTTAACTAAAAAAAATATTCCTCCCATTCATGCCATGAAGATCATGTACCCAACGGTTTAAGAGCAGCCAAATAATGAATATCACGAAGCAAGTAAGAAATGAAACGAAAATTGCGCGGGGGTGTACGTCTCAATAACACCTAGTGACGAGGTAATGAAATGATCAACATATTACTCCCCCACCCTTGAAAAAATCATACGGGTGCCCATGTACCAACTTAACCCCCCCCCCCCCCCTTAATGAAAATAGCGCAACACCCAGAACAATTATCCATCAGCCGCTACTGAAACTGTGTAAGAGAATATGCCGTGTTGTTTTGTTCCCGGGTGCCGATCTGGATACGACAAGTCATCTGCAACAGGTAGGCACTTTTTTAGACCTCCAAAAGCCGAAGATGATTTATTTAAATGGATTAAGGCCATTCCGAGGAAAGACATTAAATTGTCTAGTAAGTCATATGCAGGCTATGTGACAAACATTGCTCCGATAATTTCCTTATAAAAACGGACACTTTAATTATAGAAGGAAAGACAGTCGAAATGGCGAGAAAGAGATGGAGTTTGAAGCCTGGTGCACTCCCACACTATCTAGCCGGGTATATTGTCAAGCAACTAAGGAAAGGGATCAGCTGTGTGAAGTGTGCAACAACCCTTCAAAGTGAAAAGGCCGTCAGACACAACAGCTGCAACTTTCACTAATATAAAGGACTTTGGCACAATAAATGCCCTTAGTTACCTAACTCAACCGTCTGACAGTGTCTTCAACATTCTTTTACAGGTCGAAGTAGTCGTTGAAATGGAATTATCTTCCCTTTCAAATTTGTGGGTTGATATATTTTATGAGTGTTAGGACAGCATTGATGAGATTGTTTTAGGGCCGTGATTTTTTGATGGTGTATGGAACATAAACTGGACCTTATTGGAAAACTAGTTTTTCATTTCATGAAGTGCGCTTTTCTTTCGTACGAAAGAAATTAGGAAAGAGCAGTCAACTTCTAAGTCTGGAAAATCATCGCGTAAGCTGTCCAAAGCTTCGGACAACTGAGAGCTATAAGTTATCTGGGTGAGTTTGTCATTATACTGTATTATATTATATTTACTTTATTTGTGTAGTAGTGAATGGTCTGTAGCTTTACGATTTTCACACATTCAGTTACATTTTGACCCCCGTCAGAATGTTTTAATTCCTTATTATATGAACCTATGACGCAATCTGATGTTTCATAATTAACACAACGGACGTTAGCGTTGTATATACTCAGTGCGGAGAATTTTATATTTGGATCATCTTGTCTAATACAACGTAGTGTAAGTTGATAACATTCAGTTACTGAAATGTAACATTCAACTGCTTGTATTGATACCGTCCTCACTCAGCGCTAGCCGACGCTAGAGTCACCTAGCGGCTGGACCATACAAACTCCACAAGTCGCGTCACTTTCTCTTCTATACGCTATGGTAAATGTATGAGGGCTGGAACGGGATACACTCAGCCTCGTGAGGCAAAACCGAGAAGAGGCGGGTTCGAATCCTGGAAGTGGTTTGCCGTAGATTCCCAATAATACTCCAGGCGAATGCTGAGATGGCATCTGAATTACAAATACACACACTAATATAGCCATTGCAGTAACACAGGTTATCAGACAAATTTCGCACGCACACACACACACACACACACACACACAAGCACACGGGCTACGTACCCACGATGTCGCAAAGCCCATCTTGTGTGCATATGCAAATATAACCCAGTGTATATATTGGGGGTTCTGACGCATCCCGAATGTGAAGTGGGGCTTTGCTCTTTTCAGAGACTCCCTTCAGTGTACTGTAAATACAGTGTAAGGCACTGATAAATAAATATGAAATGAAATGAAAAAAGCCTCTTAATTATTCAACATACCGTATATAAAAAGAAAGCCACAAATTTATACAAAATAGTACAGTACCAATCTGGTGGATTAATGGTAGTTTGATTCACGGTAGATGAAGGTACTAGCTCAAAAGATCTCAACGAGGTAGCTTAGGTCATACGATGATAATAATAATAATTTCTCTACCGTATATATTTCCCATTTCGTGGGTTCGGGGTCGAGGTGAGGTAGGCTACTATGTGGCAGTGGTTTTCACGGCTGGATGACCCTCCTGACGCTATCCTCAACACAGAGCTGGATGGGAAACGAAATGACAATAGGGCAAGGGAAGCGACCAAGGCCTATCAGGAAGTACTGTCCCGAAAACAATTTCATGGAGGCTGACGGTGGGATTTTAACCCTTTGGCCTTCACGTTAATGCACGCACCCGACCAGATCACTGATAATATATATAATAATAATAATAATAATAATGCTATTTTGAAAAGTTTGAATGGAATAGAAGCATATTTACTGAAAGTATTTTGTATTTTGAATTGTTTTTAAAATACTAACTTATTGTGTATTTCCAGGAATTTTATGAGAGTATTTTGTATCAAAAATACATTTTGGGAGTATTTTGCCCAACTATGTATATAACAGATTGAATTTGGAGGTCCATCTATGTTTATCAGAAATAAGTTAGTTTTCTGGGAATATCACACACACTGTTAATTTAAGGGCCTTAAAATGTCGTTTTCGGAGACCCCTTATAGACTCGCGAATTTTGTGTCTCACAATGAGAAGCGCAACATATGCTTTGATCGTCCTTCTAGGATAATTTTTATATTTCGCCTATTTTAGCATGTATTTTGAGAAGTTTTTCCCTATATCCACCCTTCTACTGTATGAAAAGTACGGTGAGGAGTTTTATAAATGATTGGTGTATTGACTCATGTTTACCATACCTAATTTTACGTTGCACCAAGCATCCGAACACGATTTATAGGCGTACATAAAGATACACAGAAAGACAATTCTATTGTCTACGACATATCACCCTGATATCCAAATATGGGTATATCTACCTTAAGTATCAAACAAAATCATCTTTACGATGAACCCGTATGTCGAAAAAAAAAAGATTAGTTAAAATGTGCTCTCAAACTAAATTCACCTAACGTGTACTTCCTGACGTGAAATAGATTTGAAAGCCTTGTAGACGAAACGCAATACACCTGACATAAAAAATGACCCTCTACGTTGTGTTAGGTCCCCACACACAGGAAGATCTCTTTCATAAATTATAAAGGCTTGTGGTGCATGAAAATTCAGGTTCTTTAGCTTCAAATGGCCCAAATTTCTAAAAGCCGCAATAAATGCTGATTCAATTCAGGAATTTTTGAAAATAATGTTGCTGTTTGTAGATATAATAGACTTTCTGTACTATATGTCGCACGTGAAATTGCATGAAAAAATTCTAGGTTACCCCTTGACCCCCTTAATTGCATTGACGAATTATACAGTCTACGTTGGTTCCGTGATAACCGTATAGCCATTTGCAAACTTTCACAGAAATGTAATAAATGGAGTAGCCTAATAATAATAATAATTTCGTATGGCCTCGGGTGCCGGGTGCAAGCTTCGTAATTTGACACCCAGAGGGTAGCTTGCATGTCGAAATTTCGTTGTCCCTTGAATCACTATGAAAGTCAAGGAGGGTAGATATCTAAGCTCCTTGAACACTATAGCGCTTTCTAGTAGAGAAATGAGGAACTTTGTGTTGGCGGAAACTCCTGAGGTTAATTTTGCCATTATGAACACGGCCTACTGAATTCAAATGGGTCTTTTGATATGCCAACATCGTATGACATGCGAGTCAAACTTTTGCCGCCTTTCAAAAATCACGTACAGGCCGGACGTTTGTTTTAGACGATTGCCCTTGACCTTGAAGCCTGCGGGTGAGCCTTTACACAGTCACTCTCTCACCCCATCACTTCACATTTGTCACCACCGATCTGATATAATGGAATTCCAGACTTGAGCAGACAGTACAGTCCACGTCGAAGTATTGTGTGACACGGAAGTGCACGTTACGTAGTTACGAACAGAACGCCATTATATTTGCCAGTGACTATACTTCAGCAATAGTGTGAAACAGCTTTATCAATCATCGGGGCGCTTGGGGCAGCTGATAACAACACAGGTACTGTAGTAACTCGCCTCCAGGCTTTCATTAAGATTTTTCACTCGTCTAAAACAAACGTCCGGCCTGTACCACGGCCAGGAGTGAACCTGCAATCTTGGGGTTAGTAGACCGACACGCTATCCACTCACCTACCGTGGCAAGGTATAAATGGAGTGACATTGCTTCTTACAGAAATAGATGGAAAGTTGGATGCCACCCCTTGAGATAATGTTGTCATAGTTACCGATTTGCATTCCTTCATTAGTTTGTTAAATTAAATTAAATTAGTTTTCTGGGAATATTTCAGAAACTGTTGGATTTAGAGCCTTATAATGTACTTTTCGAGGACCCTTTAGGGCCCCCGAGTTTTGTTTCTGGCACCGAGGGGCTTTGTCTCGTCGTTGTACGCCATAATATAATACTAATAATAATAATATAATATAGGGATATGAATATAATAGACCTGCCGTACCACACCCGCAGATGTAAATCGCCTGAAAAAATTCTAGAGTACCCCTTGACCCCCTTAAGCGCATTATACGTATTGATGAATTTTACGGCTTAATTTGGTTCCGTGATAACCTTATAGCCTTTGCAAACTTTCACACTAATGTAATTAATGGAATTGCATTGCGTCTTACAGCAATAGATGGGCCTCTGAGAATCTATTGCCATGGTTACCGGCTTTTATTTGTTCATTAGTTTATGAAATGAAATTAGTTTTCTGGGAATATCTAAAAAAAACTGTTGGTTTTAGGGCCTTAAAATGAGGTTTTGTCTCTCACATTGAGGGGATGAAAATGGGCTTTGTCTCGCCCTTCTACGCTTATTTCAGCATGTATTTTAAGGGGGTAGGCCTCCTTTTATGAGAGGTAGGGAGAAGAATTACATCAATGATTAGTGTCGTGCCTCTGATGGACAAATGTACCAAATTTTACGTTGATACACCCAGCCGTTCTCGAGTTATAAGGGAACAAAGTTGTCCACAGACAAACAAACAGACAGACAGACAGACAAAACATTATTTTCCCGCACATCCATCCTAAAACAGTTTGAAACGCGTAAACAACTCAAATTTCCGTAGAAATTCAGAAACTTTCATTTTCATATTAGAGAGATACTGTATACCGCACCGCTCGGTGTTGACCGTGTTTTATTGCACAAATTTAGGTTTTACTCGCTAACCATCGGAGATACACGAAAAGTGATAAGGACCTTTCGGATAGAAAATTAAAATTTAAAGATCATATATTCCATCAAAAGTTTGCTATTTCCTAGCGTTCTCTTTTTATTTGAAGTGGAAATATGAAATTTTGAAACCAAAGGGTGTAGTGACGTCACATATTTGGATTTTACTCGCTAACCCTTGGAGATACACGAAAAGTGATAAGGACCTTTCGGATAGAAAATTAAATGTTAAAGCTCGTGTATGCATCAAAGGTTTGCTATTTCTTAGCGTTCTCTTTTTATTTGAAATGGAAATATGAAATTTTGAAACCAAAGGGTGTAGTGACGTCACATATGTGGGTTTTACTGGCTAACCGTTGGAGATACACGAAAGGTGATACGGACCTTTCGGATAGGAAATTAAATTTTGAAGCTCGTTTGTGCCATCAAAAGTTTGCTATTTCTTAGCGTTCTCTTTTTATTTGCTATGGAAATATGAAATTTTGAAACCAAAGGGTGTAGTGACGTCACTAAAATGGTCACCATTTTTTAATAGTGCAAAATATCGAAATTAAAAGTATCCTATATGTAAACATGGTAAATCAGCTACATCCATGCAAAATTTCATTTAAATCGGACCAGTGGTTCTTGCGTTATTGAGTAACAGACAGACAGACAGACAGACACACACCATCTCATTTTTATATATTAGTATGATTATACCAATAATAGTGAATAATAAATTAATTACCTTATATCCAAAAATTCAATTTTTTTAATCTACTATTTTTTATTCAAAACTTCTAAAAATTAATTGACGGCCCAATACTCAAGATTTTTATTTAAAAAGTAAAACTTTACATTAAATTTTATCAATTTCTATTCATCCATAAAAAATAATCTATTCATAATTCTTTTAAAATTTCTTATTCTAAAAAGTAAAATAATTTTATAATTATAAATCTCATTATCCAAGAAATACTAATTAGAAACAAATTTATAGTACCTGTACTTTTAATAAATTTTATAAAGTAGAATTTAGAAATATTAAGGAGAAGGCCTTTTTTAAAATGAATGATTTAGAACGTTTAGTCTTGATAATTTATTTTTGAGTTGTGGAGCAGGTAATGTAAGGTTTCTATAAGTTGTATGTGGCCCACCAGCCCGCAGCGCGCCATGCCAGATGATCAGGCTGTCGCCTAATCTCCAGGCAGGCCCTGCCCCTCGCAATCGAAGCCATCCCTGATTACGGGTAAATCAGGGTGGCTAATCACGAATATACTATTAGTTTTGCCATAGTTTCCTATACCAGCAAACTAGCTCTTTTCCAGATCAGTTGGTGGCCCTGAAAAGGGCCGTTTATTTTGATGGCCCTGAAAAGGGTCGTTTATTAAGCCAAGGCTCGAGCGAGGAGACAGCTTTTCACAGATGCTAATCGTCAATAGCAGCCTCAGGGTACACTGATCGAACATGCTCGATGAAATGGTGAAACGCATTTACCCCAAAACGCTGTCACCAGAGAAATTCGGCCAAATAGTTGCTGATCATTGTACGGTGTGTGCCAAAACGTCGCTTGTTACCTTTCTTGGCTTTCTGCCACACAGACTCGACGTGATTTGTCGTAGCATGTGTAACAGGGTCGACAAAATTCATGGAGTGATTCACCCTTAAGTGCTGGTAGCCTAAGTTGTTAAGGGCATTATACGCCCCCCACATATCAGACATTACAGTAGTGCCTGGAAGAATATACTGCTGAATTATTGGCAGTAATGTTTGGGCATCTCTTCGTTGAACAGCAACCATAAAACTTTCCTTAGTTTCAACATCATATGCTCCAAATACCCACTGTTCACGTACTCGACGACCTCGATTGAATTTCCGTCGTACAAAACAGCTTTCATCTATTTCAACTGTATGGCCAACTCCTCCCAGCTGAATGGGATGCTGAATGAAATATTCATGGCAAATATCTCGACAAAACTGCTTCCAGTCGACGATTGTTTTGTTACTTAAATCCAATTCACGCATCAAAAAGGATTGCTTGTCAATTTCATATGCCCAATAGTAAGCCAAAATGATAATTTCTGAAATTGGCAGATGGCTGCCACTAAAGAACGAAAGTTTCCTTACAGAACAGGTTTTTCTGCAGACACGCCCGGCTGAACAGCGCCAAATAGAACCATCTATCCCTGGTCTATTTTCCAAACGCATTTCATTGCGTCCCACGCAAGTACCATTCTCACAAACCACTACACGTTTCAAAAGCCCATGATCACGTCCCCACTGGATAGATTGAGGAACTGTTGCTGTGGCCAAGAATAGATCTCTCAGTCGTAATTCGGAAAGATCCGGGAAAGCTCTAATTATATTTGCCATTTTCACAAGAAATGCAACTCGACGCAAACAACGACTGTACAGGAGAAACGTTAACGATAGAGTGTCGTCCCAACTGACTCAAGTGCTTTGTCTCGGAGCCTCGCGTCACCCGGAAACAAAATACTATTTCTGGGAAATTCAGTCTACACTGGACAGACTACCCGTGGCGAAGATGACGACACAACGACGGAAATATTTCCCAAGCATGTCCTGTATAATATAACCTACCATGAATCTAATGAAAATTTCCATTTTCACTAAACAATAATTAAAACCCTTATATATAATTATGTAATGAAATAATGGAATAAATCCAGAATTGATATGATAATTAAAATATACATAATAAAAATATTAAATTAATTTTGATTCTTATAAAAATAATAATTAAGGGGAAATATTCGGACTATTACACCACCTAAACTCCATAAGTTACGAAGTCACAGGTCATACATTCGAATTTGCGGCGTGTAATCCGGAAAGTTACGGTATTGTATTCATAAAATAGTATAGAGACGTCCCTTACGTTGGCTGTGCGAAAAGTCACACCTATCGCCCTTGGGAACAAGGATTCGATTCCCTCCCAGGTACTAAGTCATAAATTCGAATTTGTGGCGTGTAACCCGGAAAGTTACGGCATTGTGTTCATAAAAATAGTACGGAGACGTTCCAAACGTTGGCTGTGCGAAAAGTCACACCTAACGCCCTTGGGGACGAGAGTTCTATTCCCCACCCAGGTACAGTCATAAATTCGAATTTGTCGCGCGGTGCTCTAGTACAGCCGAAGTATTAATAGGGGTGCAAAACTAACAGTATATTCGTCATCAGCACCCTCGATTTACACATAATTCATGTAAAGAAGTCACATTTCGAGAAAAATGTCCGTACCACCTAAACTACATAAGTTACTAAGTCCCAGGTCATAAATTCGAATTTGCGGCTTGCAATCTGGAAAGTTACGGTATTGTGTTCATAAAAATAGTATTGAGACGTTCCTTACATTGTCTGTGAGGAAAGACACACCTAACGCCCTTGGGGACGAGAGTTCGATTCCCCGGCCAGGCACTAAGTCATAAATTCGAATTGGCGGCGTGAAACCCGGAAAACTACGGTATTGTGTTCATAAGAATATTATGGAGACGTATCTTACATTGGCTGTGCAAAAGCGTAACACCTAACGCCCTTGGGGACGAGGTTTCGATTCCCTCCCAGGTACTAAGTCATAAATTCGAATTTGTGGTGTGTAACCCAGAATTTTACGGTATGGTGTTCATAGAAATAGTATGGAGACGTTCCTTACATTGGATGTGCGGAAAGTCACACCTAACGCCCTTGGGGACGAGTGTTCTATTCCTCTCCCTGGTACAGTCATAAATTCGAATTTGTCGCGCGCTGCCCAAGTGCAGTCGAAGTATTATTTCGGGTGCAAAACTAATAGTATATTCGTCATCAGCACCCTCGATTTACACATAATTCATGTAAAGAAGTCACATTTCGAGAAAAATGTCCGTACCACCTAAACTACATAAGTTACTAAGTCCCAGGTCATAAATTCGAATTTGCGGCTTGCAACCTGGAAAGTTACGGTATTGTGTTCATAAAAATAGTATTGAGACGTTCCTTACATTGTCTGTGAGGAAAGACACACCTAACGCCCTTGGGGACGAGAGTTCGATTCCCCGGCCAGGCACTAAGTCATAAATTCGAATTGGCGGCGTGAAACCCGGAAAACTACGGTATTGTGTTCATAAGAATATTATGGAGACGTATCTTACATTGGCTGTGCAAAAGCGTCACACCTAACGCTCTTGGGGCGAGGGTTCGTTTCCCACCCAGGTACTAAGTCATAAATTCGAATTTGCGGTGTGTAACCCAGAATGTTAAGGTATGGTGTTCATACAAATAGTATGGAGACGTTCCTTACATTGGGTGTGCAAAAAGTCACACCTAACGCCTTTGGGTACGAGGTTCGATTCCCCTGCCAGGCACAAAGGCATACATTCGAATTTGCGGCGTGTAACCCGGAACGTTGCGGTATTGTGTTCATAAAAATAGTATGGAGACGTGCCTTACGTTGGCAGTGCGAAAAGTCACATCTAACGCCCTTGGGACCAGGATTCGATTCTCTCCCAGGTAGTAAGTCATAAATTCGAATTTGCGGCGTGTAACCCGGAAAGTTACGGTATTGTGTTCATAAAAATAGTATGGAGACGTTCCTTACATTGTCTGTGAGAATACACACACGTAATGCCCTTGGGGACGAGGGTTCGATTCACCTCCCAGGTACTGTCATAAATTCGAATTTGTCCCGCGGCGCTGTAGTGCAGCCGAAGTATTAATACGGGTGCAAAACTAATAGTATATTCGTGATCAGCACCCTCGATTTACCCATACTTCATTTAAAGAAGACATATTTCGAGAAAAAATATCCGTACCACCTAAACTGCATAAGTTGTTAAGCCAAAGGTCTAAAATTCGAATTTGCGGCGTGTAACCCGGAAGGTTAAGGTATTGTGTTCATAAAAATAGTATGGAGACTTTCATTACGCCGGCTGTGGGAAAAGTCACACCTAACGCCCTTGGGAACGAGGGTTCGATTCTCTCACAGATACTAAGTCATAAATTCGAATTTAAGGCGTGTAACCCGGAAAGATACGGTATTGTATTCATAAAAGTAGTATAGAGACGTTCCTTGCATTGTCTGTGAGAAACACACACCTAAGGCCGTTGGGGACGAGAGTTTGATTCCCTCCCAGGTACTAAGTCATAAATTCGAATTTGTGGCGTGTAACCCGGAAAGTTACGGCATTGTGTTCATAAAAATAGTACGGAGACGTTCCAAACGTTGGCTGTGCGAAAAGTCACACCTAACGCCCTTGGGGACGAGAGTTCTATTCCCCACCCAGGTACAGTCATAAATTCGAATTTGTCGCGCGGTGCTCTAGTACAGCCGAAGTATTAATAGGGGTGCAAAACTAACAGTATATTCGTCATCAGCACCCTCGATTTACACATAATTCATGTAAAGAAGTCACATTTCGAGAAAAATGTCCGTACCACCTAAACTACATAAGTTACTAAGTCCCAGGTCATACATTCGAATTTGCGGCTTGCAACCTGGAAAGTTACGGTATTGTGTTCATAAAAATAGTATTGAGACGTTCCTTACATTGTCTGTGAGGAAAGACACACCTAACGCCCTTGGGGACGAGAGTTCGAATTCCCGGCCAGGCACTAAGTCATAAATTCGAATTGGCGGCGTGAAACCCGGAAAACTACGGTATTGTGTTCATAAGAATATTATGGAGACGTATCTTACATTGGCTGTGCAAGAGCGTCACACCTAACGCTCTTGGGGCGAGGGTTCGTTTCCCACCCAGGTACTAAGTCATAAATTCGAATTTGCGGTGTGTAACCCAGAATGTTAAGGTATGGTGTTCATACAAATAGTATGGAGACGTTCCTTACATTGGGTGTGCAAAAAGTCACACCTAACGCCTTTGGGTACGAGGTTCGATTCCCCTGCCAGGCACAAAGGTATACATTCGAATTTGCGGCGTGTAACCCGGAACGTTGCGGTATTGTGTTCATAAAAATAGTATGGAGACGTGCCTTACGTTGGCTGTGCGAAAAGTCACATCTAACGCCCTTGGGGACCAGGATTCGATTCTCTCCCAGGTAGTAAGTCATAAATTCGAATTTGCGGCGTGTAACCCGGAAAGTTACGGTATTGTGTTCATAAGAATATTATGGAGACGTATCTTACATTGGCTGTGCAAAAGCGTCACACCTAACGCCCTTGGGGACGAGGTTTCGATTCCCTCCCAGGTACTAAGTCATAAATTCGAATCTAGAGATTGAATAAATGATACATGGAGAAAATTGGGAGGGCGCCTATGGTATGGCGAGGCCTCGTTGCAAAATACATAAATTTAAAGATTAACCTAATTTGTTTGTAAAGAGGGGTTGAGGAAGAGGAAATAGGAACTTTGTAGAGAAAGTTTTTGGCCTATTTTATTCATTTCGGACGAGCGCGACGCGGATGAGAAATCGAACGAGAACTGTTTCACTATAGTCTATTGACGTGGCTGAAAAGTTCAGTATTGTAGCACAGAAAGTTTATAGCAAGGAAAGTTATTGCGATGGTGAAAAATAACTAATTGCACTAGAATTGCGAGAGTCTATTGAGTTGAAAAACTTGTAGGTTATAGTTGAATGCAGCAGAAAAGTTCCAACGGAGGAAGAAAAATTAGGTGTTGATTAGCAGTTCATAAGGAAGATTCCTTAGTTAGAAAAAGTATTCCCATATGTGAGTGGAAAGTACTAGAAGGTTTAACTTGTAGATGAATTGTTTGGCATGGAAAATTCCAGAACAATCATGACGGTTGAAATTAACAGAAAATTCCAGCGGTGGAACGAGCTAAGTTTTCTACAGACAGTGGGTAATTTAACTATGTCCCACGTTGTGAGAAATTATCTCAGTTAATAAGCATAAGAAATGCTGCTTCATATTAAGATTAGCTTGGATAGACAAAGCCCAACCTCGAAAATCCCGCGAAGATGGCTATTGCCCACATTTAGATATATCACACTCTCTGTAAATGATGAATTAAAAGCATGTAGCTATTTAAAATCAATTAAAATTAGTTGAAGAACATTGAAGTAGTACTTAGCTCATTTCTGATGAACGGCGATTCCTTGTTGATCGTTAGTCAGGAATTCACAACATGGCGAAGATTTCAATTATGTCTCAAGTAGAGGAGACGGGCCCTAGTTAGGCTCCAACTGAAAGTCGAGACGACTGTAGCACAAGTGAGACCAGTTCAACGAAGCGCGGAGAGACCAGGGAAGGGAAAAGAGTGGGGGTAGGAGACAAAAGGAATACACATAAGAATAACCAACATTATAACAATAAATTCTTTTGATGAAATAGTCTTCAAAGAGTTGATAGCAGGCGTCACTAGCGAAGACTGGTGGATGAAATAGTAGACGAAGTCCTCTTGATCACGGAGATGATAGCTGGCAATAGCAACGAGATCTGGTGGCCAGATTGGTAAGGAAGTCCTCTTGTACAAAGGAAATTTGAGGAACTTCAGAGATTCGCTGCTAGATGACGATAGGTGGGTCGTGGAAGATATATATCTAGAACAGACTCACAGGTAGTGTAAGCAAAATATACCAACAAAGAGAAACCAGGAGATCACTGTTGGTGTTTGCGAAAAAGGAAGGGATGAACTAAAGCAAAGAGAAGCAAAAGCTTAGTCTGTCTTACCGCGTATTCCAAAGAATACACCACATATATTCAGAGAAAGGTAATTTAGGCATGTGAAGACACCTAAATTAAAGCCTGTATGAGATTATAGGATAATTCACAGGCAAACCGCGGAGGGGCTTTGGTTAGTCTCTTAGCAGGAGGGGATTAAACAGAGATAGCGTTACCAAGCCATGCAGGAAAGCAATTAATATTAATTAATTGAGCGAAGGAATCACCGGCATGCAAGTGGATCTGAAACCTCCATGGAAAGACGATCATGAATCAAGCGTTACCTTGTCGGAAAACGGGATATATCAGAAAAGAGCCGCTCCCGAGATGAATGAGAACTATATTTTGTCAGAATCCCTTATATGGAGGATGGAGCTGGGGAGAGTCAGATATTCTTTGACTCAGCTCGTGGAACGACGTGCTGGCCATCGACAGGAAATAAGTGCGCGCAGTGCGCAAACACATTATAATCAGAGTCTTTGTGATAGACAATGAAAGGTGCATTATGCAGTCCATTTAAAGTATTTCTGCATAAATATTAGGAACAGTCTACGGCAGACATGTAATCAGGTAGTATACACGAGTATTATTCAGTACAGCGGAGGGAAAGTTGCAGTGTGATTATGATGAACAATGAACTTATCTACAGGGATAGTTATGATTTTAGGGTGTCAGATAATATAGAAACGAATACTACAGATCAAGGGGACCAGGAAAGTATCATGAGTATTTGTGATAAATTCGTAAACAGCACACTAGAAGCTAGAAGATAGGAACAGTAGGAGTGGGGAGATGAACGCAGCTACTCAAGATAGACTTTCAGCAGAGGCATGCGGAGGTCAGAATTTCGCCGCATCGCACATCTGAAATAATTTAGCCCAATAAGGCGTCGTGTGTACAAATCAAATGTAAAGCTAGTGATAAAAAGTGATAACCTAAAGTGTTTAAAATTGTGTGATCAAGAAATGTATTATATTTTAAAGTGTAAAATGCATGTATTGCAAGATGTGGTCAACCCGTTCAAACCATATTCGATGTTCTTTGTGAAAAGTGTTATGATGGGTTAGAAGACATCAGAATGGTGGGCGAAGTGTTGTACAGTTGGGCAAATCCAGCCAGAATGAAAAAGTGAGTGCCATCCAAATAATGTTACTATGATTCTAGGGCTCACCATACAACATGTCATTTCATCAAATACTAAGAATTTGCAGTATTTTGTATACGAGTTCACATTCCTCGTATCTTAGTGAATATATTGCTTTGAGAATGATAAACTTACGAAACTTAATGCGTAAGATGTTGATAAAAGTAACTGTAATGTTAATTAGCAACAATAATAATAATAATCAGAGGTCAATGTCAATAATAAATCTAAAATTTGGCATATTGATGCCTTAGGAACGCGCAAGTGTGTCATGTCCGTTAAAAGAATACAGTGTTATTGTGAGGAATGAAAAAGAGAGATATATATCAGGGAGATAAAGAGATTTTTCAGTGTAATTGAGATGTTTAATAATGTTAATTGCTACATTATTGTGTTTAAGAGCCATTAAGGCAGATCATATAATTGCCAGTAAAATGATACATTCTTTATTTAGAGCTAATGTAAAGCCTTGCTACAATAATTGAATTAAGGGCGGATATGAGTGCATTATGAATTGCGTCGTCTAACAAGAATGTTATTTTAGCCGCAATAAGCGTGCATTTCTAACGTAGAATCCAGAGATTTGCGAAAATAATTGCAGGGACTATCCAGATAGTTCGCGCGTTGATGAATCTAGTAGGCCAATCTTCGAATCAACGACGTGATTGTATAGCCTGAGAGCATACATATTATAGCAACAGATTTGGGCCAGATAGCATCTGTAACCCACTGTTAGAATATTCTTCGCTACCAGGGTTAACTGTGACCCCTGTGTAAGCCATTGTAATAATTGATCTACCTGTGGAGGTAAGACAATTTCTTCGAGTAGGAAACATGGTGAATTCCTTAATATATTCGTACCCGTACAGCGAGATAACAGTTTGAAATCGACTGGTACGCGTCAGAGCCACTGATTGCACCTTAAAACGGCGACACTACTGGAAATCCATCCCTTGATAAGAATATTAATTGAGCCAATTAAATACAATAAGTGTAGGTGTTAAATACTTAGATCGACTCCATTCATAATGACACATCCAATCATCACCCACTGAAAGAGCTGCACGGAGAGTGAAATCATATGGCAAGTTTGTTGACAAGTTGAATATCGCCCAGGGAGGCCAGGACTTGAGTGCAGACCGCAGTAGCCATGTTGGAGGGGCGGACCTTAGCGACCCTATTGTGTACACAGCGAGGGAGCTAATTGACCGTGTCCCTTTTCCTTTTCAAGTTTGTACTGGAACATTGGAAAAATCTCGTCATCTCTGGAAATAATTGAAAAGTGCTTGATATTATTATCTTAAATGAATTATATGCATCATATACATGGGGATAGGATGTTGGATCAAAGAAATCAGATAATATTTGGCCAAGTTGATGTCTGAGGACATCGTAACTGCACCAAATAATCAGATGCAATTGTAAAGAGTAATTACCCAATTTATGATAATTTACTCAGACGGGTAGCGTTATTGCACTGTATGACACACTTGTAACGAATGCAACGGCATGACCAGACCTAAAGATTGTTGTATGGTGAAGCTAAAATCAGTAATTATGTATATTCTGGAGGGGAAGGTTACTCATTACAGCGTTTGAAATCTATGGGAAAAGAAACGATGGTGCACAAAGGCAACATAATATTAAACAAAAACAAATGTAATGAGATCAATATTGTTGAAGTTAAAAGGTTCCGATTCTGAACGGACAAATATTTGGATCTGTAATGATTACATATAATGATTATTCAGTTATAATTTGTGGTTTTATTGTTGTTTTGTGGTATGTTAAATTAATATTATTAAGTGATGTGAAGGACACAGTGAACATTCGTCAATGTCAAAAGGGTTTAAGTGTTAGGAAGTATAGGATATATTTAGGTGTGGAAGAGCGCCAACCATAAGAAAAGGGACTCACAAGAAATGTTGCAGCATGCCTGGAAAGACCAGTGCATTTGAGTGGATATAATCCCTGTATTATTGTTAAACAGCTGCGGAGTGCAGATGAAACATGCTAGGGTTTGTATTATTGTTATAAATTGTCATCTGCGTACTCCAGATATTTTGATCTATGTTGTGGGAGTGTAAATGTAACTGTAGTTTTTGTGTTTTTTATGTTTGCCATGAGTTAATATCATTAAATTCTATATTTAGGAATTTGTTGTTTCTTCCAGTAGAGTAGTTACCTGACAGACTCAATTCCTGAACATGTGATCGTATAGTGGGATGAACGCCCCATGCCTCGAAAGACCGTGAACTAGCTGGGATACGAACACATGTTCCATATAATGACGCAAGGGTACAATATATTACTATAATATAACCAGTATTATAATAAGACACCAGTGTATACAGATAATACTTCGGAAGTGAACATCCCAGACAGCAGTGCAATTCCACAATACAATGCCACACTTAACACATATAACACAAAATACACAATTTACACTTATTCCCCATTATCCCTTAAAAATAGGCGACCCTTGGTGGACCAATGCCACCATGGTGTGCAACAAGCTTTATCGCTCATAGTTATGTGCTAGACAGAGCCCTTCGGAATTGAAAAGCTAGGAGTGAAGCGTAACTACCTTTACCCACTAACATAATAACTATATTGCTTACATTTTTAACCTGCATGTACTAGTTCACCCTGTATCGGATCTTTAACGTTGCATGCGACACAATGTAATACATAACACCTATACACACCTACCTAACTCAGGACGTTCACTAACAACCGGACTGAGATCCAGTTCCTACACATTACCGAACCCACTCCTAACCAGTTAATTAATCCTTACCATTAAATTTTCCTGCATCCCAATAGGACCACACTACCCTAATGCATAACCAGCCATCCCATTACCTGGTTTTAACAATATTAACATGTATCAACTTATCCAGTAACACGGGGACAACCTTCCGAATCCTATACTTACCAACTAACATGTGCATAAACAAACGCCACTGGATTAGCTGGAATTCCGATAGCTAGGTGCAATTACGCGCACTGTGTCGCATCCCCTAAAAATATACACACTACCCCCACACACACATACACTCTCGCAAGCGCACTCAGCCTACATGGTAAGTACAAGGCATATAAAAATATACAACTGACACAGATATTAAATTGAAATTGGAGATTTTCTTTCTCAAATGAAAAAGAGACAGTCATTATATATTGCACTTACGAATGATGACATGGTGAACTACGAAACCCGACATGTCAGTTGATACCTAGTTTCGGATTTCGAATTTGACGCTGACAAGGCCAGAACGACCAGCTCGCTGAGTGATGACGACTTTACGGTCCAGCCAGCAGCCTGCGAAGTTCACGACGCCTGACATGACCTATTAGTTATAAGTTTGTTAGGTTTAAGTAAGTAGATTCTCCTGATGCGTGGGAGTAAGACCCATATGCGTTTGGGCGAAGACCGTAAGTCCTGCTTCGTACACAGGTGAAGAAACGTCAAGAAAAGAAGATATAAGAATATGATAATGAATAAATGATATAATGCAGAATATAATGAATGTACGAAGCCTATTTTACATGTCAAGCAGCGGCTTGCGAGATTTACATGTCGGTTTAAAGCGTACCGTGAGGGGGATAGGCTCCCAATTATAAAGATATATAAATAAATGATTTTTTTCCTGGCCGTAAGTCCACGTAATTCATGAGAGTAACCCCAGATGATGAATGTATAATTATCCGGCCATAAGCCCGGATGATATTTTATGATAAATGATAACCGGGGACGCCCGATGATAAGCGATGAATTTCCACGAATAAATGATTTATATTTACAGACACGATCACATTTATGGTAGTGAAAACACATAGTAAATAGAGACCGACAGGAGTACACGACGAAAATGATTCACAGATAGGAGTATACACGGAGATAAGCAATGATATAGGATTTTCGGGTAAGCCCGATAACACAGTAATAACCGTCAATGCGATTCTGCGCGATAACAGGCTACCAAATGCCATAACACATTGTACATGCGATAACGCGCACGCATATTAGAAGTATGACAACAGGGATTACGTTTAATATCATTCCATGTTTTATTTTTTATTGCAGCAGAGCTCCAACCCAGAACGGCGGACGAAAACCATGGTAACAGGTAGTAAGAAACCATGGTACATTATTCAACACATTTGACACACTATGACATGTGATACACATATACTCATTTGGTTTTAGGAATAAGTATAGAATATAAGGCCAAAATGATGGGTTATGAATCATATGAAAGGGTAAATGCATATGCACATATATAATAATGTTAATAAACATGCATCATATTTTCAGGCCCACAAAGCAGCCGCCGGCTACATTCACATTTACACATGTAAACTCTTTCTCTTTCCACCATTGTATATATGACCCTTGTAAATAATTTGCCAACACCCCAACACGAGCCTGACTCATTATTTCGTCACACATTCCACTTACATTCTTTCCTCACACTTCACACTACATACGGATAAATCCGAACCACGGTTATAAATACCTGTGGGATATTTATTACCGCGGCCGGATCAGCGATACACCTGACATGAGAGGTGTACTACGGCAACTAGGTTCGCACCCACACATTGTAAGGGCCGAGCTTCATTGCCATGATAGACTTGCTCACCCACAGAGGGCAATCTATTTGTAATAAGTTACCATAGGAACGGCCGTATAGAATTAAGTTACCTGGTAAGGTATATAATATTCCATAGCGCGCATAAGAGACAGTGTATTATTTTATAAGAGGTACATTACACACAACGTATTCAACTACACTGGCATTACGATTAGTGCCGATAGGCAGCATTACCTTCATAATTTTAGGATTATGAACATTGTTATTATAATTGCCATGAGCGCCACTAATGACTATTGTTATTTAATACGAAAAGGCCAGTATATTGTTGATTATGACACATTGTACAATATTTTACACGTGTCTACACTATTTTCCCTTTCCATTCTATTTAATTCAACCCTGTAAAAATGTATTGTTTCACCCCCACACAATAAAACATATTATATTATATCCCATAAATTACACCCTGAGACATTTTTTTTCTTTCTCTATACTCTATTTCGCTATTTTACATTTTACAATTTTACACTTCACGCGAGGGCAATTTTTCATCCCGTTCTAGTAACTGTCGGAGGGTGCAATATAACCGAAGATGTTTTTCCCCTCGTCGTGCACAGACACAATCAATGATGATTTTGAAACATGATTTTTATTTAAGCTACAACTTTATTATTCATGATTGAGCTACAACTTTATTATTTATGCTGAATGTTACGATTTTGTTGTTCATGATACATGTTACGTTTGTTATTCATAATTAAGGTTACAATGTTATTATTTATGATCAATGTTACGATTTTATGATTTATGTTATATTTTAATGATTCACGATTCAGGATTTATGTTCGAGGTTGATAATCCTCTATGTAAACAAATACTGTTCCAACCCTACACCTTTACCAAAACTCGCAGTACACGAACCCCAGAATCACCGAATCTCTTACCCAGGGATATATCCCGCAAACAATCCATACATATCTACATTTTATTTCCATTACACACCCCATCTATACATTCTACAAACTCCCCAGCTACGACTCACCTACCAAGAGGCTCCACTTACACGTGAAATCCAAGCTCCCATCAACACCATGAACTGCGCCCGAGTCTCGCATAGCCACCACCTATATCCGCTGAGATGGAAGAGGATTGTAGGGTTGTCGATACCCAGCCAGATAAATCAACACTACCCTACTAGGTAAATGACTAGGAAACTCTCGACCCATACCGGTCATGCAACAACACTACTAATTAGTTACACATTTACTAGAAATAAAATATCCATAACAAGATGGTAGGACAAGAATCTCGGATCTCGAGGGTGAACGGTGAAATTGAGATGAAGTGACTTTTAGTAACTAACCGGTAGTATTATCGCACGTCGATTGCGAAATGAAGAGTAAATCAGTTTCTATAAAAACAAACAGGGGGAAAAATGCCTGAAATTTATTATCTAAGTATTTACATTTTAGAACTAAGGCGACACTCCTGAGATAAACAGATATTTTTCCCTAATGCATGAATTTTCACGAAACGTTGTGGGAATGTCACCCAAACAAGAGTAGAGATATCACAAACATTTGTTTCATATACAATTAATAGTTTTTCCAGATTTTTTTTGTTTGGAATTTTTAATTCAATTTTTTTTCGTAGATTTCAAATGACATGTTAATGGAAATTTGGAATTAGGTAGATAATGCTTCTTTAAAAAACACTACGTACCGATTTTTCTGTAAATAATTTATATAATGAGATATCATAGTACTAAATTTGTGTAATTTTTTGTTCAAAACTTTTGGACTTTAAAATCCCTACTACTGGGAAGAATTCTGCAATCAAGAATTCCATACGCAGGTTTCCTAATATAGCTGTGATACATATACCATACAAATTTTGTTACATTTGGCAGAATATTATGGGAGAAAAATGGGATTTAAATGTAAAATGACAATTGGCGGGAAAATTAAAGCAAAGTTCAAGTGACGTTATCATCCTACTGCACCCGAATTCCGCATAGTCATAGCCTATATCCGCTGAGATGGAAAGGGATTGTAGGGAGGACGATACCCAGCCAGATAAACCAACACTACACTACTAGGGTAATGACTAGGAAACTCTCGATACATACCGGCCATGCAACAACAATACTGATCAGTTACACATTTACAAGAAATAAAATACCATTAACATGATGGTAGGACGATAATCTCGGATCTCGGGCGTGAACGGTGAAAGTTGAGACTACGTGAATTCTAGTAACTAATTCGCAGTATTATCGCATGTCGATTGCAAAAGGAAAAGGTGACCAGATTTATAAAAACGAACAGGCAAACAAAAAATAGTGCCTGGGATTTATTACCAAAAATTACAAACAATAAACTCCCTATCAGCAATTAAAATAAAGCAAGTTAAAATAAATTAAATCACACGTCAGATAGTCCTTCTTTCTGTGCTATGAATGTTCATAAACAATGTAATTACAGAAGTGTAATTATTCAAGACATTAATAAAATGTTTACGCATTTAATAATCACCCTGTGACTCTGTCACTGAAGCAGTCTGATCAGCATCAGCTGTTCAAGCATCAAAAATTAAGTTAACAATATAAAAACCCTGAATAATATAATATATAATATAATAATAATAATAATAATAATAATATTAAATATAACTTAGTTGAAATATATACATAATATACACCTTTCTATGTTTAACACGGTATTACAAATACTATTCGCACTATCAGTCGCGATCTGACAGTCCTCTAGTGTCTCTGTTTTCAAAAACAGTTCTATGAACAATGTTTCACACAACAATAAATTTTCAAGTATCTCTGGTAACTTGTCATAATAAGTAAAGCTTGTATATCGAACACTGAAGTTAAATATAGCTTAGAATATGTCGTGTCAATGAATAAAATACAATAAGATAAAGAGCGATGCAAAACTACTTAAAAACCTCAAAATATACTTCGTGGATATTATGCTGATACTCTCTGACATGCACAATACAAATATTAACCCTTATGTCAGTGCTTTTTACACATAGTGTAACAATTCGTTGCTCCCCATGGCAATACGTTTCCTTCTCTCGTAATACGGTGAACAATATTCATAAACAGCGTCTGCTACGCTCCAAACATAACATACTTTTTTCTTTTCATTATTACCAACAGTCTTCATCACTCCGCACGGCATTACTTCAATAAGAAACCCATCTTGCTACAAACTTGTAGAAGAATCAGTGACTTTACTAGGTAAATACGCAATTGTATACTACCGTTCAGAGTGCACTCCTAACCACATCTCTTCTCTAAATTATTTAATCTCGTGCATTTTTAACAACAATTACGCGTTTGTTCACTACAATTCACCTCACACAGTATTTTCGTTCACTTAGTTCCATAATAGACTGTTTTTCCACGTTACCAAATATAAACAATACTAACTCGTAGTTCGCTCGTCTTTACTAGTTAATAAATATAAATACATATCCTCACGCATCTGGTGTACATTTAAATGAATGAAATTATTCATATTTAAGCTTGATTTAAGACATACAAGACCTCAGGTAGACTAACAAATCTCCTGTCAGCTGTCATTTCAGTTTAACAATGTTTCCAATGAAATTGTTAATAACTATAGGCATCATTTGACCTCAATTAATTGTCACTAACATGATCCAATTTTATAGTGTACTTTCATAATAAAAATAGTCCATGACTATATCATTGTCAAATAAATTGTATTCCGCAATTGGAATTTTATAACTTCCATATTGTTATAAATAAGTGTTTCAGTTATATTCTGACATAATAGTGTTTGTTAAACAATGTTACAGCATTTTACAATAATGCTTTCCTTTATAATAATGCAATATAATTATACAAATGTATTCTGTCGCTGTTACGCATTTGTAACTATCAGTAGCAATCTTAACGTTCAAAATATTATTACTATTGGAAAGTATTTCTAATGAAATATGTTACTATCGAAGCATTCCTTTCAGAATATATTACTGTCGAAGCATTCCCCTTATAAAATGAGTTTCGTTCGAAAGTGAGCCTGTTTAAAACGATTCCTCCAAAAATATATATAAACGAAGTATCAAAGGTCAAAAATGAATGAAATAACGTCTGAAACGACACACGTAGACGTATCAAAGTATTACAGTGAATCTCTAAAATTTAACTACAATAAACATAGGATATAGATAAGAATATCTACAATGAAGTTGGTCACCCATCAATAACAACAAATACTACTGCCAAACTACAGATCTTAGAACATTCAGTTTTTCTACCTTTCTAATGGCTTCTGGTGTCGTGAATACCTTCATTAGATGTGCTCGATGTTCGGCTCGAACTGCTGGTGCAAGTCGTCTGCGTTGGAAACGGGTTCCTGCCATGCGCGTGCCACCATATGATCGCTCCCCAGTCTGGATCGTGCTGCGAACACCTGCGAGACAGCTCGTCCTTCTCGGCTAACGACAAGTCTTCTCTTTTCACGGTCAGCGACCTGGTATCTGGATCTCTTGGTCCAAACGACTGCATGCGTCCTTCTTCTTCTTCTCGTGTAGCAGATCGTCATCATCAATGTAGATCTGAATGTCCTGGGTTGATATCTCTCTCTGGTGGTAATGGACATCTCGCTTGTAGTAATCTCAGAATACTGCATGTTGTTAAGCAGTTGTAGATTTATCGATTCCTGGTCTTCTAGATCACTCTGAATCTCCAATCCATGGTATAGACTAACCTCCGTCCATTTGTTTAGTTGCTCATTATATTCTTCTCAATAATAGTTGAATTAGTTTGTCCTCCCTGACTCACGTTTATTACGGTCATCTTGACTGTGATATTGTACTGTAGAATGTTGAATGGTGCAATAATATAGCTGTAGTAAGCAATGCTGCTGTTTATCGCTTCGCTGAAGAGTAGTGCAATTGTAGCGAAGTCTTCTTCTTATGTTTGTGATACTGAATAAATGCTCTTCTCGTCTGTAGCTTGTGCATTTATATTTCACCGGCTTCTCGTATTTCTTCCTCGGCGAATGGTTGATCTCCAAAGGGTCCTACTTCGTCTGTCGTCCGTACTTCTTTATCATGGTAATGCTCTGCTGAACGCGTGACTGAAAACGTCCGCTCGGTTCAAGAAGCTGAGTAAGAGTCCTGGCTTCCCTCTCTGCGATGGCGCGCGTGCCAAAACTAGCCTGCTCTGCTAGCCTCGCACGGATGCATTTTAATAGAAATATACTCATAGTTTCTCTCCTGGCCAATAATTTATACTTCTATTTAACCAAATAAATTCCATATTGTATTCTACACCTGTAGAAGTGTTCATATCGCTTTATATAAGCCAAATTTATATAAAAGCGATTCCCACAAAATGTATGTGCCTCAATCTGATTGGCTGTTGAAATATCATGATAGAAGCTCCTGGATCTAGCCTCTTATCAGCGGGTCGTGTGCATAATTTGTTATTGTCGCCTTGACCAACCAAAACTGGTTTTCTGCTTGCTATAGAGTGACCAGGTATAAAAGAATGTTTCAATGCGCACGCGCACCAAAGTAGGGGAGAGTATTTCCAGCTCTCTTGTCTGTCGACTGCTAGTCTTTCTTCGGCGCATGTGCGTCAGGTAGGGGAAGTGTCTCTCTCTCTCTTTCTCGCTACTACTTGCTTCGTTGTCCTTGTCGCTAGACCTTCCGAAGTCGTGTATGGATAGGGAAGCTCTTCAGCAGCTACGTAATGCGAGCCCCGCCTCCAACAGTCTTTTCTACCTGGTACCTCTATAATATGAAGCCTCGTTCAATTTCCAGCCTCGAATGATCTGACTCTTCCTTAGTTAAAATCTCATTCACCAGAATATTTCCAAATAATAATTCCATAAAATGCTCCAAAATTTTTCTAAATAGTTTCAATATGCATTATTTACTTCCCAAAATGCATACATAAATGTTAAATTGTTTTAATTCCAAATTTCCAATTATTCTCTCCCATGGTTCACAAGTCGGTTCGAACCTCGGCTTAGTCAAAGTCTTAAGCTGGGCTGAATTCGAGTTCACTACCTAATGCATGGAATTTCACGAAACTTTGTGGGAATGTCACCCAAACAAAAGTAGAGATATCACAAACATTTGTTTCATATACAATTAATAGTTTTTCCAAAATATTTTTTAAGATTATTATTTTTTTAAAATTTTTAAATCCATTTTTTTCATAGATTTCAAATGACATGGTAATGGAAATTTGGAATTAGGTAGATAATACTTCTTTAAAAAACACTACGTATCGATTTTTCTGTAAATAATTTATATAATGAGATATTATATTACTAAATTTGTGTTGTTTTTTTTTTTTTTGTTCAAGAAGTTTGGACTTTTAAATCCCTACTACTGGGAAGAATTCTGCAATCAAGAATTCCATACGCAGGTTTTCAAACATAGTTGTGATACATATACTATATAAATTTTGTTACATTTGGCAGAATATTATGGGAGAAAATGGGATTTAAATGTAAAATTACAATTGGCGAGAAAATTAAAGCAAAGTTCAAGTGACGTTATCTTCCTTCTGTACTGTACCCGTTCGTCCTGGGGATGCGATGACCCATCTGCTATTACATCGCATTCCTGGATTTCCAGGACAGAGCGGAGTTAAATGAACACCTAGTCAAATAAGGAATGTGTCGGAAATTCAGTTGAAATATCTCAAAAGCAGAGGGTAACACGAGATAAAGTATCTCCAGGGTCGTTACGGGTTTACATTTAATTTAAAAAAAATGCAAATATAAATGGGCGCCATCAACTGAATCCCTAGCAAACCACCTCCTTCCCGCTTAAGCCTTAATTAAGACAAGGAAAGAAAAAGGAAAATCACATCATCATCAGATCACAACTAAGATAAAAACAAATTTGTTCAACTTTGATAGTCAGACAGACATATTAAACACTCATCCTACCTAAGAGCATGGTCGAATGCCAAGTTAAATTGTCATTGTCCAGAAAATCGAACCATCTCCATTCTACTCAAAGTGTATTTAATCCACATAAAATAGGAAAAATTTCTAAAGTTCTTTTGGGTTCTCAGGATCACCGTAGCACTATGTCTTTGCGTCACTGACATTCGTGATAACCGAGACCTAACTTCTCTTTAAATTAACATCATGAATGTGGATGTAAAAAATATTATTAATCTGTCTAAACACACACATTATAATCACATATTTTAAATATCACATAATTTATGGCTTGCATGGCATTATTCAAATGCTGAATATGTTAGTAAAATGCTCCTAAACATCGAATAAGTAATTTACACTATTTACACTGTCATTAATCATTGCTTGTTTTGTGAATCACAGAAAATCCACTATTCATTGGTTATAATCATCATCATCATCAATATTAATTGTTTAATTCATCAACACAAGTTGCAATTCTTCAAACCATTTCTCGATTAAATTTATTTAAATACATTTAAATTTATTAATCATCAGCTTCTTTATTTAATTATCACCTTCCAATTCAGTTATTCATCATCTATCTAATCATCTATTAATTTATTTAAGTCAGCTTATTAATTCAATCTTTAATTCATCCATTTATTTAATTCATTGATCTATTCCAAAATTTAATTTATCAACTTATTTAAATTTTATTCATCTGGTTATTTAGATTTTTATTATTTCATCTAGTCATTCTGATTTTTATTTCATTAGGTCAGATCATTAATATGCCTAATTTTCAGATTATTATTTCATTAATTATTATTATCAGAAAATCTCGTATTATCAACATTATTTATTTGTTTAATTTCCTAACAAATTGTTTAATATGGGTTATAGAACGTTGTCTTACAGTTTTATCACTTTCAAGTTATATCTCGTATTTAATTATCATGCCAAAAAATATTATTGCCTTCACAAATTCACGTTGGATCTCACTATCACAACTACATTATATATTTTCACTTCATCAAATATCACATTTGAATACCACAATTATTCCACAAAACTCCATAAATATTCAGCGCACAGCATGAATCTCAAAAATAATGCTAGACTGGGTTCGACAACCTCATGTCTGCTTCAAAATACATTAGCAATATTGCAACTTCCACTTGGCAACTTCCACAAAATGCCTATCACAAACTTCACTTAATCACGTTGCATGATCTACAAAAATACATAACTGGCTTCAAATTATCAACGCACACAATCTCCAATAACTGTAATTAATCTGATCACATCTAGACAACTTCTTAAACAATTAGGAAAAATATTACCTTAGTAATCGTAATCAAATTCAAAATCTGCTTTCAAATAGCATAAATTCTCTTAAAATTCTCATAATTCACTTCACAGAAAAACACCAATGTGTTATAATTTCTCACATCAAAATATGCAATACTGATCTGCCTTAAAATAAATCTGACCATTAATGATTCATCTTATAAGATTCAACTACTGTAAATCCTTCTCAAAGGTATCAAATTCAATCATAAAAATTATCAAAAGCATCAGCTGTATCAGCTGTTAAATTGAAAGTACTCTCAAATGAGTATAGCAACAAAATATTAGATTGGCAAACAAGAATTACAAAATGTAACCCTGCTGACATGTATTTTTAATTTATTTAATAAAATTCGACTGATATGTGACTAGTAGTTTCTTGTTTGATCCTCTTACAATCTCAAGTACACTCGGATGATAAAAATGAGTTCCTCAATGGCAAGTAAGATGAGTAACCACCACACGATCGTATAAATACGAAAGGCCTTGCCCCGTCGTCTAACATGATAATGCCCTGAACGATGGGTAAAGATGTGTACCACCACGCAATCGTATAAATACGAAAGGCCCCATCTCGTTGTCTCATGAGTGAATATACCAGATTGGAATCAACAAGTCTCTAGTTGTCACATAAAAGCGATATTCATTCACTTGAGTGAATAACATCTTAATATCTCCAAACAATCCAATGGAAAAAATCCCTACTGATGAATAATACACACTCGCTAGTATGCAATGAACTGACGAAGTAATTTAAATAATCCAATTGCAGATCACGAGTTCGAAATACTCGTCACAAAAAAAATAACTATCCAGGAAAACCATCCTTACTGGAAAAATTGTCTAAAAGACCAAACATCTGCTTAATAAAGCCAACCAATGGTGAGAATTTCGTATAATGGTGCCTGCCATATCATATGGTAACGCCATATTCTAGCAAAACTCGGACAAATAATGTTTAAGCCATGTCTAAATAATCGTATAACTCCTACTAGAAAATATTTACATGTATGCCCAGTGTTCATGAAAATATCATATTAGAAAGTCATAACTCTTACAGTACCTTCTCATATCAGCTGTTATTATATTTCAAAGATCGTCGATTATTCTCATGTGTAATAAATTTCTCGAAAGATCGACGTGAATATCGTTTCACCCACGCAATAACGATCGCCTCCATATCCCAAGTGAATCGGCTGTTAGACCTCCTCTTCTTCAGGAATCGAATCCATCGCTCCGTGGTGCCATCGCGTCTCTGTCTTCGTTTACTCCGACATGATGAACTGCATGTTATCCATAGCGGATACCGTCCAAAATCTTACGTAAAAGTTCATAAAAGCAGCGTACCCCATATTCTTCTTTGATGTTACGCCACTGTCCAATATAATGTTCGGTTTGCTTGTTAAAAGTTCAATCTCCACAGCGGTTAAGTCTCACTTGCAGAAAATAAATTTTATTTATGAGAGTGTATAAGTTTTTGAAACACCCTGTAGCTGTGTTCGTACTCGGTATTTTGTGATAATTCATGAAAAAGAATTCTATTAATGCACGTGCCAATGACCATAAGTGCATATAATTGTAACAGTTCGTTTGCTTAAAAGCGTTAATGTTGTTTGGACCCCATGGTCGCTCTACATATTCCGTTATGAAATGCATAGTCGTAATGTAATTTGAATATCTAAGTTCATAATTGCAGTATATTGTAACTATCTGCCTGCACAATTCTATTACTGAATACAAGTCCCAACTCAATGTTGTAACTGAATGTTGAAATGAAGTTCAGCTTCTTTAATGTTGCCTGCGTATAAAAGTCGGAACTAGCCCGCTCTGATCTACTGCACTGTTCCAGAATGAACTATGCTTAAAGCCGGCCTCGCCATGCCGCTTTGCTATACTGTTCTGTGTTATAAAATGCATCTCGAAATAAAGTTCTCAAACTCGTATTACAATGCTGTTCTGAACCCCGGCCTTTCTCCTCCGTACACGGCCCGTCCAGCCTGCCGCGTAACCGGTCCTCTCGCCGTCTGCCCTGCGTTGCTCGCCTTGGCTCACTGACCTACTTCCGCTCTCTGCTTGGTTAAGTAATACTGTCGCCTTCGCTTTACGTAACAAGTGTTGTTCACCGCTCGATTTTACCGTACGCTCTGCGCATGTGTACCACTCAGCTCGCTGGCTGAACTCGACTGACTTCTCTAAACTGCATTGACCAGCTCCTACCTGGCGCGGTCACGTGATTCTCCCCCACTTTCTACGGTCGTGCGTCACAAATATAATCTCGACCACCTTCATCTCGGCTATTAAGTTATACAATAACTTAAGGGATTATCTGTCTTTCTTCAAGTTATTATCTTATATAATGCTTGTTATTTCTTCTCTTCTGAGATGATTAAATATACTGTTCCATTTAGATCTTAATAAAACTGCAATATTCCTCCCATAATTCCATCTACTTGACTGGCAGTGCCTTCTTGATCCTTGGCCTTCTGGTGTATTCTTGGAATACACGGTACGTGAGAATCCAATTTTTAATGCTCTTTGCATGTTCATTCCTTCCTCTTTGCCAAACACCAACAGTGATCTTCTATTTTCTCTGTGTTGACCAGGTCTCTTATATCTTTTATGAGTCTGTTCTAGATATATATCCGCTGTGACCCACCTAGCGTTATCTCGCAGCGAATCTCTGAAGCTCCTCTATTCTTCCTGGTGCAAGAGGATTCACTTATCCATCTGGCCACCAGATCTTGTTACCATCGCCAGCTATTTTCTCCTTGAGCAAGAGGACTACGTCTACTTTTTCACTCACCATGCTGCGCTAGTATCGCCTGTTATCAACTCTTTGAAGACCAGCTCATCAAGAGAAAATCATCATTTTTTGTTATAACGTTGGCAATGTTTATATGTTCTCCTTTTGTCTCCTACCCCCCACTCTTTTCCCCTTCCTTAGACCCTCCGTGCTCCGATGAGCAGGTCTCAATTCTGAGTCGGCAGTTGACTCGATCAGTCAGGGCTCAACTAGAGCCAGTCTCCTCAACCCAAGAGGCAAACTCTCTTCTACGCCATGTTGGCAAAGTAGTTATCGTCAACATGAAATCAAGATAAGTACCGTCTTAAAGTTTTAACCTCATCTTCATGGTTTTAACTTTCACGTGCTTTTAACGACACTTTTATAGACAGTGTGAGATTATTTATTTTGGGGCAAAAATCATTCTTCGTGGGATTTGCCATGTTGAGCTTTTGTTCGTATAAGCCAACCTTACAAAAAAAGAGCTTTCTTAAGCTATTCAAATGAGAAATCCTCTCACTACGTGGGATATTATCTAATACCCGCTGTCTATAATTCGACAAGCTAGTTCCGCCGTTGGATTTTCTTGACCCCATTTTTCTATAAAGATCGTTCTGGAACCTTCCAGATTCTGTACTTGATCTACAAGTCCTGTCGTCATGTATTTTTCCTCACTCGTGAGAATACTATTTAAAATTGAAGAATCTCATTTCTGAATTAAAAGCTTAATAGCTAACTTTCTTCCACCGCTGGAACCGCTGGAATGTTCTATGGCACATTTAATTTTAACTCCCAACTTTCTCAAGAAATAGACTCTCGCCTATCTAGTGCAATCAGTTATTTTCCTGATTGCAATTACTTTCTTTCTCATAAACTTTTGTGTTTCTACAGTGAACTTTGCATCCATCTTTACAGACTATAGTGATAACCAGTGCTTGCTCCACTTTTCTACCGCGTCGCGATCGTCCGTTTGTATTAAATACGGCCATGAACATTGATCCTATATCTCAATGATCTTTCCTCAACCTTCTACTAACAACCCATATTAATAAAATTGTAACTTTTCTATAAGGTGTCACTCTCGAAGTGCCCTTCCATTTTTCTTGTTTAACATTAATTAATTACTGTGTAACTACGTGTTTTAAACACGATTTAAACTTACATTGTTTCTTCCCTATAATCAGGGAAAACAATTCTTTCAACTCTTGCGTGAGTTGTTTCTAGGTGTCACGAATTGGAAACTGCCCCATTTTGGCTCGTGATTCCTACTTAAACGTGGGAAGTCTAGAACCTTCCTTTTGACATTTTCTTCAGGTTTCACCGTAAGTGACCTGACCTCCTTTGTATAATTGTAATAGAAGCAATTCAGCATAAACATAAGAAGTAATAGGAACTTCTTCTTCATTTACTCGCTTCCTTTTTTTGTTATTTTCGAAGTTGTAACTTCCTCTAAAATAATTACTTGTAAATTCCTTAAAGTACACTCCTTGTACTCAACTTGATGTTTAAACTTTAAGCATTTTATTTGTCTTTTTTGAATCTTACTAAGATTTTAATATGTATAAGGTTTGTAACCTCATAAGTTGTTAATTGCCTGGAGCAACCATTTAATGTGAGGAGGTCTGCGACCCCATTTGTTAAAAAGTTTAAACGAACTATGTTTGTCAAAAATATATTACATACTTGTTAATTTCCTTAAACTTCTTTGAATTGTTAAATAAATTAAGCGTTTCTTTTTGCTTTTTCATTTTTCTAATGCAAAGTTTAGGCAAAATCCTGTCTTCCTTGGCTCTCCCTACTCAATGCCATCAAAACCATTAATAGGGCTTTCACCACTCGTTGCATTTGAGCAAGAACTCTTAGTAAAGATTCTTTTAGCTTTAATAGCTAATTCTAATTGGCCAGTAAGGCAAGTAAAGCTCGCTACGCCAGCTACCTGCTTGTGGAGATCCTCTCCGAAAACTTATGGTCAGTTTTCCAAAAGATAAGTGTTTCTTTTTGTCTAAACTTTTAGCCGACTCCTCGCTGAGTAAAAGCTTAGCTATTTCTAAATGCAACCATTGGTTCATTCAACAAAATTACTCCCCAGGGTATAATCTTTCATCATTCTCCTTCTTGGAAGCACTTGGTCGCCTTTTCAGAAACTCAATAACTTTGAAAATTGGAAATACCAAACCTGATTTAAACTATTGGCATTCTTCGAATTATCTTGAAAAAACGAATTTCTTTGAACAAACATACAACAAATTTGTTACTCTCAGTCTTGCCAGACCATCACTCTTCCCCATAGTAGTGTTATACATGCTTGAGAGGGATTATACTAGAGCCACTCTCTTGCAAACCGCCCAAGTTCTAGCTGTGTTTCCAGTCAGCTTAGACCAAGCCCTTACTCATTTTAGGTATCCGAGAGCGGATTTGCGGTGGCAACCGCCTCTAAGTGTGTTTAAGGTTAAACTTATAAATTTTGTGGGACTCTCCTCCTATTTTTCTATCCTTTTTCCTCAATCCAAAATCTACTTCCTTCTCTTAATCATCTTCCCTTGGTGGGTGGGTTATTCCTCAGCCAATAATCTACCCACCTTCTACGTCATTTTCTAGCATTCCTCTCGACTCGATGTGAGCGCAATCTTTACAACTTTTCCCATAAATCTCAACTACGGCTTAATGTCAGCTGGCGTAGCCGATAGCCTCAACTGGGTATCGGGTACATCTCTCCCGTACATCTCCCTTTTTTATCAGGCTTGAGAAAAAAATACACTCTCAGGCATTCTATACACAACATATGTACACGATAGCTCTATAATCCTCTTATTCAACATAACGATACTTTCTAATGCTAGCTGCGTTAAAAGTCCCCACAACTTCATTAGTATCCATTCCCTCGATGTACTATATCTCCTTAAATTAGATCCTCTTCTTTGACTTGCTACGTTTCAACAATGATGATTGATTTCCAATGATTAGTATTCTGATTCTGCATTACTTTGTCGTTTATTTCTTCCTTCACCACTCGTGCTTGCTCGATTAACATCTCTAGTTATCTCTTCGGGTGGTGCACTAGGCTGTCTACTTTCTTGCCTTGATCTCCCATATTCTCGATTGTCTTGTCTTTCATTTGGATCATTTATTCTGCTATCCTGCCTATCGTTCTGATTAGACTGCTGACCTTGGTTCCAGTTGTATCGACCTCGATATCTATTATTGTACCTATTCCTATTCTGGTATCTGGAATTCTGGTCATAGTTCCTGTATCTACTGTTTCTTGCGTCCTGATCGTATGGCCTCTCATATGGTCCTCGATATCGATCATTCCCGCGAACGTTGTGAATATTACTTCTATTCCCTTCGTTCCTTCTGTTTCCCCAGGAATCTCTTCTATCAGTCTGTGCTGCGTTATCGACAACTACCGCATTCACCTCTTGCGTGTTTCGATTCTCGTTCCGTGCAGTTCTGGGTGTGATTTGAGCGCTTGTGTAATCTAATCGTCGTAAGATATCGTCATAGTGCTCAAGTGTGTTCGCTCCCGATGCTATGAGTGATCGTTGTACCTCAATTGGCAACTGTCTTGCAAAAGCTCTTCTTCTGGCAATGGAGGAATCAAAAACTGCAACTTAGCCAATTTCGAAGTAAAGTAATTAACATAATGCGTTTGATGTGACGTAGAGTAACGCTTCGAATACATTTCTGTTCTTACGTTCAGCTGATCCTCTGCACTCCAAAATCTCCTTAAGAATGCTATGGCAAATTGTTCCATATTCGCAAAATTGCTCCTGAATGCGCGAAACCAAGTTAACGCAGGCCCATCTAAGGCGCGTTCGACTATCGTTAGTTCCCTTTCCTTGGCTACTCTATGTTCCGCCATGTAATCGCGAATATCCCTCAGAAATTCAACTGGTGTGACTCCTGTGTTTCCTGAAAACTTCCTTGGTTTGTCGTCCAAATTTCTGATGATGGTCACTGGACCTGAGTATCGTTCACTCGTACCAAACGTACTCCTATTCGAATTCGGATTATCTTGAGGGGTTGAACTAGCCCTTTCGAATGTTACATTCTGTTGCGTTTGACGGTCTTCTCCCACGCTAACCTCTTGACTGTTCATACTGCGGTCTATCGGTGTCTGATTCATCGATACCTCCCCCGTTCTAACATTTTGACTTGTGAAACTATTTATTATAGATTCTAGTTTAGTCATTCTATCTTCTGTTCTTTTTTCTACGGTCTTGACCTGAGTTTCCAAATTATCTAACGACGTAACATTCTGCGTTCTGTTACTCTCTTCTAAATCGTTCTTTAATTTGTCTATCTTGTCTTCGCATGTAGTCTTTACTGACGCGACTTGTTCCTTTAACTGATCAACATCTGTCCTAAACTGAGTTGAATCTATCTTCATCGCTTCCTTATTCTCAGTAAATCTCGCTTCCAAGTTCGCCATACCTGCGATTAATTTCTCATCCAACCCTGCACGTTTTTCTTTTGCTTCGGCATCGACCTCACTATACCGTTCTTCCACTATTGCACCGACTCTATTTTTGAATAAAGCTAAGTTTTCATTAACTTTCTGCTCTATATCATCATCAATTTTCCTAATGTCCATCTGCAATTGGTTTTCTAAGGATTTCAAGTTAGAATTAACCTCTCCTAAGACTTCCTCTTTAACGGTCCCAATTACTGACTTTAAACCTTTGATTTCATTACCGAGATTCATTTCTAGACCTTTGATTTTAGTTTCGAAAGATACTTCAGTAGACCACTCTCGTATTTTGCCTACATCTGCCACTAAACCATCAATGTCGAATCTCAACTTCGATACATCCGATTTAATGTCTTTCTGAATAGACATAACATCTGTTCTTAAATTAAGAATATTTTCTTCTTCTCTAATTTCTAAATCAATAATATTCTTCCTTAACATTTGCACATTTTCCTCTCCTTTCATTTCTACTGCTTTTATATCTAATTGTAAAGCCTTAAATATTTCATCATTCTTTAATGTTAATCTATTCTCCAAACTAGTTAAATTGTTTTTCAACTCTGTGTTATTTTCTTCACTACGAGCTTGTAATCTAGTTTCTAATAATTTAAAACTATCCTTCAAGTTAGCTTCATTAGCTTTCAAATTGCTTTCAGTACTGGTCTGTAATCTGGTCTCTAATGACTTTAAATTTTCTTCATTGCTAGCCTGTAATGATTTCAATTCATCTTTACTATTTGACTGTAACCTAGCCTCTAATGACTTTAAATTATCTTCATTACTAGTCTGTAATAATTTCAAATCTTCCCTATTACTAGTCTGTAAAGCTTCCACATTTTCTTTACATCTAGCTTCTAACCTAGCTTCTGACTCATTTATCTGCTCTTTAACTTCTGTTTCCATTTTAGAAAAAGTTACGGCAATACTAGACATGCCATTCTGTAACTCTCCTAACACCTTAGCTAAATCTTCCGGTAACATAATTATATCTTTCAATAAACGTTTTATTCAGAGACGTTAGACAACAACACATCACAATGTATCAATTCCTGCATTCACTTGGGTATAAGAAAAATGACTTATAACTAATCATGATATAATACTAATATGATTAACATGATCACTGGAATGGGCATACAAGTATATTGTCTGACTAAGTTTAATAAATTTTATAACACCATTAAATGAAATTGAGATCAATCTCTCCGTAATCTAAATCTGATGTGATTCCATAGAATAAACAAAATCGAAGCCCCACAGATGGGTAAAGCCAATTCTCCCTCTCTGTCTGTACCCGTTCGTCCTGGGGAGGCGATGACCCATCTGCTATTACATCGCATTCCTGGATTTCCAGGACAGAGCGGAGTTAAATGAACACCTAGTCAAATAAGGAATGTGTCGGAAATTCAGTTGAAATATCTCAAAAGCAGAGGGTAACACGAGATAAAGTATCTCCAGGGTCGTTACGGGTTTACATTTAATTTAAAAAAAATGCAAATATAAATGGGCGCCATCAACTGAATCCCTAGCAAACCACATCCTCCCTGGTTAAGCCTTAATTAAGACAAGGAAAGAAAAAGGAAAATCACATCATCATCAGATCACAACTAAGATAAAAAGAAATTTATTCAACTTTGATAGTCAGACAGACATATTAAACACTCATCCTACCTAAGAGCATGGTCGAATGCCAACGTTAAATTGTCATTGTCCATAAAATCGAACCATCTCCATTCTACTCAAAGTGTATTTAATCCACATAAAATAGGAAAAATTTCTAAAGTTCTCTTGGGTTCTCAGGATCACCGTAGCACTATGTCTTTGCGTCACTGACATTTGTGATAACCGAGACCTAACTTCTCTTTAAATTAACATCATGAATGTGGATGTAAAAATATTATTAATCTGTCTAAACACACATATTATAATCACATATTTTAAATATCACATAATTTATGGCTTGCATGGCATTATTCAAATGCTGAATATGTTAGTAAAATGCTCCTAAACATCGAATAAGTAATTTACACTATTTACACTGTCATTAATCATTGCTTGTTTTGTGAATCACAGAAAATCCACTATTCATTGGTTATAATCATCATCATCATCATCAATATTAATTGTTTAATTCATCAACACAAGTTGCAATTCTTCAAATCATTTCTCGATTAAATTTATTTAAATACATTTAAATTTATTAATCATCAGCTTCTTTATTTAATTATCACCTTCCAATTCAGTTATTCATCATCTATCTAATCATCTATTAATTTATTTAAGTCAGCTTATTTATTCAATCTTTAATTCATCCATTTATTTAATTCATTGATCTATTCCAAAATTTAATTTATCAACTTATTTAAATTTTATTCATCTGGTTATTTAGATTTTTATTATTTCATCTAGTCATTCTGATTTTTATTTCATTAGGTCAGATCATTAATATACTTAATTTTCAGATTATTATTTCATTAATTATTATTATCAGAAAATCTCGTATTATCAACATTATGTATTTGTTTAATTTCCTAACAAATTGTTTAATATGGGTTATAGAACGTTGTCTTACAGTTTTATCACTTCCAAGTTATATCTCGTATTTAATTATCATGCCAAAAAATATTATTGCCTTCACAAATTCACGTTGGATCTCACTATCACAACTACATTATATATTTTCACTTCATCAAATATCACATTTGAATACCACAATTATTCCACAAAACTCCATAAATATTCAGCGCACAGCATGAATCTCAAAAATAATGCTAGACTGGGTTCGACAACCTCATGTCTGCTTCAAAATACATTAGCAATATTGCAACTTCCACTTGGCAACTTCCACAAAATGCCTATCACAAACTTCACTTAATCACGTTGCATGATCTACAAAAATACATAACTGGCTTCAAATTATCAACGCACACAATCTCCAATAACTGTAATTAATCAGATCACATCTAGACAACTTCTTAAACAACTAGGAAAAATATTACCTTAGTAATCGTAATCAAATTCAAAATCTGCTTTCAAATAGCATAAATTCTCTTAAAATTCTCATAATTCACTTCACAGAAAAACACCAATGTGTTATAATTTCTCACATCAAAATATGCAATACTGATCTGCATTAAAATAAATCTGACCATTAATGATTCATCTTATAAGATTCAACTACTTTAAATTCTTCTCAAAGGTATCAAATTCAATCATAAAAATTATCAAAAGCATCAGCTGTATCAGCTGTTAAATTGAAAGTACTCTCAAATGAGTATAGCAACAAAATATTAGATTGGCAAACAAGAATTACAAAATGTAACCCTGCTGACATGTATTTTTAATTTATTTAATAAAATTCGACTGATATGTGACTAGTAGTTTCTTGTTTGATCCTCTTACAATCTCAAGTACACTCGGATGATAAAAATGAGTTCCTCAATGGCAAGTAAGATGAGTAACCACCACACGATCGTATAAATACGAAAGGCCTTGCCCCGTCGTCTAACATGATAATGCCCTGAACGATGGGTAAAGATGTGTACCACCACGCAATCGTATAAATACGAAAGGCCCCATCTCGTTGTCTCATGAGTGAATATACCAGATTGGAATCAACAAGTCTCTAGTTGTCACATAAAAGCGATATTCATTCACTTGAGTGAATAACATCTTAATATCTCCAAACAATCCAATGGAAAAAATCCCTACTGATGAATAATACACACTCGCTAGTATGCAATGAACTGACGAAGTAATTTAAATAATCCAATTGCAGATCACGAGTTCGAAATACTCGTCACAAAAAAATAACTATCCAGGAAAACCATCCTTACTGGAAAAATTGTCTAAAAGACCAAACATCTGCTTAATAAAGCCAACCAATGGTGAGAATTTCGTATAATGGTGCCTGCCATATCATATGGTAACGCCATATTCTAGCAAAACTCGGACAAATAATGTTTAAGCCATGTCTAAATAATCGTATAACTCCTACTAGAAAATATTTACATGTATGCCCAGTGTTCATGAAAATATCATATTAGAAAGTCATAACTCTTACAGTACCTTCTCATATCAGCTGTTATTATATTTCAAAGATCGTCGATTATTCTCATGTGTAATAAATTTCTCGAAAGATCGACGTGAATATTGTTTCACCCACGAAATAACGATCGCCTCCATATCCCAAGTGAATCAGCTGTTAGACCTCCTCTTCTTCAGGAATCGAATCCATCGCTCCGTGGTGCCATCGCGTCTCTGTCTTCGTTTACTCCGACATGATGAACTGCATGTTATCCATAGCGGATACCGTCCAAAATCTTACGTAAAAGTTCATAAAAGCAGCGTACCCCATATTCTTCTTTGATGTTACGCCACTGTCCCATATAATGTTCGGTTTGCTTGTTAAAAGTTCAATCTCCACAGCGGTTAAGTCTCACTTGCAGAAAATAAATTTTATTTATGAGAGTGTATAAGTTTTTGAAACACCCTGTAGCTGTGTTCGTACTCGGTATTTTGTGATAATTCATGAAAAAGAATTCTATTAATGCACGTGCCAATGACCATAAGTGCATATAATTGTAACAGTTCGTTTGCCTAAAAGCGTTAATGTTGTTTGGACCCCATGGTCGCTCTACATATTCCGTTATGAAATGCATAGTCGTAATGTAATTTGAATATCTAAGTTCATAATTGCAGTATATTGTAACTATCTGCCTGCACAATTCTATTACTGAATACAAGTCCCAACTCAATGTTGTAACTGAATGTTGAAATGAAGTTCAGCTTCTTTAATGTTGCCTGCGTATAAAAGTCGGAACTAGCCCGCTCTGATCTACTGCACTGTTCCAGAATGAACTATGCTTAAAGCCGGCCTCGCCATGCCGCTTTGCTATACTGTTCTGTGTTATAAAATGCATCTCGAAATAAAGTTCTCAAACTCGTATTACAATGCTGTTCTGAACCCCGGCCTTTCTCCTCCGTACACGGCCCGTCCAGCCTGCCGCGTAACCGGTCCTCTCGCCGTCTGCCCTGCGTTGCTCGCCTTGGCTCACTGACCTACTTCCGCTCTCTGCTTGGTTAAGTAATACTGTCGCCTTCGCTTTACGTAACAAGTGTTGTTCACCGCTCGATTTTACCGTACGCTCTGCGCATGTGTACCACTCAGCTCGCTGGCTGAACTCGACTGACTTCTCTAAACTGCATTGACCAGCTCCTACCTGGCGCGGTCACGTGATTCTCCCCCACTTTCTACGGTCGTGCGTCACAAATATAATCTCGACCACCTTCATCTCGGCTATTAAGTTATACAATAACTTAAGGGATTATCTGTCTTTCTTCAAGTTATTATCTTATATAATGCTTGTTATTTCTTCTCTTCTGAGATGATTAAATATACTGTTCCATTTAGATCTTAATAAAACTGCAATATTCCTCCCATAATTCCATCTACTTGACTGGCAGTGCCTTCTTGATCCTTGGCCTTCTACGTCATTTTCTAGCATTCATCTCGACTCGATGTGAGCGCTATCTTTACAACTTTCCCCATAAATCTCAACTACGGCTTAATGTCAGTTGGCGTAGCCGATAGCCTCAACTGGGTATCGGGTACAGTACCTAATGATGGAATTTCACGAAACTTGGTGGGAATGTCACCCGAACAAAAGTAGAGATATCACGAACATTTGTTTCATATACAATTGATAGTTTTTCCAAAATATGTTTTTTTGATTTATTTATTTATTTTGGAATTTTTAATTCCATTTTTCTCATAGATTTCAAATGACATGTTAATGGAAATTTGGAATTAGGTAGATAATACTTCTTTCAAAAACACTACGTATCGATTTTTCTGTACATAATTTATATAATGAGATATTATAGTACTATATTTGTGTAATTTTTTTGTTCAAAAATTTTGGACTTTTAAATCCCTACTACTGGTGTAACCGTACATACTTCTTTCTGGGATATCGGGGCGTGGTTGTTATTTCACAATTAGGGAGTTTACTTTTAAAAATAACATCTTTCTCCATTTTATTCTTCTAGTATTTAACACAAAGCAACAATCACTAACACTTCTCGGGATCTTTTCACACAAAACCTTATCTACTTCCAAGACCAAAAACACACTAATCATCTCAACAGATACTAACATGGAACAATACCCTATCTCCAAAGATAAAACGGACAGATATTCACTAATAATTAAATCCCCCAGTACGGACACCCAACAAAAACATTCAAATATATATATAAACAAAATAGCATAAAAAAGGAATATAGAAAGGAAACTTCATTGGCAAGGCCACATGCCATGCCATACAGACATTCAAACAGCACTCTCAGAAGGCGCTATTTTCTAACCTAAAACGGCTGAGCTTTGTAACCAATATGTTACAATCGCAGCTCTATGTGATTCTCACGTGAGAAGCACGTGAGGATCACATACATTTAAAATACACAAATGAAAATAATACATTTTTCTTCTCCTGCCTCCACGCCTGCTTCGTCATCTGTATTTCTTGCGTCTCCCACGCCTTCCTCCTCGTCGTCTTCTACGATGCCTCCTGCCTCCCTGTCTCCTGTATTCCAAACCTCTCTTTTTCTTCTTCCTTTGGTCTGTCTCCTCTGATTCAGTACCATATGTTTCTTTCTTTTTCTTCTCTTGGTCTGTCTCCTCTGATTTAATATCATATTTTCCTTTCTTCTTCTTCTTCTTCTTCTTCTTCCTTTGGTCTGATCCTTCACTCTCTTATCTTCCTTTACCTGACATCTCATCTTCTTCCTACTCCTTCTCTATGCTTTCCAACTCATTCTTTTATCTATTCTCCTAGTCCTCTTTGTCTTCATTCTCAACCACTTCTCTCTTCTTCCTTTCCACATTTTCCACCTCTTCCTCGTCTGTCTTGTCTTACTCAACAGTTCCTTTCTCTTCTTCCACTTTGTTTTCCCCTGTTTCTTCTTCACCTTATCTTCTTCTAGTATGTTGTCTTCTCCATGGCTCACTCTTGCACGTTCATCCTCATCTTTAGCCTCTTTTTCTTGATTGCCACTGTCTTCATTACCAACCTCATCTGATTCTCCTTTCTCTTCAGTTTCTTCCATTTTACCTACTCCGTTATCCACTTCTCCTTTCTCTTGTACCTTTCCCTTTCTTTCACCTGCCTCCTTTCCTTCAGTTTCTTCCATATCACCTGCTTCCTCACGCCCCCCACATCGCTAATAATTTTCTTGCTTTCCTTCAAGTGAATCACTTATCTCATTCACTTCCTCCTCTTTTATCTTATCCTCCAGTTCTTCCTCCTCTACAGCCACTTTCCAGGATTCCAACTCCATACTACTATTAAGTACAGACTTATGGTCCTGTACTTATTTGCTTAACTCCTCAATCTTAACATTAATTGCTTCTGCCTGTTTCTTTACTGCTTCGTTTACGTACAACTTTACAGATTCTACCTGCTTACCTATAGATTCTATTTGCACTTTCATATACTCTCCTTGCTGCCTAACTTCTACTATCTCCTTACTCATACTCTCTTTCACTGACTCTATTTTTGTACTTAAAGACTCTCTTACTGATCCTAAAGACTCTTCCATACCGGTGAATTTACTTAGTAGCATTTGGATCAAACTATCGTTCATAACCCCCATTCGTTCCCCTCGTTGGTGTGTCATTTTGTAATTTTTCTAACTTCCCTTTATCGTTCCCCACGTTGGGCGCCATAATTGTAACCGTACATACTTCTTTCTGGGTTATCGGGGCGTGGTTGTTATTTCACAATAAGGGAGTTTTCTTTTAAAAATAACATCTTTCTCCATTTTATTCTTCTAGTATTTAACACAAAGCATCAATCACTAACACTTCTCGGGATCTTTTCACACAAAACCTTATCTACTTCCAAGACCAAAAACACACTAATCATCTCAACAGATACTAACATGGAACAATACCCTATCTCCAAAGATAAAACGGACAGATATTCACTAATAATTAAATCCCCCAGTACGGACACCCAACAAAAACAGTCAAAAATATATATAAAAACAAAATAGCATCAAAAAAGGAATATAGAAAGGAAACTTCATTGGCAAGGCCACCTGCCATGCCATACAGAGATGCAAACAGCACTCTCAGAATGCGCTATTAGCTTTGTAACCAATATGTTACACTGGGAAGAATTCTGCAATCAAGAATTCCATACGCAGGTTTCCTAATATAGCTGTGATACATATACCATACAAATTTTGTTACATTTGGCAGAATATCATGGGAGAAAAATGGGATTTAAATGGAAAATTACAATTGGCGGGAAAATTAAAGCAAAGTTCAAGAGACGTTATCTTCCTGATCCATTACCTAGAAGTCACCAGAACCATATATTTTTCCTTCCTTTTGTTTCTTAGCAGCTTCTGTACGAATATTGGTAATTCTGGAAGCTTGTCTAGTATCTTGATACACAACTACAAGAGGTTACATGCGCGCGAACTCCACAAAAGTAAACAGACTGGCTACCGCCACAGAACTCACAAGAAACTTATAGTTGTCGGCATTATTGTAGTGACATCAGGAATACTAATACAAGCATACAATGTTGCTCAATAACAGTAGAGTCAAGTACTGAAATATTAGTCCTTTGCAGGCTTTATAAATTCATTCAGAAACATGGTAGATCTTACAGCTCGATTCTGTAGAAATATGTGCTGGAGGGGGCGGGGTGGCTGTTGGCCCATCCTCGAAATTCGTAATTGCAAAGAACACGGATATTTTATTGAATTGATTGAATGAAAACATGACAATGACATCATAAATAATCTAACAAGCAGTTCAGGAGATGCCATGCCCATTTCTGCTGTGTGCAGACTGACAAACAAAGCATTATTAAACAATGTTACAACATTCTTAGTAATCGAAGTATTCTTAACGATCAAGACATTCTTAACAATCGAAATATACCTGACAATCGAAATATATATTACAATTGGAATCTTCCTTTCCACTCAAAACATTCTGTTACGATCGAAGCATTCATTTACAATCGAAACAATCTTTTTCAATCGAAGCATTCCCTTCATAAAACAATTTCGTTTGGAAGTGAGCATGTTAAAACGTTGCATGCAAAAATACAAAACGAAATTTCCAAAATCAAAAACGAATGAAATTACGTCTGAAAACGACACACGTAGACGTATCTAAAATTTACAGTGAAATTACTAATATTAACTACTTAAAACATGGGTTAAAGTAAGCAAATCTAATATGAATTGGTCACTCCTGAAATACAACAAATACTACTTCAGAAACTACTAAGATCTTAGATCATTCAATTTTCTACCATTTCCCGATGGTCTGGTGTCGAGAATACCTGGATCAGATATGCTCGATGTTCCGCTCGTACAGCGCGTGTGAGTCGTCTGTCTCGATAAACGGATTCCAGCCAGAAGCGTGCCAGTCAGCTGCTCTGCCTCGCCATCGCCTCGTACTGCAAGCACCTGTGCTGCGGCTCGTCTCTCCTCGCAAACGGCATTTCTTCTTGCTTCTCGACCAATCCGTCTAGAAACTCGATCTCTTGACAAAACGAACTCCGCCATCCGTCTTCTTCTCGTGTAGCAGTTCATCATCCAAGTAGGTTTGAATGTCCTGGGTTGACATCTCTAAGTTATTGTTGGTCAATCGAATAGTAGTATTTAAAGAATATTCAGAGTACTGCATGTTGATGTGCAGTTGTAGATTCATCGAACCCTGGTCTTCTAGATCACTCTGAAATCCCAGTCCATAGTGTAGACTAACCTCCTTCCATAGTTTAGTTGTTCATGGTAATCTTCTCATCAATGGTTGAATGTAAACGTCCCCTCGGACTCTAGGACTTCACCAACATCGTAAATGTCTGATGATAATGTAGAAAATATATTGTTGCAATGTAGTAGCTGTAGAATACAGTGCTACTAGTCGTAGTTCCGTAGACATGTAATACTTTTGAAGCGAAGTCTTCTTCTTATAAACGTGAAGTTGTAATAATGCTTTTCTTCTGTTGCAAACTAGTGCATTTGCATTTCGCTGGCTTCTCGCTTTCCTTCCTCGGCGATGCCTGTATCTCCAGACGGCCCTGCTTCGTCTCCCGTCCGTACTTCAAATATAGTATAGTGCTGTTCTGGGACGTGTCACAATATACGTCCGCTCTCTACAAGTAGCTGAGTAGAAGTCTCTGTTGCGCTCTCTGCAATGGCTCGCGTATCAAACTAGAATGTGACTGCTAGCTTCGCACCGAGCTTATTAACTTGAATTATGCTCGTAATTCATCTCCTGGTCATTTATTTATAATTTTGTTTTACCAATTCAATTCCATATTCATTTTTGCATCTGTAGAAACGTTAATATCGCTTTATATAAGCAAATTTAACATAATAGCGATTCCCTCAATTTTTTATGTGATTCATTCTGATTGGCTATTCAGTTATCATGATAGAAGACTCTGGTTCTAGCCTCTTATCATAGTGTCATGTATATAATTTGTTATTGTTACCTCGGCCAACCAAAACTGGTTTTTATCTGCTAACACGAAGCCATGGTCATATTCCAGTATCGAAGAATCTGCCTCTCCTATGGTTAAAATATCATTCACTAGAATATTCCCAAATTTTATTCCTTTAAAATACTTCAAAATTTCCAAAAAATTATCAATAAGCTTTATTTACTTCCTAAAATGCATATGTGAATATTATATTGGTTTAAATTCCAAATTCCAATTCTTTTTCTCTCATGGTTCATAAGTCGGTTCGATCCTCGACTCAGTCAAAGTCTTGAGCTGGGCTGAATTCGAGTGCAGTACCCAAAGGAAGGAAGCACAGAAGAGTGTAGATTTTTAAGAAAGAATGGGAAGGATGTCTAGAAACCATCCCTATGTCTAATTCCAGTCGTCGAGGACGACGACTAAACCGATCAAGGGAGTTGTTGTATCCGTAGGGGATACACACCCTCTACCCCATAATTAACCTTATCGTCCCAATACAACTATACACTTTCAATCCCCATTTCCACACACATTTACGCTAATTTGAATCCCATGACTTCCTTAAACTCAAGTGACCCTTATGAACCCACATGAACCCCAGAGCCGGACGCAAGCTAGCAGGAATGTGATACCTTGCAGCGGCAACCTATAAAAAGAGTGCACAGGTCACTCACACGGTCATTATCATTCGACACACGTCATTATAAGTGAGTTACTGTGTCCAGACGAACGCTGCCGACTAGCATCTAGGTGAGTGTACTGCGAGACTTCACATTTACACATACCTCCACACTTTCCAACGCTTGGTACACTTTGTACTAGCATTGAAATCATTGGCACTAGAGCTGCTTTGCGGAGTCATTAACACTTCACAAGAAGTATCCATTAAACCAACTGGTTCCCTCTAGACTGGTATTTCTAATTATTTAATTGTCTAGTTATCCAATACCTGCCCCCCCCCCCCGATGATCCCAATAGGGCCTAGCAGTATTTTATTATTTAAAGGTCGTAGCTAAGCAGTTCACTCGGTAGCTCATGTTAAGAGCACCGGTCAGCAATACGGCTAGCCATTGTATTTGATTGCATGCGCCAAGCGCGAGCACTGAGCAAGCGATCACACGTCAACACATTATTAATCACCATTTAACCCTTAATTAGCGCCTCACCCCTTAGCTCTCCAGTTACTCCGTACAACTGGAAATCATCCTTTACACACGTCTAAGATTTACAGACGCTCATTACACCACATCACACCCAGACTCTTGCCTTTACAGACCCAACTCACACAACCCTACAAAACCATCCCCTACACATTGCAGAAGCCCTCCAAGGGCTAAAGCTAACTAACTTATAACTAATAAGTCATGTCAGGCGTCGTGAACTTCCCAAGCTGCTGGCTGGACCGTACAGTCGTCATAACTCAGCGAGCTGGTCGTTCTGGTCTTGCCAGGTTCAACTTCGTTTCGGACTACGGAATGAGCTAAATTCCTACCCGAAACTAGGTATCAACTGACGTGTCGGGTCTCGTGGTTCGTCACGTCAAATCTTTTGCTAGCAATACATAAAGACTGTCTCTTTTTCTTTGAGAAAGAAAAACTCCAATTTTAATTTAATATCTGTGGCAATTTTACATTTTATACTCTTGTACCTACCATCCAAGTCAGTGCGCCTGCGAGAATGAAATTGGGTGATGGACGTGAGAGTGTACATACCGAGGTATTAGGCAGTGCCTTGGGGAATGTCGTGACTAGGGGGTGTGGTTGTGCAATAAGGGATGTAGTAAGAATAAGAATAATGGATACTGGTGTTAACAGTGATGAATGTTTCGTATAGTGTAATGAATATGGGGTATATTGGTGTAGATTAGAAAGTGTAGGGCAGATGGGATATTGTTTCCAACAGTGAATAAGGGAAATAATAGTGTATAGTGTTTCAAATACTGTAATGATGAGTGTGTAGTGATGTGTAATTTGGAAAGTGTCGGAGAGTGTGTAAGGAAAATTGTAACTCGCGCTGCGTTATGCACTTTGAGCCTAGGCGGACTTCCACGCTGGTACTACGTACGTAAGGCCTATGGAGAGATTAGTAGGTTAGGTCACATACATAGGTTAATTATTATGATAATCGGTAAGTTAGTAGGGGGTTTATCACGTTGGCATGCAAGGGTTGAAGGGGGGGGGGGGGGGTTAACATGTAGGTGAGGAAGGTAGTTCATTGAGACATTTTCTCTTAAATTTCTGGCTATTTCATCTTGAATGTTGAGGAAATTCGTTAAGTGGATTGCATGCAGTGAGATGTGATTCGAGCGAGTGTTATGAGCGCTCTGAGGGAGGATGTAGGTGAGTTATCGTGGGACATGCGGGGTATCTCGTGCAGGTAAATTAAAATGATTTGTTAGTATTGCTTTAGCCTCTGCGTATGTATTTTATCAAGCGTTTGTTAATTACCGCGCGTCCCTTGTATTCAGACGCCTGCTCTGTTGCGTTTCTAGCATGGGGCGGACGGCAGCTCTCCCTGTGTGGGGGAAGAAAAGAGAAATATGGAAGGGTGTGTATCATGTTTATGTTCGTGTGTATAGTGATTCAGGGGGACCCGTATAAGGGGTTCTGGGGCTTAAAAGTGTGTAGGTGGTTCCTCATATAGGGGATGGCATAGTGTGGTTATAAGGGTGGCTGAGTGGAGGTATATACGTGGTATGCAATAGGTATTCCTCTGGGGAATCCATTTGGGGTAGGGCAACAAATGCCGTTCTGTTTCACTAACTGTCTCAGCATGGGGTTGTCGGGTAAATTCTCTTTGAGAATCCTCAAACCTTGGGCTGGTTGGAAACGGGTCTGCATATTTCCCTGCCCTGAACAAATATATTCTTTCCTTCGAATTTCCTCAAACTTTCCCGAACTTTTGGAGGTCTATCGTGTTCCAAGAGCAGGCTTTCATTCAATCCTCTCGCTTCTATACATAAGCGTAGTTGTCCATTCGCTTTTTGCACAACTGCCAGAGAATTAAGGAAAGGCGTGGGTATTCGGCAAATAATGTCATCATCTTCCATCTTCTGAATCATGTCTTCGCCTTCAGCTTGCCATTTTTCCGCGATCGGATATAATTTATTTCGAAACGGAGTAGCATCAGTTAACTGGATTTCATACTCGAAATCTTTAACTAGTCCAGGTTTGCTGTTGAAAATATCATAATATTCTTCTAATAAATCATTTAACTTCTGGTGAGTTTCTGAGTTGATTTTTCCTCCTTCTATATTCCTTTCATCTCTTTCCACCGAACTGATCATTTCATTCATGACACCCATACTTCCAAATTCCCATACTTCGCTTTCACGAGCCTCGTCTCTCAGTCCCTCGGTGGAAGTCATATATATATATATATCGGTTCTTCATATCAATGACTAGACCATTATCAGAGATGAAATCAACTCCGATTATGATATCGAAATTTGAATTTGATAAGACTAGGAAGGTGTGTTGTATCTACCTTCCGGCAAGTTCCATGTCTAACATAACCTGTTGTTTACATTAAATATCCTGTCTGGGATAACTCCTCTAATCTTTATAGTTGATGCAGGAAGAATGTCGAGTTTTCCTTTTGACTGGAGCAAGCATGACTGTGATAAAATGGAAACCATGGCCCCTGTGTCCACTAACGTCTTGATTTGGCATTCCATTATATTTAAAGAAATAATCGGTAATTCATGTCTGATCCCTCGGCGTACTTCTTCATTTTCAAATACGAGGTCCTCATCTTTTATTTCGTATAATTCCTGAATTTGTACAATATCTGAGTGGATTAGAATTGCATTGCCTATTGTTGATTTGACGTTTTTTTTTCTTAGTTCAGCCCACTAGTACTAGGCTGGTATAACTCTTCTTATGTTGGTGCTGAATGTCGAGTATTTCTTAATTGTTTTATATATTCTCGGTAGCCTCCGTGGCTTAGGCGGCAGCACGCCGGCCTCTCACCGCTTGCTCCGTGGTTCAAATCCCGGTCACTTCATGTGAGATCTGTGCTGGACAAAACGGAGGCAGACAGGTTTTTCTCCGGGTACTCCGGTTTTCCCTGTCAAAATTTCATTCCAGCAACACTCTCCACTATCATTTCATTTCATCTGTCATTCATTTAATCATTGCTCCAGAGGAGTGCGTCAGGCCTCGGCAGCCGGCACGTTCATATCCTCGCCGCTAGATGGGGGCTTCATTCATTCCATTCCTGACCCGGTCGGAGACTAGAAGCAGGCTGTGAATTTTCATGTTTCTATATATTCTCGGCTTTCCTGATACTGGTGTCCAAATTGTTACTGTTTTGCTTGTTCCTCTCTTCTAAAGATCTGTTATTCTGGTTGGAGTAGCTATTAAACCTCCCGCGTTGGTAACAGTTATTTTGTCCTTTGTCACGATACCTCTAATATCTTCGATTGTACGGGGTATTTCTCTGATTATTATAATAGTTTCTACGGTTGTAGTTATAATCATTTTGACGTTGGTGAGAATTCCTCGATGTTTTCTCTTTTTGTTGCGCTGGTCTTTCTGTTTGGGCTGTCCTATCCATTTAGACTGCATTTATTTCCCGACTTTCCTTTCTGTCATGTCTACCGTTCTGGCCTAGAGTAGCGTGATCCATACGCCTTAGAACTTCTTCACAATCTTCCAGGATTTCTACTCCCGATACTATGAGCATACGCTGTATTTAGATTGGAATTTGTCTCGTTATGGCTTTTATCAGTTCCTGGCGTGGTAAAGGTCGTGTTAGAAACTGTAGCTTTGCGAGCTTCGAAGTAAAGTAATTCGCATATCTAGTCGGATGGGACGTGGCATATTTCTAAGAGTATATTCCCGCTCTAATATCCAACTGTTCATCTGAACTCCAAAAACCGTGTGGAAATGATTGACTAGATTCATCCATATTAATAAACGAACATCTAAATGCCCTAAACCAATTTAACGGAACTCCTTCCAAATGTCTTTCAACTATTCTGAGCTCTCTGTCCTTGGATATCCTGTTTTCATCCATGTAATCCCGATTATCTCTCAGGAATTCCATTGGTGTCAAGTTATTACCCCCATTAAACTTGCGTGGTCAGTCATCAATGTTTCGAATTATTGTAACGTGTCCCGTCGTAGTTGTATTGGATCGATTTACTTCCGTATCTAACGTTCCACAAGCTTTAGGTCTATCTGGCGTGCTAAAAACATTGGCACCATCTGATGGTCTTAAAACATTGGGACTATCTGATTGTAATGTTTGTCCTGATTGCTCACGAGTGTGGCTAACATTACTTTTCATACTGCTAAGTTCGGTTTCCAGATTCGATATCCGAATGGTGGTCATGTCGTGCTCTAGCCTTCGTTTATTTTCCATTTATGCCGCTGTAATAATTACACTATTCCTTATTCCTTAGTTCATTACGCACGTGCTCGAAATTGTTAACTACTGTTTCATTTTATGCTGTACTCGCTCATTATGTTCTGACAAATCTTTATTTAAACCATCTAAATTGTTGGTTAACTTCTTTTCTAATACTTGCAATCTGTCTACAAATTGTGTCTTGACAGCGTTAACTTGCCCTGATTCGTGGCTATGCAATTCCTTTCTAAGGACTTTGAGATTATGGGTAAGTCTTGTATCACAAGCATCTAACTTAATGTCTATGGCTGAATTACTTTTTCATAATCTTCCTGCACTTGCGCAATTTGCGTTTGCAAACGGACATCTAGACTCTTTACATCGCTAGATATAATTTAAGTGTCTGTATTTAATGACTGAATATCTGATTTAATATCTATTATAGAATAGTTAATATTTTCTATTTCCATATTGGCTTTTAATATATCAGTTCTTAAATTTTACATATCAGCATGAATATCCTTTGTATCATCTTTTATCAACTGCACGTTGCTTGATAAATTGTTAATATTGGTTTTTAGTTCCCGCTTGTGAGAAGCTAAATTTACATGCAATGTCGCTATACTAGCCTTAAGTTCCTGCTTATCAGCAGCTAAACTTTCATTTAATGTAGCTATTCGTGCATTAAGTTCCTTCTTATCAGCAGCTAAATTATCCTTAAGTTCCTGCATATCAGCAGCTAAATTATTCCTAAGTTCCTGCTTATCAGCAGCTAAATTATCCTTAAGTTCCTGCTTATCAGCAGCTAAATTATCCTTAAGTTCCTGCTTATCGGCAGGTAAATTGTTCTTTACCACATTCAAATCCTCATACAGTCTGTCAAAGCCCCTTTGGATTTAAACAAGAATGTCCTGGGGTCCTTCTGCTTCTGCTGCACCAGCCGTTATAATAACACAAATATATAAGTATACTTAAGACTAGGAAAACTTAATAGTGAGATGAAGAACCAAGACCATGAGACTGAATATATTCGAATGAATTCCAAACATGTTTCACGACTAATAAATAGAGCACATCGATTTCTCAAACTTCCAATTATCCTGACATTTACCTTTACCTAATAAGTTAAACAAACAAGATCCAAATTTGAATAAAAATTTCCCGATTCAATGACATTGCTAGATATCAGAACTCGTCTGACTATCCAACTATCCCAAAAATGGACGGCAAAAATTTACCAAACCGTCGAGCTAATCACGCTCGGCACCAAATTGCTGCCTAACGTAACGTCGCCCTCACGTTTAGGGTGCGAAATCACTGTGCCCGTTTCCCCGACCTCACGTTGGCCCGGCGATTTCAACGTGAAACTCAAGAAAGGACACAGGCGATAAAAAATAGTCCTGGAAATAGTTGTCCTATAAAGAAAATCATAACAATTAACTCGGGCAGGCAAGAGATCGAATATCTCGGGTCTTTTAAAGGGATAGACATGCAAGGTTCAACAGGACAAATACCTCACAAACAAGAAAATAAAAAGGGTATCACTGATTCGGGAAAAGTTCAAAACTACTGGAATAATTTGAAATTGTTAAAATCAACATCCTAAATTTATTTTAGAGCAGACGGACAGAAGAAAGATATTTACACTCCTATCACTCAAGGCAAATCATTAGGTTGGGATACAAGTATCCATAATGTCCATCTGTGCCGTTGAGCTACCCTATTTCACTTAAACTGGGAAGTTCTCACAAAAGAAAATATCAGAGTTTTGATGTTTAGCTGAATATATTTTTTTTAAATACACTTCACTATCAGCTTCAGATTCTTAGAAAAAAAACTAAACATTTTTCCTTCCCATTAAACAAACTGAAATAATAATTCACACACAAATTTCACACATTCCTAATATTTACATACATAAGATTGTCATTGATGACTGTCAATTAATTAATTTGATTAAATTAATTATAGGAAATAAATTATTATTATTATTATTATCAAATTACCACAATAATTTCAAGTTTCCTTATGGAAATCATCTCAGCTCAAAGGAGCAATGATCTATCGTAGCCACACAAAAATTGTTTTCCAGTGGATTCTAATAACTCAAGTCATTCTCAAATAAGTAATTGGATTTAACATATCCTCATGGGATTAATTAAATTATTCAGATTGCGATGATGTAACATTTGCATTAAAATAGAATACTGTAGAATTGCCTGTGATTTGCATAATTTATTAATTCTAAATTGACCAGCTCATTTAACTCTGACAACAGTGCACAAAATGACTATTAAATGGACAGAAAAACAAATATAACTGTCATTGCACTATTTCCCACTATTGGAAATATTAAATATAATTACAAATATAAATCACATACATTCCATTGAACCTAAGACTACATAGACTACATAGACCCCTATCCTGGCATAATCATAATAATTTATATCATAGAAGAAATTCATTAATTATTAATCTTGTTGTGGGGTTTGAAGCCATTTTTTTCTGTGTTGCCTTAGTGTTGTTTCTGTCAGTGTGAGTTTTTAGTAGCGTGAAGAGGGGTGAGCTCTCCATGATCGTGTGTTCGTTTAGGTTGTGGGGATTGTTTCGTTTCGCTAGGTGTATCTCGATTGCTTCCTTTATGTCAGGAGCTCTGCCTTTCGATTCGTGATGAATTATTTTTCGGTCCGTCTCAATGTTAGTAAAGCAGTGCCCCGCATCACACATATGTTTGCATACGGCTGAATGTGTTCCCGTATCTTATCGCATTCCTATGTTCATTATAACGTCTGTCTACTCGTCTTCCACTCTGTCAGTAGGATATAAAGGCCGAAGCTGGCACAGGGGCTAATGGGCAAGATGGCCGCGGCGCGCAACCAGCCCTATGTTATTCTTATGGAGGGGACAGTCAGAGCTGGCACAGGGGCTATTGGTCAAGATGGCCACCACGCCCTGAGACCGTCAATGAAGTCACAGGGAGAGGTGGGCCGTGTAGTTGCCAAATGGAATATTTATTATTATTATTATTATTATTATTATTATTATTATTATTATTATTATTATTAGGTAATTATTAATTGATCATGTATAATCAAGACCAACTTTATATTGACCACCTCTTGGTGTAGTGGCTAGCATTCTTGGCGGTCATTCCTGAGGTTCGAATCCCGGCTCTGCCAAGAAATTTAATTTCTGGTCTCAGGAGTGGAACGGGATACACTCAGCCTTGTGAGGCAAAACTGACAGGAGCTGGCTTTTGATTCATACCTCAACCATTCTGCCTAACCCAACTTCACCTAACCTAACCTAACCTAACCAAACCTAACTTCAAAGTCAGAGCAAATATGAGAGCAAATGTGAGAGAACACATAATAAATTAAGTTATAACCTAACCTAACCTAACCTAACTTAACCTAACTTAAAAGTGCGAGCAAAACAAAAGTAAGAGCAAGGAGTGTGAGAAAAATGTGAGAGCACAAATAATAAACTTAGTTATAACCTAACCACACCTAACCTAACCTAACCTAACTTCACCTAACCTAACCTAACAAAACCTAACTTCAAAGTGAGAGCAAATATGGGAGCAAAAAGTAAGAGCAAAAAGTGGGAGCAAGAGCAAAATTGTGGGAGCAAAAAGTGAGAGCAAAAAGTTGGGAGCAAAAAGTGGGAGCAAAAAAGAGGGAGCAAAAAGTGAGAGCAAAAAGTGGCAGCAAAAGTGGGAGCAAAAAAGTGTGAGCAAAAAAGTGGGAGCAAAAAGTGAGAGCAAAAAATGGGAGCAAAAAGTGAGGACATAATAGTGGGAGCAAAAAAGTGGGAGAAAAAAGGTAGAGCAAAAAAGTAAGAGCAAATGAGAGAGCACAAATAATAAACTTAGTTATAACCTAACCTAACCTAATATAACCCACAGATACCTCGTTTAAAGATTTTAGATTTTACATTTTAACATTTTATATTTTAACTTTTTAGATTTTTGATTTTTTCATTTTTTATTTTTTAGATTTTACATTTTTGATATTTTAGATTTTACATTTTAAATTTAAGATTTTTTGATTTTAGATTTTACTTTTTACATTTTCCGAAAAGAGTAAACTACAAGGTCACATATCTAACCTCACCAAACCTAACTTTACCAAACCTAACTTAAGCTAATCCAAAGGCTAATGCACATACACAAAGTATATAAGGGCACATGCAACTATCCTTAGGCTAGTCTTATAGGTTACTGTACAACATGATCACTACCCCAACCGTTTTTTTTTTTCATTTTATTGTTTACACATATGTCAATTTTCCAATTTCCCATTTTCAGTTTTTAAAAAATGTCAGTTTTAAGTTTTTCAATTTCGTAATATGGAAACATGGATTTTGCATTTTGTTGTTTACACATTTATCAATTTCACAATTTCCCATTTACAGTTCTTAAAATGTCAGTTTAAAGTTTTTCAATTTCATGATATAGAAACATGGATTTTTCAATTTGTTGTTTACACATTTGTCAATTTACCAAATTCCCTTTTACAGTTTTTAAAATTTCAGTTTAATGATTTTTCTATTTTTGAATATGGAAACTTGGATTTTCCAATATTTGGTTTTACATGTTCAATTTGCATTTGGAGTGGAGAGAGGTGGGTAGTAATTAAAAATGTACAAGCAGTGTCCATACAATATATTTTTTATTTTAAATACATGTACACTATTTACACATAATACATTTTTATATATATTCTTTTTTGTTATAAATTGTACAGTTGTTTTTATATTGTTTTCTATTTTATTTATTTTTCATTATGAATGCCATTTTTTATTTTTATAGTGCTATTGTTTTATTTCCTAAATTGTTTTGTTTTATGTATTTGCTAGTTGCAGGCAGAAGATTTTGATATTCATAACTTAACCCTTTACGCATGGTTAATGATTGAGTAATGACCATAGGCATGTTTACCTATACCATCAGCATCAATCACTCTTTTATCATCGATAGGACACAAAGCAATTTTGTTTAGTCTTATAGATGATATGTCATGTTGTTTAGAAGCGATAATGTTCATTGGTATTCTTTTTACATTGTTTTTCATGACACAATCCTTATGAACATGAAAGCTTATGCAATTTTTGACAACACCTCTGTTAATGCTTTTAATCTTTTTGATTTCTTTACCATTTATGTCTAAAGCGTACATTTTAGCTCCAAGTCCAACAAATGCTTTTATAATTTGTCCACAAGCCTCGTCTTTAAATTTCTCCAACGTTTTCTTGTTTGATGTAGAGTAACATATGTGATTAGTAGGATAATCTGATATGTCCAGGTGTTCTAGGAAATCCAACTTGTCTTGATATACATCTGGGGTGTAAACCAAATAAATGAACGAGTCGGTATCCATATACATGAGTTTAGGATTGTTCATTCCATAATAGGGTAGCAGGACATCATAGAGGTGGGAATACATTAGAGTTTTTGAAATATCCAGTATACACATTCCAATATATATAGGCTTATTGAATACAATGTTACGTTTAGCCATGTGGAAAGCAGCTAGGTTAGGACCATAAATTGCTCTGTCAATAAATGTCGGCTTTGCTATTAGCTTTTCTGCCTTTTTGCTGTCAGTCACAAGACGTATGTCTATTCTTTTACGGATATTTTCCATTGTTTTTCCAAATAAGCATTGTTGAATAATGTGTACAGATTTTTCTCAAAATCATTTTTGGCTTGTTTTCGAAGTTTTTTTTTAAATTAAAATCAACGTATGCCTTTAACCAAGGTCCTTGTTTAACCTTTAACACACGATTAATTTTTATCAATTTTATTCCATGATCTAAAGCCTGTTTTAATGCCATGTAGTGAACAATATATCGCCTTCGATTTCCAAGTTGAGGAATTAGTTTTTTCAGAGACAAATCCTTAGGTTGTGTTCACTCTGGTAGGAAAGGTAAATCGTTGTGTAGATCATGAAGGTCAGATGGGTAATCAACATCAACGTCTAGAATGTATCCCACAGGATCGTCTTTCTTTAGTTTTTCTAGATCAACAGTATCTGGAGAAACCCACTGAAATCCACCATAAGGAAGGGAGTGGCACATAGCTCACCCGTAATGGTTGTTGGCATCATCATAGGTAATAAACTGCGATGGTTTCTCAGAATCATAGGTTTCCATGTATTTATTGTTACCTTCAGCATACCGATGAGACACCTGCCATATGCCACCACATATTCCAGACTCGCTTAGAAGAATCTGATCGTAATCCTGTAGCAATTCCAGTTCAATTCCTGTGTAAAGGAGCATTGCCTCGAAACTTAAACCAGGCGAAGTAAAAAAGTGTGCAGCATCCACTCAGTGTGTTTCTAGTGTTTTGTTTCGAAACGTTTCAAAGCTGTCTGCAAGAAGGAGTACATCTGAAGTTCGGTAGAGGTCATTATATTCCCCTAGAGTTTTAATGTTGAACTGTTTCCAGACATTTTAGGCATGGTCATAGTCTTCTTGACTAACATTTTCTTGACTTAATTTGTTAAAGAATGCCTCTTTTGGAGGTAAACACGTTTCACTTAACTTTTCTCATGAGTCAATGTAGTCATAACAAAATACCCCTTTACGAGTCATGAGCATTGCATTTTCTTTTCCAAAGTACTTGTCTGTTACAGGGTATGATGTTAAGTTGGAAACTAAGTTTTCCAAACTACTCGGCATTAACCGAAACGTGTCCACTAATCTAAGCTTAACATTTCCTACATATTTGGTAAAGGAAATGTACTTTTCTTTGGAGTTAGCGATAACATCCACTCTCTCAGTAGTACATCCCAATTGCTTTACAATGAAATTTGCGTCGTAGCCACTCATATTATGTAAAAACACAGAAACAGAGTTACGTGTTTTACACCTCAAATTACAGTTATTGTGAGCACTTCCTCGGTATTCCCCTGTAATATGGCAGTGGTCTCGTACTTTCCAGTCCTCTTTGGTAAATGGTTTTTGACACAATTAACAGGTTTCAGAATATTGGAACTCTGCTTCGTGATCCTCAGTTAAAGCCTTTGGAACATTTAAGCTGTAAAGGCGATCAATTTCATTAGCTATTGAGATCAAACAGTCCATACACTTTTCTGCAGCGTCAGGCCCACGATAAATAACAGGTTGGCTTGGAAGATTTGTCTTTATGTGTTCCACAGCAGGTGAGGGTTTAACGTATATACCAAAGCTCATAGGAACATGACTCTGGTATGGCACTGTATAACTTGCCTCAGGATTAGGTAGACATGTTTGATAGGGTAAGAGTATACTTTCAAAATCTGCATAGATAGCGTATGGTATTCTCAGCATTTTTTCCACATTTAAGAATTTGACAATTGAGTTTTTAATAGGCATTTTGACCCTATCAATGTCATGCTGGACACACAAAGCTCTATGCTCTTTCAATTTTTCCATTCCTTGTTGACCATATCGATTATCGAAGTGAGTAAAACACCGTTTACACGTATATATCTTATGTCCATGGTGAGTAATCTTATGTCCTACTAGTTTATCAAAATCTTTGATAAAGACGTAGTGATTCTGGCTGGATGATGAACTTAGCAGAAGGAGGTCACGATGGTCTTGCTGCTCTTGATCCACAACCTTTAGAGGGAACAGTTTATTGTCTTGTTCCAATCTAGAATGCGTAAAGCGATTTATTTAAACCAAATCTACTTGTTAATCGTCACTTTAACTCAGAGAGTCATATCGTGACATACAGACAATAAACACATAGATAACATAAATTTACAGTATGGCATTAGATAATTAAACCAAATGTTCATTCGGCATTTCATAGCTTCCTAGTTATTTCAAAACTTAATAATGCTTTGCAGTAGTTATCTTCATTCACAATATCACTGGGCAACTTTTTTTATGGAGACTGCACAAAGTTCTTTCTTAATCATAAATGTGGACACAGTGTTCTTCATTTTTTGACAGTTCTCCATGGGAGACACATCACAGAAAGAAATACTTTTATTTCCCTATCGAGCCCTTACTGACTGTAAGAGTCTAATAAGTTTCGTAGTAAGGAAAAAAATCATCAAACTCACAGGAAAAATCTACAGACAGCAATATGTGGCTGTACTGTAGTAATCGTATACCTAGTTAATACAGATAGGCTCTCCTAGGCTTTAACAAGATTTATAGCTTAGGAAGCCATCTCCTGTACTTGAATGCTTAATTTACATGCATCTTTGTTCTGAATCTCATCCGACGCTTTCTTATTCCACATTGCTCTGATGGTATTAAAATATTTTGCTAATTGACCTGCTTTCCCCCATTCCCTCTTTAGTAATTTAGTTAAAGTGTGATACTCATTTTCATTTTCTATTCTGTTTAGATCTGCTTTGTCTACAAACTTTGCTCTTATCACTTTAATTTCCTTGCATTCCCTGATCAGGTGTGCTGCACCCATAACCTTCCCACAAAACAGGCAAATGTCCTATTTTCCTACTTCTCTCAACGCTTTGTTCTTATACACCCCCATTAACCACCAAATTATCCCTCTCATTTCTCTTTTCATTAGACATTGAGGCTTTATGCTCATAAAGTTCCTTATTTCGCAGAACTCCGTTAAGGTTCTCCTATTGGTGCACTCTTCTCTTAGCACCTGCAACTCTACGTCTTTAACCCTTCTACACACTTTTTTACACACCCTACCTTCCTCTCTTTGTACGTCCCTATCCCATAGATAACCCATTCCTAATCTTTCCAGTACACTTCTTACCCCGTCCACCCAGTAGCCCTCTTGCTGATGCTTCATTTGGTGCAGGTAGTCTACCTTAAGCATTTCCCCCCCCCCCCCTCCACCTGCTTTTAAACTAATCCAAGACTATATGACCTTTTTTATGATATGTTGTCTAATGCTTACATCCTCACACAACATTCTCGCTCCACAATTCACCGTGCAACTAGGTAGCCCCAAAATTATCTTGGCAAACCTACTTACAATACTGTCAAGGGTTTTCGTTCCTTCCTCTAAACCCCATACTTCCACTCCATAAAGTGCTCTTGAAACGATGAGTGCGTTAAACACATTCTTATACACTTTGTAGTCAAGATTCGGTAACTTACGCTCTAACACTTTAACATTCACCAATAACAGTAGGTAATGTTTTGTAGGCTCAGATTTTTGTCTTTTAGCTGCCGACACAACATTACAACATTCTTCATGACGACGTCCATTGTAGGCATTGTTGAATTTACTGACACACGTTTTACACTCATGAAATTCCCCACACGAACTTCATGACATTTAAGAATTTGACAATTGAGTTTTTAATAGGCATTTTGACCCTAGCAATGTCATGCTGGACACACAAAACTCTATGCTCTTTCAATTTTTCCATTCCTTGTTGACCATATCGCTTATCGAAGTGAGTAAAACACCGTTTACACGTATATATCTTATGTCCATGGTGAGTAATCTGATGTCCTACTAGTTTATCAAAATCTTTGATAAAGACGTAGTGGTTCTGGCCGGATGATGAACTTAACAGAAGGAGGTCACGATGGCCTTGCAGCTCTTGATCCACAACCTTTAGAGGGAAGAGTTTATTGTCTTGTTCCAATCCAAATACATTAATGGATATATCGTTGGCTTTTTCAACTTTGGGAATGTCAGCTAGCGATGTAGGAAACGATATTACAGAAAAATCATACTTGTTCTCCAGGTCCTTGTATTTACTAATGCGATGAGCATTCTTTTTAACCAGTTTTGCTAAAATGACATACATAAAACACTTTTCATCTTTCAAGTTTAGAGGATTAATGCAGGATTTTCTTGTTTGTATAGCTGCTGGTAATGGAATATATGTGCTTCCACGCAAGGGATTGTACTTATTTATTTTCAATCGTACTCCTTCCACTGCTAACAAAGCCCAATTACTGCCTTTTAGCTCAGATTCCTCCATTTCAGTAGTTAACTTTGTAAATTGTGTTTCCAAGAAACTACTTAAGTCTGTTTCAAAAATAGGGCCTGCTTTCGTGTTTTAGAAGCACGATCTGTAATTTCATTGGTAGATGTACGAATGAATCTACATTCAGCCACAAGATTAACTTTTATCGACTTATGCATTGCTAGTTCTTTCTGCATAGCTGGTATTATTTGCTGTTTGGACTCTTTAAGGTATGAATTTAAATCCTTGCACGTATCGCAACGAATGAAATAGGATTTAAGTCGACCTTGAAAAGATGTCTCATATTCAATAAGTCCATTTTTGTCAGGGACCAATGACAGTAGGAAATGTTTTGTAGGCTCAGATTTTTGTCTTTTAGCTGCCGACACAACATTACAACATTCTTCGTGACGACGTCCATTGTAGGCATTGTTGAATTTACTGACACGTTTTACACTCATGAAATTCCCCACACGAACTTCATGACGCTTCCTATGATAGTCCCGAAGAAAAGTTTTCCCACACTCTTTGCACATATAGCTAGGAATGGATTCTTCCATTACGAATGTTGATTTCTGCAAACAGCTGCATACTGCGTATCACAGGGCTAGATGTTGGTCGGAGAGACGGTCTTTCACGATGTGAACACCGTGAGAGGTAGTAGTCAACTGGTGATATTCTTGTTAAGGGTCCTGTAATATACCCTAGTCTAGACCAACAGCTCTTTACAGCGTATGACAAGGCTGTAGACTGGACAGTGAGACGGTCTTTCACGATGTGAACACTGTAACAAGTAGTAGTCAACTGATTGTATTCTTGCTAAGGGTTCTCTAATATATCATAGTAAAGACTAACAGCTACTTACTGTGTAGTACAAGGCTGTACAATGGTTGCTTTGACAGCCTTTCAGGATGTGAACACCTTGAGAAGTAATAGTCAACTGGTGATATGCTTGATAAGGGTCCTCTAATTTACCCCTAGTTAAGGGTAACAGCTGCTTACTGCTTATGACAAGGCTAAAGACTGGTTGTTTCAACGGTCTTTCACAATGTAAACACTGCGACAGGTAGTAGTCAACTGAAAATATTCTTACACCATACTCAAGGTTATCAGGTACTTACTGCATATCAAAAGGCTGTACACTCATATGTTAGTCTTTTTTTTTGCTAAAGACCCTCTATATTCCCTACACAAGGCTATACATGTTAGTTCTAAACACTTAGTGGTTAATTGTATAATAAATTTAAATATACAGCATATACGAGCACGTTTTCATGCGGAAATTTTTTACCAGATTGTCAAATGCGACACGCAAAGTATGTTGCCGCTATCTAGCGGTGACTATGAGAACTACTTGAACGACCAGCATGCTACCTAGCGCTCTATTTCAACATTCACTAACTGAACGAGCAGCATGCTTTCTAGCGGTCGATATCATTACTCCTCAACTACCAGCCTGCTACCTATCGGTCAATATGACAACTCACTCAACTACCAGCATGCTACATGGCTTTTTTGTAAGATTTTTGTTGGCTTTTTTGTTGGCTTGTGTTGGCTTTTTTTGTTGGATTTTGTTGGCTTTTGTATTAGCTCTCTCATATTTGCTCTAGCTTGTTGGGGCTTATTTGGTCTTGAAAAGTATGTCAGTCCTTTTTATGGCTGCATAATGCTTACAGCCATGTTTGTAAGCAGCAAAAACAACAACAACAACAACACACAACATTTAAAAAAATCCATTGTACTCTAAGGTTTATCAATGACTCTCAACTCTTACACTTACCTCTATCCCATGCCTAGTCAAAAAATAGTGTATTTTTCAAATTTTTCAAAAAATATTTGGAAAGTAGGCTATATCATTAAACTAAAAATCCTAAAAAAACTGTGCCTAAGAAACCAACATGGCGGCCACGCCAAGTAAAGCAGAACCATCACTACTCCACTACTGTTATTTCTTTTCTTGGAGACTTGAAATTTATTTTGGTGATAGAGGGGTCAAGGCCATTTATTTATGCCAAACAATGTTTTTGTTAACTCTTTAGTTTCCAAAATATAAAAATTTCAAAATTGAACTTTTTTCAAAAAAATGTAAAAAATAAAAAAGTTTTATTATAATAAATAAAGGACATAGAGGCCATTCGTTTAAGACCATAGAACACTTTTTAGAATGTTTGGTTTTAAGAAAAATTGCCTACTTTCCCAATTAAACTTTTTCATTTTTTGTCCTACAGACCTGGAACTTGGTTTGCCGGTAGAGGGGATAGAGACCCTTCATTTATGTTAAACAAACCTTTTTGTAGAATTCCTAGTTTCCAAAATAGCGACCATTTTTCAGAAATAATTTTCCTTTGTCCTAGAAACTTGAAATTTGGTACGGTGCTAGAGGAGGTAATGACCGTTGATTAATGTCAAACTCTTTTTTTTGTAGAATTCCTAGTTTTGGAAATAAAGCCTATTTTCAAAATTAATTTTGTTTTGTCCTAGAGACCTGAAACTTAGCATGGGGGTAGAGGGGGTAAAGAACATTGATTTACGTCAGACGAACTTGTTTGTAAAATTCCTAATTTTGGAAATTAGCCCATTTTCAAAATTTTATTTTTTTGTCCTAGAGACTTGAGTCTTAGTGTGGGGGTGGAGGGGGTAAAGACCATTGATTTACGATGGACAAACGTTTTTGTAAAATTCCTAATTTTGGAAATATAACCCATTTCCAAATTTTATTTTTGTTGTCCTAGAGACCTGGGACTTGGTACGGCGGTAGAAGGGGCAAAGGCCATTCATTTATGTCAAACAAACATTTTTGTAAACTTTTTAATTTTGGAAATATAACCCATTTTGGAAATATGTTTTGGAAAATTTGAAAAATACACTATTTTTTGGACTAAGAGTGTTATAGAGGTCGGTGTTGGAGTTAACGTATGTCTTTTAAGGATTTTTAGTTTAATGATATAGCCTAATTTCCAATTTTTTTTTTTTTAATTTGAAAAATACACTATTTTTGACTAGGCATGGGAGAGAGGTAAGTGTAAGGGTTGAGAGTCATTGATAAACCTTAGAGTACTTTGGATTTTTTTTGGAATTTTGTGTGTTGTTGTTGTTGTTGCTGCTTACAAACATCGCTGTAAGCATTATGCAGCCATAAAAAGGACTGACAAACTTTCCAAGACCAAATAATCCCCAACAAGCAAGAGCAAATACGAGAGAGCTAATACAAAAGCCAACAAAATCCAACAAAAAAAGCCAACACAAGCCAACAAAAAAGCCAACAAAAATCTTACAAAAAAGCCATGTAGCATGCTGGTAGTTGAGTGAGTTGTCATATTGACCGATAGGTAGCAGGCTGGTAGTTGAGGAGTAATGATATCGACCGCTAGAAAGCATGCTGCTCGTTCAGTTAGTGAATGTTGAAATAGAGCGCTAGGTAGCATGCTGGTCGTTCAAGTAGTTCTCATAGTCACCGCTAGATAGCGGCAACATACTTTGCGTGTCGCATTTGACAATCTGGTAAAAAAAATCCGCATGAAAACGTGCTAGTATATGCTGTATATTTAAATTTATTATACAATTAACCACTAAGTGTTTAGAACTAACATGTATAGCCTTGTGTAGGGAATATAGAGGGTCTTTAGCAAAAAAATACTAACATATGAGTGTACAGCCTTTTGATATGCAGTAAGTACCTGATAACCTTGAGTATGGTGTAAGAATATTTTCAGTTGACTACTACCTGTCGCAGTGTTTACATTGTGAAAGACCGTTGAAACAACCAGTCTTTAGCCTTGTCATAAGCAGTAAGCAGCTGTTACCCTTAACTAGGGGTAAATTAGAGGACCCTTATCAAGCATATCACCAGTTGACTATTATTTCTCAAGGTGTTCACATCCTGAAAGGCTGTCAAAGCAACCATTGTACAGCCTTATACTACACAGTAAGTAGCTGTTAGTCTTGACTATGATATATTAGAGAACCCTTAGCAAGAATACAATCAGTTGACTACTACGTGTTACAGTGTTCACATCGTGAATGACCGTCTCACTGTCCAGTCTACAGCCTTGTCATACGCTGTAAAGAGCTGTTGGTCTAGACTAGGGTATATTAAAGGACCCTTAACAAGAATATCACCAGTTGACTACTACCTCTCACGGTGTTCACATCGTGAAAGACCGTCTCACCGACCAACATCTAGCCCTGTGATACGCAGTATGCAGCTGTTTGCAGAAATCAACATTCGTAATGGAAGAATCCATTCCTAGCTATATGTGCAAAGAGTGTGGGAAAACTTTTCTTCGGGACTATCATAGGAAGCGTCATGAAGTTCGTGTGGGGAATTTCATGAGTGTAAAACGTTGTTGTTTGTTGTTGTTGTTTGAGTCTTCAGTCCTTTGACTGGTTTGATGCAGCTCTCCATGCCTCCCTGTCCTGAGCTAATCGTTTCATCTCTACATAGCTACCACACCCTACATTCGAGGCAATCTGTTTAACATATTCTAACCTTGGTCTACCCCTACAGTTCTTGTCCTCGACCCTTCCTTCCATAACTAAGCTTGCTATTCCTGGGTGTCTTAGTATGTGTCCTACTAACCTATCTCTTCTCTTCATTAGCAGTCGCCAGAAACATCTCTCCTCTCCCACTCGTCTTAATACCTCTTTGTTTGTAACCCTATCTACCCATCTGATCTTCATCATTCTCCTGTAGCACCACATTTCAAATGCTTCAATTCTCCTCTTTTCTGCTGCACCAATAGTCCAAGTTTCACTTCCATAGAGCGCCACGCTCCAGACAAAGGCTTTCAAAAATGACTTCCTAATACCTAAATCTATATTCGATGTCAGCAGATTCCTTTTTTGTAGAAATGCTTTTCTTGCCTGAGCCAACCTACTTCTTATATCCTCTTTGCTTCGTCCATCACTGGTTATTCTGCTTCCTAAGTAACAGAAATCTCCTACTTCCTTCAGCTTTTCACCTGCCAATTTGATCTCCATAGAGGTTTCTGATTTATTTCGGCTGCATTCCAGTATTTTTGTTTTACATTTATTAATTTTCATCATGAATTCTTTCCGTAAGACGGAGTCCATACCATTCAAAAACTCATTCAAATCCTCAGGCTTGTTGGCCAAGATGACGATGTCATCAGCAAATCTCAGAGTTGAAATTATTTCTCCTTGAATCTTCACTCCCACTTTATTTTTTTCTCTAATTTCCTTCATTGCTTGTTCAATGTAAAGATTGAAAAGTATGGGTGATAAGTTGCAGCCTTGCCTTACACCTTTCTGAATACCAGCTTCTCTCTCATGTCCTTCAACTCGAATGACTGCTGTCTGGTTTCTGTATAGATTGTATATCACCCTCCTATCCCTGTACTTTATTCCAATCGATTTCAAAATGTCAAACAATTTAGTCCAATCAACGTTATCAAAAGCCTTTTCTAAGTCTACAAAAGCCATGAACGTTCTCTTATCTTTCCTTATTCTACCTTCCTAAATCAGCCTAAGACTTAGTACAGCTTCCCTTGTTCCTACATTTCTCCTGAAACCAAACTGGTCTTCACCCAACTCCGTTTCTATCTGGCTCTCAATCCTCTTGTAAATTATTCTAGACAGGATCTTTGAAGCATGAGTAATCAAGCTGATTGTACGGTAATCTTCACATCTGTCAGCTCCCACTTTCTTTGGTATAGAGATGATTACATTCTTCTTGAAATCAGGGGGTACCTCACCTGTCTCATAAATCCTACACACCAAGTGAAATAACCTGATCAGACCTTCCTCTCCTATGCAGCGTAGCAACTCAATCGGTATATCATCTATGCCTGGTGCTTTGTTCCTGCTTAAGTCTTCCAAAGCTCTATCAAATTCTGATCTCAATATTAAATCTCCTTTCGCATCCTCATCAATTTCCTCCTCCCTTTCCATTACATGATTCTCAATCTCCTTTCCCTTATACAAACTCTCTATGTAAGCTTTCCATCTCTCAACCTTTTCTTCCCTATCTGTTAGAGGTTTTCCATTTGTGTCCTTAATATTACAGCACTTAGTCTTCTTTTCCCCAAAAATATTCTTAATCCTTCGATAAGCTGTGTCTACTTTTCCTAATTTCAGACAATTTTCTATACCAGCACATTTCTCTTTCAACCATTCTTCTTTCGCTTCCTTGCTCTTCTTGTTAACCTCATTTCTCAGACGTCTGTATTCTGCTTTCCCCTTTTCATCTCTTACATTCTTGTGCTTCCGCCTTTCATCCATCAATTCGAGTATATCCTGAGTGATCCACGGTTTTCTACCTATTCTCTGTTTCCTACCAATGTTTTCTTCTGCGGATTTTGTTATTTCATTCCTCAAAAGTGCCCATTCGTCTGCAATTGAAGTTTGTTTAGGGTTTTTCATTAGTCCTTCCTTTATACTCTTCTTGAATCTTTCGTTTACATCCTTCTCTTTCAGTCTGTCTATTGCCCACCTTTTTGGCTTTTGACTTTTCTTCAGTTTCTTCAACTTTAATCTGCATTTCATTACAACCAGATTGTGGTCAGAGTTTATGTCAGCACCAGGATATGTTTTACAATCCAAAATCTGGTTTCGAAACCTCTGCTTGACCATAATGAAGTCGATTTGGTAACGCCCTGTATCTCCTAGTCTCATCCATGTGTATATTCTTCTATTGTGGTTATTGAATAAGGTGTTAGCTATGACCAACTCATGCTCAGTGCAGAATTCTACCAGCCTGCTTCCTCGATCATTCCTTTCACCTAATCCGAAATCTCCTACTATCTTCCCTTCTCTCCCTTTTCCTACCACAGCATTCCAATCTCCCATTACTATAACATTTTCATCACCCTTGATATACCTCAGAATTTCGTCTATTTCTTCGTAGACCTTTTCAACATCCTCATCATCAGCTTGACTGGTAGGCATATAGACTTGTACCACTGTGGTGTAAAACGTGTGTCAGTAAATTCAGCAATGCCTACAATGGACGTCGTCATGAAGAATGTTGTAATGTTGTGTCGGCAGCTAAAAGACAAAAATCTGAGCCTACAAAACATTACCTACTGTCATTGGTCCCTGACAAAAATGGACTTATTGAATATGAGACATCTTTTCAAGGTCGACTTAAATCCTATTTCATTCGTTGCGATACGTGCAAGGATTTAAATTCATACCTTAAAAAGTCCAAACAGCAAATAATACCAGCTATGCAGAAAGAACTAGCAATGCATAAGTCGATAAAAGTTTATCTTGTGGCTGAATGTAGATTCATTCGTACATCTACCAATGAAATTACAGATCGTGCTTCTAAAACACGAAAGCAGGCCCTATTTTTTGAAACAGACTTAAGTAGTTTCTTGGAAACACAATTTACAAAGTTAACTACTGAAATGGAGGAATCTGAGCTAAAAGGCAGTAATCGGGCTTTGTTAGCAGTGGAAGGAGTACGATTGAAAATAAATAAGTACAATCCCTTGCGTGGAAGCACATACATTCCATTACCAGCAGCTATAAAAACAAGAAAATCCTGCATTAATCCTGAAAACTTGAAAGATGAAAAGTGTAAAATGTATGTCACTTTAGCAAAACTGGTTAAAAAGAATGCTCATCGCATTAGTAAATACAAGGACCTGGAGAACAAGTATGATTTTTCTGTAATATCGTTTCCTACATCGCTAGCTGACATTCCCCAAGTTGAAAAAGCCAACGATATATCCATTAATGTATTTGGATTGGAGCAAGACAATAAACTGTTCCCTCTAAAGGTTGTGGATCAAGAGCTGCAAGACCATCGTGACCTCCTTCTGCTAAGTTCATCATCCGGCCAGAACCACTACGTCTTTATCAAAGATTTTGATAAACTAGTAAGACATCAGATTACTCACCATGGACATAAGATACATACGTGTAAACGGTGTTTTACTCACTTCGATAATCGATATGGTCAGCAAGGAATGGAAAAATTGAAAGAGCATAGAGCTTTGTGTGTCCAGCATGACATTGCTAGGGTCAAAATGTCTATTAAAAACTCAATTGTCAAATTCTTAAATGTTGAAAAAATGCTGAGAATACCTTACGTTATCTATGCAGATTTTGAAAGTATACTCTTGCCCTATCAAACATGTCTACCTAATCCTGAGGCAAGTTATACAGTGCCATACCAGAGTCATGTCCCTATGAGCTTTGGTATATACGTTAAACCCACACCTGCTGTGGAACACATAAAGACAAATCTTCCAAGCCAACCTGTTATTTATCGTGGGCCTGACGCTGCAGAAAAGTGTATGGACTGTTTGATCTCAATAGCTAATGAAATTGATCGCCTTTACAGCTTAAATGTTCCAAAGGCTTTAACTGAGGATCAAGAAGCAGAGTTCCAATTTTCTGAAACCTGTTATTTGTGTCAAAAACCATTTACCGAAGAGGACTGGAAAGTACGAGACCACTGCCATATTACAGGGGAATACCGAGGAAGTGCTCACAATAACTGTAATTTGAGGTGTAAAACACGTAACCCCGTTCCTGGGTTTTTACATAATATGAGTGGCTACGACGCAAATTTCATTGTAAAGCAATTGGGATGTACTACTGAGAGAGGGGATGTTATCGCTAACTCCAAAGAAAAGTACATTTCCTTTACCAAATATGTAGGAAATGTTAAGCTTAGATTTGTGAACACGTTTCGGTTAATGCCGAGTAGTTTGGAAAACTTAGTTTCCAACTTAACATCATACCCTGAAACAGACAAGTACTTTGGAAAAGAAAATGCAATGCTCATGACTCGTAAAGGGGTATTTTGTTATGACTACATTGACTCATGGGAAAAGTTAAGTGAAACGTGTTTACCTCCAAAAGAGGCATTCTGTAACAAATTAAGTCAAGAAAATATTATTCAAGAAGACTATGAACATGCCAAAAATGTCTGGAAACAGTTCAACATTAAAACTCTAGGGGAATATTGCGACCTCTACCTAACTTCAGATGTACTCCTTTTTGCAGACAGCTTTGAAACGTTTCGAAACAAAACACTAGAAACACACCGAGTGGATGCTGCACACTTTTTTACTTCGCCTGGTTTAAGTTTCGAGGCAATGCTCCTTTAAACAGGAATTGAACTGGAATTGCTACAGGATTACGATCAGATTCTTCTATGCGAGTCTGGAATACGTGGAGGCTTATGGCAGGTGTCTCATCGGTATGCTGAAGGTAACAATAAATACATGGAAACCTATGATTCTGAGAAACCATCGCAGTTTATTACCTATGATGATGCCAACAACCAATACGGGTGGGCTATGTGCCACTCCCTTCCTTATGGTGGATTTCAGTGGGTTTCTCCAGATACTGTTGATCTAGAAAAACTAAAGAAAGACGATCCTGTGGGATACATTCTAGACGTTGATGTTGATTACCCATCTGACCTTCATGATCTACACAACGATTTACCTTTCCTACCAGAGTGTACATAACCTAAGGATTCTCTCTGAAAAAACTAATTCCTCATCTTGGAAATCGAAGGCGATATGTTGTTCACTACATGACATTAAAACAGGCTTTAGATCATGGAATAAAATTGATAAAAATTCATCGTGTGTTAAAGTTTAAACAAAGACCTTGGTTAAAGGCATACGTTGATTTTAATTTAAAAAAAACCTTCGAAAACAAGCTAAAAATGAATTTGAGAAAAATCTGTACAAATTATTCAACAATGCCATTTTTGGAAAAACAATGGAAAATATCCGTAAACGAATAGACTTACTGTACCCGATAATCCGGAAAGGATCCTGTTGGAATATCCATTGCTCCCGCTGGATTGCCTATTTCTAACAGCACCGGCATATACTACATTAGAAATCGCTTCCAACATGGCCTTTAGGGATTTACAGACAGCAGTTACCAGAATATTGTGGATCAACTACCAACTACACGGGGCACTCACCTTTACTTACCTCTCGGGGACTGGGAATTCAGCTTCGCCTACACTACATCCACAATATTCTTCACCTTATATTTAAAATGAATCACACTCCAACAACATGGAAAACAATCTGAACAAAATTTATTAACAATAGGGTAAACTAATCTTCTATAAACAAAATAACAATAAACGAATTTAACAATAGACATTAAATTTAAAAACACGCAATCATTCACACCTCCTTTTAACTCTACATCTTACTCCAATGCTGTATTAAAATTATGAGTATAAAATCTTGGCTTGTTCTAGGCCTACACAGCGTAAAAATAAAAACGTTTAATGAAGTCTTTAATGGCATTCCAGACACATGGTTTCATCCATAAGCCTGCGTTGTAGAACGCACGTGCAGTAACTTTGTTTCATCAATGAAATACCGGCACCACGCTGTACTCGAAACTGTTTTACGATTTATATAGAAGGCGGTGAGTTTACACCTGCTTATATTATGTCATCGCTCTCCAACATAACGGTGAATCATTCTCGCTAGTCCACAGAGACTGCTTGTGTGTGCGTTTATTAAAAAACACGTAAAATTAACATTTAGATCTTGTTCACATAACTACTCTGTTTCTTAAACAATCATTCTAAAATAAATATACACTCTTTCATTCGCACCCCGCAATTGTTCTAGACCAATTCGGTTCCACATTTTCTCTTAACAATGAACAATCATTCATTCCCAAAACATCCGCTCATAAACACACACTATTCCAAAACAATTGATTAATAAATCCTACTAAATTATTTAACTAATTAAATCATTTCCACAAAAATTATTTACATGTAATATGTTTATAATAATATCCATTATCTAGTGTTGCTAACGCGACACTTTCGAGATTCTGACTTCTCGGTTACAATATAATTCTCAACTAAATATATACACTGGTTTTTCACATAATCATCCTTCTCTAACGTTCTGTAGTTTTGATATACTGCTTACTCATCCTCTTACATAGGTTTCATTACACTGTTGGTATAATACAGTCGACTAATTAAGGAAAACTGTACGTAATTACATAACTTCGGGTTTAATAAAATTTAATAATTGTATTATAAACATGAGTAGACAATCTTTCTCAAGTTGCATTTCCGCTGAAACCCTCTTGTTAACACAGCTAAATCGTTAATTCACAAGAACTGGATTACTTGTATACAACGGCTCTTATCACGATACATGCCTTTTTATCAAAGAACAACAATACTTTGACTTCCTTAAAATGCAGAATTCTCTCGCATGAGCACTCTTTATAGCTCTACAATTCCTCATAAAACAGTATATATGACATAAACTTTTATCATCTACTATGTTAAACAATAACCAAAAAGGATTAATTGTTATTAACATATCTTATGTAGGAACTTCTCTCAAATAATGGCATGACCCTCAGTATCATTGCACATGACTACTGGACTACAATTATACATGCGAAAGTTCTTCAAACGAAATTCCAATTGTAATGAACGATATTAGACAGGCGTGATTAACCTCCTAAAGTTTACTCCACAACAAGATAATTAACTGTTAACTCGTCTGTCGCAAATACATGTAATAAAAATAATACTCCTGTCTCATCTCACTTGTCAAGCTTTAAATTGTTTATCGTTGTAATATCATGTCGACAAAATGACGTGATGTTACACAAATAGCATAAAATAACACACGTGTTATTTATAGTGTCAGATAGAATTCAATCCTGACCGGGATAAACTAGCTTTGAATTTCTAGCCAAAGATTTGAATAATCTTCTATCAAAAGGTATTTCTTCTAACAAATTAAATGAACAAAGCTCTTAGCTTTACAAATAATAAGAAAGGTTTGTCAATGTCGTAATGTTTTTCCACTCTATACAAAGAATGTTCGTAGAGATTAAGACTTCGGGCTTATCAAACGACTAGTATTTCTTAGATCGTCGATAGTTTATGTACAATAATGATATAACAATATCATTCGATGTTTCTTCTTTTCTAGAAGTTATATGTTGTTACATTAAAGTGCTCAAATTAAATTTAATAAGAATTTAATTTGAAGCTATGACACAATGTCAGAATACTTGGTTTAAATGAAATTATTAAAATTCGAGAGTCGAAACGACTAGTCTCCTATGAGGCAATATGATTCCTCAAACAATTTTTTTTAATGTCAGTTCCACAACTGATCCCTATAATAAAATTGAAAAATAGATGAAATGCAATCATCTTCTAAATAATCTTGAAGTATAAAAATCTCAACACACATCTGAAGTGTAAAATACATCAAAAGCACTGAAATACATGAAATGTGAAAATAAAGAAATATGGAATATGATCGCTGGAAATATGGAATAAGATCGCTGGCTCAGAATGTTACTAATCAAGCTCTATATAACAATTGAGATACACTAATATCTTATTTGGACGAAAACTTGAAGATCTATGTAAGTATTCCCACAATACTTTAGATGTTTCCTCAGTACAAGACACTGAGATGGATCTGCATTCGAACCTCGGATCTGCGACCTCAAAGATAAGAAACGTCCCTCTCTGGAATTCACCAGCATTCGCCTGGGCTCGAACGACTTCCTTCTGGCAAATTCTTCTGTGTTGCTGGGCTACCTTTCCCTAGCATCTTGACAAATCTCTTCTGTAAAGTCTTCATTCTCCGTCGTAAATATGTATCAGCTTCATCATTGGAATATAATTATGGAAATATTCATATAAGTGGTGAATGAAATATTTCCATTGCTAATTGATGTTATATTAGTGTTCGTAGACTGACGAAAATGCACAAGATGGACCGTACACTACGTCTGTATTCAAGAATACGTTGTCCAACGAAGCTCCATCGTTGTATCTTAACTCCTGCTATCGAATATGTCTCTGGCGCATGACTATTTAGTTCATCATATCAACAATGTTAATTATGCTGAATGATAAGGTTTGAAGAATAATAATAGTCATTCTGTTAATGTTTATGTGTTGCGCCAATATTAAAAGTTCTCCGCCACTGTTCACTTGAACCGCGTTCGCAAACTTCACGTTGCAATTTATAATGATATTCAGCTTTATTTCCAGCACATTTGGAAATCTAACTTAACAGGCTTATATTGTCGAATCGGTAAGTTTTAAAGCGCTTGACTTTCACAATATATTGTATGCGACCTGTTCTTTATATATATGTGCTTATTTAACTTCATATCTCAATTATATAAGAGATATCATCAATTCAATGTTCCCCGCAACTTCACGTAGAATGGAAGTGCGGTGACCTCCTACGTTCCACCTAGCTATCCTCGCGTCTCCACAAGTCGACAGTCGTCGCACTCGGACTAAGCTTTGGGATCTCCGTTAACCCAGTAAAAACACTTCCTCACTCTTCAAAGTCTGCTGGAATAAGAACATCGATCCTTGGATCTCCCCCTCCAAGTCGAATTTTTGGCGGCCATATCAATCTCTATCCATAATTTTAGCGCGTAGATTACTAATGCTTATTACTGCGTAGATTAACCGATCTGTGGTTTTTAAAGTATCAGACATAATTTCTCTTAATATTCTCTTCAATAACAAATAAGAAAATCTTCTTCTAAGGCCTAAATGCATAATTTCATCATATTGTGTAATTAAAGTTGATCCCGTCTTTAATAAGACCTGTTCTCATTGGCTCTGGGCAGGGATCCAATAACATAATTTATAACAATATTTATAATATTAATTTCCAAACTCGCTGTTGCTCTGCTAAATATAGCCTTCTAGAAGCGTCCATTGTGCAACATATCACGTGATCGGGCTCTCCCACAGTCTCGAGCTTGTAACACTACACACCTGTGTCACACTTCCAGAAATTATATTTGCTGGTTAAATTTTATCATGGGGACGGAAAATACTCTCATTTTGTCCCTAAATAATTCAATTTACGGGGGCAATACATCTTGAGACTGACAACAAAAAGGCAGAAAAGCTAATAGCAAAGCCGTCGTTTATTGACGGAACAATTTATGGTCCTAACCTAGCTGCTTTCCACATGGCTAAACGTAACATTGTACTCAATAAGCCTATATATATTGGAATGTGTGTACTAGATATTTCAAAAACTGTAATGTATTCCCAACAATATGATGTCCTGTTACCCTATTATGGAATGAACAATCCTAAACTCATGTATATGGATACCGACTCGTTCATTTATTTGGTTAACACCCCAGATGTATATCAAGACAAGTTGGATTTCCTAGAACACCTGGACACATCAGATTACCCTACTAATCACATATGTTACTCTACATCAAACAAGAAAACGTTGGGGAAATTTAAAGACGAGGCTTGTGGACAAATTATAAAAGCATTTGTTGGACTTGGAGCTAAAATGTACGCTTTAGACATAAATGGTAAAGAAATCAAAAAGATTAAAGGTATTAACAGAGGTGTTGTCAAAAATTGTATAAGCTTTCAAGATTATAAGTATTGTGTCATGAAAAACAATGTAAAAAGAATACCAATGAACATTATCGCTTCTAAACAACATGACATATCATCTATAAGACTAAACAAAATTGCTTTGTGTCCTGGTGATGATAAAAGAGTGATTGATACTGATGGTATAGGTACACATGCCTATGGTCATTACTCAATCGTTAACCATGCTTAAAGAAATAAGTTATGAATATCAAAATCTTCTGCCTGCAACTAGCAAAGACATAAAACAAAACAATTTAGGAAATAAAACAATAGCACTACAAAAATAAAAAACAAAAATAAAAAATGGCATTCATTATCAAAAATAAATAAAATTGAAAACAAAATAAAAACAACTGTACAATTTATAACAAAAAAGAATATATATAAAAATGTATTATGTGTAAATAGTGTACATGTATTTAAAATAAAAGAAATATTGTATGGACACTGCTTGTATATTTTTAATTACTACCCACCTCTCTCCACTCCTAATGCAAAATGATCATGTAAAACAACAAATTGGAAAATCCACTTTTCCATATTGACAAAATAGAAAAAAAATAAACTGAAATTTTATAAACTGTAAATGGGAATTTGGTAAATTGACAAATGTGTAAACAACAAATTGGAAAATCCATGTTTCTATATCATGAAATTGAAAAACTTTAAACTGACACTTTAAGAACTGTAAATGGGAAATTGTGAAATTGATAAATGTGTAAACAACAAAATGCAAAATCCATGTTTCCATATTATGAAATTGAAAAACTTAAAACTGACATTTTTTTAAAACTGAAAATGGGAAATTGGAAAATTGACATATTTGTAAACAACAAAATGAAAAAAAAAACGGTTGGGGTAGTGATCATGTTGTTCAGTAACCTATAAGACTAGCATAAGGATAGTTGCATATACCCTTATATACTTTGTGTGTGCATTAGCCTTTGCATTAGCTTAAGTTAGGTTTGGTGAGGTTAGGTATGTGACCTTGTAGTTTACTCTTTTCGGAAAATGTAAAAAGTAAAATCTAAAAACAAAAAATCTTAAATTTAAAATGTAAAATCTAAAAAAAAACTAAAATCTAAAATACAAAAATCTAAAATTTAAATCTAAAATGTTAAAATGTAAAATGTTAAAATGTAAAATCTAAAATCTTTAAGTGAGGTTTCTGTGGGTTATGTTAGGTTAGGTTATAACTAAGTTTATTATTTGTGCTCTCCCATTTGCTCTTACTTTCTTGCTCTCCACTTATTTTCTCTACCTTTTTGCTCCCACTTTTTTGCTTCCACTTTTTTGCTCTCACTTTTTTCTCCCACATTTATGCTCCCACTTTTTGCTCCCACTTTTTTGCTCTCACTTTTAGCTCCCACTTTTTTGCTCCCTGTTTTTGATCCCACCTTTTTGCTCTCACTTTTTGCTCCCACATTTTTGCTCCCTCTTTTTGCTCCCACTTTTTGCTCTTACTTTTTGCTCCCATATTTGCTCTCACTTTGAAGTTAGGTTTTGTTAGTTTAGGTTAGGTGAAGTTAGGTTAGGTTAGGTGTGGTTAGGTTATAACTAAGTTTATTATTTGTGCTCTCACATTTGCTCTCACTTTTTTTTCTCACACTTTTTGCGCTTACTATTTTCTTGCTCGCACTTTTACGTTAGGTTAGGTTAAGTTAGGTTAGGTTATAACTTAGTTTATTATGTGTGCTCTCACATTTGCTCTGACTTTGAAGTTAGGTTAGGTTAGGTTAGGTGAAGTTGGGTTAGGCAGAATGGTTGAGGTATGAATCAAAATCCAGCTCCTGTCAGTTTTGCCTCACAAGGCTGAGTGTACCCCGTTCCACTCCTGAGACCAGAAATTAAATTTCTTGGCAGAGCCGGTATTCGAACCTCAGGAATGACCGCCAATAATGCTAGCCACTACACCAAGAGGTGGACAATATAAGGCTGGTCTTGATTATACATGATCAATTAATAATTACCTAATAATAATAATAATAATAATAATAATATTAATAAATATTCCATTTGGCAACTACACGGCCGACCTCTCCCTGTGACGTAATTGACGGTCTCAGGGCGTGGCCGCCATCTTGCCCAATAGCCCCTGTCCCCTCCATAAGAATAACATAGGGCTGGTTGCGCGCGGCGGCCATCTTACCCATTAGCCCCTGTGCCAGCTTCGGCCTTTATATCCTACTTCTGTGCGATGGAATTAGCTTGACAACCGGTGTCTTGGCACGTTATAGAATATACCCCTGACTTTAAATACGGGTCATGTTTATTTAGATTAATATTTTGTAGTTGCCAACCAGTTGTATTTTTCGTTGTGAAAGCTATTTTTATGCCTTGCTTTTTGAATAGATTAGTGATTTTATATGTATTCGCATTCACATAGATTAAACGCGCAAATTTTTTCTCATTACTGTCTGGTTTGGGAATCGTTTTATCTTTATTTTTATGTTTGGCTATAATTTGGTTTATTTTTCTTTGTGCAGCAACAGTTTGAAAATATCTGAAGTTATGACTGTTGTTGTTAAATCAGTAAATTACATACGCTCACACTCCCTAAAACACCGCCAGTTTAAGTTATTTTTGGCCGAAATGGACAATGTTTATCCAGACCTTCCCTATCATTGTGAGGTCCGATGACTCAGTAAAGGTAAAGTGTTACAAAGGTTTTTTGAACTTAGTGCAGCAGGAGATATGTTTTTGTATGAACAAGGCCGTCAAGTGCCTGAGCTTTCTGATCCGTTGTGTCTGTGGATGTTAGCATTTTTAGTTGACATTACAATGCACATAAACTTTTTAAACTTGAAACTACATGGTGTTAATTCACTTGTTTTTGATGCCTACCATCATTTTAAGGCTTTTAGGACAAACCTTGCACTGTTTGAGAAGCAGCTTACCAAGAATGATTTGAGTCACTTTGAGACATATATATATATATATATTTATCTGAAGCAGGTGCGCCCTTCCCTTCTGACTTTGCTGCTGATGTCGTCGAGCAATTGAGCCAGCAGTTTAATGACAGATTTGAAGATTTTGACAAAGAATGTGACAAAATAAACCTATTTCACAATCCTTTCAAATGTGAAATTGATTCTGTGCCAACAAGCCTTCAACTTGAAATCATTGACTTAACAACAAATGAAATACACTAGGAACATTTTCAGGAGTGCTACAAAAATGGTGACCTGTTGCCGTTCTACAGCTCCGTAAACAATGAAGATTTCAAAAACTTGAAAACGTTTGCTCGTACTGTCCCCGTTTACCCGGATAGTAGGCTGTCAGATATCCGCCCCCTCAATCGGATTGCCAACAATCAATCGCACCGGCTCAGCTACATCAATGAAAATGGCACTGACAGATACTACCGAGGTTTGAACACAGAAGTTACCAAGAAAATTATTGTGGAACACACCAAATTGACGGGGGTTTCATACTTACTTTTACTTACCTCTTAAAAATAATCTCTGGGATTGGGTTGACAACAGGATCTCTAAAGTATGCTCCCACAATAATCTTGACCATGACATTTAAAAATGAACCAAAACGAAGGCAAGAACTTTGAACTGTACAAAAGCTTTATTTCAAATAAAGGGTATGACTTTAACAACTCAACAAAATAAATGTGGCTATCAGTAGCCCATGTCAATCTGACTATGTCCTCCTAAAGGACTTGCAAAGTTATCAAACAATATATTAGCTCCCATGAGCTCAAAATAACGTAACATTCACAACACATTTGGATTGGATAAGGAAGTCAGGAGACGACACATATATAGAGAGCATTTGGTTTCTTTTAATAAACATCACACTTGTATTAATAGGCGCAAGGCCAGAGTATCGACCTCGCCCGCTGATAACCAGATGTCGAGCCAGCTGGTCTACTCTTCAACCTGGCTCACCTGTCAAATGGGGTTCACTCGTCACGCCACACTGCGTAAGAATTCAGCTCCTCTCAAAGCTTTAAATGTCTACAAGACAACTCATATATATTGACGCAAATCTTTCAAATGCTTAACTCACATACCACTGGATTATTCTGACAATTCCTAAACTTGTTAAGTTATCATCCAAATGTTTAATAAGTATAGTTTAGAGTATAAAACACACTCTTAAATGTTTATAACAAAATCACATAAATTATTTATAACAATTAGAAATTGTTTATAATATTGTCGAAGATAATTACAAAAATTTTAAACACGCCTTTAACATTACTTTCGTTCCACATTATTGTCAAAGATATTTACATTTATTATTTACAATATTAACATTTAAATTATTTAAATTATTAATTTAAGAAATACATTGAACCACATGTTCATCCGGTTGTTAATTTCATAATCGTGTTAATATAATCGACCAATGAAGGTTAGTTATACATTTTAATGTCACAATCTGGTTTAATAAAGGTTGTAATAATTATAATTATTTGTGACGGTAATCTTCATTCAAAATCTTATCTCAAATTCTTTCAAAATTCTTGTTAATTATAACAGCAAATTCACTTGATTAATTTTCAACGAACTATGACAATACACTCTAGCGGAAAATACTTCGCTTACAAAATAATGCACAAACTGCATTAAAAATAGACCCAAAATTCATCATATATTAAAATATACGGTATCAAAATCTTCCACAGCACTTACAAAAACCTCCACTAACACAATCTTTATCATCATTAATTACTGTGGGAATTTCCTTCATTTATTTAAGGGCATTATACATCAGCGACTTTCAACATGTCCGCTGCACTATCGATTATACATTCATAGTTCCACTTAAAAATTCTTATAATCATTAATTGTTTCAAAACTGTTGTCATTTAACTTTCGTGGATTTCATTCATGAATCGAATTGAAATAAAAATTTGCCAATCACAAACAAATTTAATAGAGAATACGCTTATATACGCCTGTCTGGTCTATCAAAATTTAAGATTAACATCTTCAAAGAATTGTAGTATAAAAATACTATCATCAAAAAAAAATGCGACTAAAATTGCAAAATAGTCGAATAGAATCCAATTAGACTGGGGAATGCAAACATCATTATATAAATCTCTAAATAAGAAAACTCCTAACACAAGTACACGACTTTAATGCATTCAATAATTCATAATTAAAGTTCATCTTTCACAAAATGGTCTATGATGCAATGATCGTTCATAACTGACGATAAATGTCTGTGTTGCAATCAATTCAAATAACGACTAGTATTTCCAAGATCGTCGACAATGTACTGGATTTTAACGCTCTAAAATCATTTAAATGTTCTTCCTTCTTGATGATGACAGAAAATTGGTCAAAGTAATTAAACTGGGGTAGAATTACCTTAATAAAGTGACACGCTGTCTGAATTTAAATCTGCCATAAAAATCATTAACTTACAGTCAAATCGAGACTACAAATAAGCAAATTACTGAAAAATCTAAATATCAGTCTCAACTGATCCAAAATCATTTAACTATGCCCATGACATAACAATGTCTTAATAAATCGTCGAAAAAGGCATAACTCATCAAGGTGTACTGAGAATAGGAATCTCAAACAAGAATATCGGGCAAAATACATGAGGACAAAAATATGGGAAAATGGTTGCTCAAATATTGCTAAGAAACTCAAATACAATAAACGTTCACGACTACCTTATCTGCCGATTGACGTTCCAGAGGAAAATTCCCCAAAGAAGACTGCTGATGGATCCGTTTCACCAAGTTAAAGCTGAGCTCCATCCTCGAAACAAGAAACAGCACCCTCGGAGAATCGAACTGCTTCCTTCTCCGGAAATTGCACTGCTCCGTGAAGACGAACGACATCCTTCCGGCAATAATCTTCTTTGTGAGTCGGGACAACCCTGACCTCTCTTGAAAAATCCCTGAAGTTCCAGTTGAAAATCGCCATGAAGTTTTTGTAGAAATTTCCGAAGAAATATTCATATTCAGTGAGTATGAAATCATTTCCATTGCTGTTTGATAGTATTCAGCCTTTAATCACGAAACATGGGTGTAGATGTTTGTTCACCACATGTTCGCTTGTGTGGAATAGTAATTAGCGAAGTTCCATGCTGCTATCTTACTCCGTTGAAATATGTCCCAATTGCATTAAAGTCCTTTAGCCTTCCATCTTCTGTTCGGTTATGGTAATAGAAGAACAAACTGCCATATTAAACTGCTCCATAATACTGTAGCGTTGTGTCACAAAAGCAATCTGAAGTCTCCCTATTTCACTAGCCGTGTCAGCCGTGGCGTAGATTCTGGCGATACGAAGTGCTTCTCATGTAGCGAGAAAATCACTTTTGTCAGTCGTCTAAAACTGCTAATATCTTCCAAAATAATTACTCGAAATTGTTCAGCTTTCTTACACTCCTTACTGTATCACTGCACAATAGAATTAGCTTATAGGCGACCGCTAACTGTTCACAGCTAATCTCGTAGAAGCGTTATAATGTGCGTTTCAACTTCACCTAGATTTACTCACAGTGTTGTGTTGGCAGCAAGCACAAGAGTGTAGTGCAGTATCTTTGACATAGTCTTTGATATCAGTGAAGTTCAGTGTCAAAAACAATATGGTGTGTGAATTGTGAATCTTTCCACAACAAATAATAAAATATGCATTCTAGAGGAGTCTATGTGATTTATTAAGAAGTGAACCTAACATTTTATGGCGACCGTGACAGGATTCATTCATAGTAAAAGGCTCCCGTGAAGAAAGAAGATGGAAAGACTCGCTAAAGAAAGAACCGTAAAGCGGCGGTTATTTACGCGCTCACACAATCAACTAATGGCGTTGTTAGAAGATGATCAAACTGAAACGGAAAAAGTGCAAGTGCAACTTGAAATCCTTCGAGAAAAGTATGATGATATCTCTAATTTAGATGGATTAATATTTCAACAGATGATAGACGACGAGTGTGAGGATGACGAAATAGAAACGGAATGTGAATCAGCTGATGATTACAAACACAAATTCCTTAGCTGTAGAACAAAAGCAACACGTTTTATGAATCCCGTTGTTTCCATTACCCCTCCACAAAGTGTAGTGAATGACAATGTTTGTGATAAAAAGAAATATAGACTTCCAAGAATAGAATTTAAGAAATTTTCTGGTGAAGTAATTGATTGGTTATATTTTTGGAGCCAGTTCCGTAAAATTCACGAGGATGAGGACATTGGGAAGGAAGATAAATTCCAATATTTAATTCAGGCTATGACAGAAGGTTCCAGAGCATATGAATTAGTTACTAGTTTTCCACCCACTGCCGAGAATTATGACAAAGCTATAGAGAGTCTTCAAGCTCGATTTGGTAGAGAGGACTTGCAGGTGGAAGTTTATGTTCGTGAATTGCTCAAACTAGTATTGACGAATGCAGTCAATTCCAAAGAAAGGCCAACACTGAGTAGCTTGTATGATAAATTAGAGTCACATCTCAGATCGCTGGAAAGTTTAGGCGTTACTACAGAAAAATGTACTGCAATGCTGTATCCCCTAATTGAATCATCTTTGCCAGAAGACCTATTAAGAGCATGGCAGAGGAATACTTCCTTCAGGTGTGATTCCATATCCAAAGATCGTTTGCAGCAGCTCATGGCTTTTCTTCAAAATGAAGTAGTAAGTGAAGAAAGAATTTCATTGGCTATGAAAGGGTTTAGTATTAGCACATCCCAAGGATCTAAGATTAAGGGAGACAAGCAACCAAGGGATGTCATTGAACCAAATATACCTACTGCTTCTGCTTTGTTTGCTGATGTTTCTAAGAGACAGGAGTGTGTTTTTTGTCTTAAACCTCATTCGAGCCCAGAGTGCATTAAAGCTCAAAAAATGACTGTAGGGGAGAAAAGGAAAATCTTAACTGATAAACACTGTTGCTTCAATTGTTTAAAGAAGGGCCATGCAAGTAGAGCTTGTAAATCGATTGTCAGGTGCATTGTTTGTGGTGGTAAACATGTGGTATTAATGTGTTATAAGCTCCGTGACAAAGAAAATGAAAGTGTGTCCAAACAGAATTACGAGGGAGACAGGAATTTGGTTCTCCAGGATGGCAATAATGTGGATAAGGCTTTAGCTAATGTGTCTTGTTCTCCTGAGGTGTACTTGCAAACCCTGGCAGTTGTCGTTAAAGGAAAGGGTAAACAAAAAACTGTACGAGCTGTCATTGATACTGGGTCTACTAAATCCTACATTGCACGTGACCTAGCCGAAGAAATGGGGTATCAGTCAATCAGGAAGGAAATGTTAATACATTCCTTGTTTGGTGGAGTACCGGTACGTTCTCGCGAAGCAAAACACGACTGTTACAGAATAAGTTTAAAGCGATTGGAGGGAAACTATTCCAAGGAGCTGGAAGTTTTAAGCCAAGAGATAATTTGTGAAGATGTCCCATATATTAAGAATGGTTCTTGGAGTGAGGAGATAAGGGATCTGAAAATATGTTTAACTGATGTACGAGAGAGAGGGCCTGTGCAGATTCTGATTGGGGCCGATAAGGCGGGTGAACTGCTCACTGGGAGGAAACATCAACTAAAATGTGGCCTAGTTTTGGTGGAGACTTCCCTAGGGTGGACACTAATGGGAAAAGTCATAGGTAACAAGGCCCAAAGGGATTCGGCATCATTATTAGTGTCATCATTGTTTTCCCAACATACAAGAATTTCTGATCTCTGGGACTTAGAAATTCTTGGAATTACTGACCCTGTTGTGAAAGAATCTATCGTCGAGAGGAATGAGTGTGTTAGAAATAACTTCCTTGAGACTGCACGACCGAATGAAGATAACAGATATGAAGTATGTCTGCCTTGGAGTGAACAACATCCACCTCTCCCTGACAACAAAGAAATTGCTCAGCACAGATTAGAAATCACTACAAAGAAACTACAAGCTGAACAACATTATCAGGAGTACGATAATGTCTTACGAAGTTGGTTGGAGCAAGGAATCATCGAGAGGGTACCTGAAGAAGAACTGAAGAATAGTGGACACTATCTACCTCACCGACCTGTCTTCAAAGAAAACAGCACCACCAAGATCAGGCCTGTTTTTGATGCCTCGGCGAAGCAGAGAAACGCTCCATCTCTGAACGAATGTATTGAGAAAGGGCCTAACTTCATAGAGTTGATCCCTAGTTCGCTACTGAAGTTCAGAGAAAATGAGATCGGTGTGACGGCTGATGTAGAAAAAGCATTTCTTCAAATAAGTGTCAATCCTAGAGACCGTGATTTTCTGAGATTCCTTTGGTGGGAGGAGGAATGTACAGGGAAAGTAGAAGTGTTCCGTCACAATAGAGTTGTCTTTGGACTTGCATGTTCTCCGTTCCTATTGTCGGCAACCATCAAACTCCACTTGAACGAGTTGAAGAGACAAACAGTCGATAATAGTTCCTACTCAACTTCAGCAATAGAAAGATTGGAAGAATGTTTTTATGTGGATAACTGTGCTATTAGTGTTAACAACAGAAATGACCTTCATTCATTCATGCGAGAGGCAAGCATAATAATGGATAAGGCATCTTTCAATCTCCGAGGGTGGGAGTATTCTCAGGATGGTACAGCTGAAAATCTTACTCATGTGCTAGGGCTCATTTGGAATAAAGGAGAAGATACCATTGAACTGAATCTAACTCATGTTAACGATTTCAAATATGATGTAATCACTAAAAGAGCTATACTAGGAGCTGCACATAAGGTGTTTGACCCTATTGGCTTCGCATGTCCGGTATTTCTCTGTCCAAAATTAATCTTGCAAGAACTATGGGCCACTGACTTGGGTTGGGATACCAGAGTAGACGAAACAACAAAGAGAAGATTCATGAAGTGGTTGGCAGAACTACCTCAGCTGTCTGAGATTAAGATTCCTAGATGTTTGATCGGTAGTGTCCAGTCGGTTGAAGATATATCTCTTCACGTGTTCTGCGACGCCAGTCAAACTGCGTATGCTGCAGTTATATTCTTGCGAATACAGAGGGTTGACAATATAGAGCTACGATTTGTACAAGCCAAGACAAGAGTGGCACCCAAGAAGAGTATCACCATACCACGCCTGGAATTATTAGCAGCTACAATAGGGGTTCGACTAGTGACGTCAGTACTGCCAACATTAACTGCAAAAGAAATTGTTACTTATTATTGGAGTGACTCGTCGACTGTGTTGTCCTGGATCAAGTTAGACGAACCTTGGGGGACCTTCGTGTGGAACAGAGTGCAAGAAATTCGAAGACTGTCCAGAATAGAACAGTGGCGGCATGTTCCTGGAACTATGAATCCGGCTGACCTGGCATCAAGGGGATGTAGCACAAAACAGTTACTTCAACAGAGATGGTGGGAAGGGCCAAAATGGCTAAAACAATCTACTACACAATGGCCTAGCCCCGAAATTTCAACAAACGATGATGAAGTCTTCCAAGAAAGAAAAAAGAAAGTCAACACTATGACGGTGTTAGAAGACAAGTCCAATACCCAAGAATGGCACCTTGACTATTTCTCAAGTTTCCGTAGAACAGTTCGTATGATAGGATGGATCTTGAGGTTTCTGTATAATTGTCGACAGAAAAATAATAGAAGAACTGCCGAACTATCCATTGAAGAAACCACAGAAGCAGAAAAAGTCTTGATGAAGTTCATACAAAAGGAGTGTTTTGTTGGTGAAAAGGATGAAAGATTCAACTCACTATGTGTTTTCATGGATGATGAGGGAGTGATGAGACTGAAAACAAAAATTATATCACGCAAAGATGATTATGCTTTCCGTTGTCCTGCTATCCTTCCTGCGAAGCATACAGCAGTTCACGCTCTCATTAGGGAGAAGCACAAAGACTTATGTCATGCTGGAACCCAGATTCTGCTCAGTGGGCTCAGACAGAAATATTGGATCCTTGGAGGAAGGAGAACGGTGAAGGGTGCAATTAAAACATGTGTTGTCTGCAGGAGGTACCATGGAAAACATCTTGAAGCAGAACAAACTCATCTCCCCATAGACAGAGTAAGAGAAGCCTCAATTTTTGAAATAACAGGGGTCGACTTTGCCGGGCCTCTGATTTTGAAAGGTGGAGAGAAAGCCTGGGTCTGTCTGTTCACGTGTGCGGTTTTTCGTGCAGTACACCTGGAGTTAGTAACATCTTTGGCTACTGCAACATTCCTCGAAGCTTTTCGGCGCTTCGTGTCCAGACGTGGAAGGCCAATGATTGTCTATAGTGACAATGGGACAAACTTTCAAGGCACCTGCAATATGTTGGAGACAATTCAGTGGGATAAAATTGCTGAATATAGTTCTGTACACCAAATAAAATGGAAATTCAATCCTCCCACTGCAGCATGGTGGGGAGGATGGTGGGAGAGGCTGATTGGTGTCCTCAAACAAATGCTCAGGAAAGTTCTGGGAAGGTCATGTCTGTCGTACCAAGAAATGATGACTGTTCTGTGTGACATTGAAGCTGTCATGAATTCACGACCACTTACTTACCTGTCCAATGATGGAGAAGACTTGATGGCTATCACCCCTGCAATGTTCCTACAGGAAGTCAAGGAGATTGGAATGCCCGATATCGACATGATCGAGAACATAAAACTTGACAGAAGATTCAGGTACAGACAGAAAGTAAAGGAAACATTAAGGGCAAGATTCAGGAATGAATATCTTGGACAGCTAATACAGAAGAACCACATTAGGAAAAGTCATCACAAACCCTGTGTAGGTGAAGTAGTACTGGTAGCCAGTGACAACACGAAGAGACTAGACTGGCCGCTGGCAAGAGTGACGGAGGTCATCCCTGGCAAAGGTGGTGTCGTGAGAGTTGTTCGCTTGGCGACTACAAAAGGAGAGCTACTGAGGCCAGTACAGAGGGTGTATCCACTTGAAGTGACATCTGGAGAAGATCATGCTTTAAGACTGCAAGTTGAGCGGAATGAAAATGAGAAGGAGAAAAATCCAAAGACGGTTAAACCATCTACTAATACTTCTGATCTCATCAGAACCAGTAGTGGGAGAGTGGTGGTTAAACCAAAGAGATATTTTGAGTGACTTATTTATTTCTGTGTTCATTTATTTTGTGAAAATATATGTGTTATGTTATTTTATTGTTTTGTTGAGTTGTTTCCACAACTCAAGGTGGGAGAATGTTGTGTTGGCAGCAAGCACAAGAGTGTAGTGCAGTATCTTTGACATAGTCTTTGATATCAGTGAAGTTCAGTGTCAAAAACAATATGGTGTGTGAATTGTGAATCTTTCCACAACAAATAATAAAATATGCATTCTAGAGGAGTCTATGTGATTTATTAAGAAGTGAACCTAACACACAGTAAACCTGCACTGCTTGTCAGCTCGACTCTCGTTTTAATGCAGTGGATTCACCACGCGTTATAAAGACGACTCTTTCACTACTAATCTCACTCGACGTTTCACTGAAATGACTATTTGAGATCTGACAATTGAGCTATCAGACGATTGATGATCTGAGAATGAGGAATGAGGCTCCTCTCTTCTGCGCAAGGCCTTTTATGAACTTCATGAGGGGCGTATCCATCCCTTCCATTGCGCGTTACTGCGTCATCGCTAGAAGTTCCAACTTCGTCAATACATGACGGATTTTCAAAATTCAAAAACTGAAAATAAATTTCACCAAAATTCCAGACCAATGCCTCTACTGCAAATGTATTTCCACAATTCTGCATTCCAAAAGTAATAAAAATACCATAGTTTCAGCAATCTCCGTCTTCCTTCAAACAATCGTTCATTGGTTCAAGCCTCCCCTCCAATAGCATACTTTCTTCCTCAGCAGAATTCCACGTTTCCTGCGACTGCGTCGTAGATCTCGGATCTTTCTCGAATAAATGCTGACGTCACTGAGAATCTCAGCTCAAGTAGCCTGCTGGCATAACATCTGCGTCATCCGTGCTTACGTCATGACTACCCACGTCATAACTATGACAGCCATAACTTTCTTTATAATTTCCAATATAGCCACCGTGGTCTCTATATAATTCAATTACGGGGGCAGTACCATGTTTTCAGTGTTTGGATCAACTTTCGTTTTTGAACAAGCATTTTCCAAAATGAACTACATAAAATCAAAATTTCGTGCTTCTCTCACTGATGAACACTTAACATCCTTATTAACGATTGGTACAACTAAATTCGAACCAAAATGGGGAGAAATTTTAAGTACCGGTACAAAGCAGTTCCATTCATCGCACTAAACTAATTTTTTATGAACTTTATATCATAAATTTATTAATAATTGAGTCAAATGAAGATAAATAATCACTCTTTGTCACACATGCTGTATGAGTGTATTGAATATCATCGTACATCTATTTTGAAGGATTTATTAAAAATATTTAAATTTATTTTTAGTGTTTTATTTTTGTATCCAGTATAAATATATAAAACGGCAACAATACTAAGAAAACTAAGCTCAGACTGCTCTAAAACTCACCATATTGAACCTATATTTCTTAAAAAATTCCATACCCTCCAAATCCCCCGGAGTGTTATTGGCCCGCAAGGCCCAACTATTTACAATGTGGCCCTTAGTTTAAAAAAAATTGGGCACCCCTGTTGTAGGGCATTCACGATGATTTGTTGTCGAAATGTGCACTTTGTAAACTCATTTTTTTTTTCTACAACGATTTCTATTATGGTGGCACTTTTCACAAAGTTACAACTTAGAAAAAATACTATTATTTGATATCTAATCGTGAAGGAAGACTTTTACTCACACTTATATGATGAGTGGACACGTTGTTCAATTTACATATGGTATCCTGAAGTTTACCCTGGCACTGTATATCTGGGGAGTTGGCTTCTGAATGTTTCTTCCGATCAAAACACGTCATATCTATGCACTGCCCTTGAGATAAAATCCGCCCTTTAATTAATATGTTTTATGTACGTACAGAATATAGCAAGACGTTGTATAAAAACTGTGAAGTTCTATGGACAAGAAATAAATTGAATTGAATTAAGGCTGGTTCACAATTGCCCGGGAATGAGAAGGAAGTTGAAATGCACGCTACATTATGGGTCGGTTCACAATCAATCTCTGGGAACGAGAAACAAAAAGTAGCCCGGGAAGGCCAACTTAATCATTATTTTAAGTTTCATGTATGACGTTTTCGGAGCTTGCCGGAGCTAATCAGTTTTATTACACTGTGTGCAGCGCCACTTACGCCTCATCAACAGAAAGGAAAAATAAAAGATCAGTAAATGAAAACTGGACGAAAAGCTTAAGGCTAAGCCTGAAAACGAACAAGAAGTTAGAGATGACTTGTTTTTTCGACTTGTTCTAATCTTTACCTATGTCCTCTTTGGTTCTTTAGCCAGTGTAGCCATTTTACCAATTTTGTCACTGGATATACTGGCTTCTCCAACATGTTGTTGAGAAAATATTGGAAGTTAAGTTTTGTTTATATAGGGATTAAGTAATTATTGACACTTCTGTTACTGGCAAAATAGTTCGTTCCTCTATTGATAACGTAAGAATCTAACGACTTTTGACTGTTAGTTGGTGTTTTTAGGAATCTGGGTTGGTTATTCTGTTGTCAACACGTGTTATGGTATGATTTGCTGCATGTTGTGACCGGTAGCCTACTTGGTGGAGATATTTTGTGTTGGATTTAGTTCTGCCTGTATTGACGTTTGCAAAATGGGTGAGTTATTGGCTCAAATAGCATGTTTCTCCTGAATTCGAGTGCTCTGAATAGTTATGCAATGAGAAGTATTTGCTTCGGAGACGGGGAAGGTCCAGTTGTCCCATTAACCTACAAATACTCATCACACACCACAAAACGTGTATTTGAAAAGCATTCACTCAAATTTTAATTCATGAACGAAAGAAACCGTTAGTTAGTTTCAATTACATCCAAGATTTTAAAATAAAAAACAATAGGAAAATTTGCCCTTTAAATAAACCTAAGCACTAACGAAACTGTTGCAGGTCTATTATCTTGTGTGTAGTAAACAAATGGAGTTAGGTTAAGAAATGAGGTTAATGATGATACTAAGGTAATGACGTCACTGCTGTGGACATGGGTTCATTCCTTGAAGTCTCCATTTATCTCCGCCCTCAATTTCCCTTCTCAATCATTTGACACCTAGTTTCAAAGGTAACTCAGGAGGAGAAGAGAACCTACGAAAAAAAATTCTTACCTGAAATTAGCCATAAATAGCCTACCTTTTTTAATGATTAAAGTTTGGTCTGGAAATGATGTAGTTCACTCCTCCGCTGTCTTTAACCCACCCGCCATCCCATTTAATATCACGACTTACATAGTAAAATTACAACTGTGTCGGCCATTATCCGTGTGAATTATGTACAAATACAGAGAGGCTTGTGTTCCAAACAGACCCGGCCAGTGGCTGGAAACTGCAAGATGATGATGATGACAGTATTACCAACCCCAAGCAAATCTCCACCCATACAGTACTAATTGTATAGGCGGTCAAATGAATGGAACAGTGGTTTTGACAATGGTTACAGCCTAACAGGTCCAATCCATTGGCTTTTTGACAATGGTTACATCCTAACTCGTCCAGATCAATGGTTTTTGACAATGTTAACAGCATAACGTGTCGTCAACAGTGCCCCACTAGCTTCCCACGGCCGAAGCCACACCTCAACCCGATCATTCTAACCTTTGTTTTGTCGAATCCAATGGGTTTTGACAATGGTTCTAGCATATTCTGTTGTTTGAGTCTTCAGTCTTTTGACTGGTTTGATGCAGCTGTCCATACCTCCCTGTCCTGAGCTAATCGTTTCATCTCTACATAGCTCCGACACCCTACATCCGTCGCAATCTGTTTAACATATTCTAACCTTGGTCTACCCCTACAGTTTTTGTCCTCGACCCTTCCTTCCATAACTAAGCTTGCTATTCCTGGGTGTCTTAGTATGTGTCCTACCAACCTATCTCTTCTCTTCATTAGCAGTCGCCAGAAACATCTCTCCTGTCCCACTCGTCTTAATACCTCTTTGTTTGTAACCCTATCTACCCATGTGATCTTCATCATTCTCCTGTAACACCACATTTCAAATGCTTCAATTCTCCTCTTTTCTGCTGCACCAATAGTCCAATTTTCACTTCCATAGAGCGCCACACTCCATACAAAGGCTTTCAAAAATGACTTCCTAATACCTAAATCTATATTCGATGTCAGCAGATTCCTTTTTTGTAGAAATGCTTTCTTTGCCTGAGCCAACCTACTTTTTATATCTTCTTTGCTTCGTCCATCACTTGTTATTCTGCTTCCTAAGTAACAGAAGTCTCCTACTTCCTTCGGCTTTTCACCTGCCACTTTGATCTCCATAGAGGTTTCTGATTTATTTCGGCTGCATTCCAGTATTTTTGTTTTACATTTATTTATTTTCATCATGAATTCTTTCCGTAAGACGGAGTCCATACCATTCAAAAACTCATTCAAATCCTCAGGCTTGTCGGCCAAGATGACGATGTCATCAGCAAATCGCAGAGTTGAAATTATTTCTCCTTGAATCTTCACTCCCACTTTAAATTTTTCTCTAATTTCCTTCATTGCTTGTTCAATGTAAAGATTGAAAAGTATGGGTGATAAGTTGCAGCCTTGCCTTACACCTTTCTGAATACCAGCTTCTCTCTCATGTCCTTCAACTCGAATGACTGCTGTCTGGTTTCTGTACAGATTGTATATCACCCTCCTATCCCTGTACTTTATTCCAATCGATTTCAAAATGTCAAACAATTTAGTCCAATCAACGTTATCAAAAGCCTTTTCTAAGTCTACAAAAGCCATGAACGTTCTCTTATCTTTCCTTATTCTACCTTCCAAAATCAGCCTAAGACTTAGTACAGCTTCCCTTGTTCCAACATTTCTCCTGAAACCAAACTGGTCTTCACCCAACTCCGTTTCTATCTGGCTTTCAATCCTCTTGTAAATTATTCTAGACAGGATCTTTGAAGCATGAGTAATCAAGCTGATTGTACGGTAATCTTCACATCTGTCAGCTCCGACTTTCTTTGGTATAGGGATGATTACATTCTTCTTGAAATCGGGGGGTACCTCACCTGTCTCATAAATCCTACACACCAAGTGAAATAACCTGATCAGACCTTCATCTCCTATGTAGCGTAGCAACTCAATCGGTATATCATCTATGCCTGGTGCTTTGTTCCTGCTTAAGTCTTCCAAAGCTCTATCAAATTCTGATCTCGATATTAAATCTCCTTTCGCATCCTCATCAATTTCCTCCTCCCTTTCCATTACATGATTCTCAATCTCCTTTCCCTTATACAAACTCTCTATGTAAGCTTTCCATCTCTCAACCTTTTCTTCCCTATCTGTTAGAGGCTTTCCATTTGTGTCCTTAATATTACAGCACTTAGTCTTCTTTTCCCCAAAAGTATTCTTAATCCTTCGATAAGCTGTGTCTACTTTTCCTAATTTCAGACAATTTTCTATACCTGCACATTTCTCTTTCAACCATTCTTCTTTCGCTTCCTTGCACTTCTTGTTAACCTCATTTCTCAGACGTCTGTATTCTGCTTTCCCCTTTTCATCTCTTACATTCTTGTGTTTCCGCCTTTCATCCATCAATTCGAGTATATCCTGAGTGATCCACGGTTTTCTACCTATTCTTTCTTTCCTACCAATGTTTTCTTCTGCGGATTTTGTTATTTCATTCTTCAAAAGTGCCCATTCGTCTGCAATTGAAGTTTGTTTAGGGTTTTTCATTAGTCCTTCCTTTATACTCTTCTTGAATCTTTGGTTTACATCCTTCTCTTTCAGTCTGTCTATTGCCCACCTTTTTGGCTTTTGACTTTTCTTCAGTTTCTTCAACTTTAATCTGCATTTCATTACAACCAGATTGTGGTCAGAGTTTATGTCAGCACCAGGATATGTTTTACAATCCAAAATCTGGTTTCGAAACCTCTGCTTGACCATAATGAAGTCGATTTGGTAACGCCCTGTATTTCCTGGTCTCATCCATGTGTATATTCTTCTATTGTGGTTATTGAATAAGGTGTTAGCTATGACCAATTCATGCTCGGTGCAGAATTCTACCAGCCTGCTTCCTCGATCATTCCTTTCACCTAATCCGAAATCTCCTATCTTCCCTTCTCTCCCTTTTCCTACCACAGCATTCCAATCTCCCATTACTATAACATTTTCATCACCCTTGATATACCTCAGAATTTCGTCTATTTCTTCGTAGACCTTTTCAACATCCTCATCATCAGCTTGACTGGTAGGCATATAGACTTGTACCACTGTGGTGTAGGTAGGTTTAGTATTGATTTTTGCTACAATAATCCTTTCACTATATTGCTCATAATATTCCACCTGCTGTCCAAGTTTCCTACTCAATATGAGGCCAACCCCTGCTTGGCCATTGTTTGATTTACTGCTAATGACCCTATAGTCTCCTGACCAAAAGTCCTGTTCTTCCTGCCAGCGCATTTCACTAATCCCAACCAAATCTAACCTCAACCTATCCATTTCCCTTTCTAAGTTTTCTAACCTTCCAATTCCTAGCAGACTTCTAACATTCCACGCTCCGATCCGTAGAATGTCAGATTTCCTCTTTGTCACTTCAGTGATGTTAACCCCCTCTCGAGTAGTCCCCACCCTGAGATACGAACGGGGGACTAGTTTACCTCCGGATTGAAATTTTACAAGGGAGGAGGCCATCATCACATGTAATTATGCATAGAGAGGTGCATATCCTCGGGAATGGCATACGGCTGTAGTTTCCCGTTGCTTTCAGCCGTGCAACAGGACACAGTGTAGCCATTATTTGGCTTATATTATCAATATCTTAACCATCTATAAGACTAGTAAAGAATTGATTTATTCTGAAAGGCTGCTACTCCCTTTCAGAATAAGTAAAGAGCAATTCTACTAACAAAAATACTAACCTTCTACCGTACTAACAATTAAATACCAAAATTCTACTAACAAAAAAAATACTAAAGTTCCATCAACAACAAATACTACCACTAAAACAGTCTGTCACCAGGCACACTCACATGCACCCTCACACATCACAGTCTACTGAAACAATGACCTATAACTAATAAACCATTCAATTGCTACCAGACACACTCACACACCACAGTCTAATAGAACAATGACATATATCTAATAGACAAACTAACTACCTACTTACAACTAAAACTAATTACATACTTACTGTACTGTTATTTGAATTGACAATATTAACAAAATGCAATTTAGATAGAAAATACTTACAAAATGTAATTTAGATTCAAAATTGTCACAAAATGCAATTTAAGGGGGACGTATGCAAAATTGCACTCCAGTAAAAAAAAGTATTTTAACTCCCCGAGATTTAAATATAATGCTATAGAATTTGACACAGATGATTAACATACTGAACACATAGGAAAAGAAGAGGTAATGTATTGACCAATGAGATAACATCAAGGAATTACGAGGAAGCATTGCATGCTATGAATGAGGTTAAGTGGACGTCAAACATGTGATATCAGGTAAAATAACGGGCGAAAGGGTCGAAACGTAAATGTCATGATCGGTAGGAGATAACGGTAAAGGGGGGGAACACATCTGGGAAAGTATACTCGTAAAGAGTAAAATTACATTGGGAAAAATAAAGATTAAAAGGGCTAGACAAAGAGTCGGGGAAAGTGAGTCTACCGTCAAAGGAGCAAACGGTAGCTCAAATAGCCCTGAAGGAGATGAGGGAGTGCGAGGGGGACGGAGTATTAATAAACGCGCACGTAGATATGATGTAAAAGAATAAACACAAAAGGGGCAAGTAACCGATATTAAAAATAATTATGAGAAAGGTATTGCAACACAAAATAAAAGATACCCATCAAAATAAGTTACGTCAGGAAGGGATTAAGCTAAACTCATGGACTTGCATATGAAAACGCAATCCTAAGATAAGAGGCAAACAAAAAGATAAGAGATATGGCGTAGGTCTTACTGTTGAACACACGTTACTCAGTAAACCAGACCAAATACCTACACAAAAAGATACGACGAAATGGGAACAAAGAATAACGGGAACGAAACAGATACTCCATGGACATACTAGAATAGGCGAAACGCCCTGGTATTCCATACCATGAGCAAAGACAAAATTACGTAACCTACCTTGATGGTATCAGCCTTCATCCGGCATCACGGAATTACATTAAATGAACTAGATTCGCACCTCTACGCGCAACTTTATAAAAAACACAAACGAACGGGAAAAACGGATAGAATAGCAAGGCATCTCGAAAATGAGAGCGGGTGCATAAACAAAAAAGGTCCTACCAGGATAGAAAAAACAGAAGACTGCCCAGAGAGTAACAAGGGGTTGTCACAGGTGACGAAAAAAAAGATAAAACGGTAAGAGGTGTCACTAATCACGATTCGGCATAGCAAGAAATCACTATAACGAAACTTTATCAGCAATTATAGAAATATCCACTGATCTTCTCGGCTATTCTGGCCAGTAATAACCAAGAAGAAAAGAGAACAATTCCGATAATTGACACTCCGAAGAAAAGAGGAAAAAGGGAAGACTACAGGTGGAAAAGAAAAACGGTTCAGATTCCCACGCACTCCCCCAAAATTTTTGTTGCGTCCACCAAAATAGACGAACAAAAATTTTAATTAAACATAAGGAAGGGAGTAAAAAAAAATCGGGTACATCACGAAACGTGACGGGAAAGAGCCTAGAAGTAGGGGAAGACGGGGAGGACTCAAAAGAGTGTACTTCAATGAAGATAAGAAAAATATAAAAATCAAGGTACGAAAATTTCATAATAAGAACGTAACTTAAACCAGATAAATAAAATAGTAAAATAAAAATAAAAACCCTAGCTTCCTCGTCAAAATATCTTACAAAAGTTACAAAGTTAGAGATTTACAATATATAATAAATATAAGTACACAAAAGCTGTCTTCCATAATCTCTCAAGGTAGGATGTCGGTGAGCAGATATGATAATTAACTAAAACAAGAAAGAACGATTAATTGAGAGCGATATTAATTTATTCTAATAATGGGATTTAAAGTTGAGTGGTGACTACCACGATACTCCGACAAAGATTAATTAGGGACGAGGAAAAATGACTAGACGTCATCTATTTAAATATTATTCGGAGGAATAACCTGAAAAGAAGTAGATAATTAAAATTGATAGCAATGCCATCTTGCGCCATCGCACGTAAACTTGAAGAAATAAGCTGAAAAACATGTCACAAGAGAAATGCAAATTCAAGAGAAGAAGAAGGTACTTGCTGCAGGCAGTCATTACTTACAAGTTCCACGGTACGCCCCTACATTGCTCACAGAGTGGAGCTCACCAAGACCTAGTCAATTCTAGCATTAGCAATATATGCTCCCCTGGCTTTTGTCATGCACTGTGGAAATAGTCACGCATAATCTTCCAAAAGCGCTGAATGAATGTAGAAAGCGCGATAACATTCTCTATAATACATGAATTAGCCAAAATACTTTATGAAACGATGAGAAATAAACCAGGGATCAATGTTTTAATAGATGTTTCCTCCTCCGCCGTCCGTGACCCACCCGGCCATCCCAAATAGGATCACGACTTATATAGCAAAAGTTACAGCTGTGGGCACCATTGTCCACATCAATCATCATCAGTTGCGGCCGTGAGTATTCGGGTCGCTTCGTTAGGCCCGCTGGGCTGTCTCTAAGCGCTAGTATCATCAAAACAGTACTTACCAGCCTCGCCCTTACGGTACTATATAAAACAAAGAAGCGCCCAGTTCATTCTCTAGTGCGCATCATTCGTGTACAGCACTCGGTTTATAGTGTGCCGAATTGAATAATTTATTCACTATGGATTATCGAAGTTGCCTGATAACAATCAGTAACATCAATCGGCGGTTCTATGATCAACCTAAGAAGTTGCTGAAGCTATTACAACAACACATTTTAGTACCAAAAACACTACTGTGCGCGAAATGCCATCGTGAAGTGGAAGTTAGGTGGAGAAAACACAACCTATCTGTAAACTGCAACAAGAGGATACCCGAACATCAAGGCCGCACCCACACCCAACCATTCTAACCTTCGTTTTTGTCCAATCCAATGATTTTTGACAATGGTTACAGCCTAACGCGTCCCGATGAATGCTTTTTTTTATCAACAGTGATTTTGTGTCCCACTTCTTTTTATCAACAATGAGATTGTATCTCACATGTTGGCAACAATGTGTACGCCTCGTTGCGTGCTGCTAGAACTTGCCTTGTTGACTATTGAACGAGATGCAAGCGCTGTCAGAACGTGGCAGCCGTTTTTAAAAGAGCAATAAATAAAAACACATATTTACGTAGGAAGCTCATATATGAGGTTCAGTAGTGACCAGGGTGCCCAATTTCAATACGTAATATCGCCCAGGATGAAACAAGGACACAAGGTATGTAAAAGGCTGCTGCAAGTGTATATGCTGCGTTCTACTCTCATTCAGAATTAATAATCTTCGTGTAGACCAATTTCCCGTTTCCACATTGACAAGAGTTACGTTCTGTTCCGGGTCCCTGGTCACAGTAGTACAGTCATCAAATAAATATAGGTTAGCAAACAAGTTCACCACACATGTAACTATACAGCGCTTGTGACCAAGATGTCCCAAGCCCCTAAAGTGAGTTGTTGCTCCAATCTTCAGTCTTTTGACTGGTTTGATGTAGACCTCCATGCTTCCCTGTCCTGAGCTAATCGTTTCATCTCGACATAGCTACCACACCCTACATCCGAGGCGATCTGTTTATCATATTCTAACCTTGGTCTACCCCTATAGTTGTTATCTCGACCCTTCCTTCCGTAACTAACTTTGTTATTCCTGGGTGTCTTGGTATGTGTCCTACCAACCTATCTCTTCTCTTCATTAGCAGCCGCCAGAAACATCTCTCCTCTCCCAATCGTCTTAATACCTCTTCATTTGTAACCCTATCTACCCATCTGATCATCATTCTACTGCAACACCACTTTTCAAATGCTCCAATTCTTCTCTTTTCTGCTGCTCCAACAGTCCAAGTTTCACTTCCATAGAGCGCCATGCTCCAGACAAAGGCTTTCAAAAATTACTACCTAATATCTAAATCTATATTCGATGTCAACAGATTCCCTTTCTGTAGAAATGCTTTCCTTGCCTGTGCTAACCTACTATTTATATCCTCTTCGCTTCGCCCATCACTGGTTATTTTGCTTCCCAAGTAACAGAAGTCACCTACTTCCATTAGCCTTTCACCTGCCAAGTCAACGTCCATCGGGGTTTCTGATTTCTTTCGGCTGCATTCTTGAGGAAAGAATGCATGATAAAAATCAGTAAACTTATAACAAAAATAATGAATACAGCCAGAAGAAATCAGAAACCCCTATTGACATCAAATTATCAGGTGAAAAGCTAAAGGAAATAGGAGAATTTGGTACTTAGGAAGCAGTGGCAATGAAAACTTTTCTATAGAATAGGAGTGTGTTGACAGCAGATATATAGATTTAAGTGCATTCACCGGCAAAAAAAGTGCAACACTTGATTTTTAAACAACAGCACTGGCAAGCCATTCTCTTCACAGACGAGGAGATATTTGATCTCAGATCATCTGACGGAAGAGAAAGAGTGTGGAGGAGGGTCGGAGAAGGGTTTTCTCCTGTAATATTTTCCCCCACGACTGCATTCGACGGGGGTTCTGTTATGGCCTGGGCCGGGGTCAATATGGATGTCAGTACTGAACTTTACCTAATTGAGAATGGGACTGTCACAGCTGATGGAAGTCCTTGAAAACCAAGTTGTACCATTTGCTCCAGTTGTTGGGGATGAATATCGCCTGATTCATGACAACGCACGAACACACACTGCAATACCTGCATGTGGTTGGAATCTACGCACTGGACTGGCCAGCTAGGAGCCCTGACCTCAATCCTATTGAACATGTTTGGGATATGTTGGCCAGAAATGTTCGGCAATATGCTCCCGAGACTCTCCAGCAACTTTGGGTGATGCTGCATGAGGAAGCATTTCACAAATCATCGCAAGTATGGCAGAGAGGTTACACGAGGTGATTCGTGCTAGGGGTGGAAATACCCGTTTTTAAGTGTTCAGTTCTAGTGTCAGTACCCAAAGGAATGTATTAATTGTGTAATGATAAATTTTGGAACTCAGTTAACATTTTTAAACGACTATGTAATTTACTAAAAATTTAAGACATTTTCACTTTTTTTCTTCTGGAAAATTAAACAGATTTTTTTATTTGAAGCATTATTTGGATGTGAAGTGGTTTTCAAATGTTTAGAAAACAATTAATTATGAATAATTTTTACATACAAATAATTTCAGTGCAATAAATTATGAGAATAATTAAAAAATACAAGTGTTGCATTTTTTTTTTTTTTATTTTTTTTTTTTTTACCGGTGAGAGTACTAGAATGCAATTTTTGGAAGCCTTTATATGGAGTATGGTTCTGTATGGAAGTGAATCTTGGTTTGTTGGTGCAGCAGAAATGAGATTAGAAGCAGGGCCACTGAGAGGATTTAAGGGACCCTATGCAATTTTTTTTCTCAGACCCCTCTTGAAATACTGTTAAATATTACTATCCACTACTAGCTATTCCGGAAAGACGAACTCATTTTGAGAAAGCATCTGATGCACGGTCTCAATTTAAAAAAAAAACATACAAATCTTATTTCATAAAAAACATTTTAGTATTTATTTTACTACGGTGTTTGAAACCATTTTCAGTGTTGCCATAGTAAACATAAGTTTGATGCTTTTCAGTCGGTCAACATGAGATGGGTTATTCCCTAATCCTGAAAAAAATATACATGAGATTAATAACCCATCTAATTTGGGTAAAATCATGCTGACCGACTGAAAAGATTCAAACTTTTTATTTATTTTTGAAATATATTTTGCTAAGTGCACAAAACAATTTGGGATTTTTAATACAGTTAACATGCATAGGGAAATATTTTGCAATTGTGTAAGTTTTCACTTTAATTACCAGTGTGTAATGAAAAAAGAGCATTTTAAAATTCTGCATTAGTTTGATAGATTCAACACTAAATTTTAGTAGATTATTCCTAAACAGTTATAATGCTGTATAGCCATTGCCAGAGCTGTGTTCAAATAGGGAGTAAATATTCAGATTTGTTTGTTACATCAAAGGGAGTGCAACAGGTTTTCAAGTTTTTGAAATCTTCATTGTTCACGGAGCTGTAGAACTGCAACAGGTCACCATTTTTGTAGCACTCCTGAAAATGTTCCTTGTGTATTTCATTTATTGTTTAGTCACTGATTTCAAGTTGAAGGCTTGTTGGCACAGAATCAAACTCACATTTGAAAGGATTGTGAAATAGGTTGATTTTGTCACATTCTTGGTCAAAATCTTCAAATCTGTCATTAAACTGCTGGCTCAATTGCTTGTTGCCATTGCTGTTCATCTCTGTAATGGACGAAATCATAAAAAGAGTAAAACAACAGCATCTTGAAACTGATTTCACGGCATTGACCTTCGCGGACAATGTGGTGATTTGGGGTTGCACAGTTGAGGAAGTACCGAAGAAGTTAAATACCTGGAACAACCACTTTAATGAGTTTGGACTAAAAGTTAGTCCTACAAAGACAGTAGACATGAAGGTTAGTAGACAAGAGGGTAATTTGAATGTCATGTTGGATGGAAGGAACTTCCAAGAAGTTGATCAGTTCCAATACCTTGGCAGCATTATAACTTGAGATGGTCATTGTTCAATAAATGATAATTCATCCGCTCAAATGGAAACTACATCATATTCCCTTCGGGAATATTCAAAACCTTATATGGTCGTTGTTCAGCGGAAATTACCAATAGGATTCAGAAGAGAGCTAATTTGTACCACCAAGTCAGGAATCTCCTTTGGGACAAAATATCAAAAACATTTTATAAGGCCTACTTTGTACCAACAACAATATATGGCCTGGAGACATGCACCATTAGCAGCAGACTTCAGGCTGGGGAAATGAAATTTCTGAGGACAATGCTTCAGAAAAGGAGACGTGATAAGATCAGGAATGAAAAGATCCGTGAAGACATACAAGTGAAACCACTTATTAGGAAACTATAGCAACATCAAAGTTGAGATGGTTCAGTCACTTGAAGAGGATGGATCTAAAGAGAATAGCATGGAAATGGTTTGATAAGGACATAAGAAAGCGACCTAGGGGAAGACCAAGGACACGATGGATCTCCCAAATAAAAGATGATCTGGAAGATAGAGGAGTGGAATTGTGTAAAGTTGAAGAAGAATTGTACTTGCATAGACTGAAATGGAGAGCGCTTACACCGCACCCAGGAAACTGATGACTGTTAGATGATGATGATGATGATGAGTTATAACTCCTACCTCAGAATGTAATACTCTTATGGGGTAGAATAAGGTACAGTATAGGGTGTTCCTTGTAATTTACAGAATCAGGGAACATATTCTACCAAATGAATGGTTTCTGCCAATACTTTCGCACTGTCATATATGCCTGTGAAGTATTTTCTGCCTCATTTCTCTTGACAGTTAAAAGATGGTAGCATGAGATATCTTCTGCAGAGCTGTAGACAAATCGACATCCTTATTCTGCAAAGCCTCGGACAGGTTGTATAGGCATTTTACACAATGCTAAAGTAGCTACAATAAACTGAAACTAACGCGCACCACTAACGGTCCCTCATTGCTTACGGGCCCCTATGCATTTTCCCCCTTTGCCCTTCCCTCTTGGTGGCCCTGATTAGAAACATTTGAATGTAGTGTTACAGGAGGATAATGAAGGGATACTAAGACTAGTGGGGGAGGAGAGATGTTTCTGACGGTTGCTAATGGAAAGAAGGGATGGGCTGGTAGGACATATACTAAGGCACCCAGGAATAGCAAACTTGGTTATGGAAGGATCAAGGGCAGGAACTGTAGGGGTAGGCCTAGGCCAAAGTTAGACTATGTTAAACAGATTGCCTTGGATGCAGGATGTGGTAGCTCTGTAGCGATGAAACAATTAGTTCAGTACTGGTGACGTAGAGAGCTGCATAAAACCAGTGTAAAGACTGTAGACTTAAACACACAAGACGTTGTACAGAAAGTGCAATCCATTATATGGAAGATACAGAATTATAATGTTTGACCCCTACAGGACTCAAATCCAATTCAAGGCGATGTATGCATTACTAGCAACCCAACCTGGTTTCGCCCGGGAACAGTTATGAATGCATTACGTGATGAGCGTTTTTTTTTTTTTTTTTCCAATGTCAATGAACTACGACCAATATCCGTTTTACGTCTCGGCATGATGGGGTAAATCACTGACTGGACTATTAATTATATTATCATGGAGATGCATGTGCAACGAATTCTTGTCAGACGTAATTTAAGAATGGCGAGGTGCATGAAATACAAATCCCCCTTCCGTCCAATCTTAACTTGACTGTGAATTTTGCGGAACGAAAAGTTCACAGGCGAAATGAAGAAAAGCCGAGTTGCACTTCCAGGGAAACTCCAAACACAACCACTCTTCTCTAAAGTTTTTAACTCGACACGACTCGACAGTTTGCTGCTGGCTGTATCTGGGGCAATAAACTCGTCCGCTAACTAAGCTGTAACTGGGGTGATAGACTCGCACCTATCTAGCATGGAAACTGTCGCCTCAGCAACTGAATGGAGATTGTTGGAAGAAATGAAAACGTAAAAACACTTATAGTAGGCGATGTATGTAGAAATTTTCATGCTGATCAATTCTTACACTCATAGTATATAGATATTTTTAACGGTTTTCCCAGCATATGCTTAAAAGGCGCACGGACACCAGTTTTTTTTTCCGACCTTTTCACAGAAATCGTTAGTGCTTGACTTCCTTTGGTCATATATAAATTATGTTCTACAGAAACCTTCCTCGAGATATCCTATACAGAATGGTGAAAACCGCATCAAAATCCATCCAGTGGTTCTCGAGTTTACCCGTAACATCCATGAATCGGGTACTTCGTTTTATACTAAGTAGAGACTAGCTATACCCGGCATGTATTGCAGTGCCAATAAAAGACAGATAGAAAGAAAGGAAGATAATAATAATGTTATTGGGTTTACGTCCCTTTTAACAACTGCAGCTTTTAGAGACTCTAGAGTGACGGAATTTTGGCCCGAAGGGGATCTTTAACGTACCAGTAAATCTACTGACACGGCCTCTTCGCATTTGAGGGTGCTCACCCTCAAATGCCAATTGGCTGTGCCAGGATTCAATCCTGCAATCTTGGTAACAGCAGGCGAGAACATTACCGCTGAGCCACACAGCCAGCCCAAGAAAGATAGAAACTGAAGTGCCTTTGGGTAAACAATATTCTTTGTTTTTCTGTCTGGTGCCCCCCCCTTATGCATTAGGCTGTGCTGAGACATCCATGTCAGGACATGTCACCTCGCGATGAATCAGCAAGCCTTTCTCACACTTTGCATTGCGATGTCATAAGTATACAGATTGTGTAATTGGGTTACTGTGGGATTTAAGGCTTCCTGTTAAGTCCCTCACCCTTTTGTGTTACATAAATAATTTGTAGCCAGAAACCTTCTCCTGGTGTGCACACAACAACTCACCCAAATTTCACCGCATTCGGATGAATGGTATATGAACGCATGGGGGACTGACAGACAAACTATCACATAAGATGATTTTTATATATTATTATAGATTCTGTGAAAGTATGCTCGACAAAACAAAGGCATTGAGAAATGAAATGGCTGTCTATGAAAATCACATAAACCACATACAGCTTATTACATTTACTGTACCGCTTAGCTGTACTTAGTTAATTTTCTTGTGAAGACTCTGATACCTTGAATTATGCCACCTGTTGAACACTTGAAGAACACTGTTCCATCCACATTTGTGCAGCAATGTATTTTCTTGGACTGAGCTTCAGAGGTGTAAAGCAGGCCATAGAGGAGCAATTATAGTTGGCACACTTTCAAATGGGTACTCCTACCTCTTAACTGGTAGCATCCATAAAATATGTTCGCAAAAAGGCCATAAAATTTAACCCCCATTGTAACTTGTAACAATTCTTAATACCCCCCAATTAAGTGAACGTCATAAATAAATTATTCCTTCCCCCCCTTGTTCATGTATTGTATAACTCAGCACATGAAAGAAAAAGTCCATTTTACAGGAAATATATTTCTGAAATTGCGTGAATGTAACACAGGATGAATTTTTCATTCCACATTATCAACTTAAAAGTTGTTTTATTAAAACATGTGCCAAAGAGAATGTTTATTTGGATTTTGCAAATTGGGTAATAACGAAAAGAAACTGATTTATGCAAATATTTTTGTAACCCCCAAATTATCGTACACTTTTGCCACATTCTTGTAAGGAGCTAACATATTTTATGGATGTCCCTTAAGTGACCATATTCTAAAGACTAATTTTACATTTGGCAGTGCTGGCACAACTGTGTCTGTTATAGTTGATCTGTTGAGCTTCAGTATGGAAAATTAACTTAGTACAGCTATGTGATAGGCCCTACAGTAAATGTAATAAGTTGTATGTGGTTTATGGGATATTCATTTTTCATTTTCTATTTCTCTGTGTCGTCTTGTTTATTTTTGCCCATGTGTGGAATCGAAAAATATACTTGTCTGGACTGTGGAGGATTTGGTTTTGAGTTATGAGAATGGACTCCTTTTAAACTCGAATCTTAGGCTTAAGCAATAACTTTAATAAAGGCTAAACTCAAAGAACAAGGAACTAATATGAAAATAATCATGAGAGACTTTTTAATCATTTTTAAACAAATAATATCCCATGTTACATAGCTACATTTTTGCACATATTAATGTTTTAAAAACTAGATCAAAGGTTTTGCAAAGAGAAAGTGCAAGGTGCCCATATTATTTTGATATAAAAGGGACAGAACTACTGGCCTTTAAATAGTGAAATCTTGTATTTCAGGGCACATCTACTTTTTCCAAATTCTTACATGTATGTTTATATCTAATTCATATGTTTATATATTTTTACAGCAGTGTCCAGTGGCACATCATTCGTTCTCTCATCCATCCTGACGGTGCTGCTGTTCTCGTCCATGCAAATTTATCGGCAGTGGTTAGCATCAAGCCAACTTCATACCATTCTTGGAGGATATTTAGGTTCTGTTCTCTTTATTTTGGGACTTACAGTATCCTTTCCATGATAAATTTCTGATCACATGACCTAAACTGACATTCACATGGCATTGCAAAGTGAAATACAATGGCAATAATGCTCTGTCAGAATTTATATCTGTTAACTTCTCCTTTCAGCATTATCAAGAATGTACAAAAGATTTTTGTGTTGGATGGTGTATGGCTGAGATTTAATTTGTATTATAATCATTTGATGTGAAGCACGAGGTCTTTAACGAGCCAACATTGCATGACCAGGAGTGCCATCGATCTTCCCTGCCCTGCAAAAATCCAACTTCTTGCTGATGTTGAGATCGTGAGTCGGACACTCGACCTCTGATCCATGGTGTTAGCTTGCTGTGCTACCATCTGCAAAACCCTCACGAAAAATGTGTGTTCACCGACTGGAAAGCATTCTTTAAGAGAACTAGGCAACAATGAAACATGCCTTCTATCACTTCAAAAATGTAAAAATGTCTTAACCAACCTAACCCGAAAATTATCACCATGAAGAGATGAGAAGGTGGGGAAGCGGAAGGACATGAAGGGGGAACAACCTAGGGTGACTATAGAGGCTGTAATGGTACTCCCACTGGGGCTGCCAATTAAACTTATTCCAATAACTACAATACAAAACAATCTTACTGAAATCAACATTAAATTCAGGATGGCGGGGTTAAATACCGTATCGAAGTTAATACCAATGCATTCACACGTAACTATAGGCCCATGTGGAACTTCTCAAAATGAAAGAATAGGAAATCTGGTAAAAACATATTACCTAGTATATTCTGGTAAATGCAACTCTCAAGGATCCTCGTCATATATAGGCTATCTAAAAACACTCCCTATCATATGTACATCGCAAATATAGTGACACACTCCTATGGACCTGGACAATGATAAAGATATGGTACTCACGGTATGACGATCTCCGTAACTGATGACTATTGCTATTACAGTAGTTTTGGGGTAGTTCTCCCAAAGAATTAGTCCTATTGTACTTGGCACTGAAAATCTAGTTATTTCACTCGCTTCCTACATTTACGTTTAATGAAGTGGCTCTCACTAGCCGTTTGAAGGTGTCATTCGAGTAAAACATTCTGTACTCGTCGACTTTGAAATATTGAATTTTATAGCGGGCTTGGTATCCGTTATGTAGAACAAACTTTGCACCTCACTGAAATGTACTTTGAAGCATAAACTAGCTAGTACTCAAATACTACTTTCAGGAACGCATGTTCCCCTGAATCTCGTGAATACATGAGTTCGGACTTTGAATAAGCAATCAGAAATCGCAGACTGGTTTGTCTTTGAAATCTCAACGGGATATACACTATCATTAGATATATCAGTCGGCTCCCAAGCTATACTAGAAACTATGTACATGAAATCACACAAGTCCTACAATAATATAATTTTATTAATACAGCCAATGGCCATGTACTTTTCTTTTCAGGACGAGTCAGGGAAGGAATTTCGGAAGGAAATCGGCCGTGATCCTATTGAAAGGAACCGTCCCGGCATTTGCCTGGTGGTGAAAATGGGAAACCACGAAAACTATTTTCAGGACGGCCGAGGTGGGATTCGAACCCATGCTCTCCCGATGCCAGCGAGGCACGAGGTAGCGCGTTAGCGCTTTAATATGGCTAACTGGCAGCAATAAAGGCTATTATTATTTAAAATCCGTACCGAAAATCTCAGCTCAACAACAAAATCAGAAAAGTAAGTTGATTTTTTTTTACATATGAAACAAAAACTCAAAATTATTCTGCCTGGGTATTTTATTGTAAATTTAGATGATTTCTGCATAGTACTGGTATAAATTTGAATTGTCATGTTTTGCATCAAATTCTACAGTCAACACACAGCATGTATTTTTACTTTCATTGATATGTCTTAAGAAGACACCCACATCACAATCAGTATGGGCACTTTGCTAAAACCGGAAGAACGGATTTTAGAAAAGCAAATTATAAATCCCCTCCCACTCCTTTGCTTATAGGCATTACTTCATATGTAAGCCACTTGGTAGCACCACTTATGGATAAACAGCTGGCTATTGTGTGTGTCAGTTTTACTTAACTTGATTCACACATTATTTCACTGGTTAAATTATGATACTGTTTAAATTATTGCATCATTTTGGGTATTTTTTATAATTTCAAACTAAGTCCTACATGATGTACTCAAAATACAGGTTGCTCTCTCTTGGATACAAGGTCGGCTAATGCCTATGTGTGCGTGCCCTGCTTTGGGGTTCCAGTCGTTTCAAAACCATGACTAGAAAAATCAACAGTAAAGGCTCAAGTGATTGATTACTGTACTGTGCCAGCACCAGGAATGTTTTACAATTGCTCATGTGGCTTATATGCATTAGACATACGAGACTGCCAGGGAAAATGTGAGATTGTATTTTCAGCACTACCCCAAAAGACATGTGCCACCTTATGTGAATTAATGTATTTATAAGGTGCGTTCAAAAAGTAACGAGCCGGAGGCATAATTACAGAAACCAGTACCTGTATGTTAGAAGTATTGGCCTGGCTGTTGAGGCACTTGTCCCACTGTGACACGAGGCGGTGAATGGCTGTTTCATAAAATTCCCTGGGCTACGATGTGAACCAGTTCCGCACGTACAGCTGGACGTCGACGTCCGAGGTGGGCCCCGCAGTGCCCTTTTCAGGGGACCAAATATGGCGTAATCACAGGAAGAGAGGTCTGGACAGTATGGAGGGTGGCCGAGAACCTCCCATTTGAATTTCTGCAGGAGTGCCGCGACTGTGTTGGCCGTATAAGGTCATGCATTGTCATGGAGCAGAATGAACCCATGGGTGAGATTGCCTGGTCATTTTGTTTTGATCGCTTGGCGAAGGGGGGTCAGGGTTTGCGAGTAACCCTGGGCATTCACTGTTGTCCTGTGCGGCTTGAAGTGTATCAGAAGGGGGCCATCTTTGTCAAAGAAGAACGTCAGCATTATCTTTCCTGCACTCGTCTGGATGGCCTTGCCGTTTTTGGATGGTGGTGATTCTGGATGCTTCAACTGGAGGCTTTGTCGTTTGGATTCTGGTTGGAAGTGATGACACCATGACTCATCTCCAACCACAACTCGTGCCAGGAACCCATTCCCTTCCCTCGCATAGCGCTGCAGGTGACCAAGACAGTGGGCCATTCGACATGCTTTCTGGTTTGGTTGAAGACTGTGGGGCACCCATTGAGCACACACTTTGCGCAAGTGCAGTCGTTCCTTCATGATGGTGTGCACACTTCCGACGCTCAATCCGACCACAGCGGCTATGGCGTTCACTGTCACTCGGTGGTCCTGGGTAATGAGTAGAGCCCTGCGCGGATAGACAAAACGTTATCCGCATCCGCACGGCTGTTATCCGAATCTACTGGCATTACAATAATATTTTCAATGTGTTGTTATACTTTATCTTTTAGACATTTGAGCAGAAAGTCGAACCCTTAGGCTATGTCTAAAATGAATGTTGTGAGTCAGAATTGCAACCCTTTTAAGTTCAGAGTGTTGATTGTGCTTAATGACATCATCATCATCATCTTGCACAGTTTCCAGCCACTGGCCGGGTCTGTTTGGAAAACAAGCCTCTCCAACGTCTTCTGTCTTCCCACCATCTCTCAGCCTCCACCCTTGTCCAGTCTTCTCCTCTCTTCTTCACACTTTCTTCCACCCCCTTCAGCCACCTGTCTCTCGGTCTCTTTCCTTCCCACTTCGTCTCGTGTACTCTCCTGGGTATCCTCTTCTCCTCCATTCATTTTACATGTCCATACCATCTAAGTCTAGATTTCTCTATACCATCCTGTAATGGTTCCTCCTTCATTAATTCTCTGGTCCTCTCATTTCTTATTCTGTCCATCTTTGTAGCTCCAATACTGCTTAATGACATAATAAGGTAAATCATCATTTTACATTTGTCATGAAAAAACATAACGGAAAAATATGATATGTCATAAACATCCGGGCCCTAGTAAGAGAGAGTGGGGGAATTGTGCGAACTTAAGCAAGAATTGGTCTTGTGATGGTCTCATAATAGATAACACAGCTGCAGTTATGAATACGGGAGCCTTAGTAACTCTATATTCGATGTGCAGAAACAAATTTCATTCAAAAATAAATTTGGTGGACTATAATTCGAAATCTCGCAAATGTGCATTCACGCACGATTTCTCACCCTGCAGGATAATCATGCGCATGGGTTGGGAAATTATGCGCATGGGATGAGTGTTGGAAAGCCATACTAATACGATGTGAATTGGCTGAAACTTGCACTGAACATTAATATTAGAATATTCCAATGCATTTTACAATAGCATAACAATGCAATGATACTAAAATTCTGCAGTTTTGGATATTAGAATAAAATATCTTCGCTTCGTCAGCATTAAAGGAGGCAAACCTATTTAGGCTTGTTCTTTCAGGTTGTCTCAACGTTAATGCAGGATATCTCTTCAAGAACGCATACAACCAATCTTTGCCTGCTAGACTTAACTTTATGGAAATTATGGGAAATCTTATTCTCCTCTGCAAACTTGAACTCTAACCGTCTGACAAGCTTGGTGGGCGTTAAGCCGTAAAATAATTTTGCAAATGTCAAAAGGAATTCGGATAATTATGACTTTATTTCGTTGGTAAAACAGCTTTACGGACGAGGTGGAGCAAGACAATTTTGCAGCGACTGCTTTCGTAGGATTGACTGGGGAATGTTGAAACTTCTCCCCACTTCCCTTATTTTCCTCCCATGATCCCTAATTGCGCGTAGAGCTGTCTGCACATTTTCTGCTGGGTAGGAATTTTTCTCCGTTTTCCGCGTATAATTTCTTGGCATCTGGATAACAAACACGAAATATGTTGCCATTAATGTCGGGTTATATTTACTTGTATCATATGTTCTGCGTACTATTACCCCACTCTGCTTTTAAAACGTAACTCACTGAATCCCGGTAAACTAATCTATTATATTGAAAAATAAATACATGCAAAACCATTGTAAATACTGGCATTTAAAACTACATTTAATTTTAAAAAATTGAATCACAACTGAAGGCTTACCTTCTTATTTGCTGGCTACAGAAAATAACATGCAACGTGTTAAGTTTCTTCATCCAAGTCTGACGGTTATCACATAGCAACTGGCATCATGCTGACTGTCCCTATCTGATAGGTACGGTGACAGCTTGAGGGTAGCAGTGAACTGAGTTGCTAGTTGTACTACCAGCTCGAAAAACATAGGTGCGCACGATTAACCGCTGTGGACAATTACCCAACTTTCCCCATGATATTCAACAAGTTCGGATTGTATTCTAAAAACTATCCGCAAATTTACTCCAAACATTATCCGCAGATTATCCGCAAAGCCATGCAAAGTATATCCGCATGGCGAAAAATGTTGCGGATATCCGCATCCGCGCAGGGCTTTAGTAATGAGTGCATCAACCAGCTGGACGTTGTCATTCGGTAATGCAGGGGGGTCCCCCAGACCGGGCATCATCGGCTAACGACACCCGTCCTTCCCTGAAGCGCTTGTGCCACGCCTTGACCCTTGCAAGGGACATGCAGTGTTCGCCATACACTTGTGACATTCGGCGATGAATGTCCGTTCACCCTACTCCTTCCTCTGTCAGAAACCTAACAACACGTCTTTGCTCTTCGTTTGACGCCTCCATGTCACTGTTTGCAATGAGAATGGCAGCGTTGGACGATTGATGCACGCGTGCCCTCTAGCGACGGGCTGTGACCTTCCACGCTCTGGTCGGAACCACACCTCGTTTCACACGCCACGATTAGCCAATGTCTTCACCGGTTTGCGCATTCCAGCCTCCGGCTCGTTACTTTTTGAACGCACCTTATACAATCACTCACATTTGGCAAAATTCCACGTGAAGTAAAGTTGAAGAAATTAAAAATGCTCTTATTTTCTTAAAACCAAGAATTTTTGGGTATTTTTGAAAACTGAGAACAAATTAGTGTCATGTTGCGGAACAATTATTTACTTTGGAAAGCCTGTACTGTATATATTGTTACTAGTTCGCCTTAAATGTGCCAGTGCAACGTTAGGGTGTCTACAAAAAAAGGATGTTTGACAACCATGACATAAGTACTCCAACAAAGATGCATGTGTACCAAGCTGTTGTAATACCATTTCTGCTCTATGGTTGCAAAACCTGGACTACCTACAGAAGGCACTTAAGGAGTTCGGAAAGAAACCATTAGTGTTGCATCAGGAGAATTCTTGGGAGTTAAGTGGCAGGACCGGCGCACTAATATCAGTGCCCTGGAGGAAGCGAATACCTACTACCAGTATAGAGGCAATAATATTAACCCCTATGCTGGCGAATTAAATTTTTCATTTCACTCTCAAAAGATAGAATTAGGCAGTGAGAAATTAATTCTTATTCTTACCTCAAATAACTTTATTTTCGGATTACATACATACTCAAGACCACTGAAAAGTACAATTATGACATAAATATTTCTAGTGGGTGCACATACACTGCAAAAAAAGGCAACACAAAAATGAAAAAGTGGAAGATCCTACATGACTTTATTTCATTTTCTTTCCCTTCTAATTGATGACTTAAGTCATAATCACCTTCTTTTTCCTTCTAATTGATCGCAATTTTTAGCCTTTTTATTTATGAAAAAAATAGGCTTATGAGATCACCTTTTGTCCATGTGGATGTGTGTGTACGTCCGTGTGTGTATCGGCCCCCGCCCCCCTAATGAAATCTTAACAGCTGGAGTGATTTTCAATGAAACTCGGTAAGGTCATAGAAGTATTTCGTCCGAACCCGACCGTGCCATTGAAATTTTAATACGTCGCACCAATCCATAATGGCAGCTGTGCGAAATATTTCACCAGCATTCTATATCTCCGAAACTATTACCGATATCACCCTGAAATTTTGCACGGTGATAAAGGACTTTCAAAACCTGTTAAGTACAAAACGATCACGGCGGCCAAGCAAAGTTGAAACATTTAAATAGACTTTTCTCGCGATTTAATCATCCGAACGCAGTGAAACTTGGTACAGCAAATGTTTATACTCATTGTCATCATCATCATCTTGAGCAGTTTCCAACCGCTGGTCGGGTCTGCTTTATACTCATTGTAATGCACTGATATCTAATTTAGTTGTGGCGGTTGTGCAAAATTTTAAAATTAAGTTTTTATTTCTTGTGTCCTAATCATGTGATCGAAGTCAACGTTTGAATAATGAACCTACGCAATATTCGTCATCTAATAGTACATAACTCAATGCCCTACATATATAAAAATCCAACAAGGCGTCCATCCTAAATATTTAGACGGTTCTCAATATCTACGAATCTATTACAGCAATCAAACTGAAATTTCTTATGTTGATAGAGGCAATTATTAATGTAAGTAGGATATATGAAAATAGGCCATTTAGTTCTTCACGGAACTACTTGTTATTTATTAGTATAGACTTACTCTAGAACGCTGCAAGGGAATATTTTCACAATTATTCGTAACTTGTTTACATTATGTTGAACGACACTGTAAAAATAGAAAAACAGCGCCACCCTGACAGTCCATGTGCTAATGGCACGGGCAAGTACCGTACTCTTTGCCACGGTGGGTGAGTGGATAGCGTGTCTGTCTACTAACCCCAATATTGCAGGTTCGCTCCTGGCCGTGGTAAGTGATTTTTGAAAGGCGGCAAAAATACGATACGCATGTCATACGATGTTGGCATGTCAAAGAACCCATTTGAATTCAGTAGGCCGTGTTCATAATGGCAAAATTAATCTCGGGAGTTTCCGCCAACACAAAGTTCCTCATTTCTCTACTAGAAAGCGCTAGTGTGTTCAAGGAGCTTAGATATCTAACCTCCTTGATTTTCATAGTGATTCAAGGAACAACGAAATTCGACATGCAAGCTACCTTCTGGGTGTCAAATTACAAAGATTGCACCCGGCACCTGAGGCCATATGATATTATTATTATTGCAACACTTGAACGTGTGATTCTTTTCAAAACATGGTGCAATACACAGTGGTGGATTTCCTGGGCATTTGCCACAAAAGTAAGATGTTTGCTTATGCCAGCATGCCCCTTTTCCTTTCTTTGTGCACTGATGGAACACACTGTACAATTGTGTTTGTGTTTCTTGTCCTTGAATTGTTTTGGAAAGTGCCTCTCTGTTAGTCTGGCCACCTGTTTAGGAAATGAGTGTTTTCTTCTCCTTTTGTGAGGTACCTGACATGCATAATTTTCTAGTCTGAGGCTTTGAATAATATTCTTCCAAAATGTTCTGTGAGATATGTAGGCCTATATTACTAGGAGATAATTAATCTTCAAAGCACCCCTAGCAGTATAAATCACGAGTTTAACTCAAATGTCACACAAAATAACATCCAAGTACAATGATGGATTACATACAACACAACCTAACTGCGAGCTGGCTGCTTGATTCACTGCATTAAAATCTAAAGTTTCTGGTATTACCACTAGACGGCAGCACATCGCAGAGCAATACAAATACAGTCCTTCATCTGTTTGACGTCAGAAGAATGTTGTATCAAGCGGTTATAAAATTCTGAGGCTGTGGACTAAAGTCGAATACGGCAGCGGACGGAGTGTGATTGCCATTCGACTACAGTCGAACATGGCAGCTTAGGGGTTAAAGTATCAGCTTCGATGGGCAGGACATGTTGTTCGCATGCCTGAACGACGTCTCCCAAAATAAATCATGTACTGCCAGATGCAGATTGGACAGAGAAATCAAGGAGGGTAACGGAAACGCTTCAAAGACGTCCTAAAATACAACTTAACCAAATGTCAAATTGACATGGATAAATGGGAGACAGCGGCATCAAATCGTCAGGTGTGGCGTCGCATCGTCCACCAAGGTCCCCTATGTTTCGAACAACATCGGCTAAGACGTGAGACTGAGAAGTACAATGCGAGGAAAGAGCATGAGGTTTACAGGAGGATCAACCCTCAAGAGCCAGTGACTGCTCCGAACAACGTGTGTCACTACTGTGGAAGAGTTTGTGTTTCCAGGATTGGGCTATACAGTCAGCTAAGGACTCACCTTTAAAAGACAATCTTACTCGAAAACGAGTGAAAGCCTATTAATTAGTATTTCACAGTTTTTTTTAAAATATGGTATATATATATTTTTTTTTTTTGTTCACTGGCAAGAACTATTAAAGCTGCGGTCACTTCCAATTGTAATTATTTCTGTTCCTACTATCACCCATATCCCCTGATTTGACACGTTATTCTGATGTTCCCTATTTCCCATTAAAATTTATTTAAAAGCTTAGAGAGAGAGTTATGCAATGTTTTGTACGTAATAATAAACATTGCTTCATGCACTTGCATAAGAGATTTGTCGCATTTTTGTTTCTATTAGCCCATCTTAGACATATGTATCCTTAACAATTTTCAGGCCGTTGCCAACCTTGAGACTGCCATGTTTGGAAAGAATTTCCAGACAAAGCTCTTTCCAGAAGGTAAGAAATTATAATCATTAATAACCTTCATCGTTTTAACAAATACAGTAAACCCCTCAATTTAGAACCAATCAGGGCGGAGGTTCGTCCGTTGAATCGAAAGTCTGTTAAATCGCGTGTTTAGAAATTACAACTTCTAATTCGAAATATTTAAAAAAATTCTTTAAAAACAATGTGATTCATCTTACAAAATTCATCAGCCCACGCTTTGAGATCCCGTGCTCAATTGTGCAACTCTCAAGCGATAAAGATATTGACGTACTAACAATTAATAGACTTGTGAATAATCGAATGATTGTATTACCCGCGAAACAATGGATTAGATGTGTGTTCTGTTTTCAAAAATGACCGTATGTTATTCTTACATCCACTAGTATGGCCAATAAAATTATGTTTCGGGAAAAATTATTTCGTAGTTTCATTTGGGGGCGCTAATAAACAGAAATGTTCTGTGCCGTTTTATTTATTTATTCCTTTTGCAGTAACAGCAGCAAGGTTATGTTTATATTGGTTTATATCGTGTCTGAGACTAATTAACGAGGTTTTGCTCTAAGTATTTACTGTACTTTTTAAATATGAAGAATTTGGGACGCATGAGCAGTAGATAACACTTCCGTTCTGTTGTGAGCGTAAGTACGTGGGCGCGCGAAACTTTAAAAACTATCTTGGTTACCGAATTCTGTCCGTTAAAATCCTAAGTCCATTGAATCGGGGTTTATTGTAATTGTAAATATCAATAATTTATTTTTTGTGACATTGATAAAGCCTAGATTCTAAGAATCGTGGATTGTAGCCTACATTGACATTATGCTCTGATTGGGAAGGTAAAAATAATTGAGCAAAATTAACAGTGTCAAAGTTGGTGTTCTTTAGTAATTTTTATTGATCCTCTTATTTTATTTGTGTTTTATGTGAATATGACATTGAATCAGTGGTAGAGACAGTGAAACTCGGGGAGAAAGATGAAACATCATTCAAAATTTTGTTACCCTGGAAGAATTGTGACAAAACTCAAAGCAGTCCCTAATTATGAGTTATACATAAGAAAAGAAAAACTTCACAACTCTGGTTACAACCATTGCGATGAGGTAGCTATGGTATATCACTTTTCTTCTGTACGTGTTTGCCATCTGGCAAGGGAGTTGTTGATTTTTTAATATTTTTAGGGGCTTTGTGATGGGGGGGGGGGGGCACAGGCCCCTACTTCAGATATACTTACTGTCTTTCCCTATATAAGTAAATAGTATTGTTTGCTATAACATACAACTGCTATCCATTTAGATTTAAGGTGATGATAATGAGTAAGCTTTTCGGTTGATGGTGAAGGGGTCCTGTTGCCTCCAATGGTATGTCCCTCCCCAACTCTGGCCCAGTGAGCACTACAGCATGTTCAATAATGGTAGTCACTTATTGGAGACATGGACCACAATAGCTATGTGCACTAAGACACAAGACCATGAGGCCAGGCTGCTCCAGACACTTAAGACGAGTGGGTTCGAACTCAAATCATCGGCCGTCCTTCAAGTGGTTTCCCATGGTTTCTCATTTTCAACTTCAAGCAAATCCTGGGACAGTCCAGTATCTTCTAAAAGGTCATAGCTGCTTCCTTCCAAGGGGCAGATGACCTCGCTGTTCCACCCCTTAAAACAATAACTAACTGCTTCCTTCCAATTTATTGTCCAGTTTCATTCATCTTCTTTCATGTCATTTCTCCTTAACTCTTCTGATGAGGATGGTATCAGGAAGGGCATCTGCACTGTGGAAACTTGTCGCATCCCAACCCTGGAGAAGCGGGAATAATAAGGGGGTCGACTCATAATCATATATACATACTAATTAAGGATATGTTTACATGGAGAAATAATGTTAGTTGATAAAAATGTTCTTTGTTTATAATTCATATTTAGGGAATAGGGATATCTTGGTCATCAGCCCCATGTAGTTGGGTGTGTATTGAACTTGTCTGATAAACTGTATTTATGTGATGACTGCACTGTAGTATAGGCCATCTACTGTAAGTTTGCACTTTTTTGATAGTTAGGGTTGCCAACCTTTATTAGGAAAGACTCAATTTATAACCTGTAGTCCATAACAAATATATACACGTTTTAATCACATGTAAGTATTTTCAGTTTTTTTTTTTTTTGTGCCAGTAATTGTGAATATATTGGCAACATATTCTGTCGACCAGACCGAAAAGTTGCATTATCAAACTGAACTACCACGTGCCTCGTGGGATGGGCGTGTGGTTGGTAATGGACGCTTTACTGTGTTCATCCACCTGAGAAAATAACGGGTTAATTATATTAAATAATAATAATTATAATTGATAATATTGCGCAAAGTCGTCTGAAAGTATTATTTCCATTTGAACGCGTGTTCACTGTTCAGATAAATATATAGTGGTTATCTGAAATGTTGAGTAAAAATGTAGCCTGAGATGTCTCCAGGTCGGACATCTTTGTTTTGATTGTAGAGTCGGAAGTAGATACGGAATTTCTTGTTCAAGATATTTATTTTATTTCTCTCTTTTTGAAGGTAAAATAAAAGGCATCAGAACTATTGATTTCCCCAAGAACATTGGCCTGGTGAATAATTTTCTTATGGCATGATTTGTGCAAAAATGTAGGCCTAAAATATGAGTTGTTGTGTAGGGCCCAGGCCTAAAAGTTAACTCACATGGTGAAATGTTTCGTACGTTTTATTTTAATATCAATCCAACAGGTCAAGTAATGATTGTATCATCTTAAGGACATCTTACACCATACCTTAGTAAGCATTTTCCTCGAGCTGTGAAATGATGGGCCTAAAATAATTCCACTCTCACATTTAACTTATCAGCTGCTGTGTCATAGCCAAGTTCTTACTCATAGCGCGTCCAATGATGATAACATTCTGTCATAGAACGATTATTTGATAAATGTCACAAAGAAATACAAGTTTCTTTTTAAAAAGGGCAATGAATTGATATTGCAAGATGAATGTAGGTTTAGGCAACTCATAACAGCTGTTATCACCTTGACGGAATACAGCGGCCATTGCTGGCTTCCATGTGGGTGATAGCTCTTTGGCTGGAATGCATGTGGTAGAGGCGGATTGATATGTTCTGTAGGAGTATCGTTCCCGCGAGAACTGGCAAAAAGTGCAAACTTACAGTAGATGAACTATAGTGTATGTAACTGTATTAGGGACAGGGATGAGGTAGATGCCCCGGTATAATCCCAGCATTTGACTAGAGCAGTGGTTCTGAACCCGTGGAAGTCTGCGGACCACTCAGCGTGAAATTGAATCATGTACGGACCCCCCCATTACACCTTATCAGTTGTAACCCTTCCTCAATAACACTTATTTTAAAGATATTTCAATTCAAAACCTGATAGTCATCACCGCGAATACATTCGGACGATTTTCGTTCAACACACATCGTTTTTGAAATCCCCATTTATTGACCACTTTTGTATATATGCTGGTGGACCCTTTTCTCCCGCGGACCACTCCCGAGGCACTCGCGGACCACCGGTTAAGAACCACTGGACTAGAGAGAGTGTGTGGAAAAGAAAAATATGAAAAAACACATGCAGGATAGCCAATGTCAGTGCTGGGATTCAAACCTACGATCTCCGGACTTGCTGCAGCTGCCCTCGCGACCATGGTGCACGATTTAAGGAGCATGGCTCAGCTGCAGGACGATAAAAATTATGAAATGTTCGCAGAACTACTAGTAAATATGATGAAATATTAGGGTTCCAACCAAACAATATCTTAATATTAAAAAAAAAAAAAATACTTTCAGGTACATGTTTCTGGGGCTATATATCCTCCCTTCTTCAGCCTTAGTATAAAATTGCTAATACGGTACATCTAAATAGAAATGTCCACAGGTATTTAATAATCACCTTAGTCAATAACATTTTTAGCCTATTTTCAATTTTGAAAAAATAGGCTTATGAGGTGTGTGTGTGTGTTCCCTAATAACTTCTAAACGGCTGGAGCGATTTCAATGAAACTCGGTAAGTTCATAGCACTATTCCGGACGACCCCGACCGTGCCCTTCAAATTTTGTTACGTCTCACCAATGAAACATGGCGGCTGTGCGAAATATTTCACCAGCATTCAATATCTCCGAAACTATTCCCGATATCACCCTGGAATTTTTTACGGTGATAAAGGGAACTACTAGAAGTTCACCTATGTGACTTTTGAAAAACTGGCAACTACAAAACCAACATGGCGGCCACGCGAATTTGCGACTTTTAAATAGACGTTTCTCACGATTTAACCAACCAAACACAATAAAACTTGGTACTGTATATGTTTATACACATTGTAATGCACCGACATCTAACTTGGTTCAATTGTTTACATAACCACAAATGGCGGATGTGCGAAATATTTCACCAGCATTCTATATCTCTGGAACTATTAGCGGTATCACCCTGAAATTTTGTACAGAGATAAAGGGCACTAGTGGAAGTACATCTATAAGACTTTCAAAAACCGGTTAACTACAAAACGAACATGGCGGCCAAGCAAATTTGAAAATTTTAAATAGACCTTTCTCGTGATTTAATGTTCCAACCGCAATGAAATCTGGTACAGAAAATGTTTATAAACATTGTAATACACTGGTATCTAATTTAGTTCAATTGTCTACATAACCTCAAGATGGCAGCTTTGCGAATTTTCAAATTAAGTTTTTATTTCTTGTGTCGTGATCATGCGATCGATGTGAAAGTTTGAATAATGAACCTAGGCAATAATTTTCCTTTAATGTTACGTCTATGGCGTATACATTTAACAATCCAACATGGCGACCATCCGAAATATTTAGACGGCTCTGAATATCTACGAATCTATTATAGCAATCAACTGAATTTTTTAATGTTCATAGAGGCTATGAACTTAAGTTCACCTATAGGACTTTAAATAACCTGGTGATCACAAATCCAACATGGCTGCGACGCGAAGTATAAATATTCACATGGACGTTTCTCGCAATTTGACCATCCGAGTGCAGTGAAACTTGGTACAGTAAATCCATATACGAATGTTATTTCACTGGCATCTAATTTATTTCAATTGTTTCCATAACCACAAGATGGCAGCTGTGCGAAATTTTAAAATCTCCTTGTTACTTCTTGTGTCCTAATCATGCGATTGAAGTTTGAATGCTACACGTACACAATAATCTTCATGAAACAGTACATAACTCTAGGACCTACATATATAAAATCCAACATGGCGACCATCCGAGATATTTAGTCGGTTCTCAATATCTACGAATCTATTACAGCAATCAAACTGATTTTTTTAATATAGATAGAGGCAATTAACATAAGTAGATTATATGAAAATAGGCTGTATAGTTCTTCACGGAACTACTTGTTAAATTAATATTTTGCCTTTTAATTAAATCCAGTTTCGGCCACATTATGGCCTTCTTCAGGTTTTAAAGAAGAAAAGAAAAAACTAATGGTTAACTGCGAGCAAAGCTTTTGAAAGCAATGTTTAGACTTGGTCTTTCCTATTAAAGTTTTTTATAAAAATATGTTTAAAAAACAGATAGCCGATGTGACAAATGTGGGCTTTAATTTGAAAATATAAATTAATTTTGTGAAAAAATTTCATATACGGTAGCTAAAAAATGTTTGTGTTTGTATTCCCATAAATAGACTAAAAATTGTTCTATAAAAAACTTGATATGGTCTTTCTATGAGAACACTCTTTGCTAAGTGGAGCATAGGTTGGAATGTTTGTTGTAAATATCCTCTGTTCCAATGAAATTTGTTTTTGATGCAATATGGAAAATGATGATAGTCCTTGGCTAATAACTGTTGTGGTCTATGGTTGATTTTGATATATGTTATTGTATTCGTTGGTTTTCATTAGTAGCCTAGTGTTCTTGGAAGATAATTCCTAAACTAGTATTTAATAAATAAATATTAATTTAAAACTTTTATTGACTAAGGTGTATTGGATTTATTAAATACCTGTGGGTATTTTTTATTTAGATTGATTGTCAATAAGGAAACAATAAATGTGATCAAGTTCATATCATTAAATACATTACTACTTCTTCTTCTTCTGCCTTTATGGCCTCGTTGAATTACTTCAGTCAATCATTTCTTGGTCCTCTTCTTCAATAGGTTTTCTTTCCGAGTTGCCCAGTAGCTTTTCATTCGCTCTGATCTTCTCAGGCGTTCCTCATCTGTAAATACCCTTTTTACTGTATTACGTTTATCTATTTTTGGTTGAAATCTTATTTTTAAGTCTTTCAGTTTTTTTAAATGTTTTGTTTTGCAATTCTTTCATATCTTCTCTAATTTCCTTAATCCATCCAACTTGTTGTTTCATATTCCGAAATTTCTCAACAATTTTTCTAGATAATCTGGTTTCTGGTGTCCTCATAATGTGACCAAAAGGAAGAAATCCGTTTCTTCCGAATAGTATCAGTGATGGGCTCCAGTTCTCTGTATACCAGTTCATTTGGTACTATCTGCCATTGTCCATCTTTCTCATATTTTTTATTTATGCATGGTCTAGCTATTTAAATACAGTACTTCTTCTTCTTCCTCTTCTGCTTTTACGGCCTCATTGGACCACTTCAGTCAATCATTTCTTGGTCCTCTTCTTCAGTAAGTTTCCTTTCCGAGTCGCCCAGTAGCTTTTCATTCGCTCTGATCTTCTCAGGCGTTCCTCATCTGTAAATACACTTTTTAGTGTATTATGTTTGTCTATTTTAGTCCATGTTTGACTTTCAAAGGTAGTCAACTTTGTATGGAGCAAGCTCCGAGTTACAACTGCGGTTGTTAACCGGAAAGCCGGTGAGAACCCCCCTATCCACCACCTGGCACGCGCCACGTCGGAGTATCACCTCTCCGCCTGCTACGACACCGTAGTAGGTTCGTGGACAGTACATTACAGTGTATAAAAATATTGACTAAAATAGTAGTACTATGTACCTGAATGTAATCTTATAGTTTTTTTTTTTTTTTTTTGTAATATAAAGGTAATTGGGCGGAAACCTAATATTTTGTCATATTTAGTAATTTGTCCATACGGACCTAAGAATGAATTCGAATATTCCCAGAAAACTACTAATCCGAGTGGTTTGATTATTTCACCACTTTTAAATGTATATATTGTGCCCGTTTAGACCGAAGTCCGGACGATCACACATGCATTTCACCAAAAATCAGTCAGCACGAGAATCAAAATATCCCGGGGTGCCAGATTGGTTAAAGTGACTACAATAACTCAACAAAAAAAATTGCTTTACTGATTTTCGACTCGATGCAACAATAAGGATAGAAGGAGATTTTCTGAAAATAACACAACCTGTAAAATAATCTCATTTTATTTAAAACGTTAAAAATTACTGAAGGTATGCCAGAATAGCATAAATAGATGTATGACGAATCATACGTTATGTACAAGATTCTTTTATCTCAAGATTTGTTCAAATACAAAGTTATTAACAAGAAATACAACACATCATCATTTACATGGACATTCGAGCATTTGGATTCGACGAACTTCGATAAACAGAAAATATTTATTGAATCGTCTATTCTCGATCCAAAATCTATTCAGAGCTTGTGACTCAATCATCCAATATAATGGTCAAAATATTATTATCAACAAAATATAAATTCAATTCAATATGGATTCAACCATTTAATCAATTAACTATCACTTGGAAATATTATTTAGAAAATTTATCATAAAACAATTTCATTACAATTACAATTATTTGACAAAATGTCAAATATGTTAATCATTAAATTTATTTGCAAAATGTTAATATATTTTTACAGGATCACAAAAATCCTCTCAGTTTGTAGTGGTTGTTAAGAAGTAACAGTTTTAAATAATTTACAGCATCGGCCCATTCGATTTAAATGCGTCAAAAATCACATAATCATTAGCATCTAGACAATGGTAAAGTCTTTTCATAATGAAAGGTACAAGTTTAACAATAACAATACTCGGGCAAGCAATTACTAGGAATACTTCTAGAACACGTGGGTAAACTGTGAATTGACAATGATGGGTCAACAAAATAACCTTTGGTTATATCTCGACGAAAGTGTGGCTAAATTCAGCTCCTCCACTCATTTCAAAGACATCCAACCTACAATATGGTTGATGCTTCATTTCAACAACCTCATTCCTGCGACTTAATTGCACAATCAGAATGGCATATTTAACTCTTTGCACACACAACAATTATTTCTTCCCAAATTATACAGAATAATCAAGCCCTTGCTTGTTACAACAACTGGAAGATTTATAAGTTAGTAAACTCCCCCAATGAGTTTACAATAATAATTTTACCATCAGTTTAAAACATGAATAACTCCACACCGTGTCTATTCTTAGCCAAACGTTTATCAAAAGACGTTGCTCAATAATGATTTTATTTTTATACAAACTCGAGCAAAAACCCTGTTTTATACATGCTCTTGGCTTCCCGTGTCATTACTTTCCATGTCTTCTCAAAGATTTAAATGCATAATGCAAGCGTGAAATACTTCCACTGAATTAATATGTTGTTTGTGGGCATGCGTTAACCACTAACCTTCGGAATCAACAAGTATCCGATCTTAGAAAATTGTTTTAAATGTCAAATGTATAAATCACACTACATGATAATGATTATTAGAAATCACAACTATTATGATTATCTCAGAAAATTGAAAATAATTATTATTATTAAATCAACATTATTATTATTATTATTATTATTATTTTCTCAACAAATGGATTTAAAGTTGTTAAACTGTTCGGGGAATATCATCCTCGACTTCTTAATAATGGATAAATATCCATTCCTCAACTTAAATTTATTATTAAATCTTCAGTTACGACGGCTGATGACCGTGATTAGAAAAATATCAAAATTAAATAAATGCTCGTTCTGCTCGTCCATAAATTTCGAATCATTAACTTCTGAGTGTAAAAACTGCTCAGATCAAAGCTTCCATTGCAAAAAAAAATATTTGCAACAGCAAAAACATTGATGAAAAGAAAATATGTATTGGTAAGACTGTAGAAAAAAAATTGAGAAATTCCAGCTAACTATGCATAAAAATAATGCAAATTGTAGCTTACATTCCTGTAGATCTTGATGCTGGTAATCTGGTCTGAACCAGATTATTTCAGTCTTCTTGTCCCCATTAGGACGCTTATTTATAATCTTGTATCGGCCTCCATTTTATACTCGCAATGGTCTTACAAAGACATAGCGGTATTCATACTTGTAGCTTGAATATCTTGATGAAAATAGTTCGTAAAATATGCTGCTTCAACAGCTGAAGTAATCTTGACTGGGGTTAGATCGAAAAGATCCATGATGAAAAATTACCAGTTTTAACTCGACCCAACTGTAATGCCTTCAATACTGTCACTACTCTTACAATCTTATGCAACACATGTTCGAGTTCTGAAGATCAGTTCCCTGGGCAGAGCTTCTCACTCTCCAGACAATGCAAGCATGCTGGTATTCCCTATTTCGGCTAGTGAACTGAACTGTGCAAGACGGTAGGCGAACAGTAATGAACTATTTTGGTTGGTCGAAAGTTATTAAGTCCAAGACTTATTCTGGTTGTTTGGATGAAATAATCCAAGTTAAATTTTAGTGGACAGTGGAAAGAAAAATATAGACTAAGTCTATTCATATGTCCATTGTAACAGTAAATTATTACCAATGCCACAAAGTTTATCACCTTGGTGATAACTTTTGAAAAGTTCGAAGATCACTATAATGTTAAACACTTTTATAAGACCAGTAACCATGTAACATAGATTTTGCAACCATGTGCACGAAGATTATAATAGTGTTCGGAGCGACGTAGAGTGTTTAGCGGCTGAGCGCTTACAAAGGAATGAACATACTTGGCTCTGGCATGCACGCCTTATATACCTCGCAAGCGGACTCCTCGAGGTCAATGCGTGAAATATGCTGAAACTAAAACATCTCAGCTTCCGCTCAATCAATTTCCTCGAAATAAAGCACATTCTTCCTCCCTTGTCCGTGCCAGTAATCTGATGTTAGTCTCAAGATTCTACTCCATCGGGAAATATTTAATGTCAATTTAGCCTCGACTATGACGCTCTCGCCTATGTCACTTAACCATTTCTTGGCTGCTCAAAGCTTCCAATTCCTTCTTAGAAGGTTTGGCGCGTGCTATTCAAACTTTCAATTCTGGACTTAGCATTGTGGCCTGTGCTCTCAAATCTAGGCAACTGGATTTGGGCACAATATGTACAATATGTAGGATATTAGGTAGTCAGCCCAGTAACTGGTGGGATCCTTGTAAAGCACTGCCATAGATTGGTTCCTCAGTTTAGAGGCTGCGACAACGCAGTCATGTAGCCCGTGTACTTTGGGTGTGTGTAGATCTTTCTGATAACTGGTGTTAATTGTGATGGCTATATTAATGTGTGTTATCTGTTTTTTAATTCAAGTAAGAACTGGAGACATTCGATTTTCAAGTAGTTCCAACTTTTCCTACCAAACGCCACCATCAACGACCAACTAGTTCCGAACTTTGTTACTAGATGTCGGCTCCTGGTGACGAACGTTGGAACCTAAGAGCATTAGTCAAATATAACCTATAATTTAGCTTCACACAAGTGTAATTGGTGGAAGGTTCTTTATCATGCCATAAATCTATGACATGGGACCGCCAGCTTTACTTCCCCTCCGAAGGAAGGCATACTGATGGATTTTTAATGCTCTTAAAAATGCCATAGATTATGTGGTAGAATTCAAAAACCAAAGACAACCTCTAATAAAGAGTATTAGGCAGAGTAAGGCGATTCCTTAGGCATTGACTATGCCAAGAATGCCATTACTCAGCATCACCAATACCTCAGTTATAAATGAGTCTGGAACATAAGTGTAGAGCCATATTTTGCTCTAGCCTGTGCCAGCAGACAATTACAAAAATACTGCATTCATTAAAAAGAAGTGGCAACAGGCCCCAATTTATCTACTGAATATTTGAGGGTCTTGCTACTGTTTTCTAGGGTAATGAAGTTAATAACACTGTTGTGCACATTGGCAACAACACACTGTGGCTGTATCTTTGTGCCTTTCTTTGTAAATCCCATGATTTAGATATTCTGCTACAAAAATGCTGTTCTGCTGTACGTATGTAACTTCATTTCTGTATTGTGGAAACCTATAACTTGTTTTAACTCTTTTGTATCCTCTTTCTCCCTGAAATTTCTGGAAACTCAATTCAGCAATAATTATGGTTTCAAGAATTGGATTTTCATTGTCTCATAGACTTTTATTAATTCGGTCATGAAAATCCAATTAATGGAATCAAGTCCACATTGGACTATTATTACAGAGTGGATAAAAGTACCTGCCACATTAACTCAGTAGAGCATCAGCAGCCATAGCCATTGGTTGCAGGTTCAACACCCTAACAAGTCAGATATATTAAATGTTCATCTTGCATCTACACTCGTGAACCAAAACATTATGACCCTGTGCTTAATAGTGTGTTAATCCACCTCTGGAATGCGATACAGTGGTGATTCGGCATGGATTCAACAAGTCCTTGGTAGATTTCTGGAGGTATATGGCACCAGATGTCGATGCATTCCCTTAAATTACAAGCCGGTGATTTTTGGGCATGGAGCTGGCCCCTGATAACATCCCCGATGTGTTCTATTGGGTTGTGATCTGGCAAATTTGGTCAAGGCATGAACTTAAGTTTACTGCAATGCTCCTCAAACCACTGTAGCATAATTTTAGCTACGTGACATAGACAGTTATCCTGCTGGAAGAAGCCATCACCATCGGGGAAGGCATCAAGCATGAAGGGATGCAGATGGTCTGCAATCATTTTCATGTAGTCCACAGCTTTCATGGTGCCTTTGGCCAATACCATGGGTCCCAAGGAAGCCCAGGTGAATGTCCCCATAGCATAATACTGACCCCACCGGCCTGATTTATCAGGAAACGTTATTCATCCGACCAGGCGATACATTTCCATTGAACCAAGACCAAAGGCAATTTCGATGATCCCATGCCCACTGCAATGTAATTGACGATGTTGGGTGAAAGTGGGAAAACGTAGGGGTCATCTGTTGTGGAGCTCCATATTCAACAATGTGTGCTAAATGGTGTGTTCCGAAACACTTGTACCTCTACCAGCATGGTACTCTGCCATCAAATCGGCCACAGATCACTGTCTATCCTGCTTTACAGCCCGGGCAAGCCTCCGACCTCCAAGTTCGTTGATGAGTGATAGATGTCTAACACCTTGTCTCCTACCTGTGGTTTCACCGTCCTTAACCACTTTCCATAGATGCACACAGCCTTACCGTTTAAAAATGCTTGTTCCCAGCTGCTGGGTCATAACAATCTGCCCTTTGTCAAAGTCACGTAAGTGGATTCCCCATGTTCAGCACATATTGTCACTAGGCTGATTCCTCATTCGCCTCTGCTTCACTTATATACTTTCCTTACCAATTCAGATGTGCCCCAGGTTCGATTCCCGGCCGGACCATGAGGAAATTTAATCTCCTGGGGTTGATTCCCATCGTTTGGGGACTGGGTGTATGTAACGCCTTCATCATCACTTCATCCTCATTACGGCGCGCAGGTCGCCTATGGGCGTCAACTAGAAAGACCTGCACTCAGTCTCTCAGGAGGCCACACGATCCTTGTTACTGCTTCACGTGCCCGCAACGTCACTATGGGGATTTAAATCTGCTGTGGGCAGTGGCTTATCAGTGTATTTGGCTTGTATTCATTGCCCCCTCAGGGGCTCACATCTAGTGGGCCGTGGTTTGGCGACCACGGGACCCCAGCCGAGTCCGGCATTGCTTCCACTTACTTGTGCCGGGCTCCTCTCCGTCTTCTTTCCTGTCGACCTCCCTTGGTCACCTCTTGTTCTCTTCCGACCCCGACGGTATTAGGTTATCCGAGGCCTAGGGAGTCTCACTTTCCCGCCTTAATTGGCCCTTGTCTCATCTTTCCTGATACCCTCCTTCTCTGAGGGGTCAGCCTTCTTTTTCTTTTCCTTTTACCTCCTGCCTTGTGCTCAAGGCCCTTAAGGAGGCAGGGTGTATGTAGCCCCACCACTTCTGGTGCACCGTAGATAATGCTACACCCTCGGGCTCACAGCCGGTGAGTTCGGGTGTTGGTGACCCCGAGGGATTCCTGATCTGGTTCCGTTTTCCCCTTTTGTCCCTTACCTTCGAGGCGGACCCTCTCCTCTCTCCTCTCTCCCCTCTCCTCTCCTTTCCTCTCCTCTTTTCCTTATATTTCCTTTTCTCTTTAAGATTCCCGCACTGTTTTTGTTACTTTAGCGATCTTTTAAGGCATTTTTCATCTACGTTGCATTTTGTACGTTTTTTCTATCTAAATTACATCTCGCGAATGTTTTCAACCTCAATTGCATTTTGTAAAGATTGACAATCTAAATTGCTTTTTAGTAAGTCTTTCAATGCAGGTAGACGGGCCTTTTAGTGAGTATTTTGAATTTCAATTGCATTTTGTAAGTATTTTCAACCAAAACCGCATTTTGCACAAATTTTGATTCTAAATTGCATTTTGTTTGGTGGGCATTTTGCACATATTTTGATTCTCAATTGCATTTTGTGGGTATTTTGAATCTAAATTACATTTTGTCAAGTATTTTCAATCTAAATTGCATTTTGTAAGTATTGTCAATCCACATGAGTCGTTTGAATCTACCGTACATTTTGTAAGCATTTTCAATTTTAATTGCATTTTGTAAGTATTTTGAATTTCAATTGCACTTAGTGAATAATTTGGATTGGAACTGAGATAGGGCCTATTTCAATCTGAATTGCAGTGTGTATTTTCAATTTCAATTGCATTTTGTAAGTATTTTGAACCTCAATTGCATTTTGTACGTATTTTCGATCTCATTTGCATTTTGTAAGTATTTTGAATCTCCGTTGCATTTTGTAAGTATTTCGACGCTACATTGCATTTTGTACTTATTTTGAATCTAGCCTACGTTTTGTGGGTCTTTTTTAATCTATTCTTTTTGTGAATCTTTTCATTCTAAATTCCCTTTTGTAAGACCACATTGTGAGTTGTTTCCATCTGAGTTTCTCTTTGTACGTATTTTCCGTCTCACATAATTTTCGTTCTGGTTTCCATTTCATTCTCATTTTCGCTATCTCCCAGATCATTAGGGGCCGATAACCTCGATGTTAGGCCCCTTAAAACAACAATTATTATCATCATCATTGTATTCATTGCAGATTGTATGACCTAATTGTTCTAAGCTTCCTTGGTCAATAATAATAATTGTTCTTTATCATTACATTTTCAGTTGTCCTCTGCTTGGTGATAGCAATGACTGCTTCGGGAATGGTGCATAGGGTTTGCACCACTACCTGGTAAGAAAAATATTTGCCTATATGGATGATACTCAAATTTTGGGAAAGTCATTTTTATTTTACTTTTACATACCTTTACATAACAATAAACTGTTAGAATGAGAGTGCTGTTTGAGACAGATTTCGCTTAAAAAGACATACAATAAGTAAATACATTCTGACAGGCTATTGAAGAAAAAGAAAACTATATTTTCAAAATAATTATGTCTGTTGGATTTTGTACACCTTAAACTATATTGTACATAGTTTACACTAGCATTGAGGTATTACCCGTGTGATAAATCTTTATATAGGAATGCAATGATTCAGTTTGGTGTCCGTATTGATTTGTATATTTTAAGGGTATACAATTAACAAAAGTTTCCAGCTAGTCAATACATTAATTTATGATTCATCAATATACCAGATACATGTTTCGGGAGCTCAAAATATATACTCCCTTCATCAGACTCTTACTTAGTCTACTAGCATTTCATAAAAAGGATATAACATTCACTCCTCAAAAGTCATTTTAAAACCTTCTAAAATCATTAAAATTTCCTTGATAAAATATGTACATTTTATATCCAGAAAACACGGAGAATGTTTGAAAAGTTTTTAATTCATTTACAAAAAATGTCCTTTCACATAGGCTAATGTAAAATTATTTAAAATAGGAAAATACATTTGTTCCATATGTTTCTCAGTCAAATAGAAAAATTGAAAAAAACATTATTCACAATAAAATTTCTAGTAAAAGCACAATTGGGAGAGGAAGGAAAAAAACAATTGGGTTGTGAGACAGCCGTGGCCTTAATTTAGGTACCATCCTGGCATTTGCCTGGAGTAGAAGTGGGGAAACCACAGAAAACCACTTCCAGGATGGCTGAGTTGGAAATTGAGCCCACCTCACTAAGTTTTGCCCCACATCTTTACAGCCCTAAGACCAGAATTAAATTTCTTGACAGAGCCGGGAATTGAACCCAGATTTCAGGGGTGACTGCCAAGAACATTAGCCACTACGCCATGAGGTGATCGGGTAAATATCTCTCATGTCAAGATAATAGATGTACAGCTTAATAACACTATGCATCCAATCTCAGGAAAAGTCTGGCCAAGTCCAACTCATTGGCTCCCAGTACTAAGTCATATTCCTCCACGTTACCTACACAGATGCAACAATTTGCTGTGAGAGTACACGAAAATCGTAAAAATCTACCAATCACCATTTCATGAAGACATTGCTCATCCACATATCAGTAGACTTCATTCAAGACATCCATCTGTCCAATGGAGAATCTAGTGGCTACCAACTTCTACATTCTTGAGATGTGGTCAGATGAATGGAGAAAGTTTGTGGTCCCAGAGTGTTGTGATATGTCCTGCATCAAAGGAAGGCGAGCTGGAATTGGCCAGTCTAGAGGGATCTGGACTAAATTAAATCAGGTCCGAACACACCATGGTGTATGTAAGATCTTCACTACAAGCACAAGATATAGGCTACCTTCTTGTTGCGATTGTAGTGCTGTCAGGCAGTGAGGCATATCATTCAGACTACTAGCTGAGATCCTACAGTGTTGATTCAAGAAATCTGTAGGTACCAAGGGACACCACAGTCAATAAACTACATATACAGTATTTAATTTATACATTGGGTTATAAATTCTTCTCTGTGTGTAATATTGCATATTTAATATGGCACAAAATAAATCAACTAATTAATTAATAAACAAACAAATGAATGAATAACACCCCACCTCAGGTTTCTGGTTATCCAGACCTGGAAAAGTTGAACCACTCATTATTATTATGATTATTATTACCACTAACAAAGCTGGAACCCAGTTATCCGCAGACTTGGTAGACATGGGTTCGAACCTCGCCATCAGCTGTCTTTGAAATAAAGTTTTCCATGGTTTACCATTTTCAACTCCAGGCGAATACCGGGACTGTACCTTCTTATAACCCACAGCCACTTTGTTCCATCTCCTTGGGCAGTTTCATTCACCTTAATTCATTTCATTTCTCATTAACTCCTCTCATGAGGTCGGCATCAGGAAGGACATCCAGCCATATAAACCACCCACCATTGGAAAGAAAAAAGAAATTATCACACATCTCATTTCCGTCCCAGTTGAAACTTGAATAATACATATGATAGTTATCATCATTACCTTATTATTATTATCATCATCCTTACTTAAGGTCTGAAACTATCCAAAGCAATTAAAGAGATCCAAGTTTCGAATTCTGACACTGACAGTGGATATCCTTTCCCAACCTCCCTCTAGGTACATGTCCGAATGGTACCATATTTCAAGTACAAGGCCATCTATTCAATCCTAGACCATAATAAATACTGCAATGCATACTACTACAGAAACCACACAAGCACAGGTTATCAGACAAATTTAACACACATTCAAATACATGGGGCTGATGATAAAGATTTACCAACAGCCACCATTTTTATTTTTCGTCTCCCTTGTTGCGTAGTGGCTAGCATTCTTGGCTGTCCCCTCTGAGGTCTGTGTTGGTCTGTGTTAGATTCCCAGCTCTGCCCTCGGGTCTGAAACGGGGTACACTCAACCTTGTGAGACAAAACTGAGAAGTGAGGAGGGGGTCCGATTGGATTCCTACCTCAGCCATTCTGGAAGTGGTTTTCCATGGTTTCCAATTTCTACTATATTTCAGCCAAATACCAGGATAGTTCCTACTTAAGGCCACGGCAGCCTCCTTCGCAATCTTCAATTACTATTTCTACTACACTGACCCACAATAGCATGGTTATCAGACACATTTTATGTATACCCATATACATGGGACTAAATGGCCACGATGTCCAAGCCCTTCAAATGAAACCACAACAACTTATTTTTAAATTCAAAGTAACGCCGGGTTTAAGTAATGTTTAACCGTTGTTTTTTTTTTTTTTTTTTTTCCTTTAGTCTTGTGTTCTCTGTGGTTGGGCTATACTACATTAACCGGATATCCCAGCAGACATACTCTGTACCCGTTCCTGTTCAGCCAGTTATAACTAAGAAAAAGAAATAACAGGTGAGTGTAATATAAATGTCTGACCCACTGGTTAGGATTTGTAGCCTACTTTTGACATCGAAAGTAGGCTTATGAAATCTCCTTTAGTCGACAATAATTGAAGTATTTTTTCAGTTTTTGTGAAACGTCATTGATTTTTTAATTCTAAGTGCTGTAGACCTAGAAAAGTGCTTTCCAAACAGGGTGTTGTGTGATTTGTCATACTTATTAATTCAGGATAGAAAATGAATAAAGAACCTTTGAGAAAATAGTAATCTTGCTTCCCCTTGTTCAGCGTATTAGCCATGTGATCGAAATGTTGATACGCAAAAACTTGCTACTAACATCCAAAGATGGTCTCTATTCTCAATTATGTATATTAGCGCTATCTATCGATTTATATATTAACTCTTCTCTTGGTAAACACAGCGAGATTGTCAACTTGACTTTGTTTCTTAGTTCTGTGACATTACTTAAAAGTGGTATAATTTACGAGAAACACCAGGATGGGCAAATTTGTGGTCAGAAAGGAACGTGTGAATTTGCCTTGTATCCTACCAGATATAAAACTGATTTGTAATGATCGCCAAGCCCATAGCAATTATTGAATTGGAACATCAAGGTGCAAGTTTGTATCTATGAGAAAGGTGTTTAATACAGCCTATTATACTTGGAAAATCGGTACTATGAAAAATTTAAATTTCTTTAAAATGAATCTTTGTTAAAATAGTCTATGTTTACATTTTTTTTTTTTTTTTTTTTTTTTTTTTTCGTGTGGCCTCCTAGGAGGCCAAAATAATTAAATGGGTGTCATGTAGAATTATGTGTACTAATAGGGTGTCGCCATGAGAAAAAGTTTGAAAAGCTCTGATCTAGATTATTAGCAATTTTCAAAGGTTTATAATATACACTATGCAAATTCATTATCTTCAAAACTATTAAAGTAATCTCAAAGTTAGCACACTGAATCATAATTTTCAAATGTTTATAATATGTACTATGCAAATTCATTATCTTCAAAACTATTAAAGTAATCTGAAAGTGCTTTTGGAAATAAAAATTCTTTCATGTTATCGATAATTCGAGATATAGAAGTTTATGAAAAAATGGGGTTCTACAGTGAGATTCTTTTGCTGGAGCAAGAACCAGCAGCCAGCCCAGGCGCGCGCACTCTTTCTCTTTCCGCCAGCCAACTGAAGTCGGGCTGCAGATAGAATCATTAACTTCAACCTAACGATGCGAGCTAACCAGGGTCACTAAACTTTCATCAACGAGGGTGTGAAGTGTCAGCACACAGATAAGAAGGTAACATAAACTGCTTCCTGCAAGATTTAATTAAAGAAGCACAGATGTGTTTTTTTTTTTTTTAATTTAATTTCTTGGGAATCTGGATGACCTCACGTCACCAGTTAAAGGTTTGAACTTACCCTTTCACAGAAGATGGTGAACATGTTCTTCTTTAGCTGAAAGATAGTAACTTGGAAGTTACATCGTTACATTATGTTGCTACTCCTGTTCTCCCCTGCGTGTTTGCTGTGATTAATCGAAGCACGGACCTAAGCCCGTTTGATGTTTAATTGTGGGGTAATTTAAAATACAAAGTGTATAGATCAATTACCCGTACTCTACTGGAGCTGGAGAACAATATAAGGTAGGAAATTACAACGTGTAAACGCTAATTTATTTACACGATACAATGCCTGTCTGTAAGCTGCAGGAGATCATTTTCAGCATCTTCAGTGAAAAGGTAAGTTCTTTAATCATTATTTGCTGGTGAATTTATCATTAATTAATATAGACTACCCTGTTGCGGTTTCTACCTGCGTGCAATCTGCGCAACGAGTTCGGTTGGCTGGTAGAAGGCGTGCACGCGCCTGGTAGCTGGCCACTGGCCCCGCTCCAGCAAAAGAATCAATCTGTATTTTCATAAATACATAAAATAGTCAACTGTTGCCACGTCATGCTGTTATTGTCTCTAGATCTACTCATGCAGGTATACTAACTAGGGTTAAATGTTGTTGTGCAAATATTGCAGATAAATTTCGATTAATTTTACTGTATGTATTTTCTGTTCCTTTCAAAAACGTGACTCCTGCATAGCGCTATAAATCTTGTGTTTATTTTTCATAATGGTTGACTGCATGTTAGCTGGAATTCTGAGCATAATAAGCTGCTGACAGAAATACACAGTCCATGTACCCTTCACAACTGAGTCGACATTTTAATTCCCATGTCGCACCTAAGGAACGTAATTCAAATGCATTCTCACCCCAGCTTCGAATTAAAGACACATACTTTATGTCTTGAATTATAGAACAAACATGATATAAATTGTGTTGAACTTTGCCGGGAAATTAAAATTACATCGAGATATCGAAAATTCGAGATATAGTAGTTCGACTGTAATTACTTTATAGAATAGCTCTCCTTGGGGTGGTCATGACTGTTGAGAAGGACTCGAAAATGAGACCACAGACAGGTTTCAAACTTATATCTCCTGCATTCCAAGCAGATGTATTAACAACTTACACTACTGCATACTTGCCATGGCCATGCGCTTTTTTTTAAGCGTATGGCTTTTAGTGCCGGGAGTGTCCGAGGACATATTCGGCTCACCAGTTTGTAGCTGCTTCTAGGCGGACACCCAATGGGTGAGCTACAAGTACCGTCGCGTGTGGAGTGTTGTCTGGGGAGGAAAGTTTGAATGTAAGGACGAGGAGTTGGAAGGTAGCGGCTGCGGCTTATAGTTAGGGACCAACCCCGGCATTTGCCTGGAAGGAAGATGGAAAACCACAGAAGACCATCTTCAAGGTTGTCGGCGGGGGGATTCGAACCTCCTCGCCTCCCGGATGTGAGCGACTGCCAGCAGCCACCCCGTAACGACCACGGCTAACTCACCCGGTACCATGCACTCATTTTAATTATTTCAAGGAGACTACAGAAGATGAATGTTTCGGTGGCATAGTTGGTAGCATGCTGAACTGCTGTGCCAAGATAGCGGGTTCAAACCCAGCCGAAGTCATCGGATATTTTAAGAGCGTTAAAAATCCTTCAGTATGCCTTCCTTCGGGAGGGGGTAAAGCCGGCGGTCCCATGTCATAGATTTATGGCATGTAAAAGATCCTTCCACATACCGGTACTAAACTTGTGTGAAGCTAAATTTGTTAGGTTAGATTTCGTCAGAACGCTCTATCCAACGTTCACCACTAGGTGACTTTGATATCTGGTAGTGAAAGTTGGAACTACTTGAAATTGAACGGAACTTGTAGCTCACCCTAGGGTATCCGCTGGAAGCAGCTACAGACTCAGGCGAGCCGAAGATGTCCTCGGACACTCCCGGCACTAAAAGCCATACGATAAATAAATAATAAATAACTAGAGAAGAAAGTACTTCGAAAATAAAGGAATATGTGGAGAATGAGTGAAAAGGAGCACAGGGAAACACACAGCTTGCTAACATAACGCCATCTTATTTCAACTCCAAAGAACTTATGTACAGATATGAACACTTTACACTATATACACAAAGTACAACACACATAAAGATATGTCAGTCCTTCACATCCTCCCCACCCTGGTCGACCTCTAGAGGTATGACCAGCTGAATTGGACGCGTTATCCGGTTCCTGTCTGGCGTGCGAAGGATGACGGTCCTGAGTATTCCGTCTCGTCCAGGTCGTAGTTCCTCGATTACGCCTCTGCCCCATACGTGGCGAGGACGGTTGTCTTCTTGCAGCAGGACCAGGTCACCTACCCGGAAGTTCAGGGTTTTGCCGTATGTCTGTCGTACGTGGTGATGGTTGCGTAGTTCCAGAAGATATTCCTTCATCCAGCGTTTCCGGAAATCTTCTGCCGCTTGTTGCTGGAGCCTGTATTCCCTTTTCAAGTCCTTCTTAATAGCAGGCTTAGGTCCTGTAGGGATTGTCGTCAGCTTGTCGCCGTGGATGAAATGGCTTGGAGTAAAGGCTGTAGTTCCTTCATCCTGAAGGAGAGGACGGGAATTTATGGCGGCTTCAATGCTAACAAGAATGGTGTACAGGGTTTCCTCATTCACTTGCCGCCGGCCTAAAACTTTGCGCAAGCAGCGTTTCGTAGTGCCGACCATTCGTTCCCACCATCCTCCCCACCAAGCCGCCCGTGGTGCGATGAATTTCCAGCGGATGCCATTTATGGAAAGGTAGCTCGATGCGTCGTGGTCGTGGAAGATCACAGAAAGCTCTCTAAGTTCTCTATGAGCTGCGTGAAAAGTGGTGGCATTGTCGGAATATATGGTATGAGGTAGGCCTCGGCGGCTGACGAATCTTTGGAAGGCCATCAGAAACGTATTTACTGTCATATCCGACGCTAGCTCCAAGTGGACAGCTCTGGTAGTAGCACATGTAAGCAAAAGGATGTAACTTTTGCGAACGGTGTTATCGTGGCGGACATATAGTGGGCCCGCAAAATCGAGTCCTGTTACAGTGAACGGTGTGGAGTATCGTACACGATCGGTCGGTAATGGAGCTTCGCTCTCCTGTCCAGGAGGGTTTCGTGATAACTTGCAAGGAAGACACGAATTCAATACCTTCCTAATGCTTTGCCTTGCTCGTAGAATCCAAAATTGGCTTCGCAGCTCGGAGAGCACAATCCGTGATCCCAAGTGGTGCAGTCTGATATGGGGATGGCGGATTAGAAGACAAGTGAAGGGATGTCCGCCGTCTAAAAGTATTGGGTGTTTTTCGTCATACGACATCGTTGTGAAGTGGAGGCGGCCACCAAGGCGGATCAATGTGTCTTGCAGGAACGGTTGAAAAGAGGCGATCTTCGATGTTTTGGGGATGGGCGTGTTGTGCAACAAAGCTTCGTATTCTGTTCCAAAGGTCTCTCGTTGTACAGAAGCTATCAAATATCGCCGACTTGCTTCGAGTTCCAACACTGTCAAGTCACCAGTTTGCTTATCGCTGACCGAAGGTTCTTAATGAACCGGAGGATCCAAGCTGTAGTCCGAAGTAATTTGTTGTAGGTGCTGAATCTTGCGAAGTTACAGAGTGCTTCATGTGTGGTAACAACAAGGGCCTGACAGGGTTTCTTCTTAGCCTCTGGAAGTGTTAGATGTTCGGTGCTGTATTTGGGAGGCCAACTTCTTGGAGGATCCCTCAACCAGGCCGGCCCGTGCCACCAAATATCTGCTGATTTTAGATCTGGTGCATGTAGTCCTCGTGATAAAAGATCTGCAGGGTTATCCGTTCCTGGACAATGAAACCATTGTGATGGTGAAGTGCAGCCGGTGATTTCTGTAACACGATTGCAGATGAAAGTTTTCCAGCGGTTCGGGTCGTTTTGTATCCAGCCTAGAGTGATAGCTGAATCTGTCCACAGCATTGCTTTACTGATGTCACAGGATGTAGCACGGCAGAAGTAACGAAGAAGTCTTGTGCCCACGAGTGCAGCGAGTAATTCCAAACGTGGTAGCGTGACCTTTATAGGGGCCAGTCTAGCTTTGCTACATACTAACTGAACGGTAGTGGTATCGTGAGCGTGAGATGGAAGGTATACAGCAGCACCATATGCCCGTTCGGAAGCGTCACAGAATACGTGTAGAGAATAGTTGTCCAAGTCTTTGTTGAGAGCACCTATCCATCGTGGGGTGTGAATGTCCGACACGTATTGAAGATTTGAACACCAAACTAACCACTCGTGCCCAATATCAGAAGGTAAAGTCTCGTGCCATGATATACCTCTGGTCCACGTTTCTTGAAACAACATCTTTCCAATTATTGTCACCGGAGAGAACAGTCCGAGAGGATCGTATAGTCGTGATGTTATCTGAAGAACGTGGCGTTTTGTGGCAGTGTCATCTGGAGACATCTTGTAGTCATCGATAGCTGAACGATGCAGTGTGTCATGGCCCGTGTTCCAGTTGATTCCCAAGATCTGTGTAACCTCTTGAATGGGTAGATTTAGATTTTGCCACTCGTTTTGCAGTGTGATTGAATTCGTGGCCCACTTCGACATAGGCATGTTGATAATACTCATCAAATCCGTGAGCTGAGAGTATATTGTTTGGAGTTTCTCAACGTCGTTAGTAGATGCTGCAAAATCGTCCATGTACATATGCTGGTCCACAAGGCTAGCAGCAACTGCGTAGTCATCAATGTGCCTCGTAGCCAATTCTCGCAGGGTAGCTGACAAGAGGAAAGGGCTACTGGTTAGTCCGAAAGGTAGTCGGGTGAAGCGGTAGGTGACCACTTCGTCGGTGACGTGGTATTGGCCGTTTTCGTCCTTGATTACTCGAAACCAAAAGAAGCGTGTTAGATCCCTGTCGCTGGAGTCAAGTGAGAGCTGCAGAAAGGCTTGCTTTATATCTCCAAGAATAGCATATTGGTACAATCTAAACCGAAGCAGGATACTCATTACGTCGGGGAAAAGATTAGGTCCGATTTCTAGGACGTCATTCAGCGATAGAGATCCATTTTCATGAGACGAAGCGTCGAATACAACGCGCCACTTAGTTACGTTCTGTTTTGTCTTCTTGACAGCATGATGTGGAAGATAGTACACAGAAGTTGCTCGGTTGTCTGGGTTCAACATCTCTACTTGGCCTTGGATGATGTAGTCGAGCATTCTTTCGTTGTACATGGCGTTATAGTCTCTATTTTGTTGCAGTTTCTTCATGACGAATAGAAATAGTGTTCTCACTCACCGAGTTCAACCGCGCCCCGCTCGGCTAGCGCTAGCGGCGCTGATCCCCAACGCTACCCAATCAGCTGTTCATTAGTGGGATACGCGCTGGGCTATGTAAACCTCTTTACGAAGACTGCGGTTACGCTGATTACAACAAATTGTGTGTTTAGACTTATGAATAATACTGTCAAAAAGTTAGTATTAATATTCTCTGTCCCCATGTAGAAATATAGTTTAAAACCCTCCGTTAGTCGCGCATGGGTCTGACAGCTCCATGGTTCGTTATATTAGTTTTAATATCAAGCCAACAGTTCAAGTTATGATCTTATCGTCTCGTGAGATCTTACACCAAACCTTAGTAAGCATTTTTCTGCAGTTGTGAAAGAGCGTGCCTAAAATAACTTTAACACGTATAACATTTTGTCAGCGTGAGATTGATAGTACCAGCGCTCCCAATTATGTTACATTCTGTCAGTGAGTGGCAGGTGTGCTGTTATACCGATTATTTGGCTTAGTATGTTGCCTTAGTTAATATCAGTAAGGAGATTGCGCCTTACGAAATCCTAAGGATGCAGATGAAGCACCTTCTGCTGAAAGATAACGAATAGCTAGTTCATGATTCAGTAATTTCAAAGGAATTTATGACTCTGATACTGAAGACAAAGTTGAAACAAGATCCGAAGATCAGGAGGATGGTAACGGAAGCGAAGAATTGGATGACCGTTTATTTTATTGGCAGGTTGGCCATTTATATGTCCGACTCATTCTTGGCCACTTGGCTATCACCACGGAAGTCTGGGTTCGATTCTCAGCTCTGCCAATAAATTTAATTCTGGTCTGAGGGCTGGAACAGTGTTCACTCAGCCTCGTGAGGCAAAAATGTTAAGAGGCCCGTTCGATTCCTACCTCAGCTATCCTGGAAGTGGATTTCCGTGGTTTCCCATTTCTCCTCCAGGCAAATGCCGGGATGGTACCTAACTGAAGGACACGGCCGCTACCTACCCAAATCCTACCTCAATTCCAAATACACCCACTACTACAGACATCATAATGACACAGGTTATCAGACGAATTCTAAACAAACCCAAACACACGGGGCTACGTGACCACGATGTCGTTAAGTCCATAAAGAATCAACAACTATTATTATTTTAGGCCTATTATTATTAAGACGGATTTTTTTTTTTCGTTTTAGGTAAGGATGGCACGAAATAGAACAAGTAACCATGGAAGGCTGCCTTCATTCCGAATCCTACTGGGCGCCTTTCGTGATTTTACATCAGTGGATAGATATTTCGGTAAATTTTGAAAAATGTGAGGTACTGATCCTGGTTTTAATTTCCACTTCACGCGAGGAATTTCCACGTTCTCATAGTTCACTACGAAACAGTCCGCCTTTATAATAATTAAATCTTCCGAAAAACGCTCGTCACAGATTCTATTTTTGATCGACAATTGCTTATCTTTCCACGGAATAACTCTCGCCCATTTCGCAAACAGATTTGTTTCTTTTGGCGGTATGAAAAAATGTCTACCATCAGATTTTCTTCGTAACCCGATTTACTTCCAGGAACAAAACAATACATTTTCCCGAAACAACAGAAAACATAGTTGTTTGCACAAACAAAGCACTGCACAGACATTCGTAAACTATTACAAAGAAACAAATTCCCTCGAATAATATGACTTCTCGCGCACAGGATATTACAGTACTAACCTTGCTAGTTACTGTCACACGTGCTTATGGTTCGGCGCGACTTCCGCGCCACACACTGGCTGGACCATGAACTACAATGCTTAAGTAGGGGAGTGATGACACTGTTTATTTCTATTCGTCATGGTTTCTTCGTCAAGGCTTGGAATCGTCTCTCAGCGTTAGTGCGGTTATCCGATGCAAATTCCTGGTTTTTCTTTGGCAAAATAAACAACTCTCCGTCCATCTTGAATGCAGTGAGATTCATGAAAGTTTTTGAGGATATCGAGATCCTTGGAGCTCATCGTGTGGGATCTTGATTCTTCTTTCTTGATTCCAATTGCTTCAATGTTCCAGAAGTTACGGACTTGGTGCTCGAGAAGTGAAGGGTCATCCTGCAGTGTTATTTTGTTAACGGTTAGCTGGTTGACGGTGACTCCGGATCTATTGCCACTGAGTACCCATCCGAAAAGTGAAGGAATGAGTACCAAAGACGGAGATATGCGAACAGGTTGTGTGTCCTTGATCAACTTACAGTAGTGATCTCCTCCAACTAGAAGTTCAATTGGGAGATCGTGTAAGTCATCCTTAGGGTCAGCTAGTATTAACTTGCGTACTGACTTCAGGGAAGAGACGTCGTGTGGCACTGTAGGGTGCATTGAGTAAGTGTTTGCACTTTCGAGTGCGGTGATGCCTATTGACGCGTTGGTCTGGGTGCCCTGTAACTGGAAACTAACCAGACGACGCTTTTGAGGGATAGTTGTGTCAGATTCGAACGCTGCTATAGATATGTCTCGTTCCGTGACAGTAGGAAGCTTCAATATGTCGACAAGAGCCTTGCTTATGACTGGCTGCCTCCATCGAAGATGCAACGTGTCGTTTTACTTAAGCCAGTTGGTCCAACAATTCGAATACACGCAGTTTGTAAGTGAGTATAGTCAGGAGTCTGAGAGTGGATTTTGTTAACCGAAGTGGAGGTTACATCATTGCTTGAGCAAATGAGCAAATGGAGTAGTGATGGGACTGCTTACATTTTGAACAAGATGTTCTCCCCCGTCTACTGCAATTCTTCGAATTATGCCCTCGATTCAGGCAGAGGAAACAGCGATTATTCATCTTTAGCTTCTCAATTCGGTCATGAACAGTTTTCACCTTCCTACAATCTTGCGCACAGTGGCCTCGTTGGTCGCAAAATGCACAGAATGGTTCTGTTTGCTTCTTTGTTTGCTGCAATGGTTTTTTAAACTTAGCGTTTAATTGAAATGTGGCTGTTGTGGGGACGAGACTGGTTGAAAACACTGGGTCACCTCTGATCTTCTGGGTGACTAGCGCTCCATCGACTTCTTCACCAAGAAATTCCATCAGTTTCAGAATGTCACCTTCCGATATATTATTCCGTTTGGTGTGTATTATCCAGCGTTTACAGATATCGTCAGGGAAGGTTCGGAGTATCTTGGGAGCAAGCACCCGCCCATATGCGTTTACATCTTCGCCTAGGGCCTGTAATACCTGTATACGGCGGTTGCATTCAATGTATGTCGTGTTTAGCGATTCTGGACAAACAGTGTTGATAGGTCGGATATCTTCTAGATAATCGATATGCGCCTGTATTATCCGATTCCGATCTCCGTATTTGGCCTTTAAAATTTTCTTAGTGTCCTCGTAGGTAGAAGCAGTCGCGGCAATTCCGTCAACCAGATGTTTCGGTTCACCTTCGAGATACCCGCGTAAAAAGACATGTTTATGTATTGTCGATAGTGACTTGTCTTTGTCAATGGATGCTTCAAATTGTTCCCAAAATCTCATCCAGCTTTCGATATTGCCGGAGAATGGTTCCAGTTTCACTGGCGGTAATTTAACAGAATGGGTGAACGTTGAATTGGGAGCGATGGGACTCTCGTTTATGGTCATGTTTGAGGTAGCAGAAGAAAGTTTAATTTCTGCCCCTCGTGTGGCTTTCTGTAAACCACGTTTTGCTTTATCTATGTATTCTTCGCCACTTTGAATATCGGTGTTGTATTCTGTGTCTGGAAGAAGATCGTGAATTGAGTCATCTAATTGGATTAGCCGAGTTAACGTTTCCTGAAGTCGCTCTCCATGATGCTTGTAGTCTTCAATACTTGTGTTTTCAGTAAAACTGTCAATGGTGTTTAGAAACCGTGTCACATTGTTTCTCTCTCTTGTTCGACTTCTTTTCAATTTGTGTAGTCGAGCTGCAAGGTCCTCTTGGGTTGCCATAATGAGGGGGCAATAAATCTTACGATTAGCTGACAGTCAGGTAGCCTCCTGTCTTGGTGTGTAGGAACGTCTTTCAGTGTAGATATTAGTCTCTTTGGAGAGTGCGTGTTTAGTCAAGACTCCAACGTTGGCTAACAGAATGTGCTAGTGGGGTAGTTGAACGTGACAATTTTATAGTTCGGGAAGTAACTGACAGGTGCGCATGCGCTATGCAGAGGTGCATGCAGTTCCAATGATTGCAGATAGATCACGCTACTAGTTATGTGTCAGTAACGTACTGTACAAATATTGGTATTTCTTGAAGTAATTAAAGCAGATCTCATGCAGGTTATAATCACGTGTACTGGAAAATACTCAGATGAAAGATATTTCTGGTGGCGTTGAGCGAGGATTAGTGGTGTCTTTTTCTCGCTGACAAATCGAGATTGCAGGGTGCAAGCTTAATTGTTTACAATACTGAGTTCCCTGTTGCTCCGATAGATGGCGGATGCGTCACTTCTGGGGTCGCAATTATAAAATTATCCTATCTGTAATTTTCCAAAGTATTTTCCAGCTGATGAACAGCATGCATTAAGTTACTATAATACGGAGGATGTCAATTTGTGAGGTTTGACTTATCTGAAGTGGATTAGTTGGCAGTAAGAACTCTTGAAGCGTGTTGTAGTTGATGGCGTGGCGTGCTTTAAGCTGACGTGATGTCTTCTCGGTAGTGTATAATGTTCTCGGCGTCGAGTGTCCTTCCGTAGTGTAGAAGGCGACAAAGAAGCACTAGCACTGTTCACTAACACTAGTAAATACACGTGTCACTGGTTTTGTACGAGTTTTCGGCACCATAATGTGGAGAATGAGTGAAAAGGAGCACAGGGAAACACACAGCTTGCTAACATAACGCCATCTTATTTCAACTCCAAAGAACTTATGTACAGATATGAACACTTTACACTATATACACAAAGTACAACACACACAAAGATATGTCAGTCCTTCACAGAACACATACCCCGGCTTTCTTTGATATAGGCTCTAAATCAAGTACTAAATATTATTGCTTATTAAAATCGTGTTTAAAATGTCTAGAGTAGCAATATTTTGGTGAAGTTTCATCACTTAATTATATGGTGATTTACCAAATTACGGTACCATTGATATTCAAGATAGTGGCTACTGTCATAGTCTTTTGACTTTGAAAAAGGTTAGGCTATTTTAGGAGGCTCTTCTTTGCCAAGTTTCGTGGCAAATGCTCAATAGCCTGTTTTTAGTTTTTATGACACATACCTGCCATCTTGAATGTATTAGCATCGATGGTTTCTTGATCAGGGTCAGGTGAGTAGCATATAAAAATCAACTTTCTTTTCAAGTTTCATCACTGTAGCTTTCTTAGAAGGTACAATTAAGGAGTTTCATATTTAATTATGTAAGATGGAGTTGTACTTTACGTTTACAGTCATAGCCTTGCAACTTGGAAATAAATCAAGTCGTATTATATATGGTATCGAGTAGAACACATTCTGGTGGTGATTTCTTTGAAAAACTTCATGAGGGGCCATTTTCCATGACATATGTTAGCCCCTATCTTCAAAATTATATGTAGGCGATGAAATTCTTTTGTTTTTTTGCAATGTACGTTAATGTGTAATGTCATACGGCATTGGCTGATGGTACATATGTGTCAGGACATCAATTTATATGAGCTCTGTATGAACCAGCTCTTGGTCAATCATAAAGTCATACAGTAAACCACGAGGACTTCGTACAATGCAACGTGCTATTACTGTAGGTACTGAAACCTTAAAATGACTAGTTATAAATTCTAGAGGCACATGCTTTTGCCACAACCATTTAATGTTTTTAAAATGCTTCCATATGAGTGATTGTGCTTTAAAAGGTGAGTGTTATTGCCTCTGCATATACCGTTACCTTAAATGTTAGTGCCGGCGATATAACCCAGAAGTCTTTTCGAACTGATCAGTCAAAATGTTAGTGCTTAATATCAACTAGTTAAACTAAATGGCCAAGTGCTGAATATCAATATAAAATATTTAACCTAAATGGCTACCGGGAACAAAGTGCGTGGTGAAATCTTTTATTTTTCTTGTTAGTTGCTACCCTTTGAGATCTGTACAGTTAAGGCATGGGTTATATACTGGTTTTGAGGAGATCCTTCGTGAGATGACCCTATTCATATTGATACTTGGTAGACCATAAAATCTAATTGGATTTCGGGAACATCCAAATATTGCTCATACTCTATAGTCATTTGTGATATTGGATAGCTGTTTTAAGTAGTAGATTAACTATCATAAAGATCTCTATGCATTATAAGCAAATACAGCTAAGAAATCAAGGTGTTTTACATAATGGCCACCGCTTGTTCTCAGAGTATTATCAAGACATCACACCGATATGACCTATAAGACTTCTTTGCTGAATTTTCTTGCAAATTCTTGATATCATCCTCAGTTACAGATTTTTAAATGCTTAATAGCATGTGTATCGGTATTATGTTAATGAATTCTTGACTTGGGTAAAATAAGCATCATATCATCATCTAAATGCCATGTGTTCATTATGTTGATTCTTAGGATCCTTAAGATTCCGCTCGTCTCTTGTCATGCCATATTCAACATTAAGGAAAAAGTACCAAGGCCGGGCAACAGACTCCTGTCAGTTAAGCCTTGTTGAATCCTAAATGTTGATATAATACAGTAGTTGCTTTCTTGCCGAGTTAAGGTGGTTAACGAGATTCATATTTTGGATATTCAAGTTGGTGGCTGCATGTTATATTACTGTTGTAGTCTTACGACCAAGGAATAAGTTAATTTGAGTCATCAGATCCTTCTTTTTTTTTTTTTTTTTTTTTTTTGTCAATATAGCTTTATTAGATGGTGAGTTATCAAGTTTCATATTTTATATAGTCAAGATGGTGATTGCAAGTAAGTTTTCATCTGATTTCTCTAGTATTGAGCAGCATGGCTTAAAATAATATGTGATCCTTTTGATAATTTGGATGTTATTATGAGTTAAGAATAACATATTCAGGCACATCACACTCAAAATTGGTAACACTGGCGTCACTGAATTTTTTTTAAACATATTCTTCTTGCGTGTTGTATTTTTGTAGCATTATGCCAATGGTTTCAGAGCTATGAAGTTTACTATCAAAACATAAAATGGTGTCTCACTTACAGCCTACAGCAATGATGCAAATGAATATATCAGAAGTTTGATGTCAACTTGCTGGAAATTGAAGTAACCATTCAGTATGATTTCTCTCTCTCCATTTTTTTTTCCAAAAATGAGGGAAGTTGGCTATAATATGGGGTGAGCCCTCTACTTTTTCTCTTTCCCTCCATCATCATTCTTTGAGAGTTGAAGGCATCTATTTTCAGTCTTTTATTTCTCTTATTCAATTTTTCTTATCCTATTCTTCTTTTAATACATTAGTAGTAGTATTTATTTTCATTTCAGTCATTGTTATCATTATGGCAGATGACCTAGATGTTCTACTGCATAAAACAACAATCGCCATTGGCTTCAGCAGGAAATCTTAACCCAATAAATTATATGACCGCCTATAGATGGACAGCTGGGTACTGGTACCAGTACTATGCTCGCCTATACATGGTGCACAACAACTTTTATTTTTTTAATATTTCCCGTTCGCTCTCGAGTGCCGAGTCGATCCATGGCATGTTCTGCCTTCTATTGGGCATTATGTAGTACTACTTGGGTTTGAATTTATGCTTCCGGAAGTAACTAACAGACCATTTTGTAGACAACTGTCATCAACAGTTGAGTTCATCATTGATGTGAACAAGCATGGCGGAATATCAAGCAAGTTCTTCTCACGACATGTGATTTCAGATCAAAGAATATCAGTTTTTGTGCTAGTTAGGAGCAACATGTGTCAGTTGCCTACTGATTTTAGGAAATAATTTTATTTTGGGCTCTTTACCTGGCATGAGACAATGCAAGCGTGGGCACAAAAATTTCAATTTTGATTTTCAAAAAATAACAATATAAATGTAGAATTTTGCATTTGCATTTAGAATAATAGAGACCCAAAACCTATAGGCATTTCAAGCCTATCACTTCCCTGATAAGTTAAAAATTACGGTTTCTATTTTTTTTAATTTTTTTTATTTTTATTTTTTTTTGCATGTGAATCAAGAAACTCAGCAAAGGTAATACCACCATTATTACCTGATAGCACATGCGTACACAATGAGTTCCATATTCTTATTATCCGAATGATAGGACCATCTAGTCAATACACATTGTTTTATTAACCTCTTAACTGGGAATGATGTATATATTCGTATGTTAAATGTTATAACTTAATGGGCATGACGAATATGTACGTACTTCATCTTTTACCGCTAACCTCTCCTGGGCGTGTTGAGTTTTCACGGCATGGAGAATGTCTTCGAGAAAATTGATGTTTTGACAGCAGTTACGGCATTTCCCGTCTCCTGTATCTTCGTTGCTTTTTGTTGTTTTTGTATTTGATTTTGTATTTGTTTTCTGCTTTTACTTTTTTTTTAATGTTTGTTTTTGTTTTGTGCTATTTTTGTTTTTGTGTTTGTTTTCTGTATTTGCTTTTGTTTCTGTTTTTGTTTTGTGTTCTTTTTCTTATGTTTTTGCTTTGTGTTTTTTGTGTTTGTTTTCTGTATTTGCTTTTGTTTTTGAATTTTGCTTCTTTTGGTTTTTTGTTTTTGATTTTATGTTCTTTTTCTGCTTTTTCTTTTGTCTTAGAATTTTTGTTTTTGTGTTAGTTTTCTGTGTTTGTTTTTGATTTTTGCTTTTTTTTTAAAATTTGTGTTCATTTTCTGCTTTTTCTTTTGTTTTTGCTTTGTGGTTTTTGTGTTTGTTTTCTGTATTTGCTTTTGTTTTTTGATTTTGTATTCGTTTTCTGCTTTTTCTTTTCTTTTGAATTTTGCTTTGCTGTGTTTTTTTTTGGGGGGGGGGGTTTCGCTTTTGCTTTTGATTTGAATTCTGCTTTTTGCTTTCTGTTTTGGTCATGTGTTTGTTTTTGCTTTGTGCGGGGAGCAATACAAGACAATCAATGAAAGCAAACCTACACGTTTGATCTCGATAGCATTTGATATGTTTTATTTGCACCTCTCAATGTGCGGAAATGAACAATTTAGGTCATACGGACAAAACTCTTAAGTTCTAATCAGGTATATGACCTTGTAGTTCCTGTAAAAATGGTCAAAATGTCTCTTGAATTATACTTAATACATTGAAATTTCTTTATTATACTATAACACAACATTATTATTGCCAATATTCCCGCTAACCTTTCCGCCTATACTGTCGTAACAATTGGCTGGAAATAATACACAGGGCAGGTTACACCAAGCGCTCAAAAATACCCAGTTAAGAGGTTAAAATGTATTGACTAGGTGGACCTATCATTCATCATTCGTCATCGTCATTTATTGCACTTATGGGCCTTTAAGGCCTATAGCAGAAGAACAAAAGAAAGAAAAAGAAGAGAAAAGTGATAACAAAGGAATCGGTTGCGAAGGAGAAGTTATCCACGGCAGATAACATTCCAACGCTCCCGGTCTCTGTCATTCAGATAACAAAATTATTTATAAGTCAATGCTGAATCATCAAATAAATTGACCAAAATTATTATCGACTTTAAGACAAACCACGAGTTCCATATGCGGGTGAGTCCATGTGCTGTAGAGCGATTGAGGGGACGACATTCAATTCGCTCGTTGCTACAGAAATGCTCATATCGGCTCCTACTGTATTGGTCATTAGTGCATCTCCCTGGAGCACAGTAGCAGTGACCCACTCCACTACCTTCCTTCTCCTCCTTTCTCCTCTTGGCTCACAGGTTCACGCAGTCTTGCGCCATCAGGTATTAATTGCAGCCTAGCAAACAGCTAATTAGTAACTCAGCACTTAAAAGGTTAAGGTCAAGAATGTCCATGGTAGCTTGTAATAAAACATCACAATTTGGAAAGTAGCTCTTTTTGCCATTGATTTTAGGGTCTGCTGCCTTAGATCATGTCAGTTGGTTATTAAATTAACCAATTCCTTAAGTTAGGGTCTTGGAGTCTCCACTAAATCGATTCTTTCTTTTCTTATTCCACATCATCTTGACAGACATGTCTTAACCATCTGTGTCTTGAAAGCCAGGACTTGAAGGGCAGTTGACCTAGATGTTATGTCCCTTAAAGCAACAATCCCTATGAAAGCCAGGGTTATGCCCAGCACGGGGTCTTTATATCTGGTAAAACCTTTGTGTGGTTTCTTTGCCCATGAAATGTTCCATTCAATACGCTAATGGAAATGTATTGCATATTCTCAATTCAGAACTACTATCAAGTTATTGTGTCCTGTATTGATGTCCACTTAAAAGTAATTGCAAATGCTGTATGCAAGAAATGTATTCATTTAGAATTGCAATGTGTGTTTATGCTCTATTGTTTTCATGAATTAATTTTCTTTTTCAGGTTTCATCATTTCCTGTGAAATCCGTGGCTTTGTCCGACTGTATGTCCCACATCACACTAATAAAACTAGTCTCTTTTCTGAATCTGTTTTTTTCTTTACCTATTAGGAGCCCTCTCAAGCCAGATTATTTTAGGTTTGTAACCTAGAAGTTAATTAGGCTAACTGGGGTTGCTAGAGGCGCGTGGTCATGGGGTCAAGTTATCTCTGGACTCTATAGATAAGAGAGTTTAAGCTCTTAAGACTTGTATGCTTGCTGATCAAGGTAGAAATTTTGACACCCTGCACTGCTTACATAATCTGTTCAACTACTCTTATTAGAGGATAGATGAAAGCACCAATCCATCCCATATGCTATTCCAGTGGTCTCTTGGCTGCTAAATTTGATACCATTACTTGAGTGACACCACCATATCTCTGATCATGTGCAGAAAGGAAGCTAGTTGTTGAGTTTTGAGATATGCTACCGTATTTCTGACTGTAATCATGTTTGTTTAACAAGTGTGTAGTTGTGTTCAGTACATAAATCGTCATGAAAAATGTGACATTGTTTCTATAAGGCAATTTTACAGTAGAAAAGTTTAAACATTTAATAAAATTCAAATATTCAATACTGGTTTTGACAATTTAATTATGGTTTCTTGATATGTTCTGTTATTATTTTACTGGACATAAGCTATATTTTCCTATTCCACTAGCTGAATTATAGCCATTAACAAAGACAAGAAAGAACTGATAGTGAAAGTGTTCTACTATCGGTATTCTACACAATTTCATTGTTGGCAATTACAAGCACATCACCACTTGTTGTAATCGCACTGAGATAAAAGGTTCTCAGTCTTACTGTGCTAGTTTATGGGAAAAACAAAAATGAAATCGAAATATACAGCATATCAAAACAATAAAAGTGATGTTATTATTTATTTATTATTTATTTACATAGTTTACGCCCACATTGGAGCACTTAAATCAATCCATATACACTACAGTCTTTACAATATTAATTGTAATGGCTTCTCAACTTCCTCTTCTCCTTCCAGAGCTTCTTTAATCTCTCCGACCTGGCCGCCCTCTCTTCATTTGTAATGGTGTACTGTTTTTGTTTGACTGTTTTTAATTTCAATCTTGTATCCCTACTTCTCAGAATCCTCTTCTCTTTTCTCTCTGCAATTTGTTTCATTGTAATATTTAGCTCGTCTAAATCATTCTGGACCTCAACGAACCAGTTGTTCTTGGTTTTACTTTTCCAAAAGAAATTGAATAATTGTTTCAGTAGTCTGGTGTCTGGTAGTCTTACTATGTGGCTGAAAAAGGCAATTCTTCTTTTTCACATTGTATCCACAATTGATTCATTTTCCCGATAGACTATTTCACTAGGCAGCAGTCTCCATTGTCCATTTACTTGATGTTTTTTATTGATGATTGTCCTGATGATCCTTCTGTCTATTTTTTGGATTTTACCTGTTGTTGCTTTGGTATTCATCTTAAACAGGGTTTCACTTGCATAAGTTGCTTCAGGTTTAACTACTGAACCATAATGTTTGAATTTGGCGTTATAGTGTAAAATAATTTGACTTTATTTGTTCAATATATTGTATGTACAAAAAGTGTGTTTTTTTAGTAAGTACCATTTTGATGTATTATTATCGACTGGGAGTCGTGGAGACCAGGATGCTGCGGTGGACAGGTGGTGTTACTAAACTGGATCGCATCCCCAATGAATGCATCAGGAAGAGATTTGGCATTGCACCCATTCCCAAAAAAAATGCGCGAGAGTCGCTTAAGATGGTTTGGACATGTGCTGTGGTCAGGGGCTGACACTATAGCAAAGACGGGTTACACGTTGGAAGTCGCCGGTAATAGACCAAAAGGACGACCAAAACAGCGATGGGCCGATACCCTTCACAAAGATCTGAAGAGCGTCAATCTCCACCCTGACATGGCCCAGGACAGAACTAAATGGAGACATCGAATCCATGTAGCAGACCCTGCCACCAGGCGGTACAAACGCTGAAGTAAAAGAAGAAGAAATAAACCCGTACAATTTCTTAATCAACTTTATTTTTATGTATGTTTTTAGATAATCATTATCATCATGATGCTAACCTCATAAATCCTTTTTCAAGTGCTAAAACAAGTGGTGGTCACTAGGTGCTAGGTAAGGGCTATACAGAGAATGATGAAATGGTTCCCAACCAAATAAAGCGAAGAGATCTTAGGTTCGATTGGCCATATGAGGGCGGGCATTGTCATGAAGGAAAAGAATCCCCTTTTTGAATATGCCACGCCGTTTGTTTTGGATTGCATGACTGAGTTTACGTAAGGTCTCACAACAAGCCTCTGCATTTATTGTGTCGCTCTTGTGCAAAAAATTCTTAAGCAACAAACCTGCCAGTCCAAAACACAGTGCACATGATTTTGTGACCTGAAATTGTTTGCTTGAACTTCATGTTCTTGGGAAGTGTTGTGCGACTCCATTCCTGTTTGTATTCCAGCGTAACATAAGCCACCCATGTTTGGTCGCTGGTAACGATTTGGCTTAGGAACTCATCACCTTCATTACCATACCGCTCAAGGAAAGTCAAAACACTGCCTACACACTTGTTTTGTACACCTCCTTCAGCATCTTTAGTACTCAATGTGAGCACAACTTCCAATAATTAAAGCATCCTTCCACAATTTCATAAAGACTAGCGGAACCGTGCGAGAAATCTCGCATGTTCATAAGTCATACTTTCCCCAATAAGTTTATAATGAGTGACTTAAGGAGAAAGGTTGTTATGTTTTTATTTCAACCAAATGATTATAGAACACTATTTACATTTCAGTAAATTCCAAGCTCTACGATCTCTAACTTAAGAAGGCAATCACTAAAAATTGGATCATCATAACACTCACCAGTTATTCGATATTTATGAAAGCAGCTTGGTCCAGATTTCCTGCTTTATCTTGTTGGCTGAGGAACCTCTTTCCCCCATTATCAGGACAGCCCCCGTTGGAAAACTTCCTTCACGCCCCACTTACAGTGAGGCTTCCTTGTTCCTAAGTGCAACGATCAGCGTAAAATTCCTTCACACACTGCCTGCAGGGCAGCTTTCCCAGTCCTGTGTGTAGCGCTCAGCGCTAAACTCCTTTGCACGTTACCTACAGGGGTGCTTTTGCTTTCTTGAGTGGAGCGTCAGCATGAGAGTGTGCTGTGGCTGGTTTCTTTATGTGAGCATTGTATTCTTCTTTTTTGATCTGATTTTCCATGTTTTCCTGAAGTCGGGTTTTGATGTATTGTGTTAAGTCCTTGACCTCTTAGGCAAGGGCGGCTATTACCACCCTTCAGGATTTATTCATGTCCAGTGCCTCAGGTTTACATATTTCACGCAGCCATATCAGTTTCCTGTTCTTTCTTTCAAGGTCTTTGACTTCCTGACCAATGAGGCCAGTACAGTTCTCGTGGGTCTTTTCTCTGCACCTATCACATTCGATTGTGCTGTCCTCATTAGTGCATTGCCTCTGACATCGGGCAAAATTCCTTTTTGTTGCTTCTGGGTGCACTACGGGCAGATAGCATCTTGGTCAAGATTTCCTGCTTTATCCTGTTGGCTGAGGAGCCTCTTTCTCCCTTATCAGGACAGCCCTCGTTGGAGAACTTCTTCACGCCCCGCTTACAGTGAGGCTTCCTTGTTCCTAAGTGCAATGATCAGCGTTAAACTCCTTCGCACACTGCCTGCAGGGCAGATTTCTTAGTCCTAACTTAACCATCTTAGTGCCAAGCCATTTCCTGAAATACTTGCCAAGAATGCCAAGCCATTTTCAATGGTCATTCAACTATTCGGAAAAAAAATAATCATAAATACCACATTTCCAACGATATAATCATTATTTTTGCTTTGCATTATAACCAATACCTCATTCATTCATACATTATGTTCATAAAAGTAAATACGGCATTTAACCCTTTTTAATTTAGGTTATTCTCATAATTATTCAATTTTTTTTTTGTAAAAAATCAGTTTTGAGCCTAAATTAAGAGTCATATTCGAAAAAATACTACGTTTCCAGCTGTAGAAAGTTCGTAGATTCATCTGTAGGCAGAAAACGTCAACTAGAAGAAAACAACTGCACCGCAATTTTGGCGGGAACACGCGTGATTGGGGGGAGCGCAAACGGAGGGCATGAATACAAACTCAAACCTATCGCGTAACGGACTTCGAAGTAAAAAAGTAAACACCGCACAGGCAAGCTTGAAACCTCACCTTTCCAACGGTATGAAATAATCACTGACATATGCCTACAGAAATCTATAAATGTAAGATAAACAGCGCGCCGATTGAATCGGCTTTGGCACTTTTGGCGCGTGCAGCGAGAGCCGATCTGATCGGTGTGTGGCACTGAGAGAGTTAAGAAGGCAATCACTGAAAATTGGATCATCATAACACTCATCGGTTATTCGATATTTATGAAACTATACAATTTGAGTACGGTACCCAATCCATTGATTTACTAATTCTGAAAATCATGGGGAAATGATAGAAGAAAAACCTGTAAAAGAATTAATGTTCAATAGTTCTAAGCTTTTAGACGCCGTAACACTTGCCGGTTATATGATTTAGAGTACTCAATCCATTGATTTACTGTTTCTGAAAACCATGCGAAATGATCGACGACAACTCATAATTGCAGCATGTTACAGCAACAGTATTTGCAAATAGCACACTTCTTACAAAAATCGAGATTTATGAAATTAGAATGCAGAAGAAAAACCTGTATTGCGGCATATTAACAAACCTGAAATTCCGTAAATCCATTGTTTAGACGAATGAGTTTAAATCGTGTGTGCTGAGTCCATTGACTGAAAGCTTGGTAGTAACACTCGTCGGTTATACGATTTGAGTACTCAATCCATTGATTTACTGATTCTGAAAACCATGGGAAATGATAGAAGAAAATCCTGTAGAAGAATTAACTTAATGTTTAATAGTTCTAAGGTTTTAGAAGACGTAACATTCACCGGTTATACGATTAGATTACTCAATCCATTGATTTACTGTTTCTGAAAACCATTCGAAATGATCGATATTTATGAAATTAGAATGCAGAAGAAAAACCTGTAAAATAATTAACGTTTAGCCTAATAGTTTTAAGGGTTTAGACGACAACTCATAATTGCAACATGTTAGAGCATCAGTATTTGCAAATCGCACACTCCTTACAAAAATTGATATTTATGAAATTAGAATTAGAATGCAATTCGTCACTGCTAATTTATGAAATTATACGATTTGAGTACACAATCCTTTGATTTGCTGTTTCTGAAATCCATGCAAAATGATAAAGGAAAGACCTCATAATGTTAAAATGACATGAAACGGGCGTCACAGTGACCAAAATGTGAAGTGGACAGCAATTATGGAGCGTATTTCATACATCAACAGTATCTGCAAATCGCACACTTCGTACATTTTTTTAAAAGTCATTTTTTAAAGAAATTATTGATATTTATGAAAGTAGGGTGCAATTCGTCACTGCTAATGTCTATTCTCTTTCATTTGAATGCTCATTTTCACGATCGGTCGCTCGTGAGTGCCGCAGGAGGGATCTATACTACTGAAATAATATATATGATCACACCTTGAAATTTCTGGAAATTCGTAACATACCGGTAATGACAAAATCGTGAAGTGTCTGCTTTCTCGAACCTTCGCATCAACTTTCTGCTCCAAGTCCTCAGTCATGACAGACTGTCACCCACTATGTTCCTCGTCACTTCCTTTAATGCTCTAACCCATTTTCTTACCATTCCTTCATTCATAGTGTGTTCTCCGTACACTTATCTGCCAGTGAATTTCAACAGTTTTCACATATTTTGCATTTAGAAAACAACTCTCAGTGCATACTTCACACTCGGCTGGACCATTGTTAGAGGCATTTTCAATACCAACATAAGTATGGACGAATGCTTCTGTAATGGTATGTGTAGCTAGCCAACAGATGTACGCACTGAATGCACATGCGCCGAACGATAACCGCACTGCTATATTGGACATTTTTTAAAATTTATTACTTAAAAGACACAGTTCCAGGGGTAGTACTGTACCTCTATGCCAATGCACCACCCCATAAAGCTGACACTGAAATTATGGTTAAATCTTCGCACTTCTCATTTTGAGCTACATGTAAATATCAATTAATGTGCAAGATCAAATTGTCTCAAGTAGCAACCTCCTTAGCTTCAGTAGAACCTCTCTTCGATTGTTATGATTCTGTGGCTTGTTCCGGTGTTAAAGCTGGCTCAGATTAGAGAGGAGGTATGTGGTTGAAGCATGTCCAAAAACTGAAGGGGCAACATGATCACAGAAGAGTGTACTGGAAAGAAACCAGAAACCTTCAGAGATAAAGGGTATAGTTAGCTAGACTACCCACCAGCGTGACCTCCAGCAGAGTTTGGGGATAATCTGTGACTGACTACTGTGCATGTGCACTTTTTTTTTTCTGTTCCAAAAAATTCCTTATTAAAGTGGGGTGTGTGTCATAAGCAAAAAGAAAATACATTTGATGCCCTGCGTGCCTGCCACATGGAACAAACAAACTTTTCTTTAACAGGCAAATATTATTTGGTCCCCCTTCGTGGAATTCCACTGGCTTCTTCATGTAGATGGTCTCCCTTCATGGCACCAATTTTTATGAATTTAAGTTAAGCGGGACCGCATTCCTGACAGTCTTACCATGAAATCCTTCAATGCAGCAGTTCAAATTCAATTAACGGGACGAAAGATGACTTCCTTTGGGGTGGCGATAACGAGGTTTCTTTTAGTTCTGGTGACTTGGTTATTAATTTGATATTGTGTTTATTTACGGAGCTCTCAGAGCGTGTCGTCCACTGTGGTTTCTTCTCGCGGTAGTAGCCAAGGCACACTCAAGGTAAGTTTTTCTCTACCTAGCGGTAGATATAAGCACTGCGCTAGCAATCTTGCCAATAGTGGACGCAATTGTCTTAGCTCTAACACCTCCCCTACAATAAGCTTCACTTTCACTTGGCGTTAGATAAACCCAGTCGTTCTCAATGACGAGCTGTCACTTTCCCTGTCAATGTCTTTGTCAAGATATCAGTCAAGTTCTCGCTGGATGGAACATAATTCAGGTAATAGCAGTTCTCCTTCAATCTTCCCCTTGATAAAGAAATGTCGAAATTCGGTATGCTTGCTCCTTTGCAATGTCACAAGGTTGTTCGCTAGTGTGACTGCCCCTTGGTTGTCGGTCAGCAATGTCCTTGGTGCAAGTTCACCCACATTGATTTCTGTTGGGAACTGTTGCAACTACAAGTCCTTCTTGGTTGCCTCACTCATTGCCATGTATTCAGCTACAACTGTGGAGAGGGCGGTTGTTCTCTGCGTTCTTGCACACCATGAGACTGCACCTCCAGCAAGCATCATGATGTACCCACTGAATGGCTCCAGCGAAATACAGCAGACCCACAACTCAGTGGCGTAGCCAAGGAGGGGTTAGAACCCCCCCCTATTGGAAAATCGGCAGGTTGTGATTTGTGTCTGTGGTACTGTTGTCGCCTTTCGACCCGGGTCCCCATTTGTGGCTACACACGTCTTCATGACAATATATAACCACAGTCTACCTACAGATCGCGAAGCTTGGCTCATATTTTTCTACCGCAAGACAATAATGCTCTCATGCAGCCAGCAAGAATGTGCCAACTGCGCTATGTTGGTTTATGTTATTGTTGCTGGATTTACTGTATGTGAGCATTGTGAAAAGGTTATATCTTTAATTTAACATGTGATTTACAAGAGGAGATGTGCAGTTCAATAAACAGATCTAATATTAGAAGCAATATTTCAGTGTTGCTAAGTAACCTATATGATCGCTTTTCAGTCGGTCAACACGAGTGTACGGTACCCAATTAGATTAGGTGGGCAGTGACAATTTATCTCCCAATGCCTGAAATAAAAATACATGAATCGTTTGTACACTTAATAAAACGCTTTTCACATAAATGGTGGGGGGGATGTATGAGAAGTGTTTTATTAAATGTATAAATAATTATTGTATTATGAATTACACAGGGAAATTAATTGATTAATTAATTAATTAATTGGGTGTATTCGTGTTGACCGACTGGGAAGTCATAGACGACACCCGAGTTTTCAAAGGACCCTAAAAGGTAAGATTTGATCTATGGATTTTAGGCTAGTATCATGACGAATAGAAGGACCTAGTGTGAGGACTCCGCCATTATAGAACGGTAGTTCGTGGTCCCGCCGCTACAGGCATTGCAAGCGATTATGTCCAAAACGTGTCCTGTTGTTCCGTTGAACCGGGTCATGAACAGTGCGGGGAAAGCTACTGTGTGAGATATTTGTGTGAATTAAATTGAATTTTCTTTGCTTTCAGTTCTTAATTTCAGTTCATTGTATCTTGTGTACATCAGCGTTTTATGTATTGTGTAGGCCTACTTCAAACATATTTCTTTGCTAATATTACTGTTTTGTGCCATCATCATTCCGAGTCCAGCATCCAAGCAAACTGCACGCCACAGCTCCAAGCTTTTTTATTCTAACGCCAATTGACGAAATCGATGATCCGCCAGCCTTGCCAGAATATCTACCAAACCTAGTCCTCGCTATCGCCTCGACTTCGATATTTCAAGCCATTCCACTACGTTCCTATAGGCTTAATTTGCATGCCCCGTGGTAACAGTGCAGATTAAGTCACTCCTCTACCATTCAAATATACCATACCCACCCTGTAACCATCCTAGTCAAGCAACTCCTGTCTCCCTCGAGTTTTTATACAAGTTTAGCTAATCCCCTCACCCTACCAAGCAGCCAATAATTAATTATTTAATTACTTATTTCAAGTAACTTCAAATTTCATCAGCGCACTCAACGTCACAGCTCCAACTGTATTTAAACTGGATAACTTTGAGTGACTGGTAAATTTGTTTTTCTCTTTCCTTATTCTCTGGTCGACCAAGGTATTTGACCACTATCTCTCATCACCTCTTACTCATTACACGCACTTATACACTCACGAACACAAATGTGTCGCGCACTGACACTAAACCTCGCACATTAACATACCAGGGCATAACATTCCTGATAACTCAGGACCCTGATGACCCTAAAAGCCCAAATTATACCCCTGTCAATCCAAAAACACTAATTCCCAATGGGCCTACCCAAAAACGAGATGGTATTCTCGTTCCACTTAAACCAGCTTCACCAAAATCAGATTCCTCACTCTCTAGCTCACCTCTTCCCCCACCGGGCTACGTCTCATTCCCGACATTTGATTTCGAGAAAGAGCTGTGGTACGCTTTACCCAATGGCAGTAACCTTCAGACCACGATGGTCCTCATCCACCTACCTATTGGTATTAGCCTTTGTAAATCAGTCAGACAAGCAGGAATTAATGCGCTCAATCCCATAGCCCAATTTATTTCCCTCATTGAGGAATTAGGTAATCACCACATAGGCTTCACTCCCTCTGAGATAGCCATCTCAACTCTGTCACTAGTGCTCTCAAGAGCCGCTCTGCCATTCCCCCATTTTCATTAATTAGATTCAGACCCACAAATTCACCTTCTTTAGTCTCTCAATCTGAGGAAACTAAATTGCCACAACAAGAAACAAAAGTAACAGTCTGTATAGCCTACTCCAGGAATCTGTGCTTTCCGTAACATGTAATGGAGACCGTAGTACTTATTTCCGTGAATTATATTTTCCATTGTGCCCTGCCGTGTTATTTTAATTGTAATCGCTAATTACATTTTAAAAGAGTATCAGTTACAAATTAATTCGTTTCCCTTGGCATTATCCCTAAGACCAGCTGACCGGCAGCGTGGGACTTGCCCACTCTAGCGCTGCCGGGCGGGGCGCGCTTGAACTTGAGGAGTCCTCTCACTTTCTCTTTCATTCGTCATGCTAGTATTATAAAGCTTTTCAAGGGGAGCGTGATGGTGCAGTGGCTTAGCTGCTCGTCAATCACCCGGACGGCCGGAGTTCCAATCCCGGTGACAGTGGGGTGGAATTTTCACCTGAAGAATTACTTGGCGTCAGAAAGGACATCCGGCCTTAAATCCCCGGCCAAAACCAAAATGAGGCTGATTGGCTCCAGCGACCACAATTAATTGGGATATGCAGTAGAAAGTATTATAAAGCTTTTCAATCAAACAACGGAACTAGGTCTTTCCTGGTTATAAATCAATAATAATGTTATTGGTTTTAGGTCCCTTTTAACTACTGTGGCTTTTAGAGACACCGGGGTGCCGGAAGTTTGCCCTGAAGGGGATCTTTAACGTGCCAGTGAATCTACAGACACGGTTCCCTCCCATTTATGCACCCTTAAATGCCAGCTGACTGCGCCAGGATTAGATCCTGCAACCTTGGGTAGAGCAGGCGAGAATGTTACCGCTGAGCCACGGAGCCAGTCGGTTATAAATCAGAAGTATGTCTCGGTAGGAAATCGATGCATGGCTTTGGTGGCGTAGTCGGTAGCATGCTGAACTGATATGCCCAAGTTCGCGGGTTCAAACCCAGTCAAAGTCGTCGGGCCCATGTCATAGATTTCTGGCACCTAAAGAAACTTAAAACTACAATTGGTAGTGTGTATCCAAAATTTGTAGGCTATTGGGTTAGACACGCTCTATCAAGTTCAAACGTACGCCGTTGGGTCTCAGTGACAGTGGCGTCTCGTAACTTAAGTTGGAACTACTTGACATTGAAATTGGGAAACCTACGGGTGTTCATGTAAAATGCCCTGCTATGGTCATTGGCTGAAAATCAAATATAAATATCTATGCATTTTGAAAATTAAGACATACGATAGGCTAAGTAAACATAAAAATGTCATCTCAAATGCGTGCCGAAGTTTTAATTTTCAGATGTAGAAAATTGCTATTTAACTTAATAGTCAGAGAGCTGATTTAATGAATAAAGATTTTGTACAATAATATACACTTATTCTCGAATCCTTTGGAAGTAAGCCAATTTATGTCGTCATGATAATGCTCACAAACTTGTGTGGTACACTGTTTGTTAATTCTCTTATAAAATACCTGGTCTCCCACATGGCTGCTGTGAAGGTATGGTACTATTGTTATTGCCAATATTTTGTAAAATTGGCATTGTATTATTTTTTCAAATTCAGGAATGAAAGATTTCAAACCCACAGAAAAAATACGAAGTACCTACAATTTAGCCATTTATGACCTTAAGATCTTTTTATCCTTTGCGTTTCACAAATCACACTGGTATTTTTACTAATTAACTATAATGTTAACGGAATAACTAGCTTTTAATATGGTTAAGAATTTGATATTATAATATGCCCATACTATCAACCCGCCCCTGCTTCGCCTGGTATCTTAAAGGGGTCACTCAGCGTAAGCTTAAAAGGCGCACGGACGGTAGGTCTCAGACACAATTCAGAAAAGCCGAGGTGAACAGCGAAACTCCAAACAGTTATAGTCTACTCTTCTCTGAAGTCTTAACTCAACACAACTCGACAGTTAACGCTGGCCGAAGCTGGGGTGATGGGCTCGCTCACTAGCTCGTAAACTCGCTCTGAAGCTAGTAATTTAAATTTCCACTGAATGGAGATTGTTGGAAGAAATTAAAACGTAAAATCACTTGGCGATGTATTAAAGATATGCTGTCGCGGACTTCCTTGTAGAACTTTTCATGCTGACCAATTCTTACACTCATAGTATATGTATATTTTTAATGGTTTACCCAGCGTAAGCTTTAAAGGCGCACGGACGGCAGGTTTTCCTTCGACACGATTCACTGAAATCATTACTGCTCGGGTTCCTTTGGTCATAAATGAATGTTTTCCTACAGAAACCTTCCTCGAGAAATTCTTTAATGAATGGTGAAAACCACATCAAAATCCATTCAGTTGATTTAGAGATTACCCGTTACATCCAGGAATCGTGGACTTGGTTTTATGTAGAGATGCCAGCGACTATCATTAAAACAAATACATTAATTTATAACTAGAATGGACTAAAAATTCTATGTAAGACTCATTAAATACGTCATACAACTGTACCTAGGGATACTTATAGAGGACTGAACTAATAAAAACAAAGCATTCTTTTTATGTTTCTATGAATTAAAAGTGTACAGTGTATCGATATTGTGACTGTTTTCTGTAGTAGTTGGTGATTTAACGTGACTTATGTTTACAATGGAAATAATCACTCAGGTGAGTTAAAATTTAAAAAACCCTTGCAAAAGTGAAATCATCTTTGCCGCGAATAACGTGCTCAAGGCAGTTGCCAGCTTGCTGGCCGCCGTGAGCGCTCGAGTCGCTTCATCTACAAAGGAAATACAATTTCGTAGCGCAATGAACTTCACAACTGTGTATTTTAGACTGTGGCAATTCAACTCCGTCCTCCCAGGGTTGCCCATCTAACTTTTCCCTCGCGAAATACCTTATGGCTTATTTCAAACTGAGGCTAGCGCCAAATAATTTTGAATCCCACACAGCGGGACAATATTAACTTTTTTTCTTTTCTTGGCAGGAGATAAGTTATATGTGAATTAATCTAGTTTTTATTAAAAATAACGCGATTTAATAAAGACTTAGAAAACTCTATGGGTACATTAACACTAATTTTGGGATCATTATTAACATCTTGAGCATGAGATAAGCGTCAGCCGAGTTGATTCATATTACGTAAATATATGTCCAGCAATTCCCCGAATTACTGTTATCTCCCAGTTACGAATGAGTGAAATTTTTCGCCTGAGTAGTTAAGCAATTAAACCTTTTTCCGGCTGCATGTAGCATTTGGTAGGTGACAAAAATCTTCGAAAATGATAGTTTAGGCATTCAGGGCTGATTGCAATATAGAGCACAGGATCTTGCTGAAAACACTGAATAAACATGAAAATGAGTACCGGTATTGAATTACTCATAAATCAACATGATACATCGTGAGAGGACATGCCCACTTTTGCTGAGACCTCGGTAAATAATTTCTCTTGTGGAGAGATACGTAGTCTTCATGTTAGTAGCACAGATATATTTGAGTTTATTTTGTTCCTGTCAGGGGAACAGGAATGTTATTGATTTACCATTGAGGTGAGACATTTTAGTCAAAAATTAACTTAATTTTTTAAAGAACTGATTTGTTTTTGTCTTTTGAGCATATTGTATTACTCGAAAAATTCGAGATCAAAATTCATGAAACTTTTCTTGTGTAATAATATCTCATAGAGAAATGGAAATACTTGTAGAGTTGATGTTAATTCATTTTAGGGGCTTGAGAAACCTTGGTCATCAGCCCCATGTAGTTGGGAGTGTGTTGAAGCTGTCTGGTAACCTGTATTGCTGTGATGATTGTAGTTGTGTGCCTAAGTGTATCTGGGACAGGGATGGAGTAGACGCTCCGGGACTTGAGCAAGGTATTATCCCGGCAATTTCTTGTAGGGTGAGTGGCAAACCCCAGGGGAAAAGAAACACACTCAGGATAACCGCTGTCAGCACCGGGATTCGAACTTACGATATGCGTACTTGCCACAGCTGCCCTCGCGGCCGTGGTGCACGTTTGACGAGCACGGCTACGCCGCGGGACGAAATGCTTGTAGAATTTGGCTTGAGTACCTATAACCCCCCCATTGGCCGATCCTGGCTACGTTACTGCCCCAACTGCATGTCGATGTTTGATGCCCTGAATTTGACTTATGGTCTGTCTCGCCTGTTCCCCTTTCAAACTGTATCCCACGGTCAAAAGGCGTCGCTGCTCCCTTAGCGTCTTTTATGCCAAAAGTTGCCAAGAGCTTATCGGTATAAGCTGCTTGGCTTAGGGTGAGCGATCCATCAGTGGCCTGATGTGCCTTCATCATTAAGATGTTGTTCCCAACTCCTTCACCTTAAACACTCCGGAAATGTCATTCTTCTTCTCGATACGTTCTTCATCCTTTTCCAGCATTAGCAGGTCATCTACATATATTCCAAAAATGAAGTCCCTTTATTCTCATAGTAGACACACAGTTCAACCCTCGATCTTTGCAGTCCGGATGTCTTCAGGAATTCGTCAAGTCGCAGATTCCACACTCTCGACCAAATTGTTTGAGCCCATTCAAACTTTTCTATAAAAGGCAAACATTATTTGGTCCCCCTTCGTGGAACTCTACTGATTCTCCATGTAGATGGTCTCCTTCAAAGTTCCATTTAGGTACGCTGCAGTGATATCCAGCTGATGGATCTTTCATTCCTTCTCAACTGCAACTGCCAACAGAGTCCGCATAGATTTTATTTTCTCCGTAATTCACAAGGGAACAGAAGCGCGCCGAAGAGATCGACTGCCACGGGATGATTCCAAAAACAATGGGGACAATGGACAACCGACGTTCCATTTTCGCAACAATGACAGACCAAAGAAAAATACCCCTCCCCCCACCCTTTAAAACAGAAAAAAAGCAAACTATCCCAAAAAATTAGCAGAAGGGGGGGAATAAAGGGTCCCCATAAAAACTCTGTGTTTGGGTGAAGCCAGGGAAACGTGTCAACTCCAAGAAAGAGAACAAACTGTAACCTGGTCAAAGCACATGTCGAAAATAGAAATGTTGATGGCACCACAGGAGATCGCAAGTGAACGCTGCATTCCGGAAAAAGAAGGTCGCCTTTCGGCCTGTACAACGCAGCCCCACACGGCGAAAGTTGTTAAACAACTCAAAAATGTTGCATAGAACGAAAGCGTATTCTCCCCAATACCGACGCCCACCAACCACGCGGTTACCAGCAAAGAACAAAGCAAGACAGAAAACACAAGAAAATCATAATTCCAGTGGCGGCTGGTGGTTTCTATAAATGGTCTCAACACTAACCGAACCCGTACATTCTCTCAAACGATTTCACAGAAGAAGAGCAAGTTAAAACGGTTCGGATTGAGTTTTACCGAATGCTTTGGACACCCGTCCATACGGCTGTATATTTTAGCCGTTCGTAACTCAATCTTCTTCTTCCTGGCGTTGTTCCCAATTATTTCTTGGGGTCCGCCACTCTGCACCTCGCTCTCCATTTGTTGCGGTTTGCTGCATCTATAGGACGAAGACCTACGATGCGCATATCGCTGTGTAGGGTATCCATCCAACGCCCTTTTGGTCGTCCTGGAGGTCTTTGTCCATTAGGCTCGAGAGCAAGTGACTTCCTTACAATGGACTCGGTATTTGCTCGGGCTACATGTCCGTACCTACGCAACCCAGTCTGGCAGTCTCCCTCATTTTGGCTAGAATAGGGTCAATTCCAAGAGTATTGCGAACGTCTTCGTTCTTAATATGATCCAGCCGTGTAATTCCCAAGGACCATCGTAGCATCCGCATCTCCATTGAGTGCAAGGCTAGTTCATGTTTCTTTGTATAAGGTGCGTTCAAAAAGTAACGATTCGGAGGATACCTTTTCTGCATTCGTGTGGATGGTCTTGCCTTTTTTGGGTGTTGGTGACCCTGGATGCTTCCACTGGAGGCTTTGTCGTTTGGATTCTGGTTCGAAGTGATGACACCAAGACCCATTTCCAGCCACCACTCGTGCCAAGAACCCATTCCCTTCCCTCGCATAGCGCTGCAGATGACCAAGACAGTGGGCCATTCGACATGCTTCCTGGTGTGTTTGAAGACTGTGGGGCACACACTTGGCACAAGTGCAGTCGTTCCTTCATGATGGTTTGCACACTTCCGACGCTCAATCCGACCACGGTGGCTATGGCGTTCACTGTCACTCGGCGGCCCTGGGTAATGAGTGCATCAACCAGCTGGACGTTGTCATCGGTATTGCACGGGGGTGCCCCAGACCGGGCATCATCGGCTAACGACACGCGTCCTTCCCTGAAGCGCTTGTGCCACGCCTTGACACTTGCAAGGGACATGCAGTGTTTGCCGTACACTTGTGACATTCGGCGATGAATGTCCATTCCCCCTACTCCTTCCGCTGTCAGAAACCGAACAACACCTCTTTGCTCTTCGTTTAACGCCTCCATGTCACTGTTTGCAATGCGACTGGCAGCGTTGGACGATTGATGCATGCTGCTGCTCGCTTTGTATCGTCACGTGACGTGCAGGCGTGCCCTCTAGCAACGGGCTGTGACCTTCCACGCTCTGGTTGGAATCACACCTCGTTACACACGCCACGATTAGCCGATGTCACCGGTTTGCGCATTCCAGCCTCCGACTCGTTACTTTTTGAACGCACCTTATATTAGACCAGCATTCGACTCCATACAAAGCAACAGGGCGGGACGACTGTTTGATAGATCTTAGTTTTGAGGCGCAAAGGGATCTTGCGGTCCCAGAGAACGCCTGTGACCTGGCGCCACTTCATCAACGCAGCATTCACTCTTGCACGGGCATCCGAAACTGTGTCACCATCAGGTCTCACAACGGAGCCAAGGTACGGTATCGGAGATGTGAAGCCTTTGGTAGTGGGGTGCCACCTACTATCAGTCTTAGTAAGGTTGAGCTGTAGTCCAAATTCACAGAGCCTCGCATTCCAGAGGTTGACCAAGTGCCATAGATAATGAACTAATGATCGCAACAGATCACGAATTTATTTTTAGATTGCCTGATGTTGGTAGAAGATGCCCTATTTCTCAGGGCAGTAATTATTTTCATAATAAGAAAGTTATGTTTGTTTTTTTTTCTTCTTAAATGTCACTTGAAAATTCTGGAACGGTGTCACAGGAAATTACGTAGCGAGAAACTTTTTTGCTGTTGACTTTACGTTGGTGACTAAGGGAGAAGAAATGTTCATTAATGTCTGAAATAGTTTTTAAAACAAACCGGAGCTCGATATCAGACGGCATTCATAAGTTATCGCACTTCGCGTAGTCCTCCCGCCCAGCGCAGCGCTGACCCAGCGAACGTTTGTTTACTCAGGTGACGCGTATATCCCCGACTGCGTTTTATGGAGGTTAGGTGAAGTTAAACTGTGAAATAAAGTGGAGCTTGTGTCCTTTATAAATTGTCCGCCTCGTTGCGTAGTGGCTAGCATTCTTGTCCGTCACCGTGGAGGCCCGGGTTTGAATCCCGGCTCTGCCAAGAAATTTAATTCTGGTCTGAGGGCTGGAACGGGGTGTACTTAACTTCATAAGACACAACTGAGAAGAGGCGGGTTCCATTCCTACCTCAGCCATCCTCGAAGTGGTTTCCGTAGTTTGCCTTTGTTCGTCTCGGGAATGAACAAGGGTTCGTTAATGGTGCAGAGTTAACGTTTCTGTTCCAAAAGAACACGGCAGCCACCCACGACGAAATGACAGGTGAAGTGTATGAAACGTGGTTCGCCGAGCAATTGTTGCCCAATGTTCCCGAAGGATCTATCCTAATAATAGACAATGTAGGCTATCACAGCAGAAAAATGTTTCTTGCTTGTTACAAATTGGTGTGTGGATCTTGAGTGTTAAATTGTCTGTGGGTTGTAATGTTTTGTTGTGTGAGAAGCATAGGTATTGTGTTTTGGTTTCATTTAAGGTAAGGAGGTGGTTTCTTTGCCATTTTTGGACTGTAGCAAGAGTTTCTTGAGTTCTATTAAAAGTGTCCTCCCAAGTTGTTCCTGTGACTGTGATGACAGTGTCATCAGCATATGAGGTAATCATCGCATTACAGTTCAGCTCACACAAATCGTTAATATATAACAGAAAAAGAATAGGACCTAAAACTGTTCCTTGGGGAATTCCAATTTTTACTTCAGCACTTCTACTTAGAATATCTTTGATTCGTACCTTTTGTATTCTGTTAAAAAGAAAGCTTTTTATTAGTTCTTGAGGAGTACCACGAATACCTTCCTTTTCAAGTTTTCTAATGAGTATATTGTGGTCTACGGTGTCAAAAGCCTTTCTTAAATCCAGGAACACAGAAATTGTTATTTTAGAACTATCATTGTTTTTATACAAATAATCAGTAAGGGAGAATATTGCATCTTGAGTACTAGTGTTTGGTCTAAAACCAAACTGATTTGGTGACAATATGTTGAACTTACTCAGATAGTTTAGTAATCTGGTTTTGATGCATTTCTCTAGCAGCTTAGAGAGGTGGGTTGTGAGGGAAATTGGTCTATAGTTATTTAACTCTCTTTTATCATCTGGTTTATGGACTGGGATTATGATGTCAATTTTGAATGAGTCTGGAAATTGTCCTTTCGTTAGTGATAAATTAAAAATATGGTGCAGTGTTGTAGAATTTCTGAACTACTAATTATCTTAATTGTTTTACTAGAGATATTATCATAGCCATTTGCTGAGTTATCTTCTAGAGCAGCTATGTGGTTTGTTATTTCTGATTTTGTTATGGGTATAAAGAGATAGACTGAGGTTGAGATTTTGCAGTGCTATCACGTGCATTTGTGTTGTCAGGTTCCTTTCTTGTATTACTTATTTTTTCAGAAAGTTCTAAACCTATGTTACTAAAATAGTCGACAAATTTGTTTGCAATGGCAGCTGGTTGGGATGTTTCTTGTGAGTCTCTGATAAATATGCTGTCAACAGCTGAAGATTTATTTCCCTTCCTGCATGTTAAATCATTAATATTTTTCCAAACGACTGTAGAATTATTGGAGTTTGACATAATTTGTTTGGAATAGTACCTTTCTTTTGCTATTTTAACAAGCCTGTTGATCCAGTTTCTGTACAATTTATGTTTATTAACAGTTTCTGGGACCTCATCACCGTTTGAAGACCTCTCCCTTTGTTTAACAATTTTCTGATGTAATTTATCTCTTATTCTAATAGAAGTTAAAATTCCAGTTGTGATCCATGGAGTATTTTTTTTAAATTTTGATCTTACGTTATTTATGGTAGTAGAGTGTTCAGAGATGTATTGAGTCAGTAACTTAATGAAACTATCAGCTGCTTTGTTAGCATCATGTTCAGTTATGATAGATTCCCAAGTTTCCTTAGTTAAGGATTTTTTTAGAGTTTCATAATTTATTCTTACATTGTTCAAAGTATTTTCTCCTGTTTGTGGAGTATATTTTTGAGATTTATTTTGTATGAGAAATGTAGGACTGTGATCTGTGATACTAGTATGCAGAACAAAAGGGTCAAAGTTGCTGTTTCTGTGGGACTTAACATGTATGTGATCGATACATGTTCTGGATTTTGGGGTTATGCTAGTTGGTGAGTTTATGTACGAAATGAATCCATTTGCATGTAATACATTTAAATACTCATTTTTAATATTTTGGGCATATTGCCTTGTAGGATTTAAAATAACAATATTTATATCTCCTATTAATATACTGTGTGTAGCTGTAGGCAAGTGCTGGAGAGTATTTCCTAGTTCTATGAATTTATTTGGGCTTGTGGAGGGTGATCTGTATATAGCAAGTACCAAGTAACTTTCTTTATTATATCTGAAGGTGAGTAGGCTAGCATTTGCAGCTTTCAGTGTTTTTACAGTAGATATTGTAATATTTTGAATGAGGTTTTCATGCACATATATCTTTATGCTGTCATGGGTAGAATTTTGAGGTGGTATGAAGTATTCATTATATCCTAAAATAGCAAATGGTATAACCTCAATGAGCTGAGTTTCAGACAGTATAATGACATCTGGTTTATGATCAAGTTGTTCGAGCATAACTAGCATACTTTCAAAATTTGTTATCATGCCACATATATTTAGGTGCATGATTTTAATTCCTGCAGTAAAGCTAATTAATTTGTTCCAAGTCTTGAGTACTGTTTACAATATTTGAAGTAATATCTTGAAAATTAAGGTCTACTTCGTTATCTGATTTCATACCGTGGTCGTTTTATTTCAGGATACTTCCATAATTACTTTTCACTCACTTAGAAACAAAATTTCATAAAATATTGATTGATCACTTGGCTCAGGCAAACATACCTTCAGTTTCCTTGATTCCCATGAACTGTTGGTAGGTCAGCTGCAGTCTTTATTTGTAGAATCGAGCTGTTTTCATTTTTCCTCATGAAGATCTTCCCGTTCCTGGTCCATGCGAATTTATAATTCATTGTCCGTTTAGAATCCCTGGCAAGCCAATATAAGTTTTGGTTGTCTTTGGTTAAATGTTCATTTACATACACTGGCGAGTCTCCCTTGATCTTGACATCTGTGCAAAGAAGTTTCCCATGTTTTCGTTTCTTGCTCATGATCATGTCTTTAGTTTGGCGTGAATAAAATTTTGCTACTATGAGGGGCGTTCTCTTCTTGCCATCCTCATCTGTAAAGGCTGGAAGTCGGTGGCAATATTCAATGTCCATATCAGTTTCGATTTCAACACCAACTGCACCTGCCACTTGAGCCACAATATTATACACATTCTCCTGTTCGGAGACTGGTATCCCGGCGATTTCAAGGTTGTAATTCTTAGAGTAGTGCTCCAAGTCATTAACTTGCTTTTTAAGATGCCCATTTTGTTCTTTAAGCAAGCCATTCTCAACTTTAGTGCTGTTTGCCTCTAGAGTGAGTTGGTCAATGCAAGTTTTTAGTGTGATATTTTGCTCCAAGAGTTCATCATTTTTTTGATTGATACTCCAGAGAGCTACAAACATCTTTTAGTACTTGTTGCATATTTTTAACCGCTTCACATAAGCTTACGGTGTCCGGTTTGACCTTAGTCGGCTGAAAACTAGATGTAGCTGTTTTGATTGAATTAGGGTTATGTTTGCATTGTTTACAATGCCCTCCCGGATTTGCAAGCATCGCTTTAAAAACTGCGTTCGTCACACGAGCACAGTTTAGATGAAACATTTCACCAAACTTTCCGTCACATTGTACGAAATGTTCATTCTCCTTCAGCGAAACTTTACAGGAGGTACTGTACCCGATAATCCGGAAAGTCGTTTGTCAGAAATCCGTCCCCTCACTCGGATTGCCAACCTCAATATGCTCCGGCTCTACAACATCATTTGAAATGGCTCTGACAAACACAGTCCGGATCATAGCACAGCAGTTTACAAAAATATTGTGGAACACACCAAACTACACGGGGAAAACACTTACCTTGCTTACCGTTCTCGGGGTTTATGGGTGGCACCCTATCACCCAAATAAGTGTGTCCGCACAATATTTCACATACATGATATTTAAAATGAACCAACACGTCAAAGACTGAAAACTGAACGGTAAAATTTTATTTCACATAAATATAAATAAAATTGTATACAAAAAATATAGTCTTGTGAAACCCTCACAAATTCTCCTCAGCCACCACTGGACTGTAAGACAATTACTCAAAAATTATGAGTTTAATCGGACTACTGTAAGCTAGTCAAAACATCAATTTAAATTAACAAAATACATGAAGCGTTTAGTAGCACTCAGCTGTATCGCTGTGCATCTTGAGGTAACTTCCTAATTCCAATGACACATATACGCAAGGCCACAGAGTCGTTGACCTCAATACACAAGTCCTTATCTGAACATCTGGACTATGAATGAGACACACACACCTTGTCTCCCCCACTGTTAAATGTGGCCGGTTACTAGCGACATGCGAGAAGCAGTCTCGAATACGCTTGATCATTGCCAGCAAACAAATGCTGATAAATCTGAACCAAATCTACAGAATATCATGAAATATTTTATACAGTCTTCCAGATACACCCTACATTGTTTCGAACCAATACAGTTCTAGATTCACTCTTACAAAATTTTCATCATTTACTCGTAATTCATTCACAAAATTCAATTTTAACAAATTATTATATGACCCTAATAAACATTATTATATTAATTACAGATTTATTTTACATAGTTATATGATTATATACAGCGTTGCCTAATATGGACAAAACGCTAAACACTACACTGAAGTGTTTATTTAAATGATCCCTAAATAAATATAGAGTCTTTGAAAATGTCGTCAATCGACAATCGAATTTATATTAGAATATAGAAATTCGATTTCTTTTGTAATATTTTTATACATTACACACACGTCATGTCGGGTTATAGTTACAAAATTAGTTCAAATACAACCGACCAATTAAGGTTATTTGCATGTAGTTACACATTTGTGTTTAATAAATTTTATTAGGGAATATCTGTGACACTAATGTTTATCCATAGTCGAAAAGTTATTCAACTCACACCCTCTGTTAAATAAAACAGTAAATCTACATGAATACACTCTGGATGGGGAATAACATCACTAAACTTGCGGGAAAAACCTCGCTCCAAGCACACTATGGCTTAACAACCTCATATATATTACATCATATATGGAAAAACTTCCACTGTTTAAACAAAATCACCAATGATTAATTTGTTATAAACAATCTCGTGGGAAAACATCCTTTAACAAGGGCACTATCAATCAGTGACTTTCACACGTCCACTGAGCTATACTTTATACATCCCATCGTTCCTCTCGAAAACTCTACATTATCAAAACGTATTCAAACTGTTGCATGATTTTAACCTCCATGAGCATCTTTAATAAAACGATATGAAATAAATAAATAAATAAATAAATAAAAATACAAACTGATTCTCCTCACATGTCTATCAAAAAAATCATTATAATATTATCGCAGTACAATAAAATATTACACACAAGAGAATTTAAATAATTGCAGGTTATTTAAATCAAGTCAGATAGAAGTCAATCTAGACTGGAATATGCAAGCATCGATATCCTATCCTAAGATATGAAAATCTTCTACCAAAAGAGTTCTTTTCAACTGTTACCTGAATAAAGCTCATTCAAACTCAAGTTACATAAAGTTGTCTTCGCTGAAATGTTTTTCATTATCAGATGATATTGTCTTTGTTTCAACAACACATTCTGAAGAACGACTAGTAATTCAAAGATCGTCGTAAAGTTACATATATTTTAACGCTCTAATTAATGTTCGATGGTTTCTTCTCTCTTGAAGTTGGACAGAAAAATGTTCAAAGTAAGTAAACGGAGACATTACTTTGAAATGATGACGCGATGTCTGAATTTTGACTTGAAATGGAAACTATTTATTTTTAAAGTCAAACCGTGACTGCAAAATTAATCCACATTCTCTAAAGAATATTTAAATGTCAGTAAAACTGATCCTCACAAGAATTTAAATATAAATATGAAAGACTATGATCTCAAGACACTAAAGGAAATATAAAACACCTGAAAAGTGTACAGAATACAAGAACATATTACAATATAAAATATGGGAGAAATCGTTGCTCAAATTTCACTATACAGCTCACATTATAACAAAATATCACGGCTACCTTATATGATGTTCAGACGTTCTTGAAGAGTATTCACAGAATACTATAGATGTTCATATAAGACCAGAGTACATATCTGGAGAGTCCTCGAACATCAGAACAGCGACCTCGGATAATAGAAGGTTTCTATCTCCGGAATACACCCATACGTGTTAACAAGGAACTTCCTTCTGGCAACTTCTTCTGTTTGTGCTGGGATACCCTAGCCACTCTTGAAAATCCCCAAAGTTCTACGTCGAAATAAACCTTGAAATTCATTGTATATGCGAAGCAGAAATATTCATGATAATGGATAATGAATAAATTTCCACTGCCGTATGGATGTTTATCAGCGTCTCATAGATATGCATGAGTGTAAATGCTGGTTACCCACTCCATGCTAGTATTCCAAGAATACTGACTATCGTAATTCCATGTTGGATCTTCACGCTATCGATATATGTCCCAGGTGCATAGTTAGTTTAATACTCCATCACTCCTTTCATATTAATGTCTATTAAATATAATAACTGAGTATTAACTGCCATTGTAATGTCAATTGTCTGTAGCACCAACTGAATAATGTACCGTTTCACACTTGCAGTACGCCTGCCCTCTGAATGTTCAAAGTGTGTAACATGAAAAGTGATTCTGGGATCTGTGAAAAACACTTTTGTATTTCGTCTTCTATCGCTTCTATTTCCCAAATTATAAAAGCTGGAATGTTCTGCTTTTAACACAGGCTCTATATAGTCTTACACTGCTTGATTATAATAAACGCTGAAGCCTAATTGTGTATGTTCATGAGATAATGTCACTTATACTTGCGTTTTAACTTCGCCTAGATTTGAGTTGTATAATGCACTGCAGCTTACCCAAACTGTGTTGTTTCACGAGCGGACAACCTTCACGCTCGGACTCGACGAAACTTATGGGACTACGTTAACCCATCAACACACTTCACTCGTCAACTGATTTATAAGAAAGAGCCTCGGCTCTCCGTTCCCGTCGTTTAAATACCTTGACAAGGGGCGTATCCTCCATCCCTTCCATAGCTTCTATATGCGTCATACTTCCTGAGTCTTCTCGAAAATTCTTATACGTCATCATGGATCTCAACGGAGCCTCTCTGCTTGCCTGAGCTATAAGCCAGCCGTGCCTACGTCATTAACAACACGTAATAGCTATGACGGCTGCAGCTTTACTCACGCTCTCCCAAATACTACCATCGTGGTCTCTGGATAATTCAATTTACGGGGGCAGTACATATAACATTACTATTCTTGGGCGCCATGTTGCTCCATGTTGGGACGAACGATTTGAAGAAGAGGGCTACAGCTGATTACATCATGGGGGAGCTCTACGAACTAGGCAGAAAAGCTAAAAGCAAGTTTAGAAATGCAAAAATTATAATGAGTGGCATTGTTCGGCGGGGAGATGTTCCGTTAAGGCGAGTTAAGACTGTAAATGACCGCATGGACTGGGTTTGTGCACAACTGGGATTAGTGTACGTAGATGCTGACTGCTGGATTGGTGGCCGTGACTTCGCCCGAGACGGGCTGCATTTAAATCGACGGGGCGCTTTCAACCTAGGGAGCCTACATGACAGGGTCATCGGTTCGTGCCGGCCATTGTGAGGAGGAGCAGGTCCAGAGGTTGCCAGCCGACGGGAACAGAAGGAGCTACTTCGGGATATTTGCTGCGGAGGTAAGACACTAAGATTACTGCAGGTTAATTGTCAGAGTTTAGGAAATAAATTAATTGAATTTTGGAATCTTGTAGAGACGTATTCTCCGGACATTGTCATTGCTACTGAATCTTGGTTATATGAGGATATAAATAGTAATGAAATAATTCAAGGGACCTACGAAATGTACTGAAGGGATCGGGGGAAGCGAGGTGGTGGGCTATTTATTTGTGTGCGCAAAAATATAGCTAGTTTCTTAAAGTGGGCTGATATGGATCATGAAATGTTATGTGTACAAATTTTGGATAAAGGAAATAAATTCCCTCTTTAGGTGATAGGGGCGTATAGAGCACCGAAAGATAACTTTTCGCTTCTCGACACACTGTATGATAAAACTTGTACGGGTAATGCTATGAAAAAGAGCATAATAATTGCCGGAGATTTAAACCTCCCCACAGTAGACTGGTCTAGTGAGTCAACTAGCTGTGGTCAAGCTCAGAGCGCTGCAAACAAATTCTTAAGGGAGGGGGGATATTCCCAAGTAGTTGACTTCCCAACTAGAGGCAATAATACCTTAGGTGTTTATCTCGTAAGGCCTGTAGAGCTGTATATTAACTGTCTGAAAGTACCAGGAATTAGTGACCATTCTGGGGTTGAATTAAACATTAGACACGGTGACATTAAAAGAATAGACCCTGATGTAGCAAATAAGATCATATTCCAATATCGCAGGGCGGATCGGGGCAAATTTCAGGGGTATTTGAATGAGCTATTTGTAGGATGGGCATCGGAAGGAAATCTCATTAATATCCTGTGGACTAACTTTTTGAAAATTTTAAATAGCGCTATTGATAAATTTGTTCCATTTAAATTACTGAAACAAAACCCAGATCCTGAGTATTACACACGGGAAATCAGGAGTCTTAAACGGAAAATTAGGAAATTATACAATAAAAGACATGATAGTGACAAGTATATGTTTTAAGTCCTTATCAAGAGAGCTCATCTTTACAAAAGGGCTGCTCATGACAATTATATGCAAGGTTTACTTGGTTCGGAAGGCGATGGGTGGAAATAAAAATTACAGTTATGTTAGGAGAAGAAAGCGAAATTCAAATAATTTGTCGATGATAATGTCCGGTGACTGAGAAGCAGGCCATTGCTAATGAATTAAATGTCTTTTATGATAGTGTGTTCAATAAATCCAATAGCTGTGTGTTGGACCTTAACGGTGAATCAGGGTCTCCACTTCTCCAAATAAACCAGTCAGCAATTGTAAAGCTAATACAAAAATTACGTTACAATATATCGAAGGGTCCTGATAATATTGTTAGTGAAGTACTTAAACTAGGAGGTAGGGCCGTGGCACGATACTTAGAGGTGATGTTTTATGTGTCCATAAACAATGCGCAAATCCCGGATGACTGGAAAAGAGCTACGGTAGTCCCAATATTTAAGGGAGGGAGCAGACTTGAATTGGGCAACTTCAGGCCGGTTAGTCTTACGTCCATCGTTTGTAAACAGATGGAGCATATCATTTGCGACTTCTTGAGGGAACAGTGGGAAACATTATCATGGTTTAATGATAGGCAACATGGATTTCGGAAAGGTTACTCATGCGAGAGTCAGATGCTATCACTTTTTCAAGATATTAGCGAATCGTTAGACGATGGAGCTTCAGTCGACGCCGTAGTTATAGATTTTGCGAAGGCATTTGATGTCGTGCCGCATGGCATGCTACTCCATAAATTAGCTTCGACGAAGATTGATAGAAGAGTAATTTTATGGATCCAAGAATTTTTGACGGGTCGTTCCCAGAAAGTGATAGTTGAAGGCCGATTCTCGTATGAAATTACCGTAACGTCGGGTATCCCTCAGGGCAGCGTAATCGGAACTTTGTTATTTTTTGGCGTTTATAAATGACTTACCAAATGGGATTCGCAGTGACTGTCGATTGTTTGCGGATGATTGTGTAATATACCGAAAGATACATGACTCACAAGACAATGCAGTACTTCAAGATGACCTGAACCTGGTCTATAAGTGGGCGATTGAAAATGAAATGAAAATACACTCAAGAAAATATAGTCTAATAAAAATAGGGAAAGTGCGAAGGCAAGATTTTCAATATAACATTGGCTTGGAAATACTTGTAGAAGAAGATTCTTGCAAATATTTGGGCGTTCACGTAAGAAATGATATGAAATGGAGTAGTCATATAGGATGTGTAGTTTCTAAAGCTTACAAATCCCTGCACTTTGTAATGAGGGTATTAAAAAGAAGTAGTACCTCTGCTAAAGAATTAGGATATTTGTCACTTGTAAGACCTATTCTGGAATACGCCTCGGCGGTTTGGGATCCATATCAAGTAGGGCTCATAAATGAGTTGGAAATGGTACAAAGAAAGGCCGCTAGATTTGTGCTCAGTGACTTTAATCCCAGGAGCAGTGTGAGCCGTATGTTAAAGAAACTTGGGTGGGAATCACTTGAGGCTAGGAGGATGAAATCTAGACTCTGCGCTATGTACAACACGTATACAAATCAACCAACATGGGGTGAGCTTAGCAAACGTATGGAAAAGCCTGCTTACATGGGTAGGAGCGATCATCCTTTCAAAGTTAAGGGCCGACCACAGCGAACAAATTATGGTAAATATTCTTTCCTAAACCGTGCCATTGATAATTGGAACTCACTACCTGCCGCAGTCTTAGAGCCTTTACCCAAACATATAGGTGTGTTTAAGAAAAGACTGACTATATGTGTAAATACTCCAGTTTAATTGTTAGTGAATTGTTATTTACAGTTATTTATTTGTTATGTATATCTAATTTGCCACCAGTGGACACACCCCCAATTGCAAATAAACGAATGAATGAACATCAATTTTGCGTTAATGGAGCGATTCAGCCAACTCACGACTGCGCCCAGTTAATGTCCCAACGTTGATTGTCGCAAATCTAGTAATCGAGACTTGCTTCTTTAGCCTGCCCCGGCCGTGGGTAGGTATCCCTCGTCCATTTCCCACCCCGATCGGGCGGGGTCGGGGTGCATCGCCTGCGGGGGACGCCCTAGCCTGGATACTACAATTTACTTGGTGCATCATGATACGAGATTTAAATTTCGGCCGACTTGTCGCGGAGTCTGACGCCTAGCATTTTAAAGCTACTGCCAGCATTTGATTTCGGCCGCCCCTAACATGGGGTACAGACGCCGTTAGGAGCCGCCCGCTCTGGGTCAGACGCTACAACAGATATCTATCCTCGGAATGAGGGCGATAGTCGATACGTTTTACTCAATTAATCCCGAGCACTGGACTTCCACACCCGCCATCTACACTGTGCCGAAGATTATCTTCTCCACTGTAGCTATCGTTGTGGACTTCACCTTAACCCTGGTAAAGGACCCTTACAAGGTACTACCAGTGGGGTCAGCTAGTCCCAGTTTTTTTTTAAAGTTGTTACTCCTCTATCACTCGCCCTTTGTCCTGACTTGTGACAGGCAGACCCTGGCTTCCCAAACATTGGGCCCAGGTTGGTGGGTAAATCGTAAATCAATCTTCGTCTTCTTCTTAGCGTCATCCCGTAGCAACGGGGTTTGCTTTTTAGATCAATGCACGCCATTTCTTGCGATCGAATGCTTCCCGCGATTTCAAGTTTCTTGTTCGTAAATCTGCGTTAATAGTGTCCAGCCACCGCAATTTTGGTCACCCAAGCTGTCTCTGGCCGTCAACCGTTAGATGGTAGGCCGAACCGATGACTGAACTTTGTGGTGCACGGACGTGTCCATACCAACGGAATCTCCATTCCTGCATTTGCTCATTGTTTGGAGCCACGCAGCATCCGCATTTCCATGACATGAAGTGAGTGCTCAGCACTTCTAGGTCCTGGCCAACACTCGATTGCAACTGGTCTCACCATTGTGCGGCATATCTTTGATTTTAGGCGGATAGGCATCTTCTTATCACAAAGAACACCGGTGACATCTCTGAATCGCATCCAAGTCGCATTGATTCGTGCTCGCACATCTTCATTCACAGGGCTGTCGCTAAGCAATCGTGAACAAGGTATCGGAATGTATTTACCTTGGTAAGAGGAGCTCCATTAATACTTATAGTTCAAGGTATTCATTCTTGTGGATGTTCAAACGAAGACCAAATCCTTGCAGACGATCATGCCATGTCTGCACTTTGGTTTCAAGATCCTTCCTGGAGTCTGCCGCAAGCATCACATCATCAGCGTATAGCAATGCCCATGGGACACACTTCTGCAGGTCTCGCGTTATGGAATTCATGACGATAACAAAGAGCAAGGGAGACAGAGCTGAGCCTTGATGAACCCCAACTGTCACAGGGAAGCTGTCAGTCAGTCCTGCAGGGCATCGCACGTGGCTTTTGGTGTTGTTGTACAGCATTTTTACCCAGTTTATATACATTTCTGGAACTTGATGATCTCGGAGAGCGTACCAAATCATCTGGTGTGGTACTCGATCAAATGCCTTCTTAAGGTCAAGGAAGCAAGATGTAGTGGCCTCCTCTTCTCGCGGAATTTCTCCATCAGCTGGCGCACAGCAAAGATTGCGTCTATCGTGCCACATCCCTTCACAAACCCTCATTGATTTGCTGAGAGCTGTACGATGTCCCTTAAAGATAGGTACTGTGATACTAGTTGACCAATCTGTAGGTATTTGACCACAGAGAATAATTGAATTGAAGAACTCTGTCAGCCAGGTGGTCGCGTTGTCAGTAAGTTCCTCAATTTTTCAGATGTTTGCAGGAAGGTCATCTAGCCCTTGGGCCTTTCCATTTTTCATGCTACGAATGGCAACTTTGACTTCATCTTCAGTGATACAAGGGACTGGTCCAGCCGTAACATTGTTGTCTGGTATTTGTGGGTGAGGGAATTCAGTGTAGAATACTGCACTAAAATACTCTCGCCAACGTTACAGAATCATCTTGCTATCGTGAAGTCGTCGACCATTCTTATCCTTCACACACATATAGTGTTCTATATCCTGACCTGCTCTACATCGTGCTTGGGCTAGTCGGTAGATAATTTTGTCTCCGTCTTTAGTTGTCAGTTGATCATATAAATGTTGGTAGTGATCTACTTTAGCCTCAGCAACTGCTCTTTTTGCCTCCTTCTTGGTGGCTTTGTATTTCAGAAGATTCTCCTCAGTCGGGGATGTTCGCAACTGTTTAAAAGCTGTTTTTTTTTCAAGCACCATTTCCTGTACTTTGTCTGTCCACAACCACGTCTGTTTATCAATTCTGCGTGTACCTGGCTGTGTTACACCAAGCTCAGATTGAGCTATACTAATTACGCAGTTGTTGAATGATGCCCAAGTATAATCGTAAATCAATAATTACTTTTAAATAATGACGCCCGATAGCGTAATGTGAAAATCATGTAAAATAAATAAAATCCAAAATGTGAATTCCAGGGAGCGGAACCTATTGTACTTTTCCGATTATTGCATTCCTAATTCAAACCTTGGTAATATTCTACAAGTGGAAGACGTAATGTAATACCGACACTACGAGAATTTTTTCTTTTCCTCGAATATACTCAGTGGCGTAACTAGGATTTCCTTCTGGAGGCGGATGACAGGAGTCAAAATTACATGAGACATGGTACCGTAATCAATAAAAGCAAATACCGTACTGTACACGATACTGAAATTTATAAACTTGGTATCTACACTTTCTCGCGTTTAATTTCGATAGCATTTGATATGTTGTAGGCTATTTGCACCTATCATTGTACTAAAGCTAGAAATAGTATTTTTTTTTTGTTAAAACAAGGAACATTTCAGCACTTATTATATAGGAAACTTGGGCTATACGATGACTTGGTTCATTGGATGTTGTGAATGTGAATATGTAGTACCGTAACTAAATTTTATTAGGTACTGGTAGCATACTGTTCAGTCCCGGTGTTAGGGGATGGGACGAACAAGGGTGTGTTGATGTCCAATTTAGGGGTGGTTTCCGAAAGGGTGCAAGTTTCCACGTAATTGGGGGAAACTGCAAGTGTGTGTGTTTGTAAAAGGATGTAATGAAATGGGGGCGCAATTCTATGGGGGTGCAATTACTTACCAAGGGATGTGCGATCAAAACAAGAGTGCTTGCGGCTATGAGCAAACAGCTGCAAGTGTGTGTGGAGCCTAACTGCTGACCTAGCGCCTGCCTGGCTACTCGAGTACGCTAGTACGAACACAATGGAAGGTCTTACCTTGCACTTCTCTGGTTTGACGGTCACGGGCAATTTAGACTGTCAGAGAGGGAGTAAGGACGTGAAAGCAAATGTAATGATGGACAAAGTGTAGCTTAGTGATCAAAGGTTTATTTGATCAGTATGAGTGTTATGTGCGGTCCCTTTCAAGGTGGGACAATGTGAATCAATTTGTTTTACAAGTACAATTTTAGTATTGTACCCAACTGTCATCATGTGGACCATGTGTTCGTATCCCAACTAACTCACGGTCTTTCGAGGTATGGGACGTTCCTGCCCACTATACGACCACATGCTCAGGATTTGAGTCTACCAGGTAACTACTCTACAGGAAATACACAACATTTTCCTAAAATGAACTATTTACTGGTCTAAAATCATGGCTATACAACAAATACAAATAAAGGACAAATTATATTTAATTCCCACAAATAAAAATAGGGTTATTCTGTGAGCTTTCTTCTTAAAATAGTGCTACACTGCACTCAAATCTAATTCTAGCATCCTGTCAATGATACTTTCAGACTTCAATGGGTTTCCATAGTGTTCATCATGTGACACAATTCTAGTTAATGGGAGTATCATAACACAAAAATCACATATCACATAAAAAAGATATTAATAAAACATTATTCCGTTTCTTACGGCATTTACCTTGATTAGCATGAATTCATTATTTTCTGCAATCATTAACAAATATTTGTTGTGTCGTGTGAATCATCTTCCTTCTTTCCATCCATGTGAACGCTTTAAGAAAAGTGGTACTTATCCCTTCCAAAATAAACATGGATAGAATATTTTATAGTTTCACTATATAACGATTTTCTGGGTCTTGTCGGGCTTATCATCGTTACAAATGTGTCATGTTCTGGGAAAACACATACCCGTCTGCATAAATTAGCAGGAACTGGCAAAATGCATTCTAAAGAAGATGCCTACATTATTTTGGTTCAGCTTTCCTCCTCAGAGAATAACTGAGCCAAATATTATCTGATTTCTATGATCCAACAACGTATGTGAGTTGCAACACACCATTCAATTCAATTGGCATCATCATAATACTCATATCTTAATTGCATATTGAAATACCGAGATTCCTCAGTGTCCTATTGTGACTCTAATTTCCAAGGGACCGGTCGACCGACCTTCCTCCCCCTCAGCAGGCAATAAAATTCGTTCCAGCTGGCTAGTCAAGATGGCTGCCGCAGAAGTGGTCCACAACCCCACCTCTCTCTGCTGCTGTCAAGGTCAAGTTTGTTTACAATCGCAGTACTGGAGTTACGCTAAGTGTGGCTCCTAAATAATTGAGTCATTTAATTATTTAACACATATCTTTATAGTGTTTTGGGCTCAACTGGCTCCTTAATTAACATTCATGGCTGGGGATGGAACTCTAGTGATAGCCTTGCCGTTCTATGGTGACTATTAGTGGCTTTTGGACGCGCATCATAGTGAAAATCCACGATTTTCACCAGCAGCTGTCAATAAAATATAAGGAAATCTGCGTTCCTAAACGACGAATATGATCCTTACCTCTCAGGGTAGGTCATTGATACACATGCTCACTGCGTCTCGACGGACGTCAATAGTGGCCATAATTCATGCAAGCGTTGGATACAGACAGGCTCTGTCCAATTCGCTGCAAATAATACAGTATGCTCAAGGGCGATACTACTCGTAGATTCAGCCAACTTCTCACCTAACGCGCAAGCTATACTAGTTGGTCCCCGCAATTATCTTACGTAAATCACTGGATTCTACGTTAATCTGCACGCTTACATGCGGCTCAAACAATACTTCACATAGATGACTCCATTATTAAGGCACCCGCGTTCTCTCTGTCATACCACTTAAGCCAAAGCTTTACATAGCTCCTAACACAAATGTAATAAATTTACTGGCTTACTTTACTTTAATGGTCCTCAAACATAATCCTAAGGATTGACCATATCAAATATTCATTCATATTTCACTGACACTGAAAAAGCTCTCGTATTTCGCTATATTCCACGTTACATTTTTACTGTTTACCAAAATACAGTATCTTTATATTAGACATGACACTATTTGAACATTATTTAGGCCAAAAATGCCTATTACTTTACTGTTGCCGACCCCAGATTATTATTATTACTCATTTAACGTTACCGTTACATCCATCACTATTTTCGACCTAAATGGCCCTATACAAATCACCTTCCAAGCCATACTCTATTCAAGACGAGTGGTGAAAACTCGTTCAGTAAGTGACTATTACATCTTATTCTCCAAGTGATAAATCGTTACATGGTGAACTATTTAGTTATAATGACATTATAAAATGGGTACTCACTTTTTTCCTTTTTGCTGGATAGTGCCAGCGCTTCAGCTTTAGCGCTACCATGACGCTTGATTTAAGCCATCATGTTATCCTTTACACAACACTTAGATTCACACATTTTCCACATGATACACATACTTTTATCAGTGGCCTCTATCACTGCTACACACTGCATATTAATCACTATACACATGAACACTTTTAAATCACTATTACACAATTTATGTACACTTATCCACTACTTCACATGTTGATCCTTAAATCGGACTTCTCCTACGCCTGATCTCAGAGATGCGATGCAATTATGACAACCGCTGGTCTACGTGAAAATCTAACAGCGTTTTACGGACGTTCGATCCTCGTTCCCTGTAATCTTGTTCAGCTCACTATCCAGATTAGGTGGCAATGATTTCCAAGCTCCCGTCATTGTAGTGATCCTGATGATAATGTCATATACAATTCTGACAATACCTCCCGGTATAAGAACTGTTCAAAAACATTATAAGTTCCTTTTTCGCTGTGGCGAATTTATATTTGCGTCAGATAATAGATAAATATCTGTATTAATTTACTTTCGACGCGCTTCATGATTACTTATGAAGCTTTATGACTTGCTTCTATTGTTCTTCAACGGCGGAGCGTTGATACTTTAACATTTGGCGTGCTTACTGGCAGCGTCTTAGTTACGTGTATACTGTAGAATAACTCTAGGCGAACTGGCTTGGTGTGAGCTGCTCTCCCTTATAAAGGTTTCTCGTACAAAATAGTCCACTGGACACATGAGAGCGACTCCTTTCTTGAAATAATACCTCTTCAGCCGAAATGACATCTACATCTTGTTTATTTAGGTGTGGAGGTTTCAAAACCATTCGCGTGCCGGCGATCGCTTCGGCCAATTAATTACAATTAATTGCCTTAGATCAGCGCGTCAGGACGCTACTGTGGTGGTTCCCCGTTGGCTGGTCACAAAGTCACTGCTCTCGAGCGTAAGCTAGGTTGTAATTCGTTCATTTGGAGATAAAAGCTTTAATTTAGGTGAAAAACCACTCCTAAATTACCTCTCCATGAATATATTCACCTGGGTGTATATTTCAATGCATTTCAATACTCCACTTGGCTGTAATTAATTAATTTCCGTGGGCCATCATCCCTACTCTAAGTTTCACCGTTGTCAAGCGGTGAATACCCGGGTCATTAATTTTGAGCTGTCTCTCCGCTCCAGACGTAAATAGTGCGCTCGGCGCCTAAGTTCTCCGCCCACTTGCTAAGGGTAATTTGTAAAACTTCAAACTGGCCTCCTCTCATTCTCGTATGCTCTGAAAATGTATATTTCCTTGCATTTGGCTATAATTCTTCCTCTTAAATTGCTATGATGTTCACCTATAGATCGTGAAATCACGCTACATTATTATATGTCAGTATACCTCTCATTGCTCTTTGGGTTCCCTGTAATTGCTCCCCCTCAGAGATCAATGGTTCGACTATAGGCATAACCATGTGCCTGGTCCTCTCTGATGAGACCCGAGTTCGATGCCAGACTACCGTGACTGATTGGGCACAGTATAGGTGTGAAGGGAATGGATTACAATAAAATATGAGGATGGCTGAGCACACTCTTACCTCAGGTGATGACTGGATGATCGGGACGTCGTCCTGCAGGGCCTAGGGCGACAACAGATGTCTAGTTCTCTCGGGTCTTCCTTTTTAAGGGTTCTCGAGTTGCTGAGTCGGCGTGTCGTCATTGTTGATGCTCCCAATACCAGCGATAGTGTCTTTGTGCATGTGTGATGTAAGATGTTGACTAACCACCTTGTGTCAAGTGGCCGTCTCCTTTCAGTGTGAAGAAAATGTATAGGCTTATTATATTCCCAGCCTGGGGGCAGATTTTGGGTAGAAGAAGGTGTTTAGGTGTTTTTGGAGAAGTCTGGTGGTCGTAGGTTTAGATATCGATGTCCAGCGTAAGGTCAGTGGCGTAGGTCCCCTCTCCCTTTGAGGGTTGTAGGTTCCAGAGCCCTAAGAGCTCGGCCCTTAACAAGACCTCCTCGGCCTTTAGTTCGTGGCCTCACGAACGGGAAATAGTGTAGGTGTTGCGGTGTCGTAGTCCTTCTTCTTCTTCCTCCTCTTCTTCCTCTTATTCTTCTTCTCTGATCCTGTGTAGATGTGGATGTCGTGTGGTCGTGTCGTTCTGTCTGCTTGGCGATGTGTGGTTAGAGTGTGCTCGCAGGGGGTGGGTATTGGGTGTGGAACATAGTTTGTTATTCACATAAAATTATTCATTATTAAATTTGACATTGGAATTAAAAATACATAGTTTACAATATATGGTTTGGGAAATTATTCATTCATGGTTTTGCAGAAGGGAAAAAAAACATCGGTGTTGGCTGTGATGCTGCTTTGCAGCTAGATGAAAAAATTGCCTTCTGCGTGAGGTGTAAAATGTAACAATGAAAATATAGAGATAGTGTAGAGAGAAAGAAAAAAATAAAAGTCTTAAGGTGTGTTTAATGGTTTAATATAATATGTTTTTATTGCTCGAGGTGAGGTAAGACATTTTTACAAAATTTAAGTTAGAAGGGTATAAAGGAAATTCAGTGTTTAAATGTGTGTGATAAATAAGAATGTGTGTGTTTACAATGTGTGGCATCATTGGTAACAAATTTTGTGTAAGGTGCCTCTTATCAGTATTACATCATTTTATTTTACATTATTCACTTATATCTACCTTAATTATTTTATACCTAGACGGCCGTATCTACTGTACCTTGCGTGCACGCTACCCTTTGTATTCATGTGCCCTCTTATGACTATATCCTGTCCGGCCGCTTCCGGTGCAGTTTAATGGTCGTGCTGCTGATATACCCCTATCCTGTGGATCATTCTCTGTGGGCGAATGCCTCCACACTTGACAGACAGAGTCGCCGCCACAAATCGGTTGCGCCCTCAGTGTCGTATGTTACGTCACATCTCTGACGCTATTTTATTTATCTGTCAGTAGGCCTGATACCCCACAGGTATCAATCCTAGCTGTGCAGATTTCCGTGTTCTGGAGTGTTGCTGTGAAAGAAGGTGGTGAGTGTGTTGCATTATGTTAGAATGTGTACAAATTAGTGAGTACAGGTGGTGCATAATAATAGTATGGCAAAAAAAACATGTTTCTGCTGTATGGCAGTGAAATCATCGTCACCAGTGTCATGTATCTGGTGCGTATGTCTGTAAAGTGGAGAAGTAAAAAAAAACATGTAATCATTAGCGTAATCTCCATATCGCCTCTTGTGTCGGCGTGTCTACTTTCTGAAATCAAAATTACAGGTATTATTGTATGTCAATACACTCGTGTCGTCCGTCTTGTTCTTTGTCTCGCGCCTTCTTATCTTACCTTACTCTATACCTTCTTATGCCGGCTATGACTTGTGTCTATACCTTTGTGTTTATTGTTATGTCTCCTCAGTGTATACCAGTGTATGAGTGTATGTTTGTTCGGTGGTCCACCTTACCTTATACCATGATCATTTTTGGGTTCCATTCCTTGGTGCAGTGTTGGAGCTCTTTGCTGAAATATAAAAACATGTTAGCAATGCCCTTGGCCAAATATATATATTGCGCATCTATCGCAGCGCTGTTTTAAGGTTGGCCTTAGTTGTGCCACCCTAGAGACCTCTTCGGCGTCTCGCGTGTCGGTTAGGTCGGTCAGCTCCGGTGGCTGTACCGTTCACCTCGCTGGTGGGTCGGCCGGCTTCAGAGCCTCCGCCCTGTTATGTTTTTATCGGTAATTTGGCTTGCCACGGTGGGTGAGTGGCTATAGTGTCGGACTACTAACCCCAAGATTGCAGGTTCACCCCTGGCCATGGTAAGTGAATTTTGAAGGCGAAAAAATCACGATACTCATGTCATACGTTGTTGGCATGTTAAAGAACCCATTTGAGTTCAGTAGGCCGTGTTCAATAGCAAAATTAATCTCGGGATTTTCCGCCAACACGAAGTTCCTCTATTATCTACTTGAAAGCGCTGTAGTGTCAAGGAGTTTAGATATCTAACTTCCTTGACTTTCATAGCGTTCAAAGGAACGACGAAATTCGACATGCAAGCTACCCTCTGGGTGTCAATTAGCAAAGCTTGCACCAGGCACCCGAGGCCATACGATATTATTATTATTATTATTATTATTATTATCGGTAATTTATCGATTTATCGGACTTATCCTGGCAGCGTCTAGCTGCCAAGTGCCGAAAGCTCTGTGTCGCGTTCGCATTATATATGCTGTTGAATGTTGTTCAGCCTTACCCTATATGGTGGTGAATTATTATATATATATAGTGTAAAAGTGTATCTTATATCTAACTAATATTAATCTATGTCTAAAAGAAAATATGCCGCAAAGGTTTCCTTATTCTAATGCCGAAATATGTGTTGTAAGCTACTGTCTCGCAACAGTGCTTATTAAATTTGCTTAAATATAAGTTGCCTTCCAAATGCAACTGTCTTACGTACTAGAAATTTGATCGAGGGTCTTCGGGCATGTGCATACTCTGCCGGGGGCCGAACCCAACGGAATATGCCAGACTGAGTCCTTGAATCCCTCGCCTCCTTATATAATAATGTGACGATCTGTTTGGTCGGCGAATCTCCCAAACGCCGTCGCATGCCGTCCCTTTACGTCGTCCTGACGTAATACCTGTCACCACCTGGTGTGACCTCATCTCCTTTATCTGTTTGGGGGAGTAATTGTGTGTATCAATGTAATGTATATTTTTGTGTAAAATGTCTGTAATATATTTGTGTACGTTGTAAAATGTTAGTGTAATATGGGGCTGTAGAACATTCGAATCGCATTGCCTGCTTTAGTCCTTCTTGCCTTTTTTCGGATCTCCAGTGCTGATGTTTCAGTATCTCTCTGTACATGTTAGTGGGTTTGTGGAATGTAAGGTCCTTTATTATTAAGGTCCGGTAGGGCGTTATTTGTTAATATAGGGGTTATATCGAGGTTGGGAAGATTGTAGCATCGTTGGACTCTATTTTTATGGTGGCCGAGAGTCGGTAATGCTATGGGGGTGTTTTTACTGTGAGTGGATGGGGTGGGTTTTCCCCAGGTGTCCAAATTTCAAATATGTCATGCGGGTATGATAAAAATACAACCCTTGGTGTTTGAGCGGGATGGCCCATGCATGCAGATGGATGTGAACGCATGTCTGCCACTCACGTAAGGAAAAGGGGTGTGTTTGGGGATAATAAGTTTATAACTTGCATGCTGGAGCATTAAGTAAAATGTCTGTTAGTACATGTTATGGCCTTTCATCTATGTGTATAGATGTACATACAGCACTTAATATTGGCGTCCGAACTCCCATAGTATTCGGGAGAAGGCAGTATGGCACAGGGTGCAGTAGACCCGTACTGTGAAAAGCAGGAAGTCTACAGTCCCCGTATTCAATTAGTGTATTTTGTATATGTGTTTGTGTGTAAATGGGTATTGGGTATTGGGATGTGTCAAGGAATGGTATTAGGATCTCTGCCCGTATGTTATTCTATGGGGAAATCGAAGTGCGGTGCTTTTCCACGCTTTGTGCTATGTGTCCATTCTCTCTGGGCCATGTTCTGTTTTCTTCGCTCCTGAGCGTCATTAGAATATGTGCTCGTTGTATTTGTGGGCACATCATGTCTCATCTCTCCTCTCTATTAATATGAATAATCGTCTGGTTAACGCCCTTTTAAAAACATACCTAGTGTACCAATTGTGTAGAAGGTGCGCGCTTGCGCCCTTTTTAGAATATTCCTACTGTAATAATATGTTTTACACCCTCTAGGGTGCAATGTGAATGCCTCTGTGCTCAGTTCTTGCTTGGGCGGGAGACGACCCTGGCCTCTGTGTGTGAGGAGTCTGTCTCGCTTCGCGAGTGCGTGAACATATGTATGCTCTCGTTATCTCCCCGCGCCTAGCGGTGTTAGGTGACCTGTCTTGTTATCAGTTGAGACGGCAGTTGGCCACACGCCGGCCGCCTACATTGGTCATGTGTTCGGTTTATATTAGTGCTGTCAACTGTAGTGTGTTTTGGCTTTGCATGCTCGTGTAACAAGTGTAGAATATGTTGGCGGAAGTATTTCCTTAAAAATAGTGTCGAGCCCTGTGATTATGTAAGCGTGTTATCAAAGCTGGGCTGTCGTGAGCTTGTTGCTTGCTTATTCCGCACTGTCACGTTATGTTTTTGTTTATCGCCCGTGGGTGTAATTCCTTCCGGTATGTGTATCGGCATTTCAAAGGAACGCGCGGTATGTATGTCCTTCGCTAGCTTGTGTTTTGATTGCTGCAATTGTTGCCTCTGTCTCAATCCTTGTTTTGAAGTACAATAATATGACTTACCGCTGTGCTGACTGTGTTTCGCTATGTTTAGGTTTAAAATGTGGCAACCTGTGTAAAATATATCTCTCTATCTATTTCTACTCCCTGATAGGCATTTTAGGCCTGTTTTCGGGTAATTTTGTGTTAGTGTACTTTTGTGTTTGCTTGTCTCTGTATGAATGCGATGCCCTCCTAGGTCTGATGACCTGTATGTTTGGGGTGCGTAATCTTCAGTCAGTTAACCCCTTTCAGTTTTACCTCTCGGCTCGTCCGTTCCTACTTAAAATGCGGACCCCTGACCTACGTGTAACGCTCCGTGTTATATGTCTGCGATGTCTAGCCGATAGTTTTTTTTTTCTATCCTGAAGTGTGGCTTCTCTTCGCGTCTGTTGTGCCAAAATGCCATTGGTTAGCGTGATTTTTGGCACAGCTGTCTCGTGTTTTTAATGTGCTTACTGTACTACCCTGTTCGCAATAACTGGCGGGGTGCTGATCACCTCTCGTATTTTTGCTTTAACAGTGTCCCCAACTTTGTGTTAATGTTCTCCTAACGCAAATATATTCCTGTCTGTAATGTCTCTGTCTGTGTAGCCCCTTCATCTGTGTACATGTACCTCCGGGCTTCTAGTCGCGTGTCTGTCAGCTAGGTGCCGGTGTTAATTTTGATTTTGTGGCCTGTCAAACCCAGCTGACGTGACTGCCCGTTATCACTGTGCGTCTTCCATGTAGATGGCTACTTGGCCTTACGCTTCTGGTATTCTGAAGGTCGCGGGTTTGAGACCGCCTTCGTGCAGGATAATCATTCCTGTTGCCTTTTAGGCCTGTGTCTCTTGTGTGAATTTGTCTGTGTCCCCTGTAGTGTGTCTTATTCCCTGTTGCCGTCTGGCACGTGTTTAATATTCCCTGCCTGTAGTGTTTCTGTTTTACCGCCAATGCGGGCTATACGCGACTGGCAGGAGTGTTGTGTGGCCTTGGTAAAGCCTGGTATGCCGGATACGTCCCCTATTGGTATCCCGGGGTCGCTAACGCTCTAGTTACGTTATCGTAGCGAGTATCGTGAAGGAGGCATCCGTATTCAAAAATACCCCCTGTTTGTGGTCCCCGTTTTTGAAATGTGGGCGCAGTGCGGTTTTGAATCTGTCATGAATGAGTTTCTAGCGACCGTAATGTTACTATAATCGTGCTACTATCTTGGCTCTGGCCGCCTTGTACAACGCGTTCGCGCTGACTTTGTACCAGTGTTGTGTTACCTGTACGATAACACATGCTGGACAGCAGACTGCTTCCAGGCCGTCTGTTGACACTTCAAATGTAAAGTATTCGTGTTGTGATTTCGCCTGAGTGGCTCTACCGCCGTTTAACACAAATTGTAATAAGCTTTTGCCCCGTGTACTTTGTTTATGTCCCATCCATTGTTGTGGCTGCGTAATGACGCCCCGTGTACGGTGAGAGTTGTGTGCTTTGTTCCAACCAATCTCCCGAATGCCTTGTAAAAGATCCTGCGCCTGTTTACAATTACCGCGTTGTCAATTTTTGTGTTCTACTGTGTTTGATAAGTGTCTGCCCCCTGATTATGACATCTCTGTCTGTGGAGCTCATGCGTCTATGTACTTGTACCTCAGGGACTCTAGTCGCATGTCTGGCAACTAGGTGTGGGTGACAGTTTTGTTATTATGTCCTTCGTATTTGGATGCGGTTGTCGCGGTCCGAGTCCTTGGTTTTGGCTTTCTTACCCTTTCTGATTTAATTATTGAATGTTCGGTAATTTGTGTTGAATATTTGCGCATACTCGTATGCGGCGTGTAGAGTTTTTATTTAACGCCCGAGCGCTCTCGCTGTACGGGGCGAATAACTGCGCCCTGTTATTAAGGCATAGGCCTCTGGTTCCCATTGGAGTGCTTCTTCACTATTTTCTCTGGGCGTTTTTAGTAGAGTGAGCTTGGGCCTATGTTCACCGTGGTGCCTGTCTATCGGTCTAGGTACGCTGGCGCCTGAAGGACTGCATTGACCTCGCACTACCCTAGCAGTGTCTATACGGGTGTGTGTGTCCTCCTGTCGGCCTGCCCTGGTGGGGTAGGTAGTAAAACTTTCCTTATGCCCCGTGTATTGTGTGTTTGCACCTGGGCAGTGTGCAAATGCGTGTGTTTTGCACCCTGATGGGCTGAAAGCAACACCCTCTTATGCATTTGTTCTGATGGGGCTGGTGTATGTTTTGGCCTTCGTTCTGGCAAAATTGCCCTCTGAACTGGCGCTGTGGGCCGTGTGGGTGTTGGGGGCTGGATTGGCAAGCTTGCTGTTCCGGGCCACTGCTGTCTCCTTCCCCCTCGTGTTATACGGTGTATTGATTGACATTCGTGCGAATTGCTGTGTCATTGCATCGACGTCATCATTGCTTTGTGTGGGCCCTGTATTTATGTTACCCTGCCATGTTATGGAGGGTAGGTTGGCCTGTTTCTGTTTTATGGCCATGCCATACTCCTTCCCTCGCGTGTCGTCATTTAAAGAGATGGATATATGTGTGAATGCTCTGGTGAATGTGTATGTGTCACTGTCCTCTTTCTGTTGTGTGGGATCTCCTGCCGCGAATTCAAATATCATGTTGCTGGCTTGGAGTTCGCGATATGCCTCCCAAATTTGAGCATATTTCCTGTTAAGGCGTATGGCCTGCTCGGCTAATTTTTTTCCGCTTGTCCCTATGTATAAATGTTGCTCCCGAAGGCTGTCATACCGCTGGAACATAACCTCATGCAACATGTGTAATCTCCAGTGCGATTTGTTAAGTTGTGTACGGAGGGTGGAGATATTTGCCCTAATCTTTTGATTCTTGGCGCTGCTCCGTGGCCGGACAAGTGCCCTTATTATTCTCATATACTGAGCGTGCAGGAGCTGCTGATACCTCCTGAGGTAGTCCTGCCTTGTATCAAAGACCTTGTGCCATTTAATAAGGTCTTGATACTCCCCTATTTTCTCTAAAACGTTTGCCCTGTATGATGGAGCCATATTTGTGTGTCAGTGTCTAGTGTTACTAAGTGTCTGTATATAAGATGTATAAATATGTCCCGTGGGGTTTGTGTGATCCTTAGTGTTATTAATAATAAGCGAATGTGGGCTGGTAGGGCTAATATATTTTTGATATGGCCGGTTAGTGGAGAAAAACAAAAACAATTCTGGCCTCTGCACAATGCTTGTGTTCAATGCCTTTCGCAAAGTACTGATAGCCCCTGGCCTCTTTTTCGAGCGGTGTATCTTCTAACTGCTTTTGAGGGAGGGTGGGTGGGTTCAATAATGCAAATCCCCGTGAAATAAAGATAAAATGTCAGGCGTATCCTGAAAAAAAAACCCGTAATTTCGCTTGGCTGTCTCTAGGTACTTCTACCGATCTACCACGAGGGCTCGTTGTATGAGTCCCTACCCTTAAATTGCGTGGTACCCGGCCTCCACCAATTTTTCAGTCCCGGTGTTAGGGGATGGGACGAACAAGGGTGTGTTGCTGTCCAATTTAGGGGTGGTTTCCGAAGGGTGCAAGTTTCCACGTAATTGGGGGAAACTGCAAGTGTGTGTGTTTGTAAAAGGATGTAATGAAATGGGGGCGCAATTCTATGGGGGTGCAATTACTTACCAAGGGTTGTGCGATCAAAATGAGAGTGCTTGCGGCTATGAGTAAACAGCTGCAAGTGTGTGTGGAGCCTAACTGCTGACCTAGAGCCTGCCTGGCTACTCGAGTACGCTAGTACGAACACAATGGAAGGTCTTACCTTGCACTTCTCTGGTTTGACGGTCACGGGCAATTAAGACTGTCAGAGAGGGAGTAAGGACGTGAAAGCAAATGTAATGATGGACAAAGTGTAGCTTACTGATCAAAGGTTTATTTGATCAGTATGAGTGTTATGTGCGGTCCCTTTCAAGGTGGGACAATGTGAATCAATTTGTTTTACAAGTACAATTTTAGTATAGGTGTGAAGGGAATGGATTACAATAAAATATGAAGATGGATGAGCACACTCTTACCTCAGGTGATGACTGGATGATCGGGACTTCGTCCTGCAGGGCCTAGGGCGACAACAGATGTCTAGTTCTCTCGGGTCTTCCTTTTTAAGGGTTCTCGAGATGCTGAGTCGGCGTATCGTCATTGTTGATGCTCCCAATACCAGCGATAGTGTCTTTGTGTATGTGTGATGTAAGATGTTGACTAACCACCTTGTGTCAAGTGGCCGTCTCCTTACAGTGTGAAGAAAATATATAGGCTTATTATATTCCCAGCCTGGGGGCGGATTTTGGGTAGAAGAAGGTGTTTAGGTGTTTTTGGAGAAGTCTGGTGGTCGTAAGTTTAGATATCGATGTCCAGCGTGTGAGGTCAGTGGCGTAGGTCCCCTCTCCCTTTTAGGGTCGTAGGGTCCTGAGCCCTAAAGGCTTGGCCCTTAACAATACTGTTAACGTTAGTTTTCTTTCGCTCTCCTGTAAACCATTTATTTAAAAGTTTCACTTTTCTACCATCGATTAGTTAATTACTGACTATATATACCACACCAAACTAAATATACTGCACCGTAATACAATTTGGTATTAAAATATAAAAATTTCCAAACATTCATTGCCTTGGCATGCTTTAAAAAATAATGAACCACAGTTTCCAAGTAGTAACTTAACACAGTAAAACAACTTAAATTCGCTTTACAAAATAATAGTATACCGTACCACTATCCATCACGCGCGGATACAAACAGAATGGTGACTGACAAGTGATGCATTTTTAAAAGTGAGGGATGAAAAGGAAGAATGTGCGACGTCCGACATTGACTCCCCTCTGGGTGAGTTATGAGTTATTGTTGTTCCGAGTGAGGCGCGCCATGACGCGTGATTGGCTCCATCTCGGCAACGCTGTACAGCTTTCCTAATATCGGCTAGCTGCTGAACCATGTCTTCGTTTCCCGTACAAATACCGATATAAAATAAGTGAATTAATTGACGATTTTCAAGTCAGACAGCATAGCCATTTGATATATAAGGATTACAACGCAACCAAAGACTACATTTTCCAACCACCCCGAGCCGAGAAAATGTTACCTTACTAAAACGATAAGAAATTTGTTTCTTGGACACACAAATTTTTGAAATTAATAAACCAGTTATAAAACATTCCAATGTATATTCTGTTAAAACTCAGCAATTCTTTTAGGTTTCTGCCGTGTCTTGTGTGGGGTTTCGCCTAGGACACCAAGCTGGCTCATCGGCGGGCTCATGGTGTCCCCACCCGGACCCCCACAGGAGTAACGAACTGCGCGCTACCTCCCTTTATATAGAGTGCAACTGCACTCCTTGACTGCGAGAACTAAAAGCTCAAGCAGCCATAACCTCCCTATGAAGACTTCCAAAAAGATGGTATATTGGCTTTCACGGCCGGTGAATTAAAACTCAGCAATTCTTTTAGGTTTCTGCCGTGTCTTGTGTGGGGTTTCGCCTAGGACACCAAGCTGGCTCATCGGCGGGCTCATGGTGTCCCCACCCGGACACCCACAGGAGTAACGAACTGCGCGCTACCTCCCTTTATATAGAGTGCAACTGCACTCCTTGACTGCGAGAACTAAAAGCTCAAGCAGCCGTAACCTCCCTATGAAGGCTTCCAAAAAGATGGTGTATTGGCTTTCACGGCCGGTGAATTAAAACTCAGCAATTCTTTTAGGTTTCTGCCGTGTCTTGTGTGGGGTTTCGCCAAGGACACCAAGCTGGCTCATCGGCGGGCTCATGGTGTCCCCACCCGGACCCCCACAGGAGTAACGAACTGCGCGCTACCTCCCTTTATATAGAGTGCAACTGCACTCCTTGACTGCGAGAACTAAAAGCTCAAGCAGCCATAACCTCCCTATGAAGACTTCCAAAAAGATGGTATATTGGCTTTCACAGCCGGTGAATTAAAACTCAGCAATTCTTTTAGGTTTCTGCCGTGTCTTGTGTGGGGTTTCGCCTAGGACACCAAGCTGGCTCATCGGCGGGCTCATTGTGTCCCCACCCGGACCCCCACAGGAGTAACGAACTGCGCGCTACCTCCCTTTATATAGAGTGCAACTGCACTCCTTGACTGCGAGAACTAAAAGCTCAAGCAGCCATAACCTCCCTATGAAGACTTCCAAAAAGATGGTATATTGGCTTTCACGGCCGGTGAATTAAAACTCAGCAATTCTTTTAGGTTTCTGCCGTGTCTTGTGTGGGGTTTCGCCTAGGACACCAAGCTGGCTCATCGGTGGGCTCATGGTGTCCCCACCCGGACCCCCACAGGAGTAACGAACTGCGCGCTACCTCCCTTTATATAGAGTGCAACTGCACTCCTTGACTGCGAGAACTAAAAGCTCAAGCAGCCATAACCTCCCTATGAAGACTTCCAAAAAGATGGTATATTGGCTTTCACGGCCGGTGAATTAAAACTCAGCAATTCTTTTAGGTTTCTGCCGTGTCTTGTGTGGGGTTTCGCCTAGGACACCAAGCTGGCTCATCGGTGGGCTCATTGTGACCCCACCCGGACCCCCACAGGAGTAACGAACTGCGCGCTACCTCCCTTTAAATAGAGTGCAACTGCACTCCTTGACTGCGAGAACTAAAAGCTCAAGCAGCCATAACCTCCCTATGAAGACTTCCAAAAAGATGGTATATTGGTTTTCACGGCCGGTGAATTAAAACTCAGCAATTCTTTTAGGTTTCTGCCGTGTCTTGTGTGGGGTTTCGCCAAGGACACCAAGCTGGCTCATCGGCGGGCTCATGGTGTCCCCACCCGGACCCCCACAGGAGTAACGAACTGCGCGCTACCTCCCTTTATATAGAGTGCAACTGCACTCCTTGACTGCGAGAACTAAAAGCTCAAGCAGCCATAACCTCCCTATGAAGACTTCCAAAAAGATGAAATATTGGCTTTCACGGCCGGTGAATTAAAACTCAGCAATTCTTTTAGGTTTCTGCCGTGTCTTGTGTGGGGTTTCGCCTAGGACACCAAGCTGGCTCATCGGCGGGCTCATGGTGTCCCCACCCGAACCCCCACAGGAGTAACGAACTGCGCGCTACCTCCCTTTATATAGAGTGCAACTGCACTCCTTGACTGCGAGAACTAAAAGCTCAAGCAGCCATAACCTCCCTATGAAGACTTCCAAAAAGATGGTATATTGGCTTTCACGGCCGGTGAATTAAAACTCAGCAATTCTTTTAGGTTTCTGCCGTGTCTTGTGTGGGGTTTCGCCTAGGACACCAAGCTGGCTCATCGGTGGGCTCATTGTGTCCCCACCCGGACCCCCACAGGAGTAACGAACTGCGCGCTACCTCCCTTTATATAGAGTGCAACTGCACTCCTTGACTGCGAGAACTAAAAGCTCAAGCAGCCATAACCTCCCTATGAAGACTTCCAAAAAGATGGTATATTGGCTTTCACGGCCGGTGAATTAAAACTCAGCAATTCTTTTAGGTTTCTGCCGTGTCTTGTGTGGGGTTTCGCCTAGGACACCAAGCTGGCTCATCGGTGGGCTCATGGTGTCCCCACCCGGACCCCCACAGGAGTAACGAACTGCGCGCTACCTCCCTTTATATAGAGTGCAACTGCACTCCTTGACTGCGAGAACTAAAAGCTCAAGCAGCCATAACCTCCCTATGAAGACTTCCAAAAAGATGGTATATTGGCTTTCACGGCCGGTGAATTAAAACTCAGCAATTCTTTTAGGTTTCTGCCGTGTCTTGTGTGGGGTTTCGCCTAGGACACCAAGCTGGCTCATCGGTGGGCTCATTGTGACCCCACCCGGACCCCCACAGGAGTAACGAACTGCGCGCTACCTCCCTTTAAATAGAGTGCAACTGCACTCCTTGACTGCGAGAACTAAAAGCTCAAGCAGCCATAACCTCCCTATGAAGACTTCCAAAAAGATGGTATATTGGTTTTCACGGCCGGTGAATTAAAACTCAGCAATTCTTTTAGGTTTCTGCCGTGTCTTGTGTGGGGTTTCGCCAAGGACACCAAGCTGGCTTATCGGCGGGCTCATGGTGTCCCCACCCGGACCCCCACAGGAGTAACGAACTGCGCGCTACCTCCCTTTATATAGAGTGCAACTGCACTCCTTGACTGCGAGAACTAAAAGCTCAAGCAGCCATAACCTCCCTATGAAGACTTCCAAAAAGATGGAATATTGGCTTTCACGGCCGGTGAATTAAAACTCAGCAATTCTTTTAGGTTTCTGCCGTGTCTTGTGTGGGGTTTCGCCTAGGACACCAAGCTGGCTCATCGGCGGGCTCATGGTGTCCCCACCCGAACCCCCACAGGAGTAACGAACTGCGCGCTACCTCCCTTTATATAGAGTGCAACTGCACTCCTTGACTGCGAGAACTAAAAGCTCAAGCAGCCATAACCTCCCTATGAAGACTTCCAAAAAGATGGTATATTGGCTTTCACGGCCGGTGAATTAAAACTCAGCAATTCTTTTAGGTTTCTGCCGTGTCTTGTGTGGGGTTTCGCCTAGGACACCAAGCTGGCTCATCGGCGGGCTCATGGTGTCCCCACCCGAACCCCCACAGGAGTAACGAACTGCGCGCTACCTCCCTTTATATAGAGTGCAACTGCACTCCTTGACTGCGAGAACTAAAAGCTCAAGCAGCCATAACCTCCCTATGAAGACTTCCAAAAAGATGGTATATTGGCTTTCACGGCCGGTGAATTAAAATTCAGCAATTCTTTTAGGTTTCTGCCGTGTCTTGTGCCAGCTTGGAGTCCTAGGCGAAACCCCACACAAGACACGGCAGAAACCTAAAAGAATTGCTGAGATTTAATTCACCGGCCGTGAAAGCCAATATTCCATCTTTTTGGAAGTCTTCATAGGGAGGTTAAGGCTGCTTGAACTTTTAGTTCTCGCAGTCAAGGAGTGCAGTTGCACTCTATATAAAGGGAGGTAGCGCGCAGTTCGTTACTCCTGTGGGGGTTCGGGAGGGGACACCATGAGCCCGCCGATGAGCCAGCTTGGTGTCCTTGGCGATACCCCACACAAGACACGGCAGAAACCTAAAAGAATTGCTGAGTTTTAATTCACCGGCCGTGAAAGCCAATATACCATCTTTTTGGAAGTCTTCATAGGGAGGTTATGGCTGCTTGAGCTTTTAGTTCTCGCAGTCAAGGAGTGCAGTTGCACTCTATATAAAGGGAGGTAGCGCGCAGTTGGTTACTCCTGTGGGGGTCCGGGTGGGGACACCATGAGCCCGCCGATGAGCCAGCTTGGTGTCCTAGGCGAAACCCCACACAAGACACGGCAGAAACCTAAAAGAATTGCTGAGTTTTAATTCACCGGCCGTGAAAGCCAATATTCCATCTTTTTGGAAGTCTTCATAGGGAGGTTATGGCTGCTTGAGCTTTTAGTTCTCGCAGTCAAGGAGTGCAGTTGCTCTCTATATAAAGGGAGGTAGCGCGCAGTTCGTTACTCCTGTGGGGGTCCGGGTGGGGACACCATGAGCCCGCCGATGAGCCAGCTTGGTGTCCTTGGCGAAACCCCACACAAGACACGGCAGAAACCTAAAAGAATTGCTGAGTTTTAATTCACCGGCCGTGAAAACCAATATACCATCTTTTTGGAAGTCTTCATAGGGAGGTTAAGGCTGCTTGAACTTTTAGCTCTCGCAGTCAAGGAGTGCAGTTGCACTCTATATAAAGGGAGGTAGCGCGCAGTTCGTTACTCCTGTGGGGGTCCGGGTGGGGACACCATGAGCCCGTCGATGAGCTAGCTTGGTGTCCTAGGCGAAACCCCTCACAAGACACGGCAGAGACCTAAAAAAAATTGCTGAGTTTTAATTCACCGGCCGTGAAAGCCAATATACCATCTTATATTGTGTTAAAATTCGGATTCGATGTGATGACGGATTTTTGAGATAATAATTCTTAAATGTGACGCATGGTTGAAACACGCCTAAAAACGGGCACTTTTTGTGTTCCAACTGCGATAAAAATATTACAATATAAATTAAAAATTCCAAACCTACATGAACTAACGTAAGATAGAACGACGAAAATGATGATGGTATTGGATTTTATGTACGGTAGGTCTATTGGTTACTTCACAAACTACCTTCAAACTCGAGTGCACATAATATTTTGGTCGACAGTAAGTCACGGTTCTAAGGGAACTTGTGCCAAGTAGAACCACAATTAAAGAGCGCTATAGAAGCGATAGGGAAGGAGTATCGCGCCGACATAGTTAGTTACGCGTTCATCGAACCCAGGACAGAAACTTTGAGATTAGAACTTTCCGAAGGGAATAGGAGACCAACGGAAGGAGGAGTTCAGAGACTTTCATTTGTCAGGAGAGGTCTAGGACAGGTGGTAGGATTGCCAGTTACCTGCATTTCCCGGACGAGACAAATACAGAAAATTGTAACAGACGTGTGGGCGTCAGTTGACAGTGCAAGTAAGCGGTGCGAGGCGAAAGCGATAGAATTAGGATTTTACTGTGTCGGAAGTGTAAAGTAAGCTACCCTAAAGGTGAGATTTGTGGTGGTTGTGAGTTGAAAGTGAAGAATACGGGAAGGATTACGACATTACTATCTACAAGGGACATTAAAGCGGGCCTCGTGGAGTGCAACAGTGTAGAGGTTATGAAGTTCCAGAAAAGGGTGGTCTTGGTTGAGGAAGTGAGCAGCAAAGATGAAATAATTAGATTGCTCCGACTAGAGTTAGGAGCTGTAATCAAAGATTTGGAGAGACAAACAAGACCATGGAAGAAAATTTGTCAAACTTGGAGGTTGATATTTTATCTTCGGGGTTTGACGGGCAGATGGCAGCAGATGGCGGGATCAACAGTGACCGGAAATCTAGTAGATCCAAGCGCACAGATATGACTGACGGACGGTTGGCGGCGGAAAGACTGGAGCTGGACACCGTCGAGGGCGATCGAGTGGAACAGATATATGATGAAATAAGGGAAATATCGGTCAGCGGAAGAAGAGAGGAGGAAGTGTGCCGGTCCTTGGTTATTGGGGACTCGATAACTAGGCGCTTGGGAACAGGGCTTCAGGAAACAAATACTGAAGTGAAATGTTTTCCTGGTATAAGGACTGAACAATTGAGAAGAAAAGTGATGTTAATGGGAGGGGGTAAAGAAGTTAAGTCAGTTATAGTATACGTTGGAACAAATGACCTAAGGAGCTCTCCTACTCCAGACAATATAGGAAATGACATTAAAAACCTGATAAGAGCATGCAGGGAGAAGTATAGAATTGCTCCTATGCAGTGAGTGGGATTTCATGTAGGCGGGACGTGGATTGCAGGTATGTGGATGCAGTAAATGGTGTACTGGACTGGATTTGTGGTGAAGAGGAAGTTCTATATATTAACTCTGGACTGTGGATAGAAGACTATGATTTGGGGTGAGATGGTCTCCACTTAAATATTCGAGGTTCGGCCAAACTGGGACAACTCTATGGAAGGGTCGTTAAAAGTTTGTCAAAAAACTAACCAAGTGTTTAAGAGATGATTCATCCCAAACCATTAAAGAGGACAATAAACGGAGCAAGATGGTTGCTAGTCTTGGGTACAAAGGGCATTATCAGAGCTTCAAGTGTCTTCTGGTAAACTGTCGTAGTGTAGGGGAAGGTGGGCCACAGTGAGACAAGCTCATTAAATCTATTTTTTTGAAAGAGGGAAATTCTGTTATATTTCTTAGAGGTTGGCTCTCCTGGTAGCAGACATTTTGATCCTGTTTACTCTTTGAAAGAAGCATGTTATGTAGGAGATAAACAACATCATCGTTTTTGAGGTAAGAAAAGTAAATTTTTCTTCCTTTGTTTTTTTAAATAGTTATGTGTATCATTGTACATTAATGAATATGATATGGTCCAAATACATTCATATTACTAAATAATTATTGGAATTGTCAGCTTGTTCAGTATTGTAGGTTAGATAGTAAACATAATTGTTTTTGCATGTCGCAAGTGGGCCACAGTGAGACACAGTAGGGTGGGCTACAGTGAGACTGTAAGAAATATATAGGGAGCTACCCCAAAGCTGAGGATAGAGCGGAGTCAACTTCTAGAAGAGGAAAGGGGGGGATCTTTCATTCCAACTGACGCCCCAGAAAAAAAAAAACTTGCTCTTAAGTCCACAAATCAAAAGAGCTGCAAGAAGAGTTTGTTCAGCCGAAGGAACTTGAAATCCAAGAAGGCAGCCCTCGCTACAGACATTTCCATGGATGATGATGTTGATGATTCTTCTAATTCAGACAGGTCATCAGATAATGAAGAAATCAAGCTCCTAACATTTCATCATCTTGCTCGCAAACCTAAGGAAGGTGACTTCGTTCTGGTTGAATTTTTGGGGAAACACTCAAGATTTGACATCGGGGAAGTGAAAAGAGATTTAGATGATGGAAATTATGAAGTAAAATTCTTAATAAAAGGTGCAAAAATTAGAGGCAGTTTTTTTTCCCCCAGAGGTTGCAGATATTGCTTCAGTCCCCGCGAAAGACAACAGATCACTGTTGCCGGTTCCCTGTGCATATGGCAAAACAAAAAGACAAAAGTCTATCTCAAATTTTCTGTAAATTTTGGAAATCTGAATGTGCTGTAGTGTTTTCTGGCATTAATTCTTTGTTTTAGTGTTTATCTATGTATTTAACCAGTTAAAACAAATTATTTTCATTGTGTCTTAGTGTGGACCACCATCTGTCTCAGTGTGGCCCACGGGTGGGCTACAGTGAGACGGCTGCAACATGTTCACAATTTATTATTTTTACAGAAAAGTGTGGATGCTTTAGAAAATCTAAGGGTATGAAATTGATGAGCAACAATCAACTTATATTTCAGTATATAAAGACATTTTCATATATTGAAAAATAAGACAGTACCGTATACTAAAATTTATTTTTTCTGTCTCACTGTGGCCCACCCTCCCATAGTTAGAAAGGGCATAACATTTGGAACCATGGTAGAAATATATGATCCAGATGTTATTATGTGGACTGAGTCATGGCTAGTTGAAAATGTTGTGGAAGGGGGGGCATTTCCTATGGGATATAAGGTAGGCTATACAGGAGGGACAGGGGAAGCACGGGAGGTGGGGTATTATCATTTTAAATGATTATGTCGACTTTACCTGGGGTCTGGCGTTACGTTACGGTGACGGGACGAAATGTACCGAGAATGCACTAAGGTGTGTGACGTCATAGTACGATTTAGCAGCCGAGTACCAAGAAGGCAGTGCGAAAACTGAGTTTCAAGAAGGCAGTGTGAGAACAATCAAGTAGGCAGAGAAGAAACAAAATAGAATCTTGAAACTCTGTTAGTGCACTGCCTTCTTGGTACTCGGCTGCTAGCATTTAAAATGATATAAAGTCTAGTCTTTCAGACTGACTATCCGTGTCTTTTTTATACTAGTTAAGGATATATTTAGGAGTCATCTAGTGTTTACAGATGAAGTAAATGAGATTCTGGGGGTTAGGGTTGGTTCTAAAGATATGGTAGACATTTTGGTTGTATATACAGGGTGCTTCAAAAAAATGTATACACACTTTAAACTATCGTAGTTTTCCCGCTCTACAAGGCTAATGTTATATTTCTTCGCCAGGTGGCAGCATAATCGTCCCTCTGTGTTATATTGTCAGTTGGAATTTGTAATATCAACATGGCGGACGTACGTTTGAGTTTTGAAGAACGTAAGCAGGTTATTAAGTGGTACTGGAAGTTTGAGAATGTAAATGAAGTTCAAAGACAGTGGAGAAGGGAGTATGATACAGAACCACCTTCAAGATTAACAATTACACGCATACGAGACAAATTCGAAGTTCATGGAACAGTGTGTGATGTGCATAAAGGTCATTCAGGTCGACCTCGAACACCTACAAGTGATGAGTCATCAACGGCAGTCTTGGAACTGTTTCAACGCTCTCCTCACAAATCTTCAAGGCAAGGGGCACGTGAAAGTGATATAAGTGCTAGCAGCGTGCTACGCATTCTGAAGAGAGGCAAGTATCGTGTTACATTCCAAGGCTGGTGCAACAGCTAAGTGACGACGATCCAGATCGAAGGTTGCAATTTTGTGAATGGGTTCAGGAGATGGTGATACGTGAACCGGGATTTATGGGTAGCATCATTTGGTCGGATGAAGCCCAATTCAAACTTAATGGAACTGTCAATAGGCACAATTGTGTTTACTAGGGTGAAGAAAATCCTCACATTACAATTGACAAAGCTGTAAATTTGCCTGGTGTAAATGTGTGGTGCGGTTTGTCTTCAAGGGGACTCATTGGACCTTTTCGATTTGAAGGCACTGTAACTGGTATAACTTACCTAACAATGCTTGCTGATTCCATATTTCCTGCCATTCGTGCATTATACGGTAATGATAATTTTTATTTTCAACAAGATGATGCCCCGCCGCACTATCACAGGGACGTACGAGCTTACCTGGATCAAAATTTGCCGGGCCAGTGGATAGGACGCAGGGGGCCAATCGAGTTTCCAGCACGCTCTCCAGACCTTACACCACTGGATTTCTTCTTATGGGGCACAGTAAAAGATGAGGTGTACAAACGTAAACCACGTAACCTAGACATTCTTTGGAATGAGATTCAAGCCGTGTGTAGAGAAATCTCATTGGACGTTTTGATACGATGTACAGAATCAGTGGTGACTCGTACTCAGAATTGTATTGATGCTGCAGGTCGCCAATTTGAACAGTATTAACATTTGTTATTTATGTTTCATTTACATTGGACTTTCAGCTTTCTAATTTCCTGAAATTTATCTTTGTAGAACGGTAAATAAATTTTCTATGGAAGTTCAAAGTGTGTATACATTTTTTGAAGCACCCTGTAGAACCTAAGATAGAACAGGGAGGGGTGAACGGGATGTAAATCTAGGAACAACGTTAGTAAATTATGCTATGGAGGCTGAACGCGCAGGAAGAAATTTAATTGTAGGGGGTGATTTTAATATGCCAAGAGGGGACTGGGAAAGTAGGGCAGATTCTCAAGAATATTATTAATTGCTGGCCAACAAAATAATATGGGAATGGGGCTTTGTTCAAGTTATCGAGGGAAGCACTTGGGGGAACAGCTTATTGGACGTGTTTTTGATAAAGCCTGAGGATATTTGGGTCAAATCAGAGATCATTGAAGGGTTATGTGACCACAAGGCTGTTGTAGTAGAGGCAAAGTTGGGTATTGAGAGGCAGGTTAAGAGGGAGACACGATTGGTAAAACAGTATTACAAAGCTAATAAAGAAAAGATTGGGAGTTACCTAGCTGAAAAGTATAATCAGTGGATAGAGAGGGGACTAAATGTGGATAGACTGTGGGCTGGTTTGAAAACCATAATTCTAGATTGTGAATAATGACATGTGTCATTTAAAAATGTAGGAACGACTACTGATCCACTTTATTACAATAAGGAGGTATGAAGATTAAAGAAGAAATGTAAATTAGTAAGCAATAGGCTCAGGAAGGGGATAGGCCACCGTATAGAATTAAATAGGTTAAGGAGGGAACTGGACAGGGCTAAGATAGTAGCTAAGAAACATTTTATGAGTAGGCTGGTTGGCGGGGGGATGCCTTTCAAGGAACGGTGGAGAAATATGTATGTCTATTTAAGGGGAGTGAGAGGAGTTCAGGGCCGAATACCTGATATCGACGGGGAAGATGGAACGTTGCTGGTGGAAGATGGGGAGAAGGTTGAAGCATTTAATAAGGTGCATGGTATTGTGGTGGGGATCGTTGGGGAGGGAAATGTAGATCAGAAAGTAGAGCAGAGTATTGAGGACAGGAAGAAATGTAGATATGTATCTAAATAAGGATATCTATATTGCAATACGGGAATTGGCGTCAAGAAAATCAGCTGGGGTAGATGGGATAAATGGGGAATTGTTAAAGAATATGGTATGGAACATTGTGCCTTATTTAAGGTTTCTGTTTGATTTTTGTATAAATAATTGGGTAGTGCCTGGTGACTGGAAACAGGCTCTGGTAGTTCCTGTATATAAAGGGAGAGAGGAAAGGGGTGATAGTAATAGCTACAGACCTGTCAGCCTAACATGTATTATATGCAAAATTTTTGAAGGAATTATGAATGTTTACATAAGGAAATGCTTAGGGAATAGTAAGTGATTGGCAAATGAACAACATGGTTTCAGAGAGGGATTTTCCTGTGAATCACAACTATCAGGCTTTCAGCAAGATATCAGTGAGGCCTTGGATAATAGAGGTCAAGTTGACTGTATTGCAATTGACCTTTCAAAGGCTTTCGATAGGGTCAATCATGATATCCTATTAAGGGAAATGGAGGCTGTGGGATTGGTCAGGAGAGTAGTACAATGGGTGAGATCTTTTTTGGAGGGGATAAGTCAAAGGGTAAGGATTGGAGGGTCAGTGTCAGAACAGTTAAGGGTGGGAAGTAAATTGGGACCTTTGCTATTTCTCATGTATGTAAGTGACATAGGAGTTGAAATATCATCCCAGATACGATTATTTGCTGATGATATAGTAGTATATAGGAGGATAAATCATCTGGACGACTGCAGCATTTTGCAGACTGTCATACAAAACTGGGCAGATGGAAGTGATATGATGATAAATTCAAAGAAATGTCAGGCAGTGAGATTTGTCAACCAAAGGAATCATATTGTTTTTGAATATTCAGTAGGGGAAAATAAAGTTGTATTTGGGGACGAATGTAGGCATTTAGGTGTAACTGTGGGGAGTGGGAATTTTCACTGGGGAAAGCACATAGGTGAAATAGTGAAGAAAGCATACAAGTCACTACGTATGGTTATGCGAGTGTTTAAAGGGGCTGGCAGGGAGATTAGGGAAAGGGCAAACATGTCCCTAGTCCGTTCTCTGCTGGAATATGCTGGGGGAGTGTGGGATCCATACCAAATGTATTTAATAAAGGAATTGGAAGGAGTACAAAGTAAGGCTGCCAGGTATGTAATGGAGGACCACAGATCGACGAGTAGTGTAAGTAGGATGATTCAGGATTTGGCATGGGAAAGTCTGGCTGGTAGACGATCAAGAGCAAGACTAGGGGGTATTTTCTTAGTTTACAAGGGGGAAATTGCATGGGAAGACATTCATGAGAGATTGGGAAAGTAAGGTTCATATATGGGCTGATACAGTCATTCTTGTAAATTAAAATTAAGTCAGTGGAATAGTGACTGGGGCAAATATTCTTTCATTTGGAGGGGGGAAGTAGAATTGAACAGTTTTCCAGGGGACATTTTCAGCCCTTTGCCTTCTAATGTTGGAAAATTTAAGGAGTTGGTGAGAAAGCAACTTGATGGATGCAGAATAGTGTAAATTATCCTTATTCTTATTTCATAATTGTTTCTACTTTATTATTTTCTTATACCAATTATTCCTCGTATCTAAAATGTATTTTTGCATTTGTATGAATGATTTATTTTGCTTAGTTCTTTTTATAATTTGCCACCATGGACAGCGTCCAATCTGCAAATAAATATATGTATGTATGTATGTATGTATGTATGTATGTACGTAGGTATATGTATGAAATGGACTATAGCCACCTGTGAAGAGAAGCATTATTGTATGCTCGAGTGAATTTATTGTGTAAAGTGTTTTACAGTGTTAATTAATAAGAGTATTATCCTATTTGAGGAGTAAAAGCACCTTAAGACAGGGAAGCAAGTTGAAGTGCAATTGTATGTTCAGAATATAATGTGTTAAGTGAAAATTATGTGGAAATGTGTTTCGGGTATGAGATGAAGGGTTAATCCATTATAATGGTGGACCAAAAGTTCCGCAATCATTGGAGAAGACCGCCAGATAATGTAAGTACTCACTATTTTTCATTATGAATTGTTGAGGGGTAGTTTTATGATGTGTCAAATCGTCGGTCTTAGGCAAATAGGGGAGCAAATGTTGTTGTATTCGCACAGGAGGACTGGCTGTGTACCGCTGTTGTTGCATAAATTATAGAGGATTCTGGATAATTCTGTGACACCATAGTGCAGGGAAATAATGTATATGTATAATATGTTGTGTGTATCACATGTGTCGAATAGAGTCTTAGCAGGACATGAAGTGAAGGTGAATTTGAATTGTGTAAGATGGAAAGCCCATGTAATGTTAAAAGGATAGTATTGTGTGATAATATGATCAATAATTAATAATGATATGCCAAGTAAAATTCCGTTGAAGGAAGGAGTACGGGAAGGAAGTTAACAGGCTTTCACGGATGGTTTTAAGAGAAATATAGTTCCATACCGCTGATATGAGCGCAGATGTAAAAGTAGAATTGAGTGATTTTGCTAGGAATAAAATAAAGGAGTATCATTCTCGAGTGTACTTGCTGCGGTAGTTTTATGATGTGTCAAATCGTCGATCTTAGGCAAATAGGGGTGCAAATGTTGTATTCGCACAGGAGGACTGGCTGTGTACCGCTGTTGTTGCATGAATTATAGAGGTCTGTGAAGTTATTCCGCTCTAAATATGAATTGCTATTAGCATGGAGGTCAGGATATATTTCCGCTCCAGTTGCAAAAAGTATCTTCAACCGCCCAGTGTGAGAGGTTTTGGACCCTTGGGTTGGGTTTTATAGATAGATAGATTTTTATTAATTCCATTTGATCAAATACATGTATACAATACATTTTTATATAGGACACGTCAGAATTTACATCTATAAAATAAAAGTACTAATAGGTATATAATACTAATACTATAACTATGGGTATAACTTATTATAATAACAGATCTTAAGAGATACAATCTTATTGGACAACTATTTACACCTTACTCTATTATCATAATATGAAAACTTAATTCTATAAATACAACAACTTACAGCTAGGTATTACAATTAAAATAGAAAAGTAAAATATAATTATAGATTTCATCGCTCCTATTCACTAAGATATTCAACTACAGAGTAAAAACAATGGCACTGCAGATAAGCTTTCAACATTCTATCAAAGGTTTTTATTTTTGGGGCAAGTTTTATATACTGGGGTAGTTTATTGTGTAATTTAACTCCTGTGTGAAAAATTCCTTTTTGATATATGTTTGTGTGTGTGTGTGTGTGTGTGTGTGTGTGTGTGTGTGTGTGTGTGTGTGAAATATGAATGTTTTGATGTTGCCTTGTGTTATGCCTATGAACATGCAACTTCAGAGGGAGACAGATCTGGGTAAGTCACTGGACATGTGTCACAATAAATTAGATGATAATACTCATAATGTTGAATTTTGGGCTTATGCCGTGTTTTATTATATTGCAATTCGACGCGTTTCGAAAGAAACCATGTCTTTCATCGTCAGGAATAATCTGGAATACGACAATGTTGCTAAGAGAAAGCAACGAAGAACATATAGAAGGTGCCCAAAGATGGACGCCATTATAGCCCCATGTTAGGGACAACGGAAAGCAGCAGTGAATTACTTTCTCAGGGTTCTGATAATAGGTAGCCAGGATTCACTGAGATTCCTGACGATGAAAGACATGGTTTCTTTCGAAACGCGTCGAATTGCAATATAATAAAACACGGCATAAGCCCAAAATTCAACATTATGAATAATAACACGGGCCGTGAAAGTCTAAATGACAATATTAGATGATAATACGCTACTGCTAAAATCACAGCAGGCAGACATAGCTCAGTGCTTAGCACAAATAGAATCCCTGAAGCAGGAAAACTCTGATCTACGCACTAAAGTGAAAGCATTGGAAAATCGTGTGTTAGAATCTGAACAGTATTCCAGGCGCAATACAATTGAGATAAAAGGTGTTCCCGAAATAAAGAATGAGAACGTTCTTAACACTGTCAAACTAGTTGGACAAGCCTTGGACGTAAATGTGACTGATGAAATGGTGGACGCTTGTCATCGTCTACCAAAACAACCAAGCCAACAATGCAGTGGCATTGTCGTTAAATTTGTGAGGCGGTTCGACAAAGAAATCTTCATGGAACGGCGCCGTGTAAAGAGGAATTTATCTACTAGACATATGGGACTCCCTGGGGACAGCATGGTGTATGTGAACGAGAGTCTCGCCCCGGAAAAGAGGAGACTACTGGCAGCGGCTCGTCAGAAGCGGAGAGGAAAGGAGTTTGCGTATCTATGGGTAAGAAACGGAGTCATAAAAATGAAGAAATATGAGGGTTCCCGTATCATAGTAGTTAGTAGTATGGACGATCTGAACGGAATTTAAAATAGATAAATTGTCAATTTACTATCAGAATGTACGTGGTATGAAATCTAAATTGTATGTGTTTAACGAGAACCTATTGTGTAATCATATAGATATATGTATTTTAACAGAAACTTGGTTAGACTCCAGTGTTTACGACACTGAGGTCATTAACACTGGATACAGAGTATACAGGCAAGCGAGAGGTTCAAGCAGGACTGGTGGTGGGGTGCTAATAGCGGTAAAAGATGGGATTAACGTTCTCAAGGCTGAGGGAAAGTCTCAGAACTCAGAAGTCTTGCTGTTTAAGTTGGAAACAAAAGGAAGAGTCTGATATGTCTGTTCCCTGTACATTCCTCCTAGCTCGGACCTTGAGTCTTACCGTGAAATGCTAGGGTGGATAGAGAGGCATTATGAAATGTACAATAATAACATCATTATAGCGGGAGATTTTAACATTCCTACAATAACGTGTACAGAAATTAATGATGTAGATAAAAAATAGCCATTCACAGTTACTGTATAACTTCATGAACCTACTTCAACTTAAGACTTACAACAACATTCAGAATTCGAATGGAAGAACTCTTGACCTAATACTCACTAACTACACAAACCTAAATCTTGTAAGACATAAATCTCCTCTCTTACCCGAAGATGCCCATCATCCCGCACTGGATTTAACTGTACCTCTCTATGGAGCCAAAAACACCTTCAGAATTAAAGAGCAAACTAAATTTAATTTTAAAGAAGCTAAATTTGATGAACTGTACCTCGGTTTAAGAGACACAAATTGGGACGATCTCTACAAAATTAACGAAATAAATTCAGCAGTTAATTTGTTTATGATAAAGTTTACGAAGTTTTCCAAAATACCGTCCCAATGCCTTTTAAAACCAGTAAATACCCTGTTTGGTTTACAAAACAAATAATAAATGATTTGAAAGATAAAGACTTCCACAGAAAAAGAAAAGACTATTCTGAATATATCAAACTGAGATACAAACAATTAAGAAACAAGACCAAAACAGACATCAAACTAGCTCATAAAGGATATATAACAACAGTTGAAAATAACATTAATAGTGAGTGTAAATTTTTTTGGACGTATGTGAAAAGCAGGAGAAGGGCCAATGGTACATGTACTATAACGCAATACATTGAGGAAGAGTTAAAAAGCGGGGAAGCGGTTGTTCAGGGTTTTGCAAAATACTTCCAGTCGGTGTATTCACAACACCCTTCTTCCTACAGAATATCGCAAGATGAGGCAAATACGCCAGTAACCCTGCACATAAGCGAAGTAAAAATGGCGGAAATTGATAGAGCGTTTAAAAAACTGAGATCAAAAACATCAGCGGGCCCGGACCAAATACCCCCTTACGTAATTAAGGGTTGCTCACAGATTTTAAAAGATCCCCTTCATTTTCTTTATAACCTAGCAATTAGTACTAATACATTCCCAGATATTTGGAAAAAAAACTCGCGTCTGTCCTATTTTAAAATCAGGTAACCAAACATTAATAAAGAACTATCGACCCGTGAGTATAGTATCAGCTGTTGCAAAGATATTTGAATTTATCTTACATGACAGAATTGTTACTCATGTTGCGCCAGCCATATCAGAACAACAACATGGATTCATGCAACGGAGATCTACAGTCACAAATCTGATGAATTTCTCCCACGATGTTTCATCCGAGTTGGCTATCGGAGGACAGATGGATGCTATTTTCACGGATTTTGAAAAGGCATTCGATAGTATAGATCATGATATTCTTTTGACAAAATTAATTAATTTCGGTTTTTCACAAGCAAACTTACGATTTTTTAGCTCGTACCATCAGCTACTTTACGCACTTTTCATGTGTTTTTAAAATTTTATTTGTCGTGATAGGTTGTTAAATTTATTGAGACATGTTTATGTATTTCTTAAGGGTACTTACAAAAGAACATAACGTCACCGTGAGTGCAAACTATCTCTCAGACGCTTTTAAAAATAAATGAACACGTGTGTAAAGTTACCCCACCCTTGGGGTTACTTTACACAGACATGCACTTATCATGGCGTTTGGCTATACAGCCTCACAAGGGGTTACTTGACACATGCCTGGAACTTTTCATTAGAAAGATAACATTCATTTGAAGTAAATAGGATACTTTCATAGCTTAATTGAACTGTCTGAATACATTATAAAACAAATTAAATGTGTGTCAAACGTTTAATTTTATGTTTGTAGAAAAGAAGAAGAAAAACAATGCTCCTGAAGTGTTAGTCGTAGAAAGGTACCAAACTTTGTTTTTAAAGGAGCCTAAGGCATCATTAACAGAAATGTCACGTTACCAGACTCCATATTTACATCAGTGACTGCAGGTAGCTGGTTTTGGAAATTTTGAGTAAAATGCCTGTTAATACAAGACGCTGCGAGCTGTACGAGTAAAAGCCCGTATTGGTGTTTTTTTCTATTTCACTCCTTTGGATATTAACTGTAGCTATAAATGCACTGTACATTGTTAAGTTGTATAGAAACTTTCATTTCTATGACATGGTCATATTTTACTAGATGTTCTAATTTGTGACAAATAAATTTCCCTATAGACTAGAGAGGCGAGAGGTGGATGTGGAACATGTTTCCTTGTTGAGTCACATTACTAGGCTCCTACTAATCCGCAGCACTCAAATACTCTGGGATTCAAATATGAAATAGTAAACACTGGCTTTTGTGTCAAATAGCCTGTGTAAAGTTACCACCTCCAAAGGGCGAGTCGTGCACCTTCGGTTATTTTAGGCTTCCTAGTAATGTGACTCAACAAGTAAACATGTTCCACATCCAATTTCCGCCTCTCTAGCCTTTAGGAAATAGATTTGTCACAAATTGGAACATCTATAAAAAAATATGACTGTCACAGAAATGAAAGTCTCTATACCACTTACCATATGTACAGATACTCAAGTGCACTAAGTTGCAATTATTATCCATAGGAGTGAAGTACAAATAACACAAACACGGTTTTCTTACTCGTACAGCCCACAGCGTCTTGTATAAACAGGCATTTTACTCAAAACTTCCAAAACCAACCACAAACAGTGCTCAAAAGATTTTAGCGAAAACTGTGTAAAGTTACCCGGTCTGTGTAAAGTAACCCCAGGTGACGGTATCTGTCTGGTAGACAGCAATATGTATACTTTCTCGGAAATTCGTCAATGGAATATACCGTAAATTCCGGAATTCCCCAGGGATCGAACCTTGGACCAATTATGTTTCTGATAGCAATCAATGACATTTCTGAATGTATTAAGCACTCTAAATGTCTTCTATACGCTGATGATTTTAAGATATTCCGTCCTATATCCTCTGCTCATGACTGATATCTTCTACAAAATGACTTGGACAAAATCTTTGAATGGAGTAGGAAAAATAAACTTAATTTTAATCTAACGAAATGTGTCACAATGTCATTTACCCGAAGGAAGAATAAAGTTAGTTTCCAGTATAAGCTGGGGTTGGACTCGCTGCGGGAGGTTAATGGTGTAAGTGACCTTGGTGTGGAACTGGATAAAGGTTTGACTTTCGCTTCTCACATCAACTAGGTAACAAGTGAGGCGTACCGAGCACTAGGCTTCGTCATTAGAAATGTAAGACCTTTTCGGGAGGTGAAAACGGCCATTACACTCTATAATGCTTACGTAAGGGCGAAATTAGAATATGCAAGCGTAGTGTGGAATCCGTGGCGTAAAAAATACATAAGATTACTAGAAGGAGTACAGAAGCGATTCGCCAGATTTATACATTATAAAATGAGCGGAAATTACCCATATATGATCCCATATAAAATTTTATCGAATAATCTAAAAATTATTGCTTTGGATGATCGTAGGAAAATAAATGATTCCAAGATCTCACACAAGATTGTAAATTCTGCGGTAGATAACTCTTATTTTTTGTCGTTGCTGAATTTCAATGTTCCACATCTATCCTCAAGAACGTGGACAACTTTTAGAAATAAGAAAACATGCACCACGTCACACAAACATTCACCGCTTTATAGACTACGCAGTAATTACAATAAAGCTGTAGTGTGTAATAAAAGTCTAGACTTCGATCTTACAGCATTAAGGTTAAGCTATAAATAATATTATTATGTAATTAATTTAGATGCTAATATTAGATTTAAGATTAGATTTAAGTTATGAAAAAAAATAGAATTACTGTTTAAAATTTTGTAGGTTTACTGTTATTGGGGTTAAAGACCCTGTTGTAAACCAGCATAAATAAATAAACATCAATGTTTGTTTTAAGAACACATCCTTATTCATTAAATTCTTAAAAAAACATAATACTTTCAAAGATATATATGCAGGGTAGTGGGAGAATGTTTAAATCTTTAAACAGAGATCTACATGATTCTTTAGTGTTTACATTTGCCATAATTCTAATCGCCCTCTTCTGTATCCTAAACGTGCTTAGTACATCCGACGACATACCCAAAAATATGACCCCATATCTTAAGTATGAATGGAAATAAGCAAAATAAGTATTTCTTAATGTGTGCATGCTAGTGCAGGTTTTCAAAATACGTAAACAAAGCACATCGAGTTCAGTTTAGTATTCATATATTGTATATGTTTATTCCATTTCAAGTCATGTTGTATCCATAGTCCTAAAAACTTTGTTTCTGATTTATTTTCTATTTGATGACCATTTAATGTTATATTGGGCTTCGCAGGATTCCTATTCTGTATAGTGTGGACTTTTAGACATATTGTTTCTTTTTATAGTTTGTTATGAGGCGATTATCTTGTGACCATTTGGTTAACTCTCCTGTAACGGAGTCAGCAGACTGCTGTATGACCTGTTTAGTTTCACCTTTTATTACGAGTGTTGTATCGTCCGCAAACAAAATTTCCTTATGTGAATGAACGTTCTGTGTTATATCATTTATATATAGAAGAAAGAGTAGTGGGCCCAAAACCGATCCCTGGGGGTACTCCAAATTTAATAATTCCCTCATTGGACAATGTTTCATTAAGTAATTTGGTTCCATCATTCTTGTGTCTCAAGCTTACTATTTGTTTACGCCTTGTTAAGTAAGACTCGATCCATTTATTAGCTAGACCTCTAATACCATATTGATTTACTTTTGCAAGGAGGATTTTATGGTCAACAACATCAAATGCTTTCGATAAATCCAAGAATAGGCCAGTTACTTGTTCCTTATTGTCAATTAATTTCAGTATACTATTAATACATTCATAAATTGCTGTCTGTGTAGATTTTTCCGTTATGAATCCATGTTGTGAGTTTGATAATATTTTTTTTCTATAAAACTTATCAGTCTCTTATACATGATTTTTTCCACAATTTTTGCAATGGTACCAGTTGGTAAGGTAATAGGACGATAGTTACCTAATTCATCTTTTGAACCGTTTTTGTGCACTGGAATTACTTTTGATAACTTCAAAATATCCGGGTAAGTTCCTGAGAGAATTGAACTGTTTATTAAGTGTGTAAGTGGATTTATTATATTGTCTGCACATTTCTTTTAAATTGTATCAGGGATGCCATCAATGCCAGCACAGAATTTATTTTTAGCTCTTTTATAACTATTCTTACCTCTTCCCCCCTGTGGGTGGGGGTTTAGAATACACCCATGGTATCCCCTGCCTGTCGTAAGAGGCGACTAAAAGGGGCGACCTTGGCTATACTTTAAGGACTCCGCGTTGTTTTGTGAATTGGACCCCCAGTGGGTGGAAGGAAGCGAATACATCCACGGTAATCCCTGCCAGTCGTAAAAGGCCACTAAAAGGGCATCTCGGAACGGTCCCCTTTCGAGGGTTTGACAGTCAGCTCTAAAAGACATACACCCGTGCGGTATAACTCTCATTAGGTTATATCGCACTTCTTTCCGTTACTGCTTTCGGGGTATGGCAACCAAAATTTCTATATGTGCGTGCTGTTAGGGGATGGGCCACTTACGCTTGCGACTACGCTCGAAAGCCTGTTCCGGTCTTGGCCGCGCCGACAGGTGGGTGTGCCATGTACCCGTGCAGTAGTATCCGCCTGACTACGCAGGTCCCCGCACAGCCGAATGTCTGAGCTGTAAAATCCAGTATATGCCAAGGGGTTCATGCCGATACGGCATTGTAAAACATCGGACCCCCGGGCAATGCCTTCCAAGCTAGGCGGGCCTTGCCCTGGCAGGGTAGTGCCTACTGTGACGGCCCGTGATCGGATGTCGGTGGCATTCGGGGAGGATGATCTGGCCATGGGTTCAAAAAGAAAAATCCCCAAACAGGGTGGTCCTACACCCAAGTCTTTAACATTGATTCCCTACGGGGATCAACCCCCTGGGAACAATCTGTGCGTGAAAATCTGGGTGCTAACACCCCCAAGTTTCTGGTAGCTACCAGAACAGATGGGGGTGATTTCAAGCTGGTGAAGAGTATTTTGTTTTCTCGCCACATAGAAGGTGTCTATGGTGAGCTTGAGAAAGTACAAAAGATGAGGAACGGTAGCTTGTTGCTCAAGACTAGGACTGGTGAGCAAGTTGAACAACTTTTGCAATGTGACCACTTTGGCGAAATTCCCGTCAAAGTGGAAAAGCACACGTCCCTGAATCTGGTCCGAGGAGTTATTTTCCACCGGGACCTGATTCTGAACACTGACGAGGAGCTCAAGGAGGATATGCAGCACCGTCACGTGACTGATGTCCGGCGCATTACTCGCAAGGTCAATTGTCAAATCGCGGATACTGGTGCTTTCATTATGTCCTTTGAGCTTTCGGAGCTCCCGGAGAAAGTCAAGGTTACAAGTTACCGTTGTGACGTACGGCCTTATATCCCTCCACCAATGAGGTGTTATAAGTGCCAGAAGTTCGGGCACATGTTATCCCGATGCTCGAGCCCCGAAATCTGCGGAACATGCGGTAGGGTACCACACGAAGCGGAAGAGTTCACAACATCTTATCAGTGCACTAATTGCCCTGGATTTCATTCTCCTCGGGACAGGAACTGCCCTGTCTTCCTGAGAGAGAAGAAAATCCAGGAGATCAAAACCCTGGATGGTCTCACCTACCAGGAGGCCCGCAAGAAGTACCATACAACGATTTCGCCTTCCCCAACGATTGATTATAGAGCCATAATACCAAATTTGGTCCCGGCTACCTCATCTTTTGTACCAGCTGTGAAACCTGCAACTGAGTTTCCTGTTCCGAAACCAGCACCTATGTTTATAACGGAAAGCCCGAAGGTGACTTCAACTCCACCTTAGGCCAGCACGAAGGCTGTGCGAGCGAAGGCTGCTCCGCCCGCACAGCAGGGGAGGAAGTTGAAGACTTACTCCCCACCCAAACGGTCGGCGAAAGCCGCGCCGAAGCCGGCGGAGGCGGCATCGTTGACCAGGGTCAGGAATTCGGCTCCTGACCCATCTATATATCTTAAAGAGGCGGGTAAGAAGGGACCCCGCACTACGCATTCCCTTTCCTCAAAAAAGGGGAAGCCATCCGCGCCACCACCTGCGGATGCTTCTGCGCCTGGGGACGTTTCGGTCCCCAGATCTGCGCGCTCCCCACGGAGATCCCCCCCGCCGCCGAACTGCGTCTAGGAAATCTTCCACCGAGTCGATTCACTCCATGTCCTCGCCTGAGGACATGGAGATTATAGTCGACGTAGTGGCTGATGATCCTCCAGAGTCTAAGTTGTAGCTTGCTGCTCCAACTTATTCCCTTAAGTTCACACAATGGCACTGTTACAGTGGAATTGTAACAGTTATGACAGGCATTTGACAGAGCTCCGTCAGCTTATTGCCCAGTACGCAGAGATTATAGTCTGCCTACAGGAAACAAACCTCATACCTCATCACGAGACTGTTCTGAGAGGTTTCCGACTATACTCTAAAGAGCGACAAGACGCCGCCCGGGCTTCCGGGGGCGTTTGTACCTTCGTTCGCTCTGACTGCTATAGTGAGGAGTTTCCACTCGCCACTCCTCTGGAAGCTATTGCAGTTCGCGTGTCCTTGCCTTCTATGGCAACTGTTTGTAACGTGTACCTTCCACCGAACCAGCCCCTTGATATTAATGACGTCTTAGATCTTGTTGATCAACTTCCAGTCCCGTTCCTACTCGTGGGAGATTTCAACTCTCATCACCCCGAATGGGGATCACCATCTTCCTGCCCCAGAGGAAGGGACGTGGAGGGCTTATTCAAGGGTTGGATTTATCTCTATTAAATACAGGGGAAGCTACACATTTTAGCTTAGCGCACGGCACGTACTCACACATTGACTTGAGTGTGTGTAGCCGTGCGCTGGTCCCCCTATTTGGTTGGTATGTACACGACGACCTCTGTGACAGTGACCATTTCCCGATCGTTCTTACCCTTCTGAACCAGAAGCCCGTGGAGTTCCCCAGTCGTTGGGTTCTTAAGCGGGCAAATTGGCCCTCGTTTCAAGAACGAGCTGTGTTCGTTGATCTTGGTTGCCAGAGCGTCGATGACGAGGTACAGCACATCACCGATGTGCTTCTTGCTGCCGCCGAAGAGTCCATCCCATCCTTCTCTGGGACTCCTCGTCTCTTGGTGGACAGAGGATATTGCAGCGGCAATAAGAGACCGTTGTCGAGCTCACAAGCACTACCGTCGGCGTCCAACCATGGCCAATTTGGTGGCGTTTAAGAAATTTCGTGCCAAGGCACGGATTCTTATTCGCCAGAGTAAGAAACAATCCTGGGAACGGTATGTGTCTTCTATTACGGCACATACCCCGTCCTCTCAAGTGTGGACTAAACTACGAAGCATTTCGGGAATTCAGACATCTTCTACTGTACCGGGAATTTCCATTGCTAATGAACTGGTTACAGATCCTTCTCGCGTTGCAAACCATCTCGCCTCGTATTTTGCGGATATATCCGGTTCCAATAACTATGACCCTGCCTTCGTGGCCCTGAAGCGCGAAGCGGAACGTTTCCAGCTTAGTTTTGCTTCCCGAGCTTTGGAGGAGTACAACGTGCCCTTTACGGAGTGGGAACTCCGCGGAGCGCTGGCGCTCTGCAGGGACACGTCTCCCGGTCCGCATAATATTCACAACCAGATGCTTAAGCACCTTAACGATGAGAGCATTCGTTATTTGCTCAGGGTGTTTAACCGAATCTGGTTGGAAGGTGTGTTTCCAGCGTAATGGCAGGAAGGTATCATTATACCTATCCTGAAGCCCGATAAGGATCCCAATTTGACAGGGAGTTACAGACCTATTCGTCTCACTAACGGTCTGAGCAAGCTCTTTGAGAGGATGGTCAATCGGCGCCTGGTGTGGGTCCTGGAGAATCGGGGACTCCTGTCTGAATACCAGTGTGGTTTCAGGGCGTCTCGGTGTACCAACGACCATCTGGTACGCCTGGAGACCGCCATACAGGACGCTTTTCTCCGGAGACAGCACCTAGTCGCTGTTTTCTTTGACCTCGAGAAGGCCTATGACACCACTTGGCGTTACGGCATCCTCTCTACCCTGCATCAATGGAAATTCCGAGGTAACTTGCCGGTTTTTATTGCGAATTTTCTGTCCCTTCGCCTGTTCCGTGTCCGAATAGGGGGCACATATTCGCAATATCATATGCAGGAAAACGGAGTCCCACAGGGATCGGTGCTTAGCGTAACATTATTTGCGATTGCCATAAACGGTATAGTCGCTGCTGCTGGTCCAGCAGTGGTACCGTCACTATATGTAGACGACTTCGCTCTACATTATAGTGCGCAAAATATGCCGGTCGCTGAACGACAGCTACAACAAGCTATTCGGAGAGTGGAACGCTGGACACTAGAGCATGGCTTTCGATTCTCAACCGCTAAGTCCTCGGTTGTCCATTTCTGCCGAAAGCGCACTCTCCATCCTGATCCTGAGCTTTATCTGGGCAATGTAGCTTTGCCTGTTGTTGCTGCGTACCGGTTACTTGGGCTCCTTTTCGATCAGAAATTGACGTGGGAGCCACACGTGCGGTGTTTGAAAACTGCCTGTGCTAAGAAACTCAACATGTTGCGGTATCTTAGCGGCACCTCTTGGGGGGCGGACCGCGCGGTGCTCCTACGCTTTTATAAGGCTCTGATTTTATCTCGATTAGATTATGGCAGTGTAGCATATGGTTCGGCCCGTAAGTCAGTGCTTGTTAAATTGGACAGTGTCCACCACGGCGGTGTGAGGCTGGCTACGGGTGCCTTTCGGACGAGCCCAGTCGTCAGCTTGCTCGCCGAGGCTGGCGTACCTCCTTTACACCTGAGGCGCCAACAAGTACTGCTGACCTATGCTGCAACTATTCGACAGATGCCCCTTCATCCAAGCTATCCATGGTTTTTTTTTTTTCAATCCGAATCGCCGGCTGTATGATGCGCTCGCCCGAGCCACTCGGCCGGCGGGGATTCGCTTGGGTGACTTATACCGTCAGTTCCGATTTCGTTCTGTCTCCTGTATCGTCCGAGTACCTAGCAAGGCCCCTCCGTGGATGGTCTCTCGCCCTGATATCATCCTGGATCTGCACACCGGCCCCAAGTCGGACACTGACTCCTCCGTCCATCTGAGGCTGTTCCAGTCCGTGGTGAGCCGGTATCCGGGATCAGGGCTTCTATTCACGGACGGTTCGAGGGTAAACGAGAAAGTAGGCTGTGCATTTGTGGTTGAGGATCGTCGGTTTCTCTTTTCACTTCCCGATGCCTGTGGTGTGTACACAGCGGAGCTCTATGCCATCTTAGAGGCTCTGCGGTACACGTTATCAGACGATCACCAGCACTTTCTTGTGTGTACTGACTCTCTGAGTGCGCTGCAAGCGATCGATGTGTGTTTCCCGAATCACCCGTTGATCCAGCGTGTGCACGACCTGCTCGTCAGTTCGCGTAACGCTGGGGCCGGGGTGCCCTTTGTGTGGCTTCCTAGCCACATGGGTATTGCGGGAAACGAGCTTGCTGATCAGGCGGCGAGAGAGGCAGTTGCACTGCCCTCGCTACCGTATAAGGTGCCTGCTAGTGATGTGCGTTCTCAGTTGCGGCATTCGATCCTGTCGCATTGGGAGGAAGCATGGCGTTCCACGCCTCCACCCAACAAACTGAGAGGCATCAAGGAGACAACGAAGGTGTGGAAATCTTCCTTCCGATATCTCTGGAAGGAAGCTGTGGTACTCTGTCGACTCCGGATCGGCCATGGGATTGCTACGCACTCCCACTTGCTGAAGAGAGAAGATCCCCCTGTGTGTCCTTGCGGCGCCCACCTAACCGTGGCACACCTTCTCTTGGAGTGTGTGGATCTGGCCGATCTGCGCAGGACTCTTAAACTGCCTAATACCCTCTCCCTTATTCTTCGTGATGACGGGCCGTCAGCTGACCTCGTCATCCGGTTCATGAGGGAGAGTGGTTACTTTTTTAAGTTTTAATGTGTAGTTACGACTGTTAATTCAGGTTAAATCTGTTTTATGTTTTTTATTGTGTTCATCTATTTTATTGTTTACTATGCCTTATTTGTTTTATCCTTTTTTACCATCCGCCTTTTATATATTTTTTATTCAAATAAGGCATAATTTTTGGGGCTCACTGCCTGTTTTATAAACACCATCTTCGTTTCATCCATGGCAGTGAGTTGTTTTTATCTACATCCTTTCATTTCACGCCATTTCATTTCATTAGGGGCCGATAACCTTGATGTTAGGCCCCTTAAAACAACAATTATCATCATCATCATCTTACCTCTTTACTTGTGACATGATTTATAAATAAAGAATCACTATATATATATATATTTTATTATTAGAATTTAGTGTATTTACCTGTGATTTATTTAATAATTTTTGTGGAATTTCCAGAAAATAGTCATTAAAGGTGTTTGCTATTTCCTCTGGATTATTAATCACTTTATTATTTCTGGTCAGTGTAATGTTCCTTTGTATTTTAGCAGATTTTCCAGTTTCTTTCTTTATCACGGGCCACATAGCCCTGTTTTTATTAGATGATTGGGAAATAGAATTATCATTATGCATTTTCTTTCCTAGCCTTATTACCTTATTTAATATGCTAGCGTATTTTAGTAGTATAAATTGAATTCAGGTGTTGTGTGGTATTGTTTATATAATTTGTGTCGAAATTTCTTTCTTTGACATGAATTTATAATCCCTGTTGTTATCCGATTGCTAGTTTTGTTATTTTGAACAGTTCTTTGTCTAAAGGGGAATGCTGTTTCAAAATAGTGTTTTAGGGTACTGTTAAATGCATTAAATTTATCATTTACATTTTCTAGTTTATACATTTCTGACCATGTTTCCTTATTTAATAAGTCATTGAAATATGTAACATTTGTTTCAGTGTTTCCATAGGAAATTAGTAACTGTGTTAATAATTCACAATTTCTCCATTATCATTATTATTGATTGTTTCGGGTACTTCAAAACTCAGTATTTGTCCATGGTGGTCACTAAGACCCGGACAATAGACTTCTATTGAATGGTGATATTTATCTGTATTTAAAAAAATTGATCAGGAGTGGTTTTACTAAATTCTGTTATAATTGTTGGTGGTATTTACTGTAGGCTTCAGTCCATAGGAAATTAGTAACTGTGTTAATAATTCACAATTTCTATCAAATTTTAAGAAATCCACATTTACACCCCCACAAATTATTATATCGAAATTTACTTTGCTCATGTTGTTGAGTAACAATTCTAATTTATCTATAAATAAAGGAAACTTTCCTGACGGAGAACGGTATACGCATACAATTATTAACTTAAACTGCTGTATTTTTACGGCAGAGAATTCAAAATCCTGTTCCATAATTAGATAATAAGCTGTTGACTGTTCATGATCTAAATTATTTCTTAAGAAGATACAATTACCACCATGGCTAATATTAGATCTAGAGTATTTACTAGCTTCTATGAACCCTGGGAATTGAATTAATTCGAGTTGTTCTTCTTTCAGCCAATGTTCTGAATACTTAGTGCTGAGATGTCTTTAAATTTATAAGCAATAGATTTATGTAATCAAATTTATTATAGAGAGACTGAACATTCTGGTGGTAAATTTTAAATTTGTTACTTTTGTAAGCTTGTGTTGGTGATTTATTTACACTATTACTATCATAATTGTTATTATTATTGTAGCTAGTCAAATCCGAAATACCATTTTTGGACTCAAATAAATTTGACATCAAAAGATCTGAATGCCAAACCTCACGTTTGGCTTCTTTTACCAGTTTCCCTGCTTCCACTCTAAATATATTAATGTTGAAATATTCTTACCATTTGAATTTACAATTTTGCAGATTTCATCACTAAGATACTCTTTTCCTAACCTATTTAAGTGTAGGCCATGCCGAGTGTGGAACTTCCTGTCCAAATTAATTACATCTGTAATTTGGACATTTGGAAAAATCTTACAATTTTTATGAATTTTTCCATTTGTAGCCTCTATTTCTACATTTACACATGATTTGGGAATTGTCCTATCTCTGCTGAATGTTTACAATGATGACATTTGTGTTATGCATGGATGGCAATGTACCCTTTAAATCTTTGATTACCTTTTTACTCTCGTTTCTATAGACGTCGTTTGCTCCAGCGATGATTACTGCATACTCCTTTGAAGTAAGGAACGCACACTCTCCTACCATCCAGATCGTGACCGCTGCAATTGGTGCTCCTGGCGTTACTGTCGAAGTGACCTCCATTTCTCCGCTTCTCTCCAATACGCTTGCTGCTACATCTCGCCCGTGACTATCCGCAAATATCCGCATCTTCCTGGATTTTCTCTTTATCACTTTCTTCTTTTCTTCTTGAAGAAAGAAATCATTTTCTTCGACGATCGCTCCAAATGGATTTGAGGCGGGAATTTCAGTTACATGTACCGGTACTCCATTTATAGGCTTAGGCTTATTCAATCTTACTTGGTAGGCCTAGGCCCTTCACGGGCTGTAGTATCAGGGATTATTTATTATATATTATATTCAATCTTACCTTACCAGCAACCACTGCCGGCCAAGTTTCCTTGCTTTCCTCTCTGTTTCCTTTTAATTTATTCAACTCTTCCATTAACTTAGTAATATCTTCCTTTAGCAACTTTATAATTTCATATTTTGAGGACAGCTCGTTTCTTAGGATATAACATTCGCATGACGGTACCGGTAGGCCTACATTACGACAATCGGTTTCACTTTTCTCCTCACTCAATTTTACCTGAGATCTTGTGATGATTTTATTTGCATTTTTTACTTTTATTTTGCACGACGAGCATAATTAAATCCGTAACGGTTACACTACCTGACGAGACACTATCACTGTTTACTGTCGACAGACTAGAGATCTAAGTTAGCCTTGATGTTTACACAAAATTACGCTAAATTTATTCTAATTATCACTACGTAAGTGAAATAATCTAATTACCTACCGATAAAGAAGAATGTGAAATACGTATATCTTCCAATCGGGTGAAAACTCGTAAAAGCACCACTGCTCTACTTGGTTCAAACAGTGATTGAAGACGTCACCGAATCTTTGGATACACGTTCCCACTAGTTTAAGTTTATTAAATTATCAATAAGAATTTCTAAATACTGTCAATATTCCATAATTCACTTGACCTAAGGAAAGTAACTTTATAGATTTTAAACCTCTGTTATAATATTTTACCACTTTTATCAAATACTAGCTGAAGTACCCGTGCTTCGCTACGCGTCATAAATAAATTAAAATGTGAAGGTGACAGTTAAAACAGGGGATAGGCGAGATGCTGCGCAGAGGGAGATTAAGGATGGGACATTTTGTCCAACCACACCGCTCGGCGTTGACCGTGTTTTATAGCACAAATTTAGGTTTTACTGGCTAACCGTTGGAGATACCTTTCGGATAGAAAATGTAATTTTAAACCTCGTATATGCTATCAAAAGTTTGTTATTTCTTAGCGTTCTCTTTTTATTTGAAATGGAAATATGAAAGTTTGAAACCAAAGGGTGTAGTGACGTCACTAAAATGGTCGCCATCTTTAAATAGTGCAAAGTATTGAAATCAAAAGTAACCTATATGTTAACCAGGTAAATCAGCTACTTCCATGTAAAATTCATGTAAATCGGACCAGTCGTACTTGCGTGATTGAGTAATACACAGACACACACCTTCTCATTTTTAGCCTCGCTTCGCTCGCGTCATAGTCGTGTCATATACGTATTCAATGAAATGCAGGATTAACCCCGTTAACACCCCTTTAGAACCTGAATATCCAAAAATCCCTCCTTAGTAGACGTTTTCGACACACAACAAACATATCCCAAAAATATCATTCTTCTAACTTTAATAGTTTTGGTTGGTCGATGAGAGTGAACATCCAAAAATCCTTCCTTAGTGGACGTTTATCTTCCAGAATTTCACCCCTCCCCATAGGCCCCTTAAATTGGATTTATGAAGAAACGTTCGAACACCTATTTATTTATTTATTTATTTATTTATTTATTTATTTATTTATTTATTTATTTATTTATTTATTTATTTATTTTTAAGCTGATTGATTTCCTTCGAGTTTCGAACTCCTCGCCTATGTCGTTTAAGAGATACACGCTCCGTTAGGAATCTTTCAACCCCCACTTTTCATCCCTTTCATCTCATAATATACACTACATCAAAAAAACATTAGACATGTGTCAGCTTATTTTTAATGATTAGTATATATGCCAAGTATCACATCCCCAAATGAAACCACTCGTGAGATATTGTTATTTAATGAAATGCACGTTTACCCCCTTAACACCTCTTTAGAACCTTAATATCCAAAACTCTTTCCTTAGTGGACGTTTTCGACATACAACGAACATATCCCCAAAATGCCATGTTTCTAACTTCAATAATTCTGGCTGGGCGATGATGAGTGAGTGAGTCAGTCAGTACATTTTCTTTCATTTATTTTTGATAATTTCACCCCTCCCCATGAACCCCTTAAATTGGATTTATGAAACAAAAGGTCGAACACCTATTTACTTATTTAAAGCTGTTTTCCCCCAGAGTTTGATGAGTGAGTAAGTGAGTCAATCAGTTAGGACACTTTCTTTCCTGGTTTTTTTCCCCCCCAGAATTTCACCCCTCTCCAAGGGCCCCTTTAATTGGATTTATGAAAAAACGGTCGAACACCTATTTAATTGTATTTTAAGCTGTTTTTCCCGCCGAATTTCAAACTTCTCGCCTATGTCGTTTCAGAGATACACGCTCCGTTAAGAATCCCTCAACCCCCAATTTTCACCCCTTTCACCTCATAATATACACCACATCGATAAATCCTTAGACATATGTCGGATTATTTTTAATGATTAGTTTATATACCGAATATCACATTCCCAAAGAAACAACTCATGAGATATCGTTATTCAATAAAATGCACGTTCACCCCCTTAACACTTCTTTAAAACCCGAATAAACAAAAATCATTCCTTGGTTGACGTTTTCGACATACAGCGAACATATTCCCAAAATTTCATGTTTCCAACTTTAATAGTATTCGCTGGGCGTGATGAGTGAGTGAGTCAGACAGGACATTTTCTTTCAATTATTTTTACCAGAATTTCACCCCTCCCCATGGGCCCTTTAAATTGGATTGATGAAAAAACGCTTGAACACCTATTAACTTACATTTTAAGCTGTCTTTTTCCCCTGAGTTTGATGAGTGAGTGAGTAAGTTAGTCAGTCAGTTAGGACACTTTCTCTCCTCCCCCCCCCCAGAATTTCACCCCACCCCACTGGCCCCTTAAATTAATTTATAAAAAACGGTCAAACACCGATTTACTTACTTTTTAAGCTGTTTTTTTTTTCGCTGAGTTTCAAATTTCTCGCCTATGTCGTTTAACAGATAGGCCTACACGCTCCATTAGGAATCCTTCAACCCCCACTTTTCACCCTTTTCACCTCATAATAGTACACCACATCGAAAAACCCTTAGACACATGTCTGCTTATTTTTAATGATTAGTTTATAAGCCGAGTATCACATCCACGAATTAAACCCCTCGTGAGATATTGTTATTCAATGAAATGTGGGTTTAACCCCTTAAGACCCCTTTAGAATCTGAATATCAAAAAATCCTCCCTTAGTGTACGGTTTTGACATACAACGAACTTATCCCCAAAATGCCACGTTTCCAACTTCAATATTTTTGGCTGGGCGATTATGAGTGAGTGAATGAGTCAGGACATTTTCTTTCAATTTATTTTTTTCTTCAGAATTTCACCCCTCCCGATGAACCCCTTCAATTTGATTGATCAAAAAAAACTGTCGAAAAGCTATTTACTTACTTTAAAGCAGATTTCCCCCTGAGTTTGATGAGTGAGTGAGTCAGTCAATCAGTTAGGACACTTTCTTTCCTGCCCCCCCCCCCCCAGCCAGAATTTCACCCCTCCCCACGGGCCCCTTAAATTGGATTTATAAAATAACGGTCAAACACATATTTACTTATTTTTATGCTGATTTTTTTCCTTTGAGTTTCAAACTCCCCGCCTATGTCGTTTAAGAGATACACGCTCCGTTAGGAATCTTTCAATCCCTACTTTTTACCCCCTTTCACCTCATAATATACACCACATCGAAAAACCCTCAAACACGTGTCTTCTTACTTTTCAATGATGAGTTTGTTGTTGTTTGAGTCTTCAGTCTTTTGACTGGTTTGATGCACTTCTCCATGCCTCCCTATCCTGAGCTAATCGTTTCATCTCTACATAGCTACCACACCCTACAACCGAGGCAATCTGTTTAACATATTCTAACCTTGGTCTACCCCTACAGTTCTTGTCCTCGACCCTTCCTTCCATAACTAAGCTTGCTATTCCTGGGTGTCTTAGTATGTGTCCTACCAACCTATCTCTTCTCTTCACTAGCAGTCGCCAGAAACATCTCTCCTCTCCCACTCGCCTTAATACCTTTTCGTTTGTAACCCTATCTACCCATCTGATCTTCATCATTCTCCTGTAACACCACATTTCAAATGCTTCAATTCTCCTCTTTTCTGCTGCACCAATAGTCCAAGTTTCACTTCCATAGAGCGCCACGCTCCAGACAAAGGCTTTCAAAAATGACTTCCTAATACCTAAATCTATATTCGATGTCAACAGATTCCTTTTTTGTAGGAAGGCTTTCCTTGCCTGAGCCAACCTACTTTTTATATCCTCTTTGCTTCGTCCATCACTGGTTATTCTGCTTCCCAAGTAACAGAAGTCTCCAACTTCCTTCAGCTTTTCACCTGCCAATTTGATCTCCATAGAAATTTCTGATTTATTTCGGCTGCATTCCAGTATTTTTGTTTTACATTTATTAATTTTCATCATGTATTCATTCTGTAAGACGGAGTCCATACCATTCAAAAACTGATTCAATTCCTCAGGCGTGTCGGCCAAGATGACGATGTCATCAGCAAATCTCAGAGTTGAAATTATTTCTCCTTGAATCTTCACTCCCACTTTAAATTTTTCTCCAATTTCCTTCATTGCTTGTTCAATGTAAAGATTGAAAAGTATGGGTGATAAGTTGCAGCCTTGCCTTACACCTTTCTGAATACCAGCTTCTCTCTCATGTCCTTCAGCTCGAATGACTGCTGTCTGGTTTCTGTATAGATTGTATATCACCCTCCTATCCCTGTACTTTATTCCAATAGATTTCAAAATGTCAAACAATTTAGTCCAATCAACGTTATCAAAAGCCTTTTCTAAGTCTACAAATGCCGTGAACGTTCTCTTACCTTTCCTTATTCTACCTTCCAAAATCAGCCTAAGACTTAGTACAGCTTCCCTTGTTCCTACATTTCTCCTGAAACCAAACTGGCCTTCACCCAACTCCGTTTCTATCTGGCTTTCAATCCTCTTGTAAATTATTCTAGACAGGATCTTTGAAGCATGAGTAATCAAGCTGATTGTACGGTAATCTTCACATCTGTCAGCTCCCACTTTCTTTGGTATAGGGATGATAACATTCTTCTTGAAATCAGGGGGTACCTCACCTGTCTCATAAATCCTACACACCAAGTGAAATAACCTGATCAGACCTTCATCTCCTATGCAGCGTAGCAACTCAATCGGTATATCATCTATGCCAGGTGCTTTGTTCCTGCCTAAGTCCTCTAATGCTCTGTCAAATTCTGATCTCAATATTAAATCTCCTTTTGCATCCTCATCAATTTCCCCCTCCCTTTCCATTACATGATTCTCAATCTTCTTTCCCTTATACAAGCACTCTATGTAAGCTTTCCATCTCTCAACCTTTTCTTCCCTATCTGTTAGAGGCTTTCCATTTGTGTCCTTAATATTACAGCACTTAGTCTTCTTTTCCCCAAAAGTATTCTTAATCCTTCGATAAGCTGTGTCTACTTTTCCTAATTTCAGACAATTTTCTATACCTGCACATTTCTCTTTCAACCATTCTTCTTTCGCTTCCTTGCACATCTTGTTAACCTCATTTCTCAGACGTCTGTATTCTGCTTTCCCCTTTTCATCTCTTAGATTCTTGTGTTTCCGCCTTTCATCCATTAATTCTAGTATATCCTGAGTGATCCACGGTTTTCTACCTATTCTTTCTTTCCTACCAATGTTTTCTTCTGCGGATTTTGTTATTTCATTCTTCAAAAGTGCCCATTCGTCTGCAATTGAAGTCCGTTTAGGATTTTTCATTAGTCCTTCCGTTATACTCTTCTTGAATCTTTCGTTTACATCCTTTACTTTCAGTCCGTCTATTGCCCACCTTTTTGGCTTTTGACTTTTCTTCAGTTTCTTCAACTTTAATCTGCATTTCATTACAACCAGATTGTGGTCAGAGTTTATGTCAGCACCAGGATATGTTTTACAATCCAAAATCTGGTTTCGAAACCTCTGCTTGACCATAATGAAGTCGATTTGGTAACGCCCTGTATCTCCTGGTCTCATCCATGTGTATATTCTTCTATTGTGGTTATTGAATAAGGTGTTAGCTATGACCAACTCATGTTCGGTGCAGAATTCCATCAGCCTGCTTCCTCGATCATTCCTTTCACCTAATCCGAAATCTCCTACTATCTTCCCTTCTCTCCCTTTTCCTACCACAGCATTCCAATCTCCCATTACTATAACATTTTCATCACCTTTGATATACCTCAGAATGTCATCTATTTCTTCGTAGACCTTTTCAACATCCTCATAATCAGCTTGACTGGTAGGCATATAGACTTGTACCACTGTGGTGCACGTAGGTTTAGTATTGATTTTTGCTACAATAATCCGTTCACTGTATTGCTCATAATATTCCACCCGCTGTCCAAGTTTCCTACTCAATATGAGACCAACTCCTGCTTGGCCATTGTTTGATTTAGTGCTAATGACCCTATAGTCTCCTGACCAAACGTCCTGTTCTTCCTGCCAGCGCATTTCACTAATCCCAACCAAATCCAACCTCAACCTATCCATTTCCCGTTCTAAGTTTTCTAACTTTCCACTTCCTAGCAGACTTCTAACATTCCACGCTCCGATCCGTAGAATGTCAGATTTCCTCTTTGTCACTTCTGTGATGTTAACCCCCTCTCGAGTAGTCCCCACCCGGAGATCCGAACGGGGGACTAGTTTACCTCCGGATTGGAATTTTACAAGGGAGGAGGCCATCATCACATGTAATTGTGCTTAGAGAGGTGCATATCCTCGGGAATAGCATTACGGCTGTAGTTTCCCGTTGCTTTCAGCCGTGCAGCAGAACGCAGTGTAGCCATTAGTTGGCTTATATTATCAATATCTTAACCGTCTATTAGTCTAGTAAAGAATTGATTTATTCTGAAAGGCTGCTACTCCCTTTCAGAATAAGTAAAGAGCAATTCTACTACAAAATACTAACCTTCTACTAACAATTAAATACCAAAATTCTACTAATGAAAAAAATACTAAAGTTTCACCAACAACAAATACTACCACTAAAACAGTCTGTCACCAGGCCCACTCACATGCACCCTCACTAGACACACTCACACACCACAGTCTAATAGAACAATGACATATATCTAATAAACAAATTAAATTCATACTTACAACTAAAACTAACTACATACTTACTGTAATGTAATTGACAATATTTACAAAATTTAAAATGATAATCTGGTAGCAAAAATATCTACCCCGTCCGGGATTCGAACCCGAGATCTCTAGGTAGGTCACTTAGGATAGCTTAAACCGTCCTCGGTTCGATAATCGGAATTGGTGGGTTCCAAGTTATGGGTTATAATGCTTTAATAATTCTCACGGCCGCCATCTCGAAATGGTACGGCTGATGACCTTGTAGTTTGGGCGCAACACACGTCCCGTATGAAGGCATGTTGTAGGCAAATTTGGAAGAGATCGGATGATTAGTTTAGCCGTAATTTGATTTTACGTTTTGAACGTTCTACTACCTTTCTTGAAGTGATTATGTTTCTGAAATAAAAGGGTATGCCAAAATTTTCTGCCTACAATTAAGTGAAGAAATGATCGTGTCTAAGGTTATCGATGGTATCAACCCTGAAAATAGGTCTTATTTGGCAATGAGAGGGACTCCTACTGATTTTTCGGGCTTAAATAAACTCATCATGATTGCTGAGACGGTAAAGAACGGTGATTCCCTCCGTATTTCTAGTATCCCCATTCCTTCCCATTTCAGCATTGTTCCGGTAAAACCAGTAAGAAGATGCTTTAGGTGTGATTCCGTAGAACATCTGGCTAGAATTTGTCCTAATAATCCTAATTTCAGGAAATGACATCAAAATAGAGAAACCTCCTCGGGTTGTCATACACATCATAAAGTTTCCTTAAATAAGGTTGTTAATAATATTGTTGATAAAAAGTAATTAATTAGTTAAGTGAAGTGAGAAAGGCCCCTAGTAGGCTGGTTATGGGACCTAAAGACCTAAAGTAACAATTTTATTATTCTAGTTTGTTAGTAAAGGGTTTGGGAAAGATCAAATGGGATTGTGGAAGAGTGTTCATGGCCGTATTTATTGTACTCGGACGAGCGCGACGCGGATGAAAAGTTGAACAGGCACTGTTATCACTATAGTCTGTTGATATAGTTAAAAGTTCACTGTAGTAGCGCAAAACGTTTATAGAAAGAAAAGTTATTGCAGTTATGATGAGTTTATATGCCGTGTATCACATCCCCCAATGAAACCAATCGGAGATATTGTTATTCAATGAAATGCAGGTTTAACCCCCTTAAGACCCCTTTAGAACCTGAATATCCGAAAATCCTCCCTTAGTAGACGGTTTTGACATACAATGAACATATCCCCAAACTGTCATATTTCTAACTTCAATAATTTTGGCTGGGCGATGACGAGTGAGTGAGTGAGTGAGTCAGGACATTTTCTTTCAATTTTCTTTTTTCAGAATTTCACCCCTCCCCATGAACCCCTTAAATTTGATTTATGAAAAAAAACTGTCGACCAGCTATTTACTTACTTTAAAGCAGTTTTTTACCTGAGTTTGATGAGTGAGTCAGTCAGTCAATCAGTTAGGACACTGTCTTTCCTGTTCCCCCTCCCCCCCCCCAGAATTTCATCCCTCCCCATGGGCCCCTGAAATTGGATTTATGAAAAAAACGGTCAAACACATATTTACTTATTTTTATGCTGATTTTTTCCGCTGAGTTTCAAACTCCTCGCCTATGTCGTTTAAGAGATACACGCTCCGTTAGGAATCTTTCAATACCCACTTTTCACCCCTTTCACCTCATAATATACACCACATCGAAAAACCCTCAGACACGTGTCTTCTTATTTTTAATGATGAGTTTATATGCCTAGTATCACATCCCCCAATGAAGCCAATCGGGAGATATTGCTATTCAATGCAGGTCTACCGCTTTAACACCCCTTTAGAACCTGAATATCCAAAAATCCTCTCTTAGTGGGCATTTGCGGCCCTTGAGAAAGCTGCATATCAAATTTCATTCCAATCCGTTCGGTGGTTTCTGAGATTTCGTAATGAATGAACGAGTGAGTGAGTGAGTGGTATTTGACAAATATATAGTAGATAGTGTCAAGTCTTTTTTATGCTAAACTCGGTTGACAGTGCTGTGTGAGCAGTTGAGTAACTAACGGGATTTCAAGTAAAGATCTTCATTTTCTATACCGGTAGTGCAGAGCGCAACTCGCATCCAGTCGGCCATGTCTCGACTTGAGCTATGTTGCTATGGAAATGATCTGCCTTGCCATTCCTTCATGAGTATATTTTATGATTTGATTAGCCTGTGCTTGAGTGCAAAAGGGCCGAAATCAGAAGAATGAGAAAGTCTATCGAAAATTCATGTAGCCAGCGGTTCCTTCTGGGTCCTAAACTATGTGTATGCAAATTTTGGTTGAGATTGGTGGAACGGTGTAGATTTGTATACGGAACAGACCCACCCACCCACAAACAGACTTTCACTTTTATAAATAAAATTTACACTAGCTGCTATTTCACTACACTTTCACTGTGACGCCATCTTGCCGCATCATGTGATGTTGGTGTCCCCAAATTAAAGACCACATAAACACTCCGAGCAATGTGGATACTCATGAATCGATTTCTTTACCTTTGTGTGCTAAATGATTGCTATTGGGCAATAGTATAAATAAATACAGTAGGATTTAAATGCGTTAAATTGAAAGAGCCTTGTACTTGCCAAGCCCCGATGAAAGGAAGCAGACCACTGTGTCATCGCTAGTGAAGGCGAGAAGAGGGTCGTAAATTATGTGAGCCGAGTACACCACTCGAGAAAAGGTCACCGACCGTAGTAATAGCTTGTTGAAGCTCACTACTAATTAAGTTACAATGTTGTCAAGATTGTTATGGCAGTATCAATGCGAGCATGGATTATATAATCCATTAGTATGCGTTATAAATGTCATTTACTGCTAAAAATATTCATGAAAAAATCAGTTTTAGGAATATTATTCCAGGATAAATATACATTTCCCAATCGTGACACATGATTTTCAGAGAGTTCCTTTAAGGAACATAGAGAGGTGTCAGGGAGACACAAATCTCGTTGATTTGATTCAGTATTGTTTAATTTGAAGGAATGCACGATAACCCACAAAAAGGTAGTACTTAACATGTATTGTGAGAAGAAGGAGGAACATAGGTGGATCTAATCCAATGATAGTTAAAACACATTTTGAGAATACCCAAAGGACAATATGTCAATTGTAATTGATTAACATGAATGTTACTGATCATTCAAGGAGTTAACTTAAGGGTTCTTTATGAAGATAGTGTAGAATCAGTAGATTAAATAGAATTTATTTTTGCATGTTTTATGGAAGTGAAAGTTGACCTGTTATAGGCTCAGTGGAGCCGTAATAACAGTGTCCAGGGGCCTGTTTCATGAAGCTCTTACACTAATATTATTAGCAATACAGTGATAATATTAACTAATTATATTAGTTTTCTGTTTCATAAACTTATGAGCTAATAATATTAGTTATTAGTTCATGACTCCAAAATATTAGTGTAGGTTTATAATAATATTACCTAACTGCTTCATAACCAAGGAAGACTATTAACCTAGTCTAATATTATTACCCTTATTTCCACAAGTGTGCATAGTCTAATAATTTATATTATTGGTGAGAATACCGTGAACTGAATTTTTATTTAGCCAAATAAGATTGTATTACAGTAATTTGAGAAATGGGTGACTCGGCTGATTCCAATAGCGATGAAGACCAACAAGTTTGCATTCGTCGACCTAGACATTTAGGGAAAGGTCAAACTATAATCACATGGAACTAGCCTACGAATACAAGAGTTTAGTGCTTTTCAGTCGGTCAACACAAATGTGCCCAAAAGAGCTGGATTATGCCCTAATCCTGAAACAAATTACATGAGATAAATAAATACACTAGGATCACACTTAATGTCATGTAATTTATTTCAGGATTAGGGCATAACCCAGCTCTTTTGGGTACATTCGTGTTGACCGACTGAAAAGCACTAAACTCTGGTTTACTAAGGCAACACTGAAAAAATGGCTTCAAACCCCACAATAATCTACGAATATAATGAAATATTTAGGTTTGATTATACAACACTTCATTAGGTGCTAAATAGTATAGGCCATTTTCTACAACATCCTACCAAGAAGAATGAAGCCCTAACCTCAAAGGAGCAGCTTCAAATTGCATTACACTGTCTAGGTAACGGGGCACAGTATCACTGTGTATCAGACATGCATGGTGTTTCGAAAGCAACAGTGTGTAGAGTTGTGCACAAAGTTGTCAGTGCAATAAATGACACACTTCTTCAGGACGTTGTACGTTGGCCAGCTAATTGCGGTGAAGTAGTCGCCCAGTTTGCGGGGATTGGAGATGCCATTGGTTTGTGGGATAATGGATGGAACATTAATACAAATTGATGCACCACGTCAGTATGTACCAAGGCTTATAAACTACAGAGGTTGCCTCAATTTTCACTCACCAATCAGCGCTCGGAAGGCGAATGATGTCACAAGATACCAAACTCGCCATGTGGCGAACGTAATGAAACTGTCAACATCAGCTGTTGTGTACGCAAAGTACAGTTTATTCTCATGAAATTATTGGTAAATTGGTGATAAAATAACTGAAAGTAGCCTACTTACATTTTATGTTGTGATCTTCTTAATTTTCTTGGTAATTCGCCTAGACTCGGTAGCAGTATCAGTGGTGCTGGTGTGGGTGTTAGCGACTTCTCAATAACCTCTTCTTACGCAAGATAGAATTGGAATGTTTCAATCTGATGACGAAAATTGTTCTCACAGATGCCTCAACCACATCAGACGGTACGTCAGGAACTTCTCTCGACACAAAATCTGTCGTTCTTCTGAGAACGTTCTTGCCTCGTTGAAATCCGTATTTTCCGTGAAATGTGACGAATGTTGCTGAAATGTGCCGGAACTGGTTTAGCCAAGTTTCTGAGGGATCGGTCAAACCACCGTATGACAAGTGTTTAATCCAGGTTGGTAATGCATAATCGTGTTGAGTTTGCATTCCATAGGTTAAGTTCCCAAGTTGTGGAAATTTATCTTGGAACTTGTGGGCTACATAACCTGCAACATAAGCCTTGCCATCTTCTTCACTTTGTTCCATTATATTGGCAATGAAGGACTCTGGTTGCACATTGCTGTCTAAGGATGGTTCTGGAAGCACGTTACTTGATTCAGACACTATGCCAGCTTTGATTAGTGCTTTAGCAACTAAATATTCATCTGAATCTAGATCAGCAGTGTTTGTTTTGTTTTGAACTACTCCTCGATTTTTCCCTAAAATAATCATCCTCAGTCTGTAAATGCAGTCAAGGGGAGAAGGGTGATCGTGTAAGCCACCACGGGTCCACAATTGTGAAAAGAGGTTTTCCAGTACATCTTGATTTAGCCTATGTGTGAGAATGTATTTTATATTATGCCTACTAGCCATATTTTGGTACAGAAGTCGAAGGTTTTTTTTTGAAATGATTACTGCTTTCTGGAATATTTGCAAAGAATTTTTACCAATGCTAAAAGAATTGTTCGTGTAATTTTCCATCTTGTCCAAAATTATATTTTGCTGTTCAATCAGCAAACCATGGGTTATTTTTGTTGGTAAAGGCAGGTTAGGACAGTATGAATTCATAACATCATACCACTGGTTTACAAGTTCTATGAAATCCCCTGTTGCCTCTGCTGTAGTGTGTGACAGTTGTGCTGCTAGTCGAACATTTTGTATTTTTTTTTTCACACTGTGTGTGATTGGGTGTCAGTTTATGGCATGAGTTTATCTCAGAATTGGTTTGTTTCACTAATTCTACCACGGGAGCACTGGTAACTTTCTGTCCGTTTTCTAGTATATAGCCATAATCCAAGAACCAGTTCCTGATAAGTTTTAGCAAATGGGGTTCATCTGCGAAAAAGTATATAGGCTGTTGAGTTACTGGGTGGTTGTAAGAAGAGCAGTTCACTGAGATAGACAATTCCCTCCATAAACCCATGTTCCCTCCCCCACAGTCACTCACACAGGCTACCACATTGTACCCAATGTTGTCAAGCTCGATAGTCACTCAGTCAAGTATATCCTTAGTCATTTTAGAGTCAAAATCAAGGTACACAGGCTGTTTCCAGTTGGAAAAAAGTCCTCTAGCCATAATGACTTGCATGTATGAATGAGGACCTACTATTTCATCCTCTTTTTGATCATAATCAAATGTAGCTGCCTCTTTCATTTCATCATAAGAGAGAACGGTTTTTTTTTCTTCAAAACAATTCATAGTGTGACCTGTAACTTCCATTACACGAATTACATCAGCCAGAATCCCTTGTCTCAAATTTAAACTTGAAGCCCATCTCTGCAATGAAGAAATTCCTGGTTAAGGGTAATTTAGCTTTTGCCTGAGGTAAATGTAATACCGTTTGCTGAAATATCTGATGGTAAATGCAGTCGAAATATTATCTGAAGTCCATTTAACGCGCTTCTTTTTATTGATGATTATATCTAATTGGCTTTTACTCAGCACCCCTGAGAATGTACCAATGACTTGCTGGTTCAGTACTATCTGAGAGGTATTTCCCAATTTAGCTGATAATTCTTCAACTGTTTTTTCTAGTTTCTCAATTTGCTTCTGGTAAGCAATAATTTGTGCTCTATTTTGTAAACATTGCTTTCTTAACTGCTCACTTTCTTCTAAAACCCTGTTGTAATTCTCAAGTAGAATTGCATACCTGTTGTCATCTGCCTGGGTTTGAAGTGGTGCTTCTGGTTCACTCACTGAATTTTGTACACCCTCTTCTCTGTGTAGATCTTGAAAAAATGTCCTCTGGTTCCTTTTTATTAATCTTTGCTTCCTTGATGAAGACTCTCCTATACTGGTGTGATCTGGAGTTAAATGTAGCGTTGGCACTGCTGGAAGTAATATGAGAATAACAAAGTTCATGTGGGATGTACAGTATGTAGTAATGTAGCAAGTGTTTTTTTTTTTTAATAAATGTTAAGCTAACCCTCCAGTTTACATTTATGATTTGATAATACAGCCGTTGTATTTTAAAGGCTAGTGCTCCAACCACTAAAATACCATATACGAAATAATTATGTCAAAAATATTAAAAGATATAAAATCATCCTAGCAGGTCATGAAAACTTAAGGAGTAGGCCAGCTAGGCTCACTTACCATTTGGTTTTAGATTCCTTGGAAATCTTGGCTTTATATTAAGCAATTCGGCCCTGTAGTCTAATTCAAAGTCTTCACTCTTAAAGTGGAGGGAACATATCCTACTTGTTTGAGCGTTGAAATGATCTTTTCGCTTGCAGGCAGCAATCCACTGATTGCGAAGGCATGCGTCTTTTGGCATCGTGAAAAACGACACTTCATTTCCAACTTTATAATAACTGTGACAAACTGCCACAGCACATCTTTGGCCTGGCATGATTATAAACTAAAGGGCATAAAACACGTGTTTAAACCACTGCAATCCATACAATATAAGTTTACTTTCTTTGCATATATCGCGCCTCGCGCGCTACGAGGAAACGTGTGACGTCACGTCCTTTCCCTTCCCTCCGCGATCCCCTCGCCTAAGTGCTCCATATTGAGGCAACCTCTGTAGTTTAGTAGCCTTGAGTATGAACCAGCATTTGTTGATAGACACGGAAAGCACTCTTTGAATGTAATGCTTGTATGTTGGCCAATTTTACAATTTTATTAAGTTTGCGCCAATTGGCCTGGCAGTGTCAGCGATGCTAGAGTTTTAAGATTGAGTTCTTTAAACAATAGGATGGATGGTGGCTGGAGACCTTTCCCTGGTGCTGTCCTACTTGGAGATTCCATCTATCCGTTGAAGTCTTGGCTCATACCGCCTGTGATCCAAGATGTTGCTAGCCCATAACAGAGGAGGTTTTTAAGAGCGCACAGGAAAACAAGGAGAACAATCGAGTGTGCAATAGGACTCCTGAAATAAAAATTCCCTGTTCTCAGCGTTGGTATGCGACTTAACCCAACATTTGCATGCAAAGTTATTAATGCATGCGTAGTGCTTTGCAACCTGTCAAGACGTCTGGACAACTATGTGGTTCCTGAAATGGAAGAAGACAACTTGCCAGACAACGATGTTCAGGAGGAGCAGGAGGAGCAAGAAGCTGTTCAGGTTCCAGTTCAGGCTCAAGAAAAACTGCAGTACCTTTACAATCACTTCAACTGATGATGCATATTTGGAGACCTTGCCACCAACCCCCACCCACCTGGTTAATGTTAATGGTGTTAATTATCCTTGTGTTTTGTAGGGAATTTCAGATCAAAACCTTTGAAATATAAAATATGTGTATTGGATTGAATCCTGAACATTTTTTTTTACTCCAAGATTTTCAATGTTTAGCTACTTTTAGAGGTTCAAGAATATTTACTGAAGTTACTGCTGTACACATTTCTGAACTTTCTTATGGTTCCAAAGGTAAAGGGGGCTTCGAAAAAAGCACACTCGTATGTATGTATGTATGTATGTTCTTTTAAAAAGAAAACTACAGCACGCTCTGCTTCTTTTCTTCTTCTTTTAGAACCTTCCTCTTCCTTGAAATTCAATGAAATGAAAATCCACAGCCTGCTTCCAGTCTCCGACCAGGCCAGGAACCTTGAAATTCAATATGCTTGGTATTTAGTTGTGATTTCTGTTTTGCGTATAACACCCTGTCATGTAAGTGCATTCCTAGGGTCTAGAGTGTAGTCATGATTTCTGATTAGCTGCGCCTAGAGTTGCTTATGAGCCGCTTTAATTCACCCTAGCACTGTCATGATGTACACACGACGTTTTAATGGTGAAAATGATGGGTGGTTGTGCATTCGGCTGTAATGAGAAACCGTTATTTCTCAGTCAGAGACCCAATAGAGATGAACTGAACTGCTATGTCAAAACAGAGTGGTTTCCTACTAATAGTGCATGATTATATGAAGTAAGCAAGTAGTGTGGTAGTGGGAAAGCTGCTTCCAAAAGCAAGTTGTGAGCCCCTGCGACCTTGGAATGGAAGGAGCCATGCTAGGAGGGCGTGCTTGGATTCGTTTTTTTCGTCTCGTTGTGCTCTTTACGGGAATGTAGGTGTCGAAAAGGTGAAGTTAGGGTTTTGGGTCAAAAAATGCGTTTTTCACATTTTTGCCGATTTTTGGAAAACGGGCCATGCTAGGAGGGCGTGCTTGAATTCGTTTATTTCGTCTCGTTGTGCTCTTTACGGGAATGTAGGTGTCGAAAAGGTGAAGTTAGGGTTTAGGGTCAAAACATGCGTTTTTCACATTTTTGCCGATTTTTGGAAAACGGGCCATGCTAGGAGGGCGTGCTTGGATTCCTTTTTTTCGTCTCGTCGTGCTCTTTACGGGAATGTAGGTGTCGAAAAGGTGAACTTAGGGTTTTGGGTCAAAACATGCGTTTTTCACATTTTTGCCGATTTTTGGAAAACGGGCCATGCTAGGAGGGCGTGCTTGGATTCGTTTTTTTCGTCTCGTTGTGCTCTTTACGGGAATGTAGGTGTCGAAAAGGTGAAGTTAGGGTTTTGGGTCAAAACATGCGTTTTTCACATTTTTGCCGATTTTTGGAAAACGGGTCATGCTAGGAGGGCGTGCTTGGATTCGTTTATTTCGTCTCGTTGTGCTCTTTACGGGAATGTAGGTGTTGAAAAGGTGAATTTAGGGTTTTGGGTCAAAACATGCGTTTTTCACATTTTTGCCGATTTTTGGAAAACGGGCCATGCTAGGAGGGCGTGCTTGGATTCGTTTTTTTTTCGTCTCGTTGTGCTCTTTACGGGAGTGTAGGTGTCGAAAAGGTGAAGTTAGGGTTTTGGGTCAAAACATGCGTTTTTCACATTTTTGCTGATTTTTGGAAAACGGGCCATGCTAGGAGGGCGTGCTTGGATTCGTTTTTTTCGTCTCGTTGTGCTCTTTACGGGAATGTAGGTGTCGAAAAGGTGAAGTTAGGGTTTTGGGTCAAAACATGCGTTTTTCACATTTTTGCCGATTTTTGGACATTTTGGCGATGAATGTTTTTTTATACGCATGCGCACTTGAGGAGTTTTGTAAAAGAGCGGGCTTTTTAAATGATGATTTATAAATGAGTTTTTTAATATGTATTGAAATAAACCAAAAAAACTAATAGGTCATCGGCTTTTTACTATCTCGCTAACCAATAATCGGATTTAAACGTATGAGGTGTCGTAGGACTCGTGGTGAACTCTCTTTTTCTATCGAAGGGGTATATTCACCCCAAAATAAAAACTACCCTTACCCGGGGGATGAAATAGTAATTTATTTTTGTATACCTACGAACTTGGCGGTTTTTGTAAAAGAGCGGGCTTTTTATATGATGATTTATAAATGAGTGTTTTTTAAATATGTATTGAAATAAACCAAAAAAACTAATAGGTCATAGGCTTTTTACTATCTCGCTAACCAATAATCGGACTTAAACGTATGAGGTGTCGTAGGACTCGTGGTGAACTCCCCTTTTCTATGGACGGTGTATATTCACCCCAAAATAAAAACTACCCTTACCCGGGGGGGGGGGGGTGAAATAGTAATATTTTTTTGTATGTGTGCGCACGGACGGGTTTTGTCAAAAGGACCTAACTATACGTTTGTTAATATTTTCTGAACCCCTGATGGGATTTTGCCATAGGCAGTATCCTAACCCTGGGGGTGACGCCCCGTTTTTGAATGTAGGATTCATTTTTGTCGAAAGGGCCTAACGACACTTTTGTTCATATCTCGCGAACCAATCATGCTAGGGACTTGTATGAGGGGTCCTAGCACTTGGGGCAACATTCCCTGTTTGGGGATGAAACTACCCCCCAAAATTGAAAAATCCTTATCTAGGAAACGAAGAAGCCTAAAATTAGGTGTGATAGCTCAAAAAATAGGGGATGATATGGGCTTTTACCTCGATTGATCATTTCACCCCTAAAACAGTAAATAGTTATGTTATGGGGGGAAAAACGTGTTAAACACCTAAAAATGATAAATGAACCTAAGATCTTTTGTTTTTGATGAAAAATAGCAGGGGGGTGAAACTACCCCCCAAAATTGAAAAATCCATATCTCGGAAACAAAGAAGCCTAAAATTAGGTGTGATAGCTTAAAAAATAGGGGATGATATAGGTTTTTACCTCGATGGATCATTTCACCCCTAAAACAGTAAATAGTCATGTTATGGGGAAAAAACGTGTTAAACACCTAAAAATGATAAATGAACCTAAGATCTTTTGTTTTTGATGAAAAATAGCAGGGGGGTGAAACTACCCCCAAAATTGAAAAATCCATATCTCGGAAACGAAGAATCCTAAAATTAGGTGTGATAGCTTAAAAAATAGGGGATGATATAGGTTTTTACCTCGATGGATCATTTCACCCCTAAAACAGTAAATAGTCATGTTATGGGGAAAAAACGTGTTAAACACCTAAAAATGATAAATGAACCTAAGATCTTTTGTTTTTGATGAAAAATAGCAGGGGGTGAAACTACCCCCCAAAATTGAAAAATCCATATCTCGGAAACGAAGAATCCTAAAATTAGGTGTGATAGCTTAAAAAATAGGGGATGATATAGGATTTTACCTCGATGGATCATTTCACCCCTAAAACAGTAAATAGTCATGTTATGGGAGAAAAACGTGTTATACACTTAAAGCATAAGCATCTTTGTGAAACCATGCTTTAATGGACATGTGTATGGATGATGATGGTTGTTATTATTATTATTAGGTAATTATGGATTAATGTGCGGATAGATAACTAACCTGTGGGGAGCGTGATGGCGCAGGTGCTTAGCTGCTCGTCTTTACTCGGGCAGGTGGGGTTCAAATCCCGGTGACAGCGGGGGTTGGAATTTTCACCTGAAAAAAATCACGTGGCGTCAGGAAGGGCATTCGGCCTTAAATCCCCGGCCAAAACCAAAATGAGCCTGGTTGGCTCCGGCGACTCAAAATAATTGGGAAAAGCCGAAGAAAGAAAAAATGATAACTCACCAGTAATAGTAAACATTGGTTTGAGGTGTTGAAGAAGTCAGGATGGCCAACCCTTTACCCTGGTTCACGAATGGACCCCAAAAAGTTTTACCTGTCAAGACTCAGTCTACCCTGTTGCAGCCTTGTGAAAAAAAAATCGAACCGGGGCCTCTGTAGTGACAGTGGAGCTATATTCATGATGATTTTTAAACAAACATAGGCTTGCCTACTACCGCTGTGTTGAATCTGCACAGAGACTCTGGCTTTGGTTTGCGTAGTGTGCCTTGCTGATAACAGCACAGCGACCTTGTCAGTAAGTTTCATATTACTCATTTGCTTGATAGCGGACATGCTATGCACATGACTAGATCGTTGTTAGGTTTGACAAAGGCTTAGTGAAGCTTATGGCAACCTTGAAATGAATGTCATGGTATAGTCGGGGTTGGAAGACAAGACCTTAGGGTTGACAACCAAGTAGGTTAACCACTACACGGTGATATGGTCAAATAATAATGTAACAGAACATATAGAAACGTTTTCTATAGTTTAACGAATTGGCATACCATGAGAGGTGTAGGTAATGGAAATTGAATCCTTAGCTGATGATTATACTACTTTCCATGTCCACGTATAAGCTATCATGTTAGAAAAAGAATGGTATGGCTTGTTTTAAACGGAGAATAATCATTGTGTTTACTGTGAAACACAAATCTGAATTTAAAATTAATTTAAAATAATTAATTTAAAATTAACTAATTTAAAATTAGTTTAGTACGCTGGGAGAGCCATGAAAGGCAGATAAAAAGTATACTAGGAGTGGCTTTGCCCCAGAGGTAATGGATAAAGAGGAGGAAAACTGGACTCAGCTCAGAAATCCCTTGGGGTTGCCAACTTCCAAACTGATCAGCCCTTGAGGGTGTAGCCATAGGCAGAGTGCATCGCAAGTCGTGGGGCTAAATACACCCTACCTTCTTGAGGGGGCTTGGGCAAAAGACAGGAAATAACATGAAAATAAAAAAGCAAGGCTGCCTCCTCAGGATATCAGAAAAAATAAATAAACCAGGGCCAATGAAGTTTCAAAAGGAAGAGACTCCCTAGGGCTCGGATACTCTAATCATGTTGGGGTCGGTAGAGAACAAGAGTTGAGCAAGTGTGGTCGACAGGAAATAAGAGAGTGAGGAGCCTAGCACAAGTTAGTGGAAGCAATGACGGTCTCAGCTGGGACTCCGTGATCGTCAACCTACATGACACTAGATATGACGCCCAGGGGTGGAATTAAAGACCTCTTTTTGTTTTTTATCACTGGCTTTTAAGAACGCTAACACATGGCATGCCTTATAATGCAATACTGGTCCTAGGGTATGCAAAATTGTATTAGAAACTCAGCTAATAATAGTGTGCTTGCCCATGATTTACCTTAAATTTTCCTAAAATCCACTACATTTTCCGCAAATTGACCAAATGACACAACATTCCAGCAAAATTCAACAAATGACTACCAGATTTATTGAAATTCCATTGATTTACCTAAGCATGGTTTAAACTACCTCAAATTCATATAAAATTAGACGAATATAGATGAAAATTCACTAAAATTTACCGAATTTAGCCAAGTGGTGTACAAACCATGACATTTATCCAATTTTTATTAAAATTGACTACATGTACTCGAAAATTCCATAATATTCCCTTTACATGTATGCTTTTTGTTGTTGTTGTTGTTTCGTTTACCACACTCCCTGTAGACAAACACCTCAACATGACTTTCTCCTAGACTAGGAGCTTCACATTCGACATGATAGCTGAGTTTCATTTCCCATAAACTTGTCTCTGAGGTGGGTGTCAGGAAAAGGCATTCAGCTGTAAAAACCACACCCTCACGTAGACTTTCATAACCTCTTACGTTGAGGTTCCTTACACTAACGACATTAAATGATTGAACGGTTTCCTTTTCACAATTCCTGTCTATACTTTCCTCTTTAAGGTTGCAAGATGTTTGCAAGATTCCTAAAATGCAATTAAATTTAATAAATACCTTAAGATGGTTTCATTTGTTTAATGATATGATGTTGATGGTGGATATATACGTTAAGACTAATTTTTGTTAGGTCTTGACTGGCCTTGCAATTAGAAATTGACTAACCAAACATGGGTTATCTACCAGGGGAACACTTTGACCACTATATTGGTTATTGACCAGTAAGTACAGTTCTAGTAATGAGACAGAAATCCAACACAAACAATGAGCGCGCAATGCGGTGGAGATTGGTACCACGATGTACTGTCGGTTATGTAGCTATCTGGAATGTACATCACATATGGTTTACTTGAAGGTTTGGAGGTTTCATTAAAGATATTTCTACAATAAACCATTTTCAAATGGCCATTCGTTGGTGTGAAAATATTTATTATATGGTATTTTATGAAAACAATTATGATTTATAAAAAAATTTATATGTTTACTGTATTCTTATTTAATGTAAGCACTGGAGGCACTATCGACCAAAATACAGCACTATCTGGAATGTATATTGCATACTTCAAGGTTTGGTGATCCCATTAAAGGTATTCCTACAATAAATGATTTTTAAGTTCTCGTTTTATGGCATGATTATTTAATATATGCTATTTGCTAATAGGATTTGACACTGGAATTATTTTACAAGTAGTTATTTTAATGACCAACAGAGTTTAATGTTAACAAGGCACAGCTCTATTTGAAATTTTGAATAACATGTTGCATGTTATACATTATATGCAACTACTGTAAGGCTTGTAATTTATTTAATGCCTTTAACCCTATATTAAACACTCAGTTTGCAATACTGATAACTGCAATGTTACTGAAAAAAAATTGAAACAAAACAAAAATCAGCATTGAAAAGCCAAAAAGTGGTTGAGCATATATATAGTGGGGAAAAGAAAAGTTTTGTAAACACTAATGTTCAACAAGACTAATTAAATCAGTAACTGTCAGGGTGGCCGAGTGGTTAAGGCGTTTGACTTAAGATCAAATTTCCAAATATTTAAGGAAGCAAGGGTTCGAATCCCTTCCCTGACATAACTATTGCTTGAACATGCAAGAAAACAAGAAATATACACAAGCTATGTTTATCAATTTAATCCTTTTTTTTTACAAGAGATAGACACACAGAATACAGCTCTTTTGGTTTATCAGTTCTTTTAAACATAACACTTGTTGAAAATTATATTTTAGGGGATGGGGGTGTTGCTACGTTGACCCATCACACAATAATAGCAGCTTTACGAAGTTAATTTTCTATATTTAATAGCTCTTTCTCATAACCAATATGACCAAGCTGTTTACAGGCATGCAAGAGCTGTAGACGTTCGACTAATATATTAGGATCGTTCCATTTACTATTTTTTATGAATGGTTTCAGAATCTCGGGAAGCAGTTCATCATTATCACTATTAATATGATTATCATCCTCATTATTATAATCATTTTCATAATGATGATCATTATCATCGTTATCATTACCATGATAATTTCCACCTGTGTCCACAGTCTGTTCAATGGTTTGAGTTGTCTTTGAGAGTGTTGAAAGCTTCTTTTTAGATGTGCTAGAATGCTTTAACATTGTTATGTTATTATTACCACTATTGCCTTTCCCCACTAACTTTTTGATGGGGTATATTGTCTCTGATAGGATTGAGGGCTTTTGAGATGTGGGTGCATATCTGAACATGGGCTTTACAGGAGGTGTTAAAGGTTTCTCATTAAACAACTCGCTAACAGCATGAGTGCGTTGTAGTGTATTAAACTTGAGGTTAATATTATCTTGAGCAGTACTATCTTTCTCTTGGACTTGGTTTCTTGCTTTGGTTTGGGTTTTCCTTACATTTAGACTAGCGTGATTATTAAGTTTACATTCATGATTGTTTGAAGAAAGTACGTCCAATTCTTTTGTTTTAAGCATTCCTCGACACTGTTTCGATCGTTGCTTTGAACAGCGCCAAATAACAGTTCCATTTTTATTGCTTCGTTTCACAATATATGAATATCCTTTATAGTATGCATAAGGCTTACCATACCTAGTCACTGATACTTCCATATCAACTGTCAAGCACAAACTAATCTCTAGTAAAGACAACTTGGTAATAACAACAATAGTTTAATGTGGGAGCATATATACATGCAAAAAGTGGGAGCAAAGGTTGGGGGGTAAAAAGTGGGAGCAAAAGTGGGAGCAAATGTGGGAGAAAAAAATAACTGTGAGCAAAAAGTGGGAGCAAATATGGGATCAAATGTGGGAGCAAAGCAAATATAAAAAAAAGTGGGAGCAAATATGCTAACAAATATGTCAACAAATATACCAGCAAAAGTAAATACACAAGTCAAGATAGATTAAAGTGCAAAGAAAATATGGAAGCAAATATGAGAGCAAAAATGGTGTTTTTTCTAAAACAACTAGACATAACAAACTTAGTCATAACCTAACCTCACCTAACCTCACCTAACCTAACCTAACCTAACCTCACCTCACCTAACTTCACCTAACCTAACCTAACCTAACTTAACTTCACCTAATCTAACTTGACTGAACTTTACCTAACCTAACCCATCATAACTTCACCTAACCTAACTTTACCTAATCTAACTTCACCTAACCTAACTTTCAACTCACAGATCAAAATTAAATTCTAGGCATAGTTGAGTTGGAACCCAAGACTTCAGGGATAACACACAAGTATACTAGCCACTACACCGCAAAATGGGCAAATTATCATGCAACACAACATAAAGTAAAAGTTTCCTGTAGTGTAACTCATTGGCTGTCAACCATAGTTTGGGAATTCAAACCCAAGACCTCAGGACTTTTGTTTTGAACATTATCAGAAATATTATTCCATTTACATTTTGCTGCTGCTGCTTATAGTTATAAGAGTTGGCATTAATATGGAAAGCAAAAAAAAAAAAAAAAAAATGTGGGAGCAAAAAGTGGGAGGAAAACGTGTAAGCAGAAGTGGGAGCAAATATGGGAGCAGAAAGTGGGAGCAAATGTGAAAGCAAAAGTGGGAGCAAAAAGAGCAAGCAAAAGTGAGTGCACAAAGTATGAGCAAAATGTGTGAGTAAAAAGTGGGGGGCAAATGTGGTGTTTTACTAAAACAATCTCCCCTAACCTAACCTAAACTAACTTCACCCAACCTAATTTCACCTAACCTAACTTCACCTAACCTAACCTTCCAACTCTCAGATCAAAAATTAAATTCTGGCCATAGTCGAGTTGGAACCCAAAACCTCTGGGATAACACTCAAGTATACTAGTCACTACATCGCGAAATGGGCAAATTATCATGCAATACATCACAAAAATAAAAAGTTTTCTGTAGTGTAACTCATTGGCTGACAATCATAGTTGAGAATTCAAACCCAAGACCTCAGGACTTTTGTTTTGAACATTATCAGAAATATTATTCCATTTACATTTTGCTGTTGCTTATAGTTATAAGAGTTGGCATTAATATGGGAGCAAAAGTAAAAGCAAAAAGTGGGTGCAAGCATGGCTGGTTGTAGAGACTTTCATATCAACAAATACACATAAATTAAATTTTAGTAAAGTGACTTGGCTAATAATAATAATAATAATATTAACAGTTTAAAAAAAATTCAAGGGGATTGATGTTTTTCAGGATGTAATTTCCAAAGTACTGTCAAGAATAATAATTACATGAACAGATTCCAAGAACTCTAGAGTGCTTTTAAGGTTAATGATTGGCTAGGAGTGAGATAGAGCTAGCTAACCTAAGTTAACCTCAGCTCAGTAAACCTAACCTTGTCACATGGCATGTTCTACAAGTATAGACTTGCTTTGAGACTGGCTATGACGTCACAGATGAATGGCGGTGGGAGGCTGGCAAAAAGGAAAATGTTTTTGGGTAATAAAAAGTCACGTCCAGCCTCCCACCGCCATTCATCTGTGACGTCATAGCCAGTCTCAAAGCAAGTCTATACTTGTAGAACATGCCATGTGACAAGGTTAGGTTTACTGAGCTGAGGTTAACTTAGGTTAGCTAGCTCTATCTCACTCCTAGCCAATCATTAACCTTAAAAGCACTCTAGAGTTCTTGGAATCTGTTCATGTAATTATTATTCTTGACAGTACTTTGGAAATTACATCCTGAAAAACATCAATCCCCTTGATTTTTTTTAAAACTGTTAATATTATTATTATTATTATTAGCCAAGTCACTTTACTAAAATTTAATTTATGTGTATTTGTTGATATGAAAGTCTCTACAACCAGCCATGCTTGCACCCACTTTTTGCTTTTACTTTTGCTCCCATATTAATGCCAACTCTTATAACTATAAGCAACAGCAAAATGTAAATGGAATAATATTTCTGATAATGTTCAAAACAAAAGTCCTGAGGTCTTGGGTTTGAATTCTCAACTATGATTGTCAGCCAATGAGTTACACTACAGAAAACTTTTTATTTTTGTGATGTATTGCATGATAATTTGCCCATTTCGCGATGTAGTGACTAGTATACTTGAGTGTTATCCCAGAGGTTTTGGGTTCCAACTCGACTATGGCCAGAATTTAATTTTTGATCTGAGAGTTGGAAGGTTAGGTTAGGTGAAGTTAGGTTAGGTGAAATTAGGTTGGGTGAAGTTAGTTTAGGTTAGGTTAGGGGAGATTGTTTTAGTAAAACACCACATTTGCCCCCCACTTTTTACTCACACATTTTGCTCATACTTTGTGCACTCACTTTTGCTTGCTCTTTTTGCTCCCACTTTTGCTTTCACATTTGCTCCCACTTTCTGCTCCCATATTTGCTCCCACTTCTGCTTACACGTTTTCCTCCCACTTTTTGCTCCCACATTTTTTTTTTTTTTGCTTTCCATATTAATGCCAACTCTTATAACTATAAGCAGCAGCAGCAAAATGTAAATGGAATAATATTTCTGATAATGTTCAAAACAAAAGTCCTGAGGTCTTGGGTTTGAATTCCCAAACTATGGTTGACAGCCAATGAGTTACACTACAGGAAACTTTTACTTTATGTTGTGTTGCATGATAATTTGCCCATTTTGCGGTGTAGTGGCTAGTATACTTGTGTGTTATCCCTGAAGTCTTGGGTTCCAACTCAACTATGCCTAGAATTTAATTTTGATCTGTGAGTTGAAAGTTAGGTTAGGTGAAGTTAGATTAGGTAAAGTTAGGTTAGGTGAAGTTATGATGGGTTAGGTTAGGTAAAGTTCAGTCAAGTTAGATTAGGTGAAGTTAAGTTAGGTTAGGTTAGGTTAGGTGAAGTTAGGTGAGGTGAGGTTAGGTTAGGTTAGGTTAGGTGAGGTTAGGTGAGGTTAGGTTATGACTAAGTTTGTTATGTCTAGTTGTTTTAGAAAAAACACCATTTTTGCTCTCATATTTGCTTCCATATTTTCTTTGCACTTTAATCTATCTTGACTTGTGTATTTACTTTTGCTGGTATATTTGTTGACATATTTGTTAGCATATTTGCTCCCACTTTTTTTTATATTTGCTTTGCTCCCACATTTGATCCCATATTTGCTCCCACTTTTTGCTCACAGTTATTTTTTTCTCCCACATTTGCTCCCACTTTTGCTCCCACTTTTTACCCCCCAACCTTTGCTCCCACTTTTTGCATGTATATATGCTCCCACATTAAACTATTGTTGTTATTACCAAGTTGTCTTTACTAGAGATTAGTTTGTGCTTGACAGTTGATATGGAAGTATCAGTGACTAGGTATGGTAAGCCTTATGCATACTATAAAGGATATTCATATATTGTGAAACGAAGCAATAAAAATGGAACTGTTATTTGGCGCTGTTCAAAGCAACGATCGAAACAGTGTCGAGGAATGCTTAAAACAAAAGAATTGGACGTACTTTCTTCAAACAATCATGAATGTAAACTTAATAATCACGCTAGTCTAAATGTAAGGAAAACCCAAACCAAAGCAAGAAACCAAGTCCAAGAGAAAGATAGTACTGCTCAAGATAATATTAACCTCAAGTTTAATACACTACAACGCACTCATGCTGTTAGCGAGTTGTTTAATGAGAAACCTTTAACACCTCCTGTAAAGCCCATGTTCAGATATGCACCCACATCTCAAAAGCCCTCAATCCTATCAGAGACAATATACCCCATCAAAAAGTTAGTGGGGAAAGGCAATAGTGGTAATAATAACATAACAATGTTAAAGCATTCTAGCACATCTAAAAAGAAGCTTTCAACACTCTCAAAGACAACTCAAACCATTGAACAGACTGTGGACACAGGTGGAAATTATCATGGTAATGATAACGATGATAATGATCATCATTATGAAAATGATTATAATAATGAGGATGATAATCATATTAATAGTGATAATGATGAACTGCTTCCCGAGATTCTGAAACCATTCATAAAAAATAGTAAATGGAACGATCCTAATATATTAGTCGAACGTCTACAGCTCTTGCATGCCTGTAAACAGCTTGGTCATATTGGTTATGAGAAAGAGCTATTAAATATAGAAAATTAACTTCGTAAAGCTGCTATTATTGTGTGATGGGTCAACGTAGCAACACCCCCATCCCCTAAAATATAATTTTCAACAAGTGTTATGTTTAAAAGAACTGATAAACCAAAAGAGCTGTATTCTGTGTGTCTATCTCTTGTAAAAAAAAAGGATTAAATTGATAAACATAGCTTGTGTATATTTCTTGTTTTCTTGCATGTTCAAGCAATAGTTATGTCAGGGAAGGGATTCGAACCCTTGCTTCCTTAAATATTTGGAAATTTGATCTTAAGTCAAACGCCTTAACCACTCGGCCACCCTGACAGTTACTGATTAAATTAGTCTTGTTGAACATTAGTGTTTACAAAACTTTTCTTTTCCCCACTATATATATGCTCAACCACTTTTTGGCTTTTCAATGCTGATTTTTGTTTTGTTTCAATTTTTTTTCCAGTAACATTGCAGTTATCAGTATTGCAAACTGAGTGTTTAATATAGGGTTAAAGGCATTAAATAAATTACAAGCCTTACAGTAGTTGCATATAATGTATAACATGCAACATGTTATTCAAAATTTCAAATAGAGCTGTGCCTTGTTAACATTAAACTCTGTTGGTCATTAAAATAACTACTTGTAAAATAATTCCAGTGTCAAATCCTATTAGCAAATAGCATATATTAAATAATCATGCCATAAAACGAGAACTTAAAAATCATTTATTGTAGGAATACCTTTAATGGGATCACCAAACCTTGAAGTATGCAATATACATTCCAGATAGTGCTGTATTTTGGTCGATAGTGCCTCCAGTGCTTACATTAAATAAGAATACAGTAAACATATAAATTTTTTTATAAATCATAATTGTTTTCATAAAATACCATATAATAAATATTTTCACACCAACGAATGGCCATTTGAAAATGGTTTATTGTAGAAATATCTTTAATGAAACCTCCAAACCTTCAAGTAAACCATATGTAATGTACATTCCACATAGCTACATAACCGACAGTACATCGTGGTACCAATCTCCACCGCATTGCGCGCTCATTGTTTGTGTTGGATTTCTGTCTCATTACTAGAACTGTACTTACTGGTCAATAACCAATATAGTGGTCAAAGTGTTCCCCTGGTAGATAACCCATGTTTGGTTAGTCAATTTCTAATTGCAAGGCCAGTCAAGACCTAACAAAAATTAGTCTTAACGTATATATCCACCATCAACATCATATCATTAAACAAATGAAACCATCTTAAGGTATTTATTAAATTTAATTGCAATTTAGGAATTTTGCAAACATCTTGCAACCTTAAAGAGGAAAGTATAGACAGGAATTGTGAAAAGGAAACCGTTCAATCATTTAATGTCGTTAGTGTAAGGAACCTCAACGTAAGAGGTTATGAAAGTCTACGTGAGGGTGTGGTTTTTACAGCTGAATGCCTTTTCCTGACACCCACCTCAGAGACAAGTTTATGGGAAATGAAACTCAGCTATCATGTCGAATGTGAAGCTCCTAGTCTAGGAGAAAGTCATGTTGAGGTGTTTGTCTACAGGGAGTGTGGTAAACGAAACAACAACAACAACAAAAAGCATACATGTAAAGGGAATATTATGGAATTTTCGAGTACATGTAGTCAATTTTAATAAAAATTGGATAAATGTCATGGTTTGTACACCACTTGGCTAAATTCGGTAAATTTTAGTGAATTTTCATCTATATTCGTCTAATTTTATATGAATTTGAGGTAGTTTAAACCATGCTTAGGTAAATCAATGGAATTTCAATAAATCTGGTAGTCATTTGTTGAATTTTGCTGGAATGTTGTGTCATTTGGTCAATTTGCGGAAAATGTAGTGGATTTTAGGAAAATTTAAGGTAAATCATGGGCAAGCACACTATTATTAGCTGAGTTTCTAATACAATTTTGCATACCCTAGGACCAGTATTGCATTATAAGGCATGCCATGTGTTAGCGTTCTTAAAAGCCAGTGATAAAAAACAAAAAGAGGTCTTTAATTCCACCCCTGGGCGTCATATCTAGTGTCATGTAGGTTGACGATCACGGAGTCCCAGCTGAGACCGTCATTGCTTCCACTAACTTGTGCTAGGCTCCTCACTCTCTTATTTCCTGTCGACCACACTTGCTCAACTCTTGTTCTCTACCGACCCCAACATGATTAGAGTATCCGAGCCCTAGGGAGTCTCTTCCTTTTGAAACTTCATTGGCCCTGGTTTATTTATTTTTTCTGATATCCTGAGGAGGCAGCCTTGCTTTTTTATTTTCATGTTATTTCCTGTCTTTTGCCCAAGCCCCCTCAAGAAGGTAGGGTGTATTTAGCCCCACGACTTGCGATGCACTCTGCCTATGGCTACACCCTCAAGGGCTGATCAGTTTGGAAGTTGGCAACCCCAAGGGATTTCTGAGCTGAGTCCAGTTTTCCTCCTCTTTATCCATTACCTCTGGGGCAAAGCCACTCCTAGTATACTTTTTATCTGCCTTTCATGGCTCTCCTTCCTTCCAACTCCCTCAATCCTTATGCTTGAGGGTTGAGGGCCATTTTTTATTCCTTCTGTCCTTTATTTGACCAATTGTTTTCCATTTCTTATTCTAGTATATAAGAGTGTAGTAGCTTAGATTTAATTTTCATCTTTACGATGTCCCAAACCATTGAGGGTCGCTGTAGAACGCTTCTCTCTTGTCCAAAGGACAGCATGTTGAATTCCTCACTGGCTCATGAATTTTATACTTTGTTCACTTAGTTCTCATGGCTTTGAAACTGGCTGTCTGTAACGTGATCATTATTATTCATTTTAACTTCAGCGTACTAAACTAATTTTAAATTAGTTAATTTTAAATTAATTATTTTAAATTAATTTTAAATTCAGATTTGTGTTTCACAGTAAACACAATGATTATTCTCCGTTTAAAACAAGCCATACCATTCTTTTTCTAACATGATAGCTTATACGTGGACATGGAAAGTAGTATAATCATCAGCTAAGGATTCAATTTCCATTACCTACACCTCTCATGGTATGCCAATTCGTTAAACTATAGAAAACGTTTCTATATGTTCTGTTACATTATTATTTGACCATATCACCGTGTAGTGGTTAACCTACTTGGTTGTCAACCCTAAGGTCTTGTCTTACAACCCCGACTATACCATGACATTCATTTCAAGGTTGCCATAAGCTTCACTAAGCCTTTGTCAAACCTAACAACGATCTAGTCATGTGCATAGCATGTCCGCTATCAAGCAAATGAGTAATATGAAACTTACTGACAAGGTCGCTGTGCTGTTATCAGCAAGGCACACTACGCAAACCAAAGCCAGAGTCTCTGTGCAGATTCAACACAGCGGTAGTAAGCAAGCCTATGTTTGTTTAAAAATCATCATGAATATAGCTCCACTGTCACTACAGAGGCCCCGGTTCGATTTTTTTTTTCACAAGGCTGCAACAGGGTAGACTGAGTCTTGACAGGTAAAACTTTTTGGGGTCCATTCGTGAACCAGGGTAAAGGGTTGGCCATCCTGACTTCTTCAACACCTCAAACCAATGTTTACTATTACTGGTGAGTTATCATTTTTTCTTTCTTCGGCTTTTCCCAATTATTTTGAGTCGCCGGAGCCAACCAGGCTCATTTTGGTTTTGGCCGGGGATTTAAGGCCGAATGCCCTTCCTGACGCCACGTGATTTTTTTCAGGTGAAAATTCCAACCCCCGCTGTCACCGGGATTTGAACCCCACCTGCCCGAGTAAAGACGAGCAGCTAAGCACCTGCGCCATCACGCTCCCCACAGGTTAGTTATCTATCCGCACATTAATCCATAATTACCTAATAATAATAATAACAACCATCATCATCCATACACATGTCCATTAAAGCATGGTTTCACAAAGATGCTTATGCTTTAAGTGTATAACACGTTTTTCTCCCATAACATGACTATTTACTGTTTTAGGGGTGAAATGATCCATCGAGGTAAAATCCTATATCATCCCCTATTTTTTAAGCTATCACACCTAATTTTAGGATTCTTCGTTTCCGAGATATGGATTTTTCAATTTTGGGGGGTAGTTTCACCCCCTGCTATTTTTCATCAAAAACAAAAGATCTTAGGTTCATTTATCATTTTTAGGTGTTTAACACGTTTTTTCCCCATAACATGACTATTTACTGTTTTAGGGGTGAAATGATCCATCGAGGTAAAAACCTATATCATCCCCTATTTTTTAAGCTATCACACCTAATTTTAGGATTCTTCGTTTCCGAGATATGGATTTTTCAATTTTGGGGGTAGTTTCACCCCCCTGCTATTTTTCATCAAAAACAAAAGATCTTAGGTTCATTTATCATTTTTAGGTGTTTAACACGTTTTTTCCCCATAACATGACTATTTACTGTTTTAGGGGTGAAATGATCCATCGAGGTAAAAACCTATATCATCCCCTATTTTTTAAGCTATCACACCTAATTTTAGGCTTCTTTGTTTCCGAGATATGGATTTTTCAATTTTGGGGGGTAGTTTCACCCCCCTGCTATTTTTCATCAAAAACAAAAGATCTTAGGTTCATTTATCATTTTTAGGTGTTTAACACGTTTTTCCCCCCATAACATAACTATTTACTGTTTTAGGGGTGAAATGATCAATCGAGGTAAAAGCCCATATCATCCCCTATTTTTTGAGCTATCACACCTAATTTTAGGCTTCTTCGTTTCCTAGATAAGGATTTTTCAATTTTGGGGGGTAGTTTCATCCCCAAACAGGGAATGTTGCCCCAAGTGCTAGGACCCCTCATACAAGTCCCTAGCATGATTGGTTCGCGAGATATGAACAAAAGTGTCGTTAGGCCCTTTCGACAAAAATGAATCCTACATTCAAAAACGGGGCGTCACCCCCAGGGTTAGGATACTGCCTATGGCAAAATCCCATCAGGGGTTCAGAAAATATTAACAAACGTATAGTTAGGTCCTTTTGACAAAACCCGTCCGTGCGCACACATACAAAAAAATATTACTATTTCACCCCCCCCCCCCCGGGTAAGGGTAGTTTTTATTTTGGGGTGAATATACACCGTCCATAGAAAAGGGGAGTTCACCACGAGTCCTACGACACCTCATACGTTTAAGTCCGATTATTGGTTAGCGAGATAGTAAAAAGCCTATGACCTATTAGTTTTTTTGGTTTATTTCAATACATATTTAAAAAACACTCATTTATAAATCATCATTTAAAAAGCCCGCTCTTTTACAAAAACCGCCAAGTTCGTAGGTATACAAAAATAAATTACTATTTCATCCCCCGGGTAAGGGTAGTTTTTATTTTGGGGTGAATATACCCCTTCGATAGAAAAAGAGAGTTCACCACGAGTCCTACGACACCTCATACGTTTAAATCCGATTATTGGTTAGCGAGATAGTAAAAAGCCGATGACCTATTAGTTTTTTTGGTTTATTTCAATACATATTAAAAAACTCATTTATAAATCATCATTTAAAAAGCCCGCTCTTTTACAAAACTCCTCAAGTGCGCATGCGTATAAAAAAACATTCATCGCCAAAATGTCCAAAAATCGGCAAAAATGTGAAAAACGCATGTTTTGACCCAAAACACTAACTTCACCTTTTCGACACCTACATTCCCGTAAAGAGCACAACGAGACGAAAAAAACGAATCCAAGCACGCCCTCCTAGCATGGCCCGTTTTCCAAAAATCGGCAAAAATGTGAAAAACGCATGTTTTGACCCAAAACCCTAACTTCACCTTTTCGACACCTACATTCCCGTAAAGAGCACAACGAGACGAAATAAACGAATTCAAGCACGCCCTCCTAGCATGGCCCGTTTTCCAAAAATCGGCAAAAATGTGAAAAACGCATTTTTTGACCCAAAACTCTAACTTCACCTTTTCGACACCTACATTCCCGTAAAGAGCACAACGAGACGAAAAAAACGAATCCAAGCACGCCCTCCTAGCATGGCTCCTTCCATTCCAAGGTCGCAGGGGCTCACAACTTGCTTTTGGAAACAGCTTTCCCACTACCACACTACTTAAGCACTGGGCAACCTAATAAGTGTAAGGACACACAGGAAGCGGCACGACGCGGCGCGGGGCGGGCCGGGCCGGACCGGGGCGGTATGAACAAATACGTACTGAGCTATGGGTCCGCTCAAACAAACAGCGATTTGAAGCGGGCCGGACCGGGGTGACGCGGCGCGGCTCAAATTGGAACAGTCTAGTTTGTTCCCTTGAGGCGGGTAGACGCGGGCTGCACGTTGCATCATGGACGGTGAGCTACTTATTAATGAAGTATTTGCTAGACCACCGATTTGGCAGTCTAGTCACAAGCATTATCGCAACAGAGGTGTGATTGAGAAGCTGTGGGATGAAATAGGAAGAGCAATGAATACAACAAGAAAGTATAATTCGTATATTTTGTAAAACAACACAGAATATTGGAATGGTTATATATGTTGATGTTGGAATATTATTAAGAAATCATTTTCAATTCCAACTACTATGGTTTATGCAATAACTATATAATATAATACAATCATTTAACCATACTTTCAGACACTATAGTCTCCCTTTAAAAGTCTTTGTGTTTTTAAATAGTTGGAAAATTTATCACGGATCTCCTGTGCTCGAGATGTGTAACTGTTATTTCTCCTATGTCTGTGTAGAGTCGTGGCTGGAGGTGCATTAAAACGCACTTCTCTGAATGCGGGGTCATTTTCACCATCTTTGTCCCTCACAACATTGTTGAGAACACAAGCACACCTTATTATTGTTATGGATATAACCAAATGTTGAGATTGACATCCTCGTGTAACGTACGAAGTGATGCTTGTGCCTTCTTAAAACTGGAAACAAGTGATGATACTCCCCATAATCGGCTCTCCTCAAATACACTTCATTCACCCACTCGATCCTCCGCCGTCGTTTCACAAATGTAAGTTTAAAAAAAGTTTTTTTTTTCACAGAGGATACTTGTTCGTGCAGCTTTAGACAGCGCCATACTGTCGACTGCCGCCCGTACGATGTCGCGTCTTGTGTGTGCAATACCCGCGCAGACGACGCTCCGGCCCGGCCCGCCACGCGCCGCACCGCGTCCTGTGTGTCCTTACACTACGAAAGTTGAAGGTTTGCAGTTCAGCTATTACATTAAGAAACTAAGAAAAACCCGTTGTCGAGGTCTACCAGTACCTAGTGAATTTTAACAATTGTTCTACTGTGGTGCTTGATGTTGTACTCAAATTCTAGTTTTGTCAAAAGTGACTAGGAAGGAAGAAAAATTGACATTTATACAGTATGTATACTTAATGCAGAATTATAACTTTAAAGAGATGAAGCATTAAATTATTATCATTGCATCATAATTCACTTCCAACTCCAGCTTCTGGACCTCTAGTTCCAGCTTCCGGACCTCTAGCTCCAACTTCCGGACCTCTAGCTGTAGCTTTCTTTTCTTTAAAAGCTGAATCTCTTTTAGCTTCCTCCTGGCTCTTCACAACCACTCTCCTTTGTAGCGGGCCTGAAAAAAGAAAGGGGAAATATACAGTAATTTATACCATATTGTTATGCCCCAGAGGGCATACACCCTCATGACATACACCCCCCAAGGGAGATGTGGCTTACGCCACTGAACCCACACACACCCATAAGCTGGACAGCTACAAATACATCTACAACTACTCTACAAGGACGTCGCATCTATCACATCATCGAACGCCCTCTTCTGTCCCAAAACCACCCCAGCTGGAGATACAATAAAATCCAGAACACCATCTTAACATAGCAAGCAGGCAGCCACCTAATACAGGAGGTTAGCCAAGAGCTTGCGCCACTCACATACAATTTACACTTAGAAGTATTTAGGACGACAACATGTGAAGCAAAACTGAGTCAGCAATGCCGAAAGACATAAAAGAGAGACCCCGAATGGACTCGGGGTCTGTCGCTGCCCGACTCCACGCCGGTTTGGTTCCTGATTCTCACCTGAAGGTAAGTGTGTTCTCAGACTCCTAAACACTACAGTTGTTATCCCATCACTTCACACCCCAATTGTTACATTGTTACTAATTACATTGTGGTACACAATCCCGAAGCAAATGGACATCTTTCGTCACAGTACTGGTCTAATAAACCATTGATCAGTACCTCTACACATTTGTTATCACTAACTCCACTACACTTGTCTTTACATCCCAACTCCCCACCTGACATTCCTGGTTGCCCGTGACCGCTAGTTACGTAAGTGCTCTGTAAGTAATTTCCAGTGTGCTAACCTTGTAGAGCTCAGGTCGTCAGGCAGTACAGCAAGAACTTAGAGGATACACCCCTTAAAAATTAGCCAGCGAAAAAAAGGATGAAATATTTTTTTAGAGGAACAAAATAGCCAATTTTTGCCACGAGCAATAAACAAGGGATTTCTTAGGAGCGCAATACATTTAATAGCGTCCTCCCAACCAAACTATAGTGTATTTATATATTGAAACCTTTTCCAAGGGACCAAATAAGAAAACTTTTGCAGAGGTCAGGAGCCATGAAAAAAAATTCAGCAGGCATTAGGAAATTATATTAGCCCTACCGGCCCATACACTCACAATCAATTAGGGGCCCTAAGTATCACGCAACCCCCAGGATATACATTTACATACACAAACACGCACATAATTCACATTCGCCGTCCTACAAACAAAATGGCTCCACTATACCGGCTAACCATCCTGAAAAATATTGAGGAATATCAGGACCTCATTGCATGGCACAAGGTATTCGCAAGGAGACAAGATTATCTCAGGAGATACCAGGGGCTCTTACACGCCCAATACATTGGGATCATTATGGCACTGGGAAATCTGGGAAGCGTATGGCGAACTGCAGGCCAACAATATGGTGTTCGAGTTCGCAGCAGGAGGGCCAACTAGTTCAACATCAGTAAATGTGAGATCCTGTTAACGACCAGGAAAAAGGACAGACCAATGAGTGGGATAACACTTGGAGGTGGACAGCTGAAGAAGGTGGAAAGTCTCAAGTACTTGGGAAGTATAGTGGAGGAAAATGGGAGAAATGACAAAGAGATTACGGAACGTGGCAGACAGGCAGAAGCATTTCTGAGAAGCAATAGGAAGTAGTACAGTTCGCTTCACTTTGAATATTGCATCATCATGACCAGAAATTGCGTAATCCTGATGACGTCATGGGATGACGTCATGGGTCCTTAGAGCGAGCATGTGGTCCAGGAGCGAGCATATGCACTGCACGTGTTAGCGTGGGAAGGGGTTGACCTTTTGGCTTGTTTGTGCGATGATGATAAAAAGTTAATGGGTGTTGACGTCATGGGGGTTGTTTATTAGGATGCTAACTGTCATCTGACACCCATGCGAGTGTGAGCATGTATGCCACTGCCAGCGATCCGCACATGTGGTGTGCAGCTGTTATGTTTTTTTTGTCCGCGCCGGGTGGGCTGAGCGGAGAGGCGGTTCCCATCCACACATGTGGTGTGCAGCTGTTATTGTTTTTTGCTTAGGATGCTAACCGTCATTTGACACCCGTGCAAGTTTGAGCATGTGCAGCAGTGTGATTGATCTCATCTGCTGTGTTCGCGTGAGACAGAGTTGACCTTTAACGTCATTGGCTAAGAATGTAATCTTTGACTTCTTTAAGCAATAGCGGAAAAAAGAAATGTTTGCGTTAGAAGCTAGTTTGCAGCATATGGTTTCTGGAGTGTGGGTGGGGGTGAAGGATATATAAATGGATGAGTGCATGGAAGAGTTTAACTGTTACTTTTGCGCGAAGAGTGTGTGTGTGTGAAAGAAATAAAGAAAGTCAACGACGAGGAACAAATTGTGTGATGGAAGCTCTAACAAAGTTCAATAACTTATCATCTTGTAATGAGTATTCTAATAAGAAACTAGCAGAACTAGTCATTGATTTACCATATGTGGTCCAAATTATTCGCCCCGTACAGACGAGGTTTGGAAGAAAAATAGTGGTGGACATTAACATTGAAGATGAAGTAACAAGTGTATTTCTACCAGCAGTATTTTCAAAATTAAGCGCATCAGAGATCGATGAACTAAACTCAATGGGAGGCACACTGATGCTGGTGTATTTGGGGTTGAAGAACCGCTCACATCAAGTCATTTTGAAACAGTACTCGATGGCAAACTGATGACGGTGTATTTTGGGTTGAAGAACCGCTCACATCAACATGTTTTGGTGAGTATTGGATTATATATATATTTTATGTATTGATTGATATAACGATTGATATATTTAGTTGCTCATTATTTCTTAATTTGTTTAATTTTTCAGATCATCTAAAAAAACGAATAAAACGAACAGCATAATGAAGTGGAAAACTGTTAATTTCCTGAGTGGAACTGAACATCGATCGCACCCGCTAATAGAGTATCATCGTGTATGCTTTCAACAACCGAAAGAAGAGGAAGAAGATGATAACGAGGTGAGTCGTAATGAGAAAGAAGCTTGTTTTAACAAATGGACATCTTCGAGTGGAATTTCATCATTTTCAGTCTACGTTACCAATGTTAGCAAATCAGAGGATAGTCAGCGAGAGGTGACAGAAACAGTTCTAAGATATCTATTGAAAGAATTATGTGAAGATGAACATTTTATTTGTTTCTTCGGATACAATACATTTGATGAAGTTTTCAAAATCGAATTTTCCATGACTTGTTACGATGTAACAAAATTGAATGAGTATAGAAACAATTTGCTTGGTAAACTTCAGGATGAATTTCCTTTTGAGGCTGTTCATTGTTCATTGGAGATTACAGGCAGTAATTTATCACAATGGCTTGAATATACTTTAAAAGATTATAGGTTTATGGTAAACCGATGTTACAGCAACTGCTGGTGGTGTATTAACAATAGTGCAAATTGGACGTATGCTTAGACATCAGTGATGGTACACCAACTGTTGGTGGTGTATTAACTTTAGTGCAAATTGGACAATTGCTTAGACAACAGCAACAATGACCTCGCCTCCTAGCAAACGTAGAAAGGTCGATATTGTAATACATAATAACAGTAAAAATATAAGAAACCAATTGGACAATGCATTTGAAAGTGTTTCTAATTTTCGAAGTGAACTAAACGGTGCTATTTCAGTATCATACCAAATCGGGGAAAACACTCAAACCGAGTTGATTGAGAACAGTGATGAGTTGATTGAATGTTGGAGAGTTATTAGTGAGCACATATTGCAACAAGCTGTGAATTTCGAAGAAATTACAATTCAAATAAAGGATGAATCTTTCTTGAGCTGTGAGTTAATTGAAACGGCATTCAATTCTAGAGTGTACACACTTGCAGTATCAAATGTTAAGAATGAGTTTTTGGATCCTCGCGAATTTTTAGCGAATGCTAATATTTGGTTTACAAAGTATGTTAAGAAAGCGTTAACTGTACAAGCTTTAAAGGTGAATTCAGTTTTGTGTGCACAATATGAGCTTCGCGACATATCAGAAACAAAATATTTTGCTATAAAAAATGAGGTAGTTTTCGAGTATACTGATTTAAATGAATTTTATAATAAGAATATCATTGAAGGTACATTGACAAAAATGAGCGAATTTGAAGCAAATGGTTCCGGGTGGGCTTTAGAAAAAAATCATAGTTTGAGAATTAATATAAATAAATATGTTGGATTTCGAGTAGGAATGTCCAATACTAGTAGATTGCCTGATGTAATAGTCAATAAACATGCAGTGCTAAATTTGTATGATACAAAGGAAGCTTGTTTTGCGTGGAGTGTGGTTGCTGGTTTGTATCCAAAAACTTGAAACGTGAATCATCTTTCTTCCTATCCTAATTACAGAGATGTTTTAAATTTAGATGGTATTCCAATTCCGATGGAAATGAAATATTTAAACAAGTTTGAAAACCAAAACAATATTTCTGTAAATGTGTATGGAGCACAATATGATGAAAACAATTGGGTATGTATGGGAACAAACGAAGTAAAAGGAAAAAAAAACTTTTACTATTGTACCTTTGTATGTATCAGATAAACTATATGAAAGGAGTGTAGACTTATTGATGTTGCAGATTGGTAACAGTGAAAGTTATCACTTTTGTTTAATTAGAAATCTTGCTCGCCTTGTGCGTTCAAGCGTCACTAGCACTCGCAGAAGGATTTATATATGTAGACGATGTTTGTCATATTATTTTCTTGAGGATGAGTTAAATGTTCACTTTGCAGACTGTAAACAGTTTCCTGTTGCAAAAAGCATAATGCCCACTGATGAACAAAGATTTGTTAATTTTACAGAATATCGAGTTAAAGATACAGTTCCATTTACAATATATGCAGACACTGAATGCGTCTTGTCTCCAATTTCCTCCTGTTTTCCAAATAGTGACAATCATAACTCTACTTTAACACATAAACATATTCCTTACAGCATTTCTTTATACCTTCATTGTAATTTCGATAGTGAATTGTGCAGTTTCAAACTCTTTAGGGGAAATAATTGCATTGAATTGTTTGTAAAGGAACTTTATAGTATTGTGGATAAACTTCAAACATATTACTTATCGGTTAAGCCAATGTTAAAGATGACCGAAAATGAAGAAAGATTATTTTTGTCAAGTAAAATGTGTCACATTTGCGAGAAACCGATTGCAGTTAATGAACTCAAAGTACGCGATCATTGTCACTTAACTGGAAAATATAGAGGAAGCGCACACAATAGTTGTAATTTAAATTACAAAGTAACAAAGGTTTTGCCTATAGCATTTCATAATCTAACGGCCTATGATGGACATTTTATAATTAAAGAAATTTGCGAGAAACGTGATGGAGAGGTGTTACATAATCCTGGTAATATAAGTTTGTTAGCGGTGAATATGGAACGTTATAAAGGGTTTACAAAGTATGTACGGGCTAAGAATGGATTCATTCAGTTAAGATTTTTCGATACATATAATTTCTTGTCCTGTTCACTAGATCAATGTTCATCTTCGTTAAGTGAAGATTCAAAGCAAATAACACGACGTTATTTTAATGATGATGCACAGTTTCGACTTACTGCGAGAAAAGGTGTGTTTCCCTATGAATACGTCACGAGTATGGATGTACTTAACGAAACTAAATTACCTGAAATATCCAAGTTTTATAGCAGTCTTAATGATCAAACAATATCGAATGAAGAGTATGAGTTTGCTCAATCGGTGTGGGAAACGTTTTCCTGTCAAACATTAGGAGAATACGCCGATTTGTATTTAAAAGTTGACACACTTCTTTTGGCGGATGTCTTTGAAAATTTTAGATCGAATGGCATGGAAACTTATGGCATTGATGCAGCTCATTTTTACACTGCTCCATCTATGTCTTGGTGTGCTATGAAAAAGATAACCAATGTTCAACTTGAATTGCTTCAAGATATTGATATGTTACACTTTTTTGAACGATCTATTCGAGGAGGAAATGTTCAGTGTATAACACGACATGCGATTGCTAATAATAAGTATATGAAAACTTATGATGAGAAAAAGCAAGACTCCTACATAATGTACTTTGACGTTAATAATTTATATGGATATGCGATGATGGAATATCTTCCAACGGGTGGCTTTAAATGGGTTGCAAATGTTGAAGGCTTTGATGTTTTAACTACTGATGATACTTCAGAAATTGGATATATTTTGGAAGTAGATTTGACTTATCCTCAAGAGTTACATGACAAACATTCAGATTACCCTCTATGTCCCGAAAAGTTGACAAAGCTAATGGCTACCCTAGATAATAAAGAACGTTATGTTTTGCATTATAGATTGTTAAAGCAATGTATTCAACTAGGAATGAAATTAGATCGTATTCACAGAATAATTGAATTCAATCAGAGCCAATGGCGAAAACCATATATTGATGTGAACACAAAGAAACGAAAACATGCCAAAAATGATTTTGAAAAGAATTTTTATAAATTGATGAATAATGCAAATTTTGGTCGTTCACTGATGAATGTGAGGAAGTTAAGGGACATCAAATGGGTCACCAAATGGCATGGAGCTCGTGGTGCTAGGTCTTTAATAGCTAAGGCTAATTTTAAACATAGAATTATATTCGATGAACAATGTATGGTCATCGAGATGAGTAGACTAAAGATTTTTCACAATCAACCAGTATATGTTGGTGCATCTATATTAGATTTGTCTAAATGTAAAATGAATGACTTTCATTACAATGTTATTTTAGCAAATCCTGAATCAAATGTGAGGTTGTTATACACAGACACCGATAGTTTTATGTATATATTCTATGATGATATTTATGAGTTCATGAAACAGCATTCAAATTTGTTTGATACTGGGAACTATGAAACAAACAATCCTTTTGGCATTGTGAGACAAAATAAAGGTGAAATTGGTTTAATGAAAGATGAAAATGCTGGAAGGATTGTTGAAGAATTTGTGGGGTTACGACCCAAAATGTATGCAATAAAATTGTGTGATGAAATGAATAGCTTGTGTAAGGCTAAAGGCATTAAGAAGAGTGTGAGTAAAAGTATGAATATTGATGAGTATCGAAAGTGTCTTTATAACAGAGATAAAGTCAACAAAGTTCAAGTTTGTATAATTTCAAAATCTCATTCTGTATTTACTGTTCGGCAAAATAAGTTGGCAATTTCATCAAACGAAGATAAAAGACACATAACTGAAAACGGAATTGATACTTTACCGTTTGGTCAGTTTTCTCTGAAAAAATGATTAGAAACAAAATGAGATTAAAGCAGTTCATCTCACTTACTTTATTTCTTTCACACACACACACTTTTATGCTGTTAATAATACTAATTTTTTGTGTGTTCCTTTGCTTATGAAAAAAAGAATAAATAATAACAGTAGTGGAGTAATGACAGTTCCAAGCCACTCTAGAACCCTCCTCTTACCACTACTAAGCCTCAGCCATGTTAAATATCTCTCGAACGCGTGGTCCGATTTTGACAAATGAGGTATTGTTGGACTCGGGCTGACGTCCTCTTTGCTATGGACTACTTGTTATATTTTTGAATTTTTTTTTTGAAAATTTTTGTTTTCGAAAGTTGGTGATAGTTTGAAAACCAAACATGGTAGAACGTTGTTCCATGGCTCAAACGAATGGTCTTTATGACCTTTATTTTCTATAATAAAACTTTTTTATTTTTTATGTTTTTTTGAAAAAACTCGAATTTTGAAAATTCTATATTTTGGAAACTAGGAACTCTACAAAAAAAATTGTTTGACGTAAATCAATGGTCCCTACCCCCTCTACTCCCAAAATAAATTTCAAGTCTCTAGAGAAAAAAATTGTGTGTAGTAGTGGGATGGTGGGGAGCTGCTTCCAAAAGCAAGTGGTGAGCCCCTGCGACCTTGGAATGGAAGGAGCCATGCTAGGAGGGCGTGCTTGGATTCGTTTTTTTCGTCTCGTTGTGCTCTTTACGGGAATGTAGGTGTCGAAAAGGTGAAAATCTGGAAACACGGTCTTTTTGGGGTAAAAACGTGATTTTAGACTTTTTGCTATATCTCGCGAACCAAGTATGCTAGAGACATGAACGAGGGGTCCAAGGACTCGGAGTGACGTCCTCTTTGCTATGGACCACTCGTTATATTTTTAAAAAAAATTTGGAAACGCGATTTTGGGGTAAACACGTGTTTTTTGTGATTTTTGCCGATATCTCACGAACCAATAACGCTAGAGACGTGTAGGAGGTGTCCTAGGACTCGGGGTAACGCCCCCTTTCGAGTGTGGTAGATATTTTTTTCAAAAAATAATTCACAAAGGGCCTAACGCCATACATGTTGAAAAAACGTTTTCTTTTTCTTTACCTGTTTATAATGTCCATGAAGCGTGGTGGTTGAGAGAGACGATACGGCTGGGTGTGTGTGTGTTTCAACGAACCTGTCGCTGACCACGGTGGCTGTGCTCAATAGATCAATCGCTATTTCGGCGGGTCGGTGTATGACAGAGCGAGGGTGCGTTTTCTGATATTTTACCTTTAACGTGTAAACGGTGATGAGAACTAGGTTCTATGTTGGTCGAAGCGAGTAGAGAAAATAAACTTGCCGACGAGCAGGAGGTGAAGGTCATTTGAGATTATTGGAAGGCGTTGATCTGACTTGACAACAGGTGACGCTTGAAGGTGAAATAATCTGACCATCGTGGTTGCAGGGGAGTGTGAAAGGCATGCACACACACATTTGTGAAACCACATGTAGGCTAAACCAGTGACATCCTGTTTTGCTTCGTACGTGACAAAATGCAAGTTGACGTGAAATTTGATCTACCGCAGGTGTTCGCTTGGGACGTTATCTATTTACATGCGCGATAACTGTTAACAAGTTACATCCTGTCTTGCTTCGTACGTGACAAAATGCAAGTTGACGTGAAATTTGATCCGGCACAGGTGTTCGCTTGGGTGTTAGCTGTCCACGTGCACGATAAGAGAATCTTCAAAGCATGGGAAAAAAAAGATTATACATGCAACGTAGCATATATAAAGACATGTCGTTATCATTTCCACGCTCACTTAGGTGACTACCTTTGAACACACTGCGTTGCATGAAACCCCTGATCTTGTTTATCAGTTTTGGTGTTGGTGGAAAATACTTAACTTTGTTGTGGGGTAGGTATATATTTATATATTTATTGATTTTTATATAAATACATGCAATTATTTATTGATTAGGTAATTAATGATTTTATTTATTTATTTGTTTGCAGATAACGTGTATAGCCTACCTGTCGTGTGTCTGTGGGAAATATATTAAAGAAAGAGAAAGACAGACCGATAGAAGAGGAAACCATTTCCACACTAGCCCACGAGACGGGAATATAGCAAAGCATTACACGTCAAGGTGAGATTTGTTTTTTATATATATATAACCTGTTTGATTTTGTTTTGTTTATGAAAGACATAAACTATATGGAATGGATATACTTATGGTGGTTTATTTTATTTCTTTTTAGATATTTGGAAAACAAAAGGTTCACTGCTATTGCAAATACAGTTGAAAACCAAGTGGCTTTAGAGTGGAACCCTTGTCAAGCAGTCTACAGCTGAAAACTCAGGTGAGAGTGTTCTTTCAAAATAATGTCTTTTGCCACTGCTACCGATAGCCTAACTTGGGAACGCCTAAATAGTTGTTTCAAATCGCGTGTGTGCTCTGGACGCGTGGTCAATGTTAGAAAAAGTTTGATTCCCAAAGAATTTTTAGAATCTTGTTTTGAAATTTTTAAAATTGAAATTTGTACAGCGCAAAGGTTGCATATGGCTTTAAAGGTGAATGCAGAACTGGTTTGCGATTTCATATATAAAAAGAAGGACGTAGAGCATAAAGAGACATTTTATATTTGCAGTAAAATGCAAGAGCTATTCATAGCCCATAATTTGGAACAGTGGTATGAAACCCACGTGGTGAATGCCTTGCTATCAAAATTTGATAAACTGCAACAAGGACCGAGTGGCCTTGCCTTAGACAAAATTCATCATTTACAAATCAACATTTGTCAATTCAACCCGCTGAATGCTGGGTCTAGCTACATTAAAACACCACCAGCCATAGCTTCGAAAAATGCTGTGGTCAATATAAAGAATTGTGACAATGATTGCTTTCTGTGGTCTGTGGCTGCGTATTTGCAGCCAGTACAACAGCATTGTTACAGACCGGGAAAGTACAAGGCCAAGTTTAATGAATTGAAACATACTTTAAATTTAACTCGAGTATCGTTCCCTATGGACTTAACCGAGATCCATAGGTTTGAACAAGATAACCAGGACTTTTCGTTCATGGTCTATGGCCTTGATGGTAATGAGATTGTGGGTCCTCTTTATGCTACAAAAGAACCGAAACGACACCACATTCATCTTTTATATTTATCTGTAGGAGAGGTGAATCACTATTGCCTCATTAAAAGCTTGAGTAGATTGCTAAGCAGTCAAATGTCCAAACATGATGGTAAAAAACATATTTGTGATCGTTGCTTGCAATATTTTACAACCCCCATGCTCTTAGAACGTCATAGGGTAGATTGTGTTTCTCAGGAAGCGGTGAGACTGATATTGCCACAAGGGGACAAGGCTGTGTTAAAGTATAAGGACATTCACAAGCATGACACTGTTCCCTATGTGGTATATGCAGATTTTGAAGCTCTCACTACACCCATGGCGGGATGTGAACCAGATCCCTCCATGAGCTCAACCACACCCATTCAAAAACATGAACCTTTTGCCATAGGATTTAATGTGGTGTGTGCCTATGACCCCACACAATTCGTGTACAAATACCGTGAGGGGCCAGATTGTGCCAAATGGTTCTTGGATGAACTTGTCAAGTTGGCCGACCATGTACAGGAATTACTGGACCACCCAGTACCCATGAACCTATCTCCAGAACAGCAGCAGCAGTATGAGCATGCCACGACATGCCATATTTGCGAAAAGCCTATTTTAAGTGGAGAGAAAAAAGTCAGAGACCACTCACACTTTACAGGGGAGTTTCGTGGAGCTGCGCATAGTAAATGCAATTTGAACTTTCTGGCTCCTCGTTTCATCAGTGTCTTTTTCCACAATCTGGCAAATTATGACATTCAGTTTTTGATTCGTGAATTGGGTCATGTCAACAAGGGCTCGTTTACCATTATTCCCCAAAACCATGAGCGTTTTACAGCCCTGACATGGTGGTTGGGCGACTTTAGCATTCGATTTTTGGATTCCTTTAAGTTTATGGCATCCTCGCTAGACAGCCTTGTGAATGGCTTGAATGAGGAGGAATTAAAAAATACTAGAATGCATTTTGATGATCCTGAGCAATTTCAATTGTGCATTCGGAAAGGTATATTCCCGTATGATTTCTGCAATAGCTGGGACGTGTTAAAGCAAAGAAAACTCCCACCACAAGAGAAATTTTACTCGAAACTAACACGCAGTACCGTTTCCGATGAAGACTATGCACATGCATGTCAAGTTTGGCGAGTGTTTGGCATGAACACGCTAAGTGAATATGCTTTGCATTACCTAAAACTGGATGTATTGCTGCTCACTGATGTGTTTGAAAAATTCCGCGAGTTGTGTCAACACATTTACGGTCTTGACCCGGCTCACTATTATACGAGTCCTGGACTCTCGTTTGATGCCGCTTTGAAATACACTCAAGTGGAATTGGATTTACTCACTGACGTAGACATGGTTCTATTTTTTTAAAAGGGCATTCGTGGCGGCTTTGTGTCACTTAACCAACGCCATGCCGAAGCGAACAATGTCTACATGCCTGATTATTCACTAGACAAACCAGAATCGTACTTAATGTACTATGACGTGAATAATTTGTATGGTTACGCCATGAGTCAGCCTTTGCCCTATGGGAAGTTTGCTTGGCTGACAGAGAAACAAGTGTCAGAATTTGATGTAATGAAGGCTAGCCAAGAAACAGGCTGTGGATATGTGCTAGAAGTGGATATTGAATATCCCTCATCCTTGTATGATGAACATGCCGATTTCCCATTCTGTCTTGAGCAAATGGTTCCCCCTAACAGTAAAGTGAAGATTGAAAAACTCATGGGCACACTTTACAACAAAAATCGGTATGTGCTACATATCCAAATGTTGGTGCAATGCCTCGCCCAAGGCTTGGTGTTGAAGAAAATCCACAGGGGTATTTCTTTTGCTCAAAAAGCATGGCTTGAGCCATACATGCGACTCAACACAGAGCATCGACAAATGGCAACACAGCAGTTTGAAATTATTTTTTTTAAATTAATGAACAACTGCATCTATGGCAAGTCCATGGAGAATGTCCGTAAATACCGTGACATTAAATTGGTGAATGTCTGGGAGGGGCGGTGGGGTGCCCGGCGGTACATTGCCAAGCCAAATTTCAAATCGATCAAAATTATCGATGAGGATTTGGCTACTATTGAAATGAGTAAGACCAGCGTGACCATGGATAAGCCCATTTACTTGGGTCAAGTCATTTTAGACTTTTCTAAATCGGTTATGTATCGATTCCACTATGAGTTTGCCAAACGCCATTTTGAGGACGTCTCTCTTTTGTATATGGACACGGACTCATTCATTTACCACATTCGCCACTGCAACCCCTATGACGTCATGAGGCAACATAGTGACTGGTTCGACACCTCTTGCTATAGCGCTGACAATGTGTTTCAGCTGCCCATAAAAAACAAGAAGGAAATGGGCGTTTTAAAAGATGAATGCGGTGATTCCATTATGACGGAATTCATAGGTTTGGCCTCAAAAATGTATGCTTACCGCACACTCGACTGTAAGGAAGCCAAAAGAGCAAAAGGTGTAGGTAGAGCAGTGGTAAAATCGCTACGTGTAGACGATTACCTAGCGGTTTTACGCACTGGCAAAGCTATGTCTCATACACAGTGCAGGATACAATCCAGCAACCATCATTTGTATCTTGTGGAACAGAGAAAACGCACCCTCGCCTCCATGGATAACAAGCGTGTGTGGGCTGATGACCTGCTCACTAGCCTGCCCTGGGGTTATGATCGCAACGAGGAGGAGGTGTGATTTCACTGTTTAATCGTTTATGGGACATGGCTTTTTGTAACTTGTAGATTTAGAATTTCGTAAATATTGGTTTCTGTCATTGTAAATAGTAGATTTTGTAAATAGTGACAACCCACTTGGACCTTTTGCTCTTTAAAAAGTTCTATGCAACCTTATTTTTTAAATTTTTTGATTGGTAAATAGTTTGATTCTTTTAACGCTGTACAAAATTGAGTTTTTTGTAAATATGAAATAAGTAAGATTTTTAGTAACTTTAATAACTAGTATTTAATTATTTTTCGTAATGTAAATGATAAACTAAAATGTTTTTTTTGGGATGAGTGAGCATGTCGAGAATGTGCTTTTGGGAATAAATAAGGTGGTTGTGTTTGTTCCCAAAGACAGGTGTGAATGTATGACTGGAGAGAGAAAACTGGTGTGTATGATTGACCAGAGCAAACACGGTGAGGTAGGGTGGGTGGGTGGGTGGGGAGGGGGGTAAATGGTCACTTTTATACTCATTTTGTTTTAAATAGTTTCGTTTTTTCATTGAAATGTGGCAGTCAAAAGACATTATTTTTGTAAAAACAGTCTTACCTGCAGTAGTTGTAGACCTCGACGTTTCTCCAAACACGCATTAGCACATTGCAGTATTATCAAGGTCAAGCACTTGCATCAACATGATTGTCAAATCTCAACTTTCGACATACACCAAATGGAAAAATGTGAAAACAGCAAAATGGAAAATCCATGTTTCCATATCACCAAAAACGCAAAACTTAAAACGGACATTTAAAAAAAACTGGAAATGGCCATGTGTGAAATTTGAAAATTCAAAAACTTCAAACGGACATTGTTTAAAAAGTGTCATCAACAAACTGGAAAAAATCCATCTCATCAAAAACGTTAGACTTGAAACGAACGTTTTCAAAAACTGTAAATTGCAAATTGGCAAATGACAGTGTGTGGAATTCATTATGTGTGAAATGTGTAAAATGAAAAAATCAGCCATCAACATCACGATTTCTTAAAATTAAAAATAACAAATCATTGTGCTCTGGTAAACCTTTGTTTTTATTTCATAGTCATAGTGAATTGACAAAAGAAAAATAGAATACAAACAAATCCCAATTCCTCACTCCTCAATGTTTATGTCCATGCATCATCAACTTTCCTTTCATAGCACTCATGACAATTAGGGCTGCCATCCTTTCACCCACTGAGGCATCACTGGATGTGAAACGTTGTTTAGCTTTCTTCAATAACAATTTATCTGCCACATGTCTTAAACCAGGATGACTATGGCGATAAGAAAGGTCATGTTCCTTGCATGCTTGATCCAAAAGATGAATGGGTACATCACCACGTTGTAAACGTTTTTCGAGACGAGTTCCAGGGCCGCAAAAACGATAACCTGGAAGATGGATTTCGAAAGGTAGGTATTGAATCACTTTGTCAATGACGCCATTGCCAGTACAGGTCTGGCATATCCTTTTCCATCGATGGTAAAAAGGTTTGGTCTTCCTCCTCCTCTGTGGACGATGTTTGTGTTTGTTGTTGTTGTTGCTTTTTCTCGCCATGACACCCGTGGAATGATTCAACAAAGTCTTTACATGGACTCTTATGACCGTGATACAGTTTCACTAGCTGGCAAGTCGCACACTGACGCATAGACGGTATTTTTGCCATGGCCACTTGCTTATGGTGATCGTAATCCGTACAGGGTTGCAATTCACTCAACACAGGGTCTTGAGTCCATGATTTTGGTACATGTTGCCAGATTTCTTTCACTGCGTTGGCGGCCACATAATAAATGAACGACTTGGGCAGCGCCAAGAGTTCCTCTTTGGTAAAACTGTCTAGTTTCTTTTTGCACACAAAGAACTTGCCGATGGCTTTGTCCGTAGCATCGCCTTTCTCCATGGTATCACGTGCTGTAGATGTTTACACGTCGCTTGTAGAAATCTCACTGACGTCATTCACAGGTAAATCTTGAGTTATAATTTTGTTCAACAACTCCCAGCAGGCATGAGTGGTTAACCAATGAAAGAGATGCCACGCATGTGATAGGGCTGTATGGGTAATGTTGCCACAGGAACAAGTATCCATGAGCGTTTTCAGGGAGGGGCAGCCCAACTCCATGAGGTCGATACATTGACAGTAAGACGCCAAAAATGGTTGCAACCATTGACGTTTTTCATTACCTTTCACAAATACCACATTGGCCGAGGACAAGTGTGCTTTCATGACCACGTCCAAATATTTATAGGAAATGGTTCCCTGATTCCAGTCTAGTTGCCTATGATTTTCAATCCACTGGGTTTGTTTACGGTCTTTTTCACACAACAAATCAAAAGCATGGGGTGGTTTAAATAGCAAATGCGTAGCTTGCGATATCCAAAACGTGGTACAATCGATTATGGCCACTTGTTTAAATATAAATTTGTTGTCACCAATTTTAAACCCTTGGCAATCCACAATGAGTGTGCGCAACATGTTGACGCTTGCCTGGACCAAGTTCAACTGACGACTGACGGAGGATCAGGTGTGATCATGACATGGACTTACCTGCCATGCTAGTTTCAAAATTGAGGTTAGGGTAGGACAGGGGGACATGCAAAAAAATAAGAATTTAAGAATTACATCATTTTATTATCATAACACGTCTTACAGGCTTTTCTCATTTTAGGATAAGGACGATAGCAACTGATACAACAATATAGTCTCTTGTGTTTGTAACGTCCATAACACCGATGATGTTCCAATGTCTCTAAACTAGGCGTTTTTGATGGTGAGCTGCTCACCGAAGCACCATGGATACCATACGGTCCACACGTATCGTAACTTGTATTTTTTTCATCACCCAAAGACACAAGCGAGGGATAGCTTGAATGACAGGGTATATTTCCCACTTTCATTCTGCACAGGTAGGGGCAGGTGGGTGACCAGCGCTGATGTTCCTGCATGGGTTCATCGCCCTCCTGCCATTGGTCTATGATGATGGGACAAAAGGCACATTTCACTTCATCTCTTGTTTTTAAATAGTAGAATCCAGCAGCCGCCAAGGCTTGAGGGTTTATGAAAGGCACTGGCCATGTGGCAAACGTCTTAAAACGTTGTTCCTCAGAGTTTAAATTCATGGATGTAACGTCTCTTGAGGCTTTAAAGCAAGACATGACTGAGCGGCTTGACGTGGAATGACCTGTTATTTATACACTCGTCACTTGGTTGGACAGTGGATAATAGTTGACTTGTTTGTGATGAATAATCAGACAGTAGGCCGTCGTATTGGCTGGTACATTGTCATGCGTTTCAAAATCTAGTCGAATGTCGATATTGGATGGCTTGACAGACTCTTCCAGGTAAGAACAGTCAAAGACAATCAGTGGTGCTCTTGCCTTAAACGCTTGGGGTAGTAGCATGGGGCCGTTCTCTTTTTGATAATACGACCATCGAAATTTAGAAAACAAGTCGTACAGGGGCCCAAACTTATTTTTTGAAAAATCCAAATCCAGTCCTTCATAGGGAAACACAGCTCCGTTGAGGAAAAGACGTGCATTTCTCAATTGCAGGTGATCAAATTGCGAGGCATCTTTGGTTTGTTGATACTTGCGATTCGTTTGAAAACCCACGATCAGGTAGAGAGGTCTCTCTGTATAGCGAGCTGTTTTTACAGACCAACTGTGTGTGTTGGTGGTGGGCAATAGCGGATACTCATGGAGTGCCCAGCTTCTAAATTCCATGGGTAGAGGCATATCTCTCTTTACCATCTTGAGTATGTCCAGTTTTTTGCTATCGTTAAGGGTCACATGAGGCACTTTCCATAGCAAGCGTTGTAGTTGAACTTTTGAATCGATGGGGGCATTGTCGGCTCCCTTGAGTGCATTATTATCACTCCTGTCTCTCACCAGATAAAGCACTTGCCTTGCGTTGACCACAATGCGTTGGTGATCTTCAGCAAAGCCTAAAATCAGTTTAAGAGGTAAATATCCAGTAAAGGTCCCATCGGTGTGTACCATCCAGTCATTGGTCGAGTCAGGACACCAACCTGCCATGCAAAGTGTTTTACCTTCTTCCTCACTATAAGAGGGGTATAGTTTCATGACACTGGAAATGCCCACATTTCGAGTGCTATCCACCACGATATCGTTAATGACATACCGCACTTCAGAAAACAGAAAGGCTAAACCATGGTTGGCCAACTTGGATGTGGTAGGTGTAGAGCCATCGGCTTTGGTGAGCCGACCTTCAATTTGAATGACACTTTCATGCGGTAGGGTGTAAATATCTTGGTTGTTGATAACAAATTGAATTTCATCATTGTTATTGAGTCCAGGTGTTTGAGCTTGATAGGAATGGAGATCAATTCTTACCACTCCTGGTTGCTCTTCGATGTGGTTCGCTATCTCTAGGATAGAATTCATTATGAGGGTTGACGTGGTAACCCAAATGCTGTAAAATCTGCTTGTTCTGAGATGTTAACGTGTATTCACGTGGCAAACAACTAACACCATTCCTAGACGGTGTTGTTGTTTTATACACAAACTTCATAGTGGCTTTAGCACTAACTTGTAAGTCACTGGTGTGGTAGAATCTAGATCAATGAGTTGTTGATCTCTATTGATCAGTCTTAATGTTATATTACTAATACTATCAACAGCCACAGAATGAAAAAGCACCACTGGAGGGTTTTCACGAATAATATAGCCATTGGGCGATGTCACAATAAAGTCATAAAGTGAATGCGATGGTTCTTGATTGGTGTACACTTGGCTAATAATATTACACGTCACCGACACATGATGGTCTTCAATGAATTTCACTTCATGGTCTGATTCATGTTTTTTTGTTGGGCTCCAACACACGTGGTTTAAATCCTAGTAATGGGCCAATGGAATCGGGGTGTGTTTTAAAGTCAATGTTGAATGAGGAGAAAATACTGCAGCGATGAGTGTTGGTATTTCCTACAAGTTCAAACTTGTGCGTTCCGTCGAGAAATGACTTTAAACCATATTGATTGATCAACACCACATAAATGTGTTCATAAATATCATCGATCGTGTATCCACCAGAGTTCAAGGTGAGCACAGAATCATCATAGTAAAACTTGTTGTTCACATTTTCACGTATGTTGTAAATTCGATTGTACGTTTCAAGAGAAACAAGTCCTAAACCATAGGGTTTTTCACTCAATTCGATAGGCGGGTAAAAGTCTAGGCTGACTTCAGGTCCACGTCCATGCACTGTAAACGTTTTACTTTCTGCCGACATACTGGTGGCGTTTTTGCTTATGCTGCGTCTTATATAAAAAAATTAAACACAAACGTCCACACTGTTGGCTGTTAAACGTTTGCTCTCGTTTCACATTATAATATAGCTTGATCCTGTTTCCAAAATAGGTCACTAGTTCCATGGGCGGGGGCAAATTCCCAAAACTGTCAAAGTACCATACCATGGATCCCTCTTTGACATAAGCTACATAATGCGTTCCTGGTCCTCGGTGATCATCCAAATTGACAACAGCACATTCCTTTTTCCAGGGTCGTGGGGGGTAATTGGTTTCGCATAAACACACCTCGAAAATGAGAAAGCTTTAGTTGTTTAGCATAGCTTTCCACTTGTTGATGCGTCAGGGCATGTCTCGCTATGGCAGAGGTTAAATTTTTTTTTTTTAATATTTCGAAATGGTGAAATCCCAAATCCTTGTTGATAAAAGGCTGGCTTTAAATTGGCATTTCTAGCCCCCATAGCAATCGCTTCCATCGTTTCATTGTGTCGCTGACTTTCTTTGAGTTGTTGCTTGCCCTGCTGCGCGGCTTTAATGGTTTTCGCCACTGCACTGGCACCGCCCAAAAGTGAACCCAGAGCAGCCAAACCGGCAAATAATGCAGGTAAAAATCCAGCTCGTTTTGGGACGGGAATCACTCGCCCTTGGTTTGAAACCTGTCGCCGACGTTTTGGAATAACCTGTCTCTGTGCTGCTCGAAGGGCTTTCCTTATGGTCAATACATTATTTTTTCTTTTTTTCTTTCGCAAGGGCTTGTCCTCGAATGTTGTAAGCCCAGGCTTTGCCAAGGACAAAGTCCTTTTTTTAGTCTTTCTCACTGCATACCTTTGTTTCACCATGATGATAATGACCAACAACCTTTCACAAGAAAGTTTAAATCACAACTAACGTCAGATGGTTATTTCATGGCTGTATATTCCAATTCCACATAAAGTGGGAAATCGTTTATGGTTTTTCCCGCTTGCTTTTCATCCCATGTCAACATGAGATGAAAAGATAATTCATCCCCTGCATTGACCATTTCATGGTTATGGATCAACATCCTATGACCATTTATCTTTATTTGTAAATGGTTCTCATCAGGTATGGCATATTTGATGTGAATGGTTCCATTATAGTGTAATCGATAGTGGCTTAAACCCGAAGCAAGCACATAGGTCGAGTGCTGATCATGGACTAGCGGTAAATGGTTTCTCTCATTCAAAGGTTTTTCATTTGTCAGATACACTAAAAATACACATGGGATAAATTTATAAAGCCTTTTCATTTCATGGGTCACGTAACGCTTGGTACAAACATCGTCTTCGTCTTGTGGGTCTTCCACGTGAATAATCCGATGGTGATTAGCGCTATAGCCATTCACCATAAGCTGGGGCACTTTGTCATAAAACTCATACACTTTGTTATCCACATACTTTTTCGTAGTAACGTCTGTAGACACTTGAGGATGTTTTACATGGGTTAACCGCTTTCCCTTAAAGTCATAATCTCCCTGTTTTGTGCGTGGCACTACTGACCTATCCACATAGTGTTTATTAGCAGGATCTGTTTCCTGTTTAGGATCATGTATGAGGACAGGCCTAGCTTTGGCCATCAACGCACGTCCAAAGACATCCATCGTCAACCTGTAGTAGCAGTCTACTGTTTTTATGACAAGGCTCGGTGTTCTGTATATAGACAGCCGGCTAGCCTGTCTAAGCCTTAGTTGACATGAAGATTATTAAGCAGCAAGAGTCGTTCCCCGTGGGGGACATGGTTTCCCATCTCTGTCCCACATCACGTGAACAACGCCATGGTTCACTGTTTCCATCTTCCATTCGCTGCATCATTGTGGGGCCTTCCGGCTGTGGAAAGACAAATCTTTTGCTAACGCTCATTACAGCGCCCAATGGTCTGCGTTTTCAAAATATTTATATTTTTGCAAAATCTCTCTACCAACCCCTCTACGTGTTTCTGGATCAAGTCATGTCTGGATTACAAAAAGAGAATATGGGTTATTTTACATTTTCCATGCAAGAAAATGTGATTTCACCGGATGAGGTAAAGCCTGATTCACTCATGATTTTCGATGATGTATCCACTGAACGTCAAGGCATCATTCAAAGCTATTTCAGCATGGGTCGTCACAAACATATCGATTGCTTCTATCTTGGACAAACGTATTCAAAAATGTCCAAACAGTTGATTCGTGACAATGCCAATGTCATTGTTTTATTTCGTCAGGACGAGAGGAACAGTCGTCACATTTATAATGAACATGTGAATCCGGATATGACCTTTCAAATGTTTACAGAATTGTGTGCCAAGTGCTGGAACAGTCAACGTCATGCCTGTTTAGTGATTGACAAACTAAGTGAACTCAACCAAGGACGGTATCGCTTAGGGTTTGATCATTTTATTGCTATTTAAGGCCTTGTCTCATTCCCCGGCAAGTCATTTGCCAAGACACCATGGCGTTAGCAGAGAGTCAATTGAAAAAGCATATTATTAGAGCAAAAAATACTATTCGCCAAAAGTTTCGTCAATTGAAACAATCACGTGCCAATCATGCTTTGTTTATTCAGCAACATTTAGCACTTCCACTAAAAGCCATGTTGAAACCCTCTTTCAAGCCATCTGAAACGCTACCCATCGTTTCACAAGCCACGCAGACGCTGCACGAGGACCCTGAGGAAGAGGAACAGGAAGATTTGACTAGTGTTAGTGAAGTTGAGGATGAGGAGGAACAAGTGTTTACGCCTCAAAAAAAGGCCGCACCCCTTGCAGAGTTTTTGAGAAAAAAGAAATCCTTGGCCATGGTCGAAACACCTTGCCCTTCCAGGGCGTCTCCGTTTTCACAACTCTTGGCCACCCCTCAACATAAAGCTCAACTGAAAACCATTTTAATAAAATATTATGGATCAACATTGGAACCCTATTTCACCGATCTATTTATTGGGAACACAGATACCACGTATGGTGTTCGCTATGAGGATGATAGTTTTAAAATTGGCGATTCATCCATTAAATTTGCTCGTACTAAAGCTGTCATTAAAAACATCAACTATAAATTAACGCCAGGACTGTTAAAGCTGCTCTTTTCTCGGACCCCCTCTTCCCATGATTATACGTCAGAGGATCTTGAAAAATATAAATCCATTTTATTGGATACCCATGCTCACAAAAGACAGTATGATCCCACGCAACAAGTGAATGCCAATATATCTCAAAAATATAAAACCATCATTGCAAAAATGTTTCCCACTAGTCAAAGTATTCGTCGTAAAGTGTCCGCTTCGGGAGTGACATTTAAACCATTAAAACCCCTTGTGGATGTTACCTACTGGCACAATCCCAATAAGCTCGTCCAGCGGCTACAATTGTTGCATGCCTCACGTCAAGCTGGCCACACCGGTCACGATTGGGAAATTCAAGAAATTGAACAAGAACTTCGAAATGCCAAAATTATTGTTTAAGCCCTCACCCATTAAAATGGGTATTGCTCACGAGTTGCATCGCCCAGCTAGGCGTCACTATCCGCGACTCAAGGTGATTTCACGAGGTGTGGATGAACTTTGGCAGGCTGACTTGGTTGAAATGATACCCTATGCTGGCGTTAACGACGGTGTACGCTATATGTTGACCGTCATTGATGTCTATTCCAAAATGGCCTTTGTTGAACCTGTGCGTCGCAAGTCTGGTCCACTAGTTACCAAGGCCTTTCAACATATTATTCAACACTCCAAACGTCAACCTCAGTTGCTACAAACCGACCAGGGGAAAGAATTTTTCAACAAGGATTTCTCCAGTTTTCTCAAATCTAAGGATATTCACCATTACACCACGTACAGCAATCTGAAAGCCAGTGTGGTCGAGCGGTTCAACCGAACATTGAAAACCCATATGTGGAAAGCGTTTACCGCTCAGGGCAGTTATCGCTGGTTGGACATGTTACCTGAGCTAGTGTCACGTTACAATGACACCAAACATAGAACGATTGGGACCAAGCCACGCCTCGTGACTAAAAATATTCAGCGATTGGATAAACTGTTTAACCCCATAAAAGCAGCCGATCCTAAACGTCACCGACTGAACATTGGGGATTTTGTTCGTGTGAGCAAATTTAAGTCTGCCTTCAATAAGGGCTACACGCCTCAGTGGGGGACTGAACTATTTCGAATTCGTCGAGTCTACTTGGACAGTCCAGTCACCTATTTACTCGAGGACCTCAACCATCAACCCATAAAAGGTAGATTTTATCTCCATGAACTTCAGAAAACAGCATTTCCTCAGCATTATCTTGTGGAAAAAGTGTTGAAACAAAAAGGAAATAAACTCTACGTCAAATGGTTAGGGTTTAACTCTACGTTTAATTCTTGGATCAATAAACTACATGTTGTGTGAACCTGTGTACTTTTTATTTATTCACACATGTTGTACACCACCTATAGCTCTATGTATACAGCGCTCCGCGCTTCATGCATGTTCATACATGTTTGTCTTTCCCTTTCCTCCTGTGTTCTCTCATACATCACCCCCTCCCCTCTCCCTCCCTTCACCTCCCACCACTGCTGTTTGCAGCTCTTGCCTATCTATTGGTTGTGACATGATTCCCACAAGTTGCATTATACTTTTTACTGATTCAGCGATTCCCACGCTTTGAACATTCTCTTATCGTGCACGTGGACAGATAACACCCAAGCGAACACCTGTGCCGGATCAAATTTCACCTGAACTTGCATTTTGTCACGTACGAAGCAAGACAGGATGTAACTTGTTAACAGTTATCGCGCACGTGGACAGCTAACACCCAAGCGAACACCTGTGCCGGATCAAATTTCACGTCAACTTGCATTTTGTCACGTACGAAGCAAGACAGGATGTAACTTGTTAACAGTTATCGCGCATGTAAATAGATAACGTCCCAAGCGAACACCTGCGGTAGATCAAATTTCACGTCAACTTGCATTTTGTCACGTACGAAGCAAAACAGGATGTCACTGGTTTAGCCTACATGTGGTTTCACAAATGTGTGTGTGCATGCCTTTCACACTCCCCTGCAACCACGATGGTCAGATTATTTCACCTTCAAGCGTCACCTGTTGTCAAGTCAGATCAACGCCTTCCAATAATCTCAAATGACCTTCACCTCCTGCTCGTCGGCAAGTTTATTTTCTCTACTCGCTTCGACCAACATAGAACCTAGTTCTCATCACCGTTTACACGTTAAAGGTAAAATATCAGAAAACGCACTCTCGCTCTGTCATACACCGACCCGCCGAAATAGCGATTGATCTATTGAGCACAGCCACCGTGGTCAGCGACAGGTTCGTTGAAACACACACACACCCAGCCGTATCGTCTCTCTCAACCACCACGCTTCATGGACATTATAAACAGGTAAAGAAAAAGAAAACGTTTTTTCAACATGTATGGCGTTAGGCCCTTTGTGAATTATTTTTTGAAAAAAATATCTACCACACTCGAAAGGGGGCGTTACCCCGAGTCCTAGGACACCTCCTACACGTCTCTAGCGTTATTGGTTCGTGAGATATCGGCAAAAATCACAAAAAACACGTGTTTACCCCAAAATCGCGTTTCCAATTTTTTTTAAAAAATATAACGAGTGGTCCATAGCAAAGAGGACGTCACTCCGAGTCCTTGGACCCCTCGTTCATGTCTCTAGCATACTTGGTTCGCGGGATATAGCAAAAAGTCTAAAATCACGTTTTTACCCCAAAAAGACCGTGTTTCCAGATTTTCACCTTTTCGACACCTACATTCCCGTAAAGAGCACAACGAGACGAAAAAAACGAATCCAAGCACGCCCTCCTAGCATGGCTCCTTCCATTCCAAGGTCGCAGGGGCTCACCACTTGCTTTTGGAAGCAGCTCCCCACCATCCCACTACTACACACAATTTTTTTCTCTAGAGACTTGAAATTTATTTTGGGAGTAGAGGGGGTAGGGACCATTGATTTACGTCAAACAATTTTTTTTGTAGAGTTCCTAGTTTCCAAAATATAGAATTTTCAAAATTCGAGTTTTTTCAAAAAAACATAAAAAATAAAAAAGTTTTATTATAGAAAATAAAGGTCATAAAGACCATTCGTTTGAGCCATGGAACAACGTTCTACCATGTTTGGTTTTCAAACTATCACCAACTTTCGAAAACAAAAATTTTCAAAAAAAAATTCAAAAATATAACAAGTAGTCCATAGCAAAGAGGACGTCAGCCCGAGTCCAACAATACCTCATTTGTCAAAATCGGACCACGCGTTCGAGAGATATTTAACATGGCTGAGGCTTAGTAGTGGTAAGAGGAGGGTTCTAGAGTGGCTTGGAACTGTCATTACTCCACTACTAATAACCTAAATTTTGTGTGTATTATTTAAAAAAAAACACCTCCCCCACCATTCCCATTTTCCAGAAATATATATATATATATGTATAATTACTTTATATTACATATCATTTAGTAATGGTGCGTTGTAAGAGGAGCAGCTCTACCACTCAATATAAACGAACAGGAAGTGGATCATTAATTAGTCGTGTACTTAATAAAACTATTGATAATTTACCCGTGGAATTACACATCCCGGGATATGAATATTGTGGACCAGGAACAAAATTAGAAAAGCGATTGAGCCGTGGTGATCCAGGAATAAATATATTAGATAAAGCGTGCAAAGAGCACGACATTGCTTACGCAAAGCATAAAGATTCAAACAAAAGAAGAGAGGCTGATGAAATTTTAGCTTCAAAAGCTTGGTCTCGTGTAAAATCCCGTGACGCATCATTTGGAGAGAGAGCGGCTGCACTAACAGTGGGTGGCATCATGAAAGCTAAGTCTAAGATTGGAGGAGGTAAGCGAAACTTAAATAATAAAAAATAAAAAAACAAGAAAAGATTTAAAAAAAGAAGAACATCGAAAAAGCAAGGTGGTATTTTACCCCTACTTCCGATATTTGCAGCCTTGTCGGGCTTGGGGGGTCTAGCAGGCGGAGCAGCAGGGGTGGCGTCTGCTATAAACAAGGCGAAAGCTACTCAAGAAGAACTAAAAGAAATGAAAAGACACAATCGAATGATAGAAGCAATGCGAGGAAAAGGAGGTCAAGGCATTTATTTAAATCCTCCTGCATACAAAAGATAATTAACCAAATACCAAATAAAGCATTAAGTAATTTCGATTTAGCTAAATACGCACATCAATTAAAGATTCCAAATTTTAGAGGAGTCTTTATGCGAGATACGTTACCAAGATATCCTCGAAAAAATGAAAACTGTATTGTTAACCTTGAACCGATGGATAAATCCGGTTCACATTGGGTGGCTTTCAGTAAACGTGGTAAATATGTGCATTATTTTGATAGTATTGGTAATTTAAGACCACCATTAGAAATTTTAACATATCTTAAAAATTGCTATCTACAATATAATTTTCATTCATATCAATCGATTACTTCTTCGATTTGTGGACATTTATGTTTAGTCTTCTTGTATTGTATAAATAAGGGAAACACAGACCGTCTTTAAACATTTCAAAGATGGCTTTCGAAAGACGGATAACTCTTGAAGGTAAAGGCTCGAAGATTGATGTTACATTGGAGAACCCGATTCATCTTGTAGGAGCAGAGTTTTTTGAAATAGGACTTGCAGGATTGTATACATCTAATTCTATTCGAAATGTTACCAACAGAAATAATAAATTTCGCATTCATTTTACTAATTTTTTATCAATTGATTTAGTGGTACCACCGGGTATTTATGAATTTGAAGATCTAGCCTCAACTTTTGATGATTTACTTAGTTATCACTCATTGTCGAAACTTATACCAGAACATTTAGAAAAAACAAAAATGTATGTGGAAGAGGATATAGATGGAAAAAGAGACAACCGTCTCGTTTTGTCTTCTCCGTTTAATATTGATTTCACTGTAGCCAACAGTGTAGCAGGGCCTTTAGGTATTGAAAAGAAAGTTTACCCTAAAGAGAATAAAAGAGAAATTGAAATTGATCGAAATAGAATCGATAATGAAGTAACAATTAGCGAGAATAATAACGTTTTGGCTATAAAGTTGAACGAAGCGGATAGAGCGAATTTAATAATACCCAATGCTAGCTATACGTTAAAACAATTAAGTGAAAAGATTAATGAATTATTAGTTGAACATTTATTAGGTGACAAAGACAAATTCCCATCATTTTATATTAATTATGATAAAGTCTTTTATCATTGTAAACTACATTCGAAAGTGTTTGCTATAGATTTTGGTGTTGCAGATTCTATTGCAGATTTGTTGGGATTTTCTCATAGAAAGTTCAAGGCAAACACAACTCATCATTCTGAATATATGATTAAAATTAACACTGTTAATAGTATTCGAGTATGTTGCAACCTTGTGCTTGGTACGAGTTCTTATTTGAACCATAAACCAACACACTCTTTATATAATTTTAAAGCTCATGTTCCTGCTGGTTACCCGATTGTTGTACAACCAACAACAATTAATTTTTTGCCTATGAACACCAAGGTTATTCAACATGTATCTGTGCAACTTGAAGATCATCTTCAACAGCTCATTGATTTGCAAGATGAAGATTTAACTGTAGAATTAATTATTCGTCCAGCACGATATCTTGCTATATAAAGTAATGAAATACTGTTATGTTTTCATTCTACTTGAGTAAGCTTACTAGAAAACAATCACAAATATGGTTATACTATATAATACTCAAAGTTTGAAAAAAAAGAAATCGACTCTGATTCGAAAAAATAATATAAATCAATCAGCTAAAATTTGTAAAAAAAACAAACAACGACATCACACCTTGAAATCTAAGAAACAGTTATCGAGTAACAACAAACATTTCTTACAGTCTTTAGGCTATCGCGTACTTTAATTTCAATATAAATATATATGCAATTGTTAATCTTATTTAGTTTCTATCTATAGTTGAAGCTGTTAACATGTTTAGCATGTTTAACATAACAGATAAAAGAGAGGTTGACAACAGAGTTGTGCGACGAGAAGAAAGAGTTTATCAACCTTATTCAGCTAATAAATTCGAAAATAATGATGAAATTCGAATACCGATTCAAAATGAAGAAAACATAGTTTTATTATCAGAAGGTGTTCTTCACTTAGAAGGTCAAATTATTACTTCTAACATAAATCCTGCTGCTTCTACTACAGCACATCCTGACCAAAATTTTGGGGCTAATCTTTTTAGCGAAATTCGCATCACGTTAAATGGTAAAGAAATTGATCGTACACGCCATCTAGGTATAACAAGTTCTATAAAAACCTTTGCATCATATTCAAAAAACGAATATACAGCTTTACAAAATGCTGGTTATTTTCCCTCTTTAACAACACCAGCAAGTGAAGCAAATATTGTTGATAGTAACACAAAACGTTTTCATATAATACTTCCTTTAAGCAACCTGTTAGGAATAGCAGAGGATTACAGAAAACCGATTTTAAACTGCAAGCATGAGCTAATACTTCTCCGATCGTCAAGTGACGCACGTGCGTTGCAATCGACAACCGAAAACGATCTTTCTAAGGTCAAGTTATTTAAAGTTTATCTAAAAATTCCCGTTTTATTATTATCGGACGAAGAACAAATTAAAAGATTAAAACTAATGCAGAAAAATATTCCCATTCAGGTTGGTTTTCGATCATGGGATGTTCATGTCTTGCCTTCTCTTCCTAGAACAACTAAATATAGTTGGACTGTAATGACAACTTCTGAAACTCAAAAACCGCGTCAATTTTTATTAGGTTTTCAAACTAAAAGAAATTTACTAAACACATGCTCTTCCTATTTTGACCATTGTAACATTAAATCTATAAGAGTTTTTTTTAATTCAATTTTTTATCCCTATGAAATGCCAACTTCTGAAATTGCCATAAATGACTACAGCGAGTTATATGACATGTTTGTTAAATTTCGTAATGTATATTATCAGATCGATGATGTTCGTTCAGAGACTCTGGTTTCACGAGATGAATTTAAGTCTCATTGTCCGATTATTGTAATTAATTGTCTCGAACAAGTGGAAGCAGTGAAGACATCTTCAGTCGATGTGCGAATTGAAATCGAGACGAGTGAGAATATACCTGAAGATACAACTCTTTATTGTGTTCTTATTCATGATCGTCAAATATCTTACAGACCATTAACGAATGAAGTAATTATCTAAACCAATATTTGCTAAGTTATAAGCAAGCAAGTAAACAAGTATTCTCACTTTAGTTGCAATCATGGAATTGACAACAACAAACTCTCCTTCTACTGATGCTGGCACGTGGAATAAGAAGCAACCAATAGTTGCAGACATTCGCAAGCTACCAAACGGCAGTTTGGAACTTGCTTACTGTATGTTAAATAACGGCAATATACCTTCATTCAGCCCCGTGATCACATGGGTTGCAGCATATTGTGAAAAAACTCTTTCTTCTTTTTTGAGTCTATTAAGAATAAATATGATTATTTAGTTGTATATAATTTGCCACAGGAATTTTCTTTGTTTGCACTAAAAGCACTTTCCCCAGACTCATTATTCGATCTTAATACGATTGATGGAATGTCAGACCTAATGTTGAGGCATAGCCATCGTTTACCTACAGATTGTCCAAAACATTTACCATCTCTAGCAATGGGAAGCAATAGTTGTGCTAAATTCAATGTCAATGCTGTTCAACATTGGTTAAATTCTTCTGATGGCATCATGAAAATCGTGTGTTCGATAATAAACAAGTTTCGAAACAATGGACTTCGAGGTTTTAATAAGTTTGATTGGAACTACTTTCCTATAAACGTACTGACTATATATGAACCACAACGAATTCGTCTAGAGTGGTAACATCTACCAGATCATCTAAAGAGGAAATTTCAACTGTTTCATCTTCGCTGCAAATGTGACAACTGTAATCGCTATCTATAAAAGGTGATTAATTTAAATCTACTAGTGTCGTTGACAGCTATACATATTTTGTTTTTAGTTTGCTTTTTAACACAGTGTATATTTTTTTGTCTACAGAAAATAATCATCTGGACAACTAAAAGAAGAAGATCAACACACCCACACTCATCTGGACAACTAAAAAAAGAATGAGATTACTTCAAGAGAAATAAAATTGTATTAATTGTAATTCTAAATGAATAAAGAAGAAAAGGTCTTTTGTACCATTTCATATTAAAGTTCTTATTAATGATCAATTACCTCCTCACTCTACATGTAAATAAAATAATAATATTGTCAGGTGAGGGATTCGAACCCTCGCTTTCAATTTCTGAAAATTAGATCTTAAGTCTAACGCCTTAGACCGCTCGGCCAACCCAACACACATGCAAATCATGCATATTAGCCAACGTGTTATGTTGATTCATCTCAGTTCGCATTTAGCTTTGTGTGGTGAACATCTTTTCTTTGTGAAGTAAACCAGCATCATGAAGTATTTTAATTGTGTAAAGTATTCCAAAAAACAGTTAATGCAAATGATATTGAGTCAAAGAGAAATGAATTTAAAATCTGAAAGAGATCGGCTAAAAACATTTAAGACCTGGTCTTCAGACAGTTTTACGAACACTGCATGGTTAGCAGCGGCAGGATTTTACTATTTTGGATATAAGGATATGGTTAGGTGTGCTTTCTGTAATCTGCAACTTAGTTATTGGGAAGAAGATGATGACCCGTTTGAAGAGCATAAGAAATGGGCTTTTTCTTGCCCCTACGTAAACAATATTTCTCCTAGCATAGAATTGAAATGCGAATATGAAAGACTTAAAACTTTTCAAAATTGGCCTCTTCCCTGTCCAAACGAATTTTGTTTAGCATCAGCAGGATTTTATTATACTGGTCATGGTGATAAGGTGAAATGTATATTCTGTAAGATTGAAATTGAAAATTGGAGGGAAAACGATAATCCTTTAAATGATCATGAAAAATGGGCGCCATATTGTCCATATATAAGAGGGTTTTACGTCGGCAACGTTGATTTAAATCCTGAAAATCCTACTATTATTCCATATAATACAAGTTATGATACGTGTGGAAGCAATATATGTTGATGTGATGTGATTTTTTGTGCAGTGTGCATTCTCAGACGTAAACGTAGACATGTTGAAGTTTGTTAAGCAGTCAAACACTCTACCAGTAATTTCATTTACTAATGCTGAAAACCAGAGTAAAAGTGAAAAAAGAAAGCATGGTGTTTTACTACCGAACACAATTCGATGTATCATTTGCGGTCCATCGAACTGTGGCAAAACAAACGTAATGCTAAATTTATTGTGTCATAAAAATGGAGTTCGTTTTGAAAACGTTTATATTTATTCTAAATCACTTGCTCAAAGTAAGTATGTTGAATTTAAAAAGTTTTTGGACTCCATAAAAGAAATAAAAAGTGTTTTTTTTTCCGATAATGATGAAGTAATGCCTCCAGAAATGGCTAGAAAAAACTCTATATTTGTTTTTGATGATGTAGCCAGCAATAAACAACAACACATGAAAGATTATTTCAGTAGAGGTCGTCATCACAACGTTGACGTATTTTATCTTTGTCAAACATATTCTTGTATACCTAAACATCTAATTAGAGATAACGCTAATTTTTTAATTCTTTTTAAACAAGACGGAACAAACTTGCGTCACGTATATAACGATCATGTAAATACAGATATGAGCTATGAACAGTTCTTTGATATTTGTTCGTATTGTTGGCAAAACTCTAAGTTTGGTTTTTTGGTTATCGATAAAGATAGCGATTTACAAAATGGTCGATATCGCAATGGATTTGATGTTTATTTTCAGTTATAAATATGACTTCAAAAAGAGGTAAATGCCCATTCGTGTTATAGCTTTTGCGTGGTTAACAACTTAACTATGACATCGTTTAACAAAACCAATAATGTGTCTATCGGACGACCGACTTCACGACATGATATTGCAACTAAATCATATGTTGATGATAAGCTAGTGCAATATGGAAATCAACTAACAACAACAAGCGGCGGACATCTAAGTATTAACGGCAAACGGTTAAAAAATGTTGGAACGCCAATACATGTTGAAGATGCATGCAACAAAGGTTATGTAGTGAAGTTATTAAATGAGCTAAATAAAATCGAGTCTAAAGAAGACATACAACGAAACTTTAACGAGCTTAAAGGTTTAATTTTTTCAATTTGTAAAATAGAGAAAAAAGAACTTGACTTTCAAAACAAACGTCTCGCGGGCTTAGCTTTACCATCATCTGCAAATGATGCAGTAAACCTTATTGCAATGCAGCAACATACATCGAATATAAAAAAATATCTTGAGACCCGAATAACCGACGTGTTACAACGAGTAGAATTCATTCATGGTTTAGTGCGAGAATTTTCAGAAGATCACTTTCCGTATGATCAAGATACTCTCGACTTGGGTAACAAAAGAATAAGAAATGTTAAAGATCCAATTCAAAATCAAGATGCGGTAACGTATTCTTTTCTTAAAACTCATGTAACAAATGAACTCGATGAAATTAAAAAATCTCTTTTGAATATAAACAGAGATGATGAAACTGTAGATATGTTAAATAGAAGAATAACAAACATATCTCAACCAATCGATTCGTTAGATGCAATAAACAAATATTACTTAGAAAACTTTGCTGCCTCTCGAAAAGATCTAGAAGACTTAATCACTAAATTTAATAAACAAAACTTTTTAAACGTAGACGATGGTGGAACTTTAAATATGATGAGTAAACGAATTACTCTCGTAAACAATCCCATATACGATAACGATGTTGCAAATAAGACGTTTGTTGAACAATATGCCGCTTCCCAACGTGAATTTGATCAATTGAAACAAACTGTAAACAATCTACAACATCAAAAACAAACAAATGTTGAGTTTCCTGTTAACGACCAAGATGTGACAAATAAACGGTTTGTAGAACACTATGCTGCTTCACGAACTGAAGTTAATCAACTAAAAGAAATTTTAAGCAATTTACAAACTCGTATTGAGGGTGTTGCTAACAATCTCAATATTGTTAAAAAAGAAGATCTTGAAAGTTATGCTGCTGAATCCAAAGAAGAATATAACAAGTTAAAAACTGAACTGGAAAAAATTGAGCAAATGGTTAACAAAGAACCACTCGAAAGTTTTACTGCATCCGAAGAAGAATATGGTATATTAAAAGATGAAGTAAAGAAAAAGAACTTATCGAAATTTATTCTGAAATTCTCCAACACACCATCAATCCATTCACCAGTATACACGCTTCATAATAATAACATACAGTACCAACTTCCCTACAAAGGCGTATTAAAACCAATTTTTGTTTCACCAAGATTTCCAATTGTGTATGCAATTTTAAATATACGTCAAGAGATTGAACTGGATGGCAGTGATATTGTTGTTGAAGAGCAAGATGAAATTCAGTTTCGACTTAGAGACCCTAAAAAACATAAAACTGATGATCTTCCTCTTCAAATCGATTTTGAATATACTATAAATAAGTAAAACAACCACAATTTCCGTTTAGTCATGGAGAAGAGCTCGAAGATTAAAGCTGAAAGTCGAGTAAAGGATAAACTTTCTCGCTTAAAAAAAGATGTTTAAGACAAGTATCTTTCACTTCAAAATGATGTTAGACGTAAAGAATTAGATATAGAGACTAACTTTAAACCAGTAACAAGTTCATTAATTCAACTTGTAGCTATTGCTAATACGTCAACTCAAAATAAAGAAAATCGAAAAAGAAAAGGAAAATATGACGATTCTGAATCCACTGCTACTTCAGACGAAGAAGATGGAGATAGCATCAAAATAATTTCACTACTTAACCGCTACTTTGATCCGTTCATTAAACAAAACGTGGATAGAACATATGGTATAACGATAAGAAATGATAAACAATACTTGGGACGCGAACGAGTTTTCTTTGATAAAAAGTGGATAAAAGTTGGTGGTGAAAAATTTCCTATAACAGAAGGTCTACTTGAATTGATTCAAAGGAAAGTACCAGACCCCACTCTAATAGATAGGAGTGATTTAAGTTCATATTTGAAATTATTAAATGTTTCAAACGTGCACAAAAGAAATTATACAAGCAATGCAGCTCCAAGAGGAACGCAATCTTATAAGTATAGACATATAATTGAACCCCTTCTCACTGAAGACATAGATAGAATTATAAAAACAGCAGATGAAAATGAAGAAGAAGCAAATACTACGATGCATACTGGATATGGTCAAAAAAAAAACACATCGCGCCACAAGCCATTTGGAAATTTGAAGGCGGAAACAATATTGAATTCGTTCACTGGAATGAACCAAACAAATTGGTATCAAGACTTAAAAAATTAATTGCATCGAAAGCTGCAGGTCACACAGGACTCGACAGCGAAATCTTTGCAATTGAAGAAGAACTAAGAAATGCAGGATATATTGAATAAAAATTCCAACGTTTGTAAAACAATGCACAGTATGTTATAAAACATTGTTTGGAAAATAACTATGAACGAAATCAGACGAGGAATTGCAAAAGAACTTCACGCACCGCTTAGAAAAAAGTTTAAAAGACGCCATGTTATTAGCAAAGGAATCGATGACCTCCATGAAGCTGACCTTGTGGACATGTCCAAACTTGCAAAATGGAATAATGGATTTAAATATTTATTAACCATTATTGACGTTTACTCGAAATATGCATGGGCAATTCCTCTTAAAACCAAAAAAGGAAGTGAGATTGTAAAAAGCTTAAAATTTGTTTATTCTCAAAGTAAAAGATTGCCCAATTATTTTCACACCGATCGAGGAACGGAATTTTATAACAGTGAATTCAAAACATGGTCTCTGAAACAAAATCTAAAGCATTATTCCACTGGGAGCTCCATTAAAGCGAGCGTGGTAGAAAGATTTAATCGAACTCTTAAGGAATCGATGTGGAAAGAATTCACAACACGAGGTTCATACCGATGGGTACATATTTTGCCTGAGTTATTAGTAAAGTATAATCACAAAATACATCGCAGCATCGGCATGAAACCTATTGATGTAAAAAGAAACAATCCACCCAGCTTGCCAACACAATATAATGAAACTTTAAGAAAACCAAAATATAAAATCGGTGACATTGTAAGAATATCAAAAATCAAGAAACACTTCACTAAGGGGTACGAAGCTAATTGGTCAACAGAATTATTTACAATTTATAAAGTTCAAAATACTAATCCACGAACATATCTTTTAAAAGATAATAAAAATTTGCAGATATTCGGAGCGTTTTATGAAGCAGAGTTACAACGAACAAAATATCCTAATATTTACTTAGTCGACAAAGTACTACGTAGAAAAGGAACCCGAGCCTTCGTATCTTGGCTTGGATTCGATTCAACTCACAACTCATGGATCCCCAACAAAAATATCTTCTAATTACAACAGTGTAAGTTTATTTTTTTAATTCCACGCAAAAATATTATTATTATTATTATTATTATTATTATTATTATTATTATTAATGTGTCTCTATATATATTTTTCAGCTCACTAAAACCAACACACGCAAGAAAGAAAAGAATGATTGTACTTACCCGTGCACAAGACCAGCATATTTCAACTCTGCAAACAACACAGCATCTTCAATTCTCCGCAGCTTGTTGGAAAAAGAACTACTTACCACTTTAAGAACGAAGATCATATCATTTTTCACTATTTCATATTATATAATTAATGTAAACCACAAATGATCAAATAAATATATTTTTTAAAAAAATGTACACTACACAAAATTATTATAATTTTTTTTTCGTTAAAAAACAACCGCTGTCCACCGTCCATTTAATTTACAATTTGGACTTCTTCTTCTTCTTCTTCACCTTCTTCGGCATCCATGCCTGCATGATCATCACCCCCCACACTCTCTTCCTCCAGCGGCGGAAAATCAAGCAGCTCAATACTGTCCGAATCGATTGCTTGCAGCCGCTGAATGATTACCCCCAATATGTGGGGAGTTACACCATCCGACGTCAACTCTCGACAATGCTGGCGGTCTCGAATGATTTCTAAGAGCTCACAATTGTACATATCTTGCTGTAAATTACTCAGCCCGTTAAACCACACATCCTCCTCCACTTTGAGCGCGCTCACGGCAAAGTTTAACCCCAGCCTCTCTGCTCGCTCTCTCAGAGATTTTATCTCACAGAGCTGCTGGAGCTTGACAAGAAGGCTTCCATACATGGTCATGATGATAGACAACTGTGTTACTTTGAAACTAAGTGTTACTTCATAGCTATGTGCTCTTATATATTGTGAATATCAAACTGCAAAAAAGCTATTTTAAACATTTTCACATGAAGCTCTGGGAACCGACATCCAATCTCGTTCTCGCATTAAAAATTACACACTTGAATAATGACGTCTAGGAATCTAAAAACAAACAGATCAAGATTCATTTCACACACTCGAAGATATACATGACATATAAAACACTGTAACCAGATTGAGATCATGAAGCAAGCCAGAACACAAGAAATGTTAATATCATTTAAATTAAACAGACATAACATAGCGACAACGAGTAACACATGTCCACTCCCACGCTCTGGTGATATATATACTGTACTTAAACAGAGTCTAGCTTAACAACAACACTTCACTTATTTAGCGAGCGCGAGCAAAAAACTTAAACTACCATGCGTCACATGTGCAGAGTGAGCTGGCTGGTCTCACGGCTCGCCCACACGGCGCGAGCAATAAAAAACGGAACATATGCTTGCCACATGTCTGGTAGCGAGCCGGCTATGTCGACCGCCTCGTCGCACACTCTCATTCAAAAGTTATGACACCCAAGACTCTCTCCACTTCCTTGAACAATTACCAAAATATAATTCAATAATCAATCAATAATTAATAGCCATGATACACAACTGACCTCTGCTGTCCTCTCCATGCGAACACAAGGCATGGTGGTCATCCTAACCATTAGCCATTCACCTGATCCCACCTGGACCACGTGCTCGCTCTAAGGACCCATGACGTCATCAGGATTACGCAATTTCTGGTCATGATGATGCAATATTCAAAGTGAAGCGAACTGTACTACTATAGGAGCTTAGTGTGGAATAAAGTTGTCCACAAAAAAGCAAGGAAGTGTTATACAGAAGCTACTATATCCCGATACTGACCTATGCTTCAGAAACGTGGACAATGAAGAAAAGAGACATAAGCAGAATACAGGCAGGTGAAATGAAGTTCATGCGAAGTAGGATCGGAGTAACAAGAAGAGACAGGGTGATGAATGAAAAGGTCAGGGAAATAGTGAAAGAGTAGCCCTTGCAAGGTAGGATTGAGACATCAAGACTGAGGTGGTATGGACACTTAAAGAGAATGGATGAGAAGAGGATTCCCAAGAGGATACATGAGATACAGATGCAGAAGAAACGACCAAGGGGAAGACCAAGAGATAGATGGCTGAAAGGAGTGGAGGAATGTGTCAAGAAGAGAGGCGAGGACTGGACCAGAGTGACAGCGGAGAGGTGGTGGGAAGAAAGGACTAAGTGGCGAGGCTTATGTTCCAAACAGACCCAGCCTGGGGCTGGAAACTGTACAAGATGATGATGATGATGATGGCACTTGTCCGGCCACGGAGCATGGCTCAGAAAAGCAAAATTAGGGCCAAAATCCCTACACTCAGAAAACAACTCAACCAATCACACTGGGGATTGCACCTACTGCATGACTTTATGTTCCAACAATATCACCAGCTTAGGGAGGAACACATATACATAGGCACACACGGCACTAAGGTAGCTGAACAGGCAATAGCGCTGAACCAGGAATATTCAGAAATCTGGGAAGCGTATGGCGAACTGCAGGCCAACAATATGGTGTTTGAGTTCGCAGCAGGAGGGCCAACAAAACAGGGAGAAGACATCGACATCGACACACTAACTGAAACATTTGCGCAGATGTCTATCTCTGCACCTACCAACACTAGGAGGAAGGAGTATGCCATGGCCATAGAACACAGGCAGGCCAATCCACCCTCCAAAACACTGCAGGGGTACATATACACACGACCCACAGCGCCGGTTCGACGGGAATTCACCCCCGAAACCAGGTGAACACTGCCATTTGCACCCCCGGCACAAACATACAGAAGAATGTTTAATCCAACCCCTCTGAATACAGCTCGCACATCCCAGTACACTACGCCCGTTCACATACAAAATACACGGGGTAGTAGGAAAGTATTGCTTCCTACTCCCAAGGGGCAATTAGACAAAAGGCAACACACCCTCCCAGACACAATACAGTGCGACGCGAAATTAACCCTTCAGGCACGCGTGGACATCAGCTGGTAAGGGGGCACTACGGTGCAAATATGCCCAAGCTCACATTACTGCAAACTCCCAAGGGAGGCAGCAGGGAGCGACCCCAATGTGTTCCCGAAGCTTACGCCTTGGTCACAGGGCGAAATTAGCCACCACATCGACCGAGAGCGCTCAGGTGATAATGCAATTAAGGGAACAGAGAAACGCATTTAATAAGACAAGAATTACGGCCCAAAGAAAAACGGCAATTGACATGGCACAGGATAATCAAAGCCAGCGCCGTAAACACAAGAGGTAGACACTGACACGGGTGACACATGCAAGAACAATATAAATAACACATTTACATAAAACCCGTAGGTTCACATACACGTGACTACGGCAATTACACTATTCTTAAATGAGGGTCGCATTCATACATAAAGGCTGCCGTACAAAGAGTTCGAAAAAGCAAGCCTACGAGCATAAATGTCCACAGACACAGTATTCTTGCATTATATTTCATGTGTATTACGAATATGCCACAAAGCGTTACAGGGACAAAATAGACAGCGACACCTAGCGCGAAGCACAACACTAGAGGCCACGCGGGCAGACATAGAACACAGAGGTTCCTAGACAATACATAGTTATAACGATACGCAGCGTCATTATGTATCCATGACAAAAGATAGGACACACACAAATATACGGAGCAGTAGGTTCTTTTATTACATGAACTGGTAAACAAGTCGTCGCCATTAATCAGGCAAGGCTACAGACATGATTGCTTACACATTAAATTGTCAACACACGGCGAGCAAGCAGCTATACCAGCCAGACTGCTGTTATCACATGATAAGGTGAATATTATTATTATTATTATTATGATTATTATTATTATTTTAATCGTTTCGGTCGTCTATGGACCACGTTATTTCAACTGCCTTTTCCCTCGTTCTTTCACATTGGCCCAGTATTCGCGCATTCTTCTTCGGTGAGCTTCCCTTCGTTCTTCGGTCCACTTCTTCCCAGTTTTCAATATAGGTTTTGGCTGAAAACTCCGTATCTCCCCAAGTTTCTTCTTCAAAGAGTCACTTTCCAAGATGTCCTCATGTGATATCCCCAGTTCTTGTAGGTCTTTTTCCACCTCTGTAAACCAGATCCCTTTGGTTTTCTTTCCCACAAAGTAGGCACAGATTCGATTGGACAATCTTCCGGAGTTCATTCGTGTTAAATGGCCATAAAAGGAGAGTCTTCTTTTGCGAATGGTGTCCGTTATTTTCTCCACATGTAGATAGAGTTCATCGTTGTGTCGTCTTCTATACTCTCCTCGTTCCTTGACCGGGCCCAAGATCTTTCTCAGAATCTTCCTCTCTTTGGCTTCGAGTTGTTCTGCCAGGCCTTTCTTACTCATCGCCAGGCATTCTGATGCATATAACGCCTCCGGGCGAATAACGGTAACGAAGTGCCTCAGTTTGGCCTTGAAGGACATTGATCGTGATTTGTAAATGTCTTTGGTTAAATGGTAAGCCATTTCCATTTTGTTAATCCGTGCCACGAAGGCTTCCTTCACGAATGTTGGGCTCAATCCATTCACCCAGGTATTTGAATTTCTCTACCTGTTTTATTTGTCCTCCATTCACCGTAAGTTCTCTGGATTCCGACTTGATGTTCGTTATAAACTGCGTTTTCTCAAACGAAATCTGAAGACCTGCCTTTGCTGCTTGCACCTGTAATTGATTGATTTGTTGTGTGGCTGTGTCAAGAGAATTAGAGAAAATTGCAACATCATCTGCGAAAGCTAAACAGTCGATTGTCTGGTTTTTGTTCTTACAACCTAGTCTGACCCCATTCTCTATACCATCCTTACACAATTCTTTACGCCATTCTCGAATAACTTTCTCAAGAACACAGTTGAATAAAAGAGGCGAGAGCCCATCTCCCTGTCTCACCCCTGTCCGTATTGCGAAAGATTCAGAAATCTCTCCCCTGAATTTCACTTTGGAAGCCGTATCCAATAGGGATTGGTGAATGATTGCTCTTGTCTTATTATCTAAACCAAATTCTCTTGAAACCTGGATCAGGGTACTTCGATCCAGCGAGTCGTAAGCCTTCTTGAAATCAACAAAAGTCACAACAAATTTCTTACTTCTCAGATTCATGTACGATAGAATTGATTTTAGATTCATGATTTGCTCAACACAAGAGCGCCCCTTTCGAAATCCACCTTGGTATTCGCCCAGGTGTTGATCGAGCTGTGCTTCCGCTCTCGTTTGAAGCGCTTTCGCGAGAATCTTGTATGTTATCGAGAGGAGTGATATGCCACGATAGTTGTTTACGTCCGCTTTATCACCTTTCTTGTGCAGGGGATGAATTAGGGCCGATGTCCAATCACTGGGCAGTTTCTCTGTTTCCCAGATCTCCCGGATGATATCCGTTAGCTTGTCGACTGGTTTTTCACCTGCGTATTTCCAGGGTTCGGCAACTATTGAATCCTCACCCTGGTGCTTTATTGTTCTTAAGTGAGTGAATGATCTGCTTGATTTCTTCCCTAGTTGGTGGACTTGAGTCTGGATTGACGAGCACATTACTGTGAAAGGAAAATTTCGATGCTGGAGCCTCACAATTGAGAAGGGACTCAAAGTATTTCGCCAGGATCCGGCAGTTGTCTTTGTCATTGTAAGCAACTTTCCCATCGGGATTCCTAAAGTGAAGACTGGGTGGTGTGTATTTACTGAGATTTTGCTTGAAGGTTTTATAGAAATCACGGGTGTTGTTCTTTTTGAAATCTTGGTCTATCTGTGCCAACTGATTTTTTTTGAATGCTCGTTTTATCCCGCGTATGGTTTTATCAGCCTACTTTCTCACGACCATTAATCTCTCTCTGTTTTCTTCATTCTTCTGTTTGTTCCATCGCAACCAGGCAAGCCGCCTTTGGTGAATGGCATCGTCACATTCATTAGTCCACCAAGGATGCCGCCTCAACTTTGTCAGTGGGATGGTTTCCTGTGCCGTTTCAAGAATTGCTTCTTTGAGTTGTTCCCAATTCTGTGGCTCAAGTGTTTCAAGTTTCGGACTGAATTCGCTTTGTGTTTTCAGTTTTTCCACATCAAACCTGTTGATCTTTCTTCCCTGAAATCTCTTGGTGGATCTTGGAAGAAGTTTTAATTTTATCTTTGAAAGATAAAGATTCGCGCTTCTTAAGACTTTTACATTCTGGATTTCTCTACGAGATTTACGAGAAATAGCAACGTGGTCAATTTGGAATTCGCCGAGATGGGGATTTGGGGATGTCCATGTTTTCTGTTTTGCAGGAAGTCGTTTGAAAGCGGTTGACTTCATCACTAGGTTGAATGCCTTGCACAACTCCACTAACCTTTCTCCATTGCGGTTTGTTCTTCTGTGGGCCGGGTATTCTCCGATAATATTCTTGAATTTATTTTCCTTACCGAGCTGAGCATTGAAGGACGATGATGTGTTCCTTGGGAATCTTGGATAGAATATCTTCAAGCTCTTCCCAGAATATTTCCGTCCCTTGTGGATCGATTCTGTTAGCTTGATTAATTGGGGCATGGACGTTCACCATGGTGTAGATTTTATTTGTGCTCCGAAACGAAAGGATCGAGACTCGACTGTTGGGGGACGTGAAGTTGGTGATGGACTCTAAAATCTTCTTACTGACCACAAATCCTGTGCCAAGGTGGGGGATGGATTTTACTACACGTTTTCCGACTTTACCTTTGAAGATTCTATACCCCTGGGAGTCAAAAGCTTCTGCATCAACAAACCTTGTTTCCTGAATTGCTGCGATCAGGATTTGATGATGTTGTAGGGTGTCAATCAGTTGTTTCAATTTACCGACCTTCATAAGGGAGTTCACGTTGAATGTTGCGAAGAAGTTGCGTCGTTTGTGTCTGATCTTGTTTGTAGGAGTCTCCGATACCTCCAAGCATGTCGTTGCAGGCTCCCCAGAGTCCGAAGGCCTGCATGCGTCGTGCAAGATGACGGTGGATTGGTTACCACCTGGGGTAGTTGCTTCAGCAGACGTTTCCTCCATGCTTTTCACAGTTGAAAAAACTGTAGATAGGGGGCCAGTGATATTGCACACTGACCAATGTACTGCCAAGGTTGTGAGCCTTGGAGTCCCCAGCACTGATCGACTCGCCGACCCAGCTTCCCGCTGGGATTGGTTACCCAACCTTCCACTGGGTTGCTCGGCTTAACAGGGGGCACCTCTTGTAGGTTACATGCTGGAGTTGGAGTGAAAGAGGCTAAGTTGGATTCTCTTGCTGAATCCAATATGTTTAAGTCGCAGCTGACATGCAACAACGCATTTCACTCCCATTAGCCCAGAGCCGTAAGGACTCCTCCCAGGTTGATTCCTGGGACCCATTATTATTATTATTATTATTATTATTATTATTATTATTATAGAGAATCATCCGCGTAGGAACGTTCTTATTCTGCCCAGAAGAATCCGGTTGAGTGGAACCTCCTGAAACTCCTGGTTCATCGGCCGGAGGTTTATGGGGGGTCCTTCCAATCTGTGGATTAATGACAAGCTGTAAATACGCTGTTCGATCATATCCGAGGGGCGTAATGAGTTTTGGAGATGGATGAATAATGTCCGTGAATTTACGTTTCCTGGGTGGATCATCGGAATGCCTGCTAATGGAGGCACCGAGCGGAGGAAATTGTTGCGGCAACGCTAGCGGATTGAATGGGGCACTGGAGTTATTTTTCATAACTTCATTATATGACTTATTTTCGACGCACATTTGTCTCTTTATTGCAACTTGGGTCTGATGGACGTCACCCTGACTGCCCCCGCGGGGTGATTGCCCTAACAGTTGGCACATTTAAATAAAACATCCTTACAATCTTGAGTGAGGTGTTCCTGGGCACATTTGTCACATCTTTGTACCCGCGCCCTGCAATGTATTTGTACATGTTCATATCGCTGATATTTTTGACAGCGAATTGGTGAAAATATGAACAAGCTCACTTCGAATAAAACATTGAAAATGGAGACGTATTCTGGTAATATTTGTGTTTCGAAGTAAATTTTAACTGTTCCTGTAGCAATCTTTTCAGTTTGATCATTGATGAGTTTATTTCGGAAGAATCTCTGAACCCGTACAATGGGAACAGGAGATTCGATATAAAGTAATAACTCCGCATGTGTTGAAGCAGTGTCCACTCCTCGGATTAACCCCACGCGTTGGATATTTGACGAAGGAATAAAGGCGATGAGGCGCCTGTCATATAACAACGGGTGATCAAGAAATGCATTTGCATCACGAGAGGTCTTGAAATGAACATGAACCCGATTGCGGCCCTTCTTCTGTATTTCTTTAATTCTGTCTATGCGGCGCTCAAAAAATAACCTTCCCAGGGCCATGGGACTAGGATTGCCTATTTTCTGTGTCGCATCTCCTTGAACAAATACGAGGTAGGTCCGGTATGCGTATTTGGATAACGATAGTCACTAGGTGGGTTTTGAATTAGCTCCGGAGCTTGTAATACCGGATTGGCATTGGAATTGTCTGGAGGAGTAATATCATGTTCGGTTAAAACATTCATGTGTTCCACATTCACGTAACCATCTACGATAAGTGGCTCGGAAGTGTCGGGTGGGCGGCCCTTCTGACCCCCGTCACTCTTGGCCGACATGATTTCAAAGCTCGCTTTCTTGTAGTGTACTAACACGAACGTTTATTTCCAATAAACAAAGTACACACGTAGCACTACAAACCTAACACCGCACTGGCCACTCACACACACACAGTGAAAGTGTAGTGAAATAGCAGCTAGTGTAAATATTTGATAAAAGTGGCAAAATATTATCACAGAAGTATAAAATCTAAAAAGTTACTTTCCTAAGGTCAAGTGAAATATTAATATTGATACGGTAGTATTTAGAAATTCTTATTGATAATTTAATAACTTAAACTAAGTTATGGGAACGTGTATTCAAAGATTCGGTGACTTCTTCAATCACTGCTTGAACCAAGTAGAGCATTGGTGCTTTTACGAGATTTCACCGATTGGAAGATATACGTATTTCACATTCTTCTTTATTGGTAGGTAATTAGATTAATTCATTTAGGTAGTAAAATTAAAATAAATTTAGTGTAATTTGGTAAAAACATCTAGGCTAACTTAGATCTCTAGTATGTCGTCAGTTAACAGTGTTAGTGTCTCGTCAGGTAGTGTAACCGTTACGGATTTATGCTCGTCGTGCAAAATAAAAGTAAAAAATGCAAATAAAATAATCACAAGATCTCAGGTAAAATTGAGTGAGGAGAAAAGTGAAACCGATTGTTGTAATGTAGGCCTACCGGTACCGTCATGCGAATGTCAACCTGAGAAACGAACTGTCCTCAAAAGATGAAATTATAAAGCTGCTAAAGCTGCTAAAGGAAGATATTGCTAAGTAAATGGAAGAGTTGAATAAATTAAAAGGAAACAGAGAGGAAAGCAAGGAAACTTGGTCGACAGTGGTTGCTGGTAGTGTACGATTGAATAAGCTTAGGCCAGTACATGTAACTGAAATTTCCGTCTCAAATTCGTTTGGAGCGCTCGTCGAAGAAAATGATGTCTTTCTTCAAGAAGAAAAGAAGAAAGTGATAAAGAGAAAATCCAGGAAGATACGGATATTTGCGGATAGTCACGGGCGAGATGTAGCAGCAAGCGTATTGGAGAGAAGAGGAGAAATGGAGGTCACTTCGGCAGTAAAACCAGGAGCTCCAATTGCAGCTGTCACGAACGGGATGGTAGGAGAGTGTGCAACCCTCACTTCAAAGGACTATGCAGTAGCCTAATCATCGCTGGAGCAAACGACGTCAATAGAAACGAGAGTAAAAAGGTAATCAAAGATTTAAAGGGTACATTGCCATCCATGCATAACACAAATGTCATTATTGTAAACATTCCGCAGAGATACGATTTAATTCCCAAATCATGTGTAAATGTAGAAATAGAGGCTACAAATGGAAAAATTCGTAAAATTTGTAAGAGTTTTCCAAATGTCCAAATTATAGATGTAAGTAAATTAGACAGGAAGTTCCACACTCGACATGGCCTACACTTAAATATGTTATGAAAAGAATATCTTAGTGATGAAATCTACAAAATAGTAAATTCAAATGGTAAGAATAGTTCAACAGTTATATCTTTAGAGTGGAAGCAGGGAAACTTGTAAAAGAAGTCAAACGTGAAGTTTGGCATACAGATCTTTCGATGTCAAATTTAACTGAGTGTAACAATGGTATTTCGGATTTGTCTATCAACAGTAATAATAACAATGATGATGATAATAATAATAATGTAAATAAATCACCAAAACAAGCTTGCAAAAGTAACAAATTTAAAATTTACCACCAGAATGTTCAGTCTCTCTATAATAAAATTGATTACATAAATCTAATGCTTAAACATGAACTTAATGACATCTCAGCACTATGTATTTCAGAACATTGGCTGAAAGAGGAACAACTCGAATTAATTCAATTCCCAGGGTTTATACAAGCAAGTAAATACTCTAGATCTAATATTAGCCATGGTGGTACTTGTACCTGCTTAAGCAATAATTTAAACCATGAACAGTTAACAGCTTATGATTATCTAATTATGGAACAGGATTTTGAATTCTCTGCCGTAAAAATACAGCAGTTTAAGTTAACAATTGTATGCGTATACCGTTCTCCGTCAGGAAAGTTTCGTTTATTTATAGATAAATTAGAATTGTTACTCAATAACATGAGAAAGTAAATTTCGATATAAAAATTTATGGGGATGTAAATGTGGATTTCTTAAAATGTGATAGAAATTGTGAATTATTAACACAGTTACTAATTTCCTGTGGACTGAAGCCTACAGTAAATACCCCAACAAGAATAACAAAATTTAGTTAAACCACTCCTGATCAAATTTTTATAAATACAGATAAATATCACCATTCAATAGAAGTCTATTGTCCGGGTTTTAGTGACCACCATGGACAAATACTGAGTTTTGAAGTACCCGAAACAATCAATAATAATGATAATGGAATACAATCAAAGTGCAGGTGATTCACTGAAACAAATGTTACATATTTCAACGACTTATTAAATAAGGAAACATGGTCAGAAATGTATAAACTAGAAAATGTAAATGATAAATTTAATGCATTTAACAGTACTCTAGCCTCCGTGGCTTCGGCAGCTGCACGCTGGCCTCTCACCGCTGGGTCCATGGTTCAAATCCCGGTCACTCCATGTGAGATCTGTGCTGGACAAAACGGAGGCAGACAGGTTTTTCTCCGGGTTCTCCGGTTTTCCCTGTCACAATTTCATTCCAGCAACACTCTCCACTATCATTTCATTTCATCTGTCATTCATTTAATCATTGCCCCAGAGGAGTGCGTCAGGCCTCGGCAGCCGGCACAGTTCATATCCTCGCCGTTAGATGGGGGCTTCATTCATTCCATACCTGACCCGGTCGGTGACTGGAAGCTGGCTGTGGATTTTCATTTTCAACAGAACCCTAAAATACTATTTTGAAACAGCATTCCCCTTTAAACAAAGAACTATTCAATATAACAAAACTAGCAATTGGATAACAACAGGGATTATAAATTCATGTCAAAGAAAGAAATTTCTACACAAATTATATAAACAATACCACACAACATCTGAATTCAATTTATACTACAAAAAATATACTAGCATATTAAATAAGGTAATAAGACTAGCAAAGAAAATGCATAATGATAATTTTATTTCCCAATCTCTATATATATAAGAATGAAAGTTTGTCTGTTTTTTTCTGAATTTCTACGGAAATTTGCGTTATTTACGCGTTTTAGACTGTTTTATGACGGATGCGAGCGAAAATAAAATTTTTGTCTGTCTGTCTGTCTGTTTGTCTGTCTGTGGACAATTTTTTGTGTCCTTATAACTCAAGAACGGCTGAGTGGATCAACGTAAAATTTGGTACAGATATCCTTCAGAGGCACCACACCAATCATTGCTGTAACTCTTCTCTGTACGTCTCATAAAAGGGGGCCTACCCCCTTAAAATACGTGCTGAAATAGGCGTAGAATGGCGAGACAAAGCTCATTTGCAGCCCCTCAATATGAGAAACGAAGGGCCCCCGAAAACCACATTTTAAGGTCCTAAAACCAACAGTTTTTGAGATATTCCCAGAAAATTAATTTCATTTAATACAATAATGAAAGGAAGCTAGCCGGTATCCATGGCAACAGAAATTCACAGGTCCATCTATTGCTGTAATATAAGACGCAATACAATTCCATTTATTACATTACTGAGATAGTTTGCAAACGGCTAGAAGGTTATAACGGAACCAAACTAAGCTGTAAAATTCATCAATACATATAATGCGCTTAAGGGGGTCAAGGGGTACTCTAGAATTTTTCACGCGATTTACACGTGCTGGTGTGCTACGGAAGGTCTATTATATCCCTATCCCTATATTGTTATATTATTATTATAATTATTATTATTACACTACGGAAAGGAAGACCCCAGAGGACTGGAAAAAGGGAATAATTGTCGAGTTCTTCAAGAAAGGTAGTAGAACAGAATGCAGAAACTATCGGGGAATGAAACTGATGAGTCATTGTGCAAAGATGTTTGAGAAAGTTTTGGAAAGGAGAATTAGGACAAGGGTAGAAGGAGGGATGAGGGAGGAACAACATGGCTTCAGAGCAGGAAGGTCCACAGTGGATTAGAGTTTTGCTGTAAGGCAGTTACAAGAACAGCACTGTGAGTATGGAACAGATCTACTGATGGCCTTCCTGGACATTGAGAAAGCATATGACAGTGTATGCAGAAACAAAGTATGGAAGTCCCTGGAGGATAGAGGAGTAGAAAAATGGACTATAAGGAGGATAAAGGAGATGTACAAGGGAAGCGTGAGCTGTGTGAAAGTGGGAGAAGAGAGATCGGACTGGGTGGAACAGAGAAACGGCCTGAAACAAGGAAGTGCACTGGCACCGTTACTTTTCATTGTGGTGATGGATGACATAATGACCCGAGTGGCACAAGTAATTGGGGAAGGAAAGATGAAAGCAATGGTGTTAGCGGATGATTTGATGATTTGGGGAAACAAGGAGGAGGAGGTACAGGAACAGTTGGACGTGTGGGAAGGAATAATACAAGGATATGGGATGAAATTTAGCATAAATAAGAGTGAGATGGTGATCACAAGAAGGAAGAAGGAAAGAACCACAACGGGAATAACAATTGGTGGGAAACAGCTGAAGAAAGTGGAGAGTTTCAAGTATCTGGGAAGCCTGATACAAGATAATGGAAGAAACGATAGAGAAATAAATGAGCGGGGGAGACAGGCAGAAGCATTCCGGAGGAGTGTGAGAAGCATGTTATGGAGCAAGGATGTCCCTCAGAACAGAAAAAAGATCATATATCGGACGTACTATGCCCCTATCCTGACGTATTCCTCGGAGACCTGGGCTATGAAAGGAAGGGAGAAGAGCAAAATACAGGCCAGTGAGATGAGGTTCTTGAGAAGCAGTATTGGAGCTAGATGGACAGAATAAGAAATGAGAGGACCAGAGAATTAATAAAGGAGGAACCATTACGGGATGGTATTGAGAAATCTAGACTTAGATGGCTTGGGCATGTAAAACGAATGGAGGATAAGGGGATACCCAGGAGGATACACGAGACGAAATGGGAAGGAAAGAGACCGAGAGGAAGACCGAGAGACAGGTGGCTGAAAGGGATGGAAGAAAGTGTGAAGAAGAGAGGAGAAGACTGGACAGGGGTGGAAGCTGAGTGATGGTGGGAAGACAGAAGACGTTGGAGTGGCCTGTGTTCCAAACAGACCCGGCCAACGGCTGGAAACTGTGCAAGAGGATGATGATGATGCTACTACGGCCTACAACGACGAGACAAAGCTCATTTTCAGCCACTTGGTGTCAAAAAAAACCTCGAGGCCCCTAAACAGTCGTAAAGGGTCCCCGAAAACTACATTTTAATGCTCTAAAACCAAGAGTTTCTGAGATATTACCAGAAAACTAATTTCATTTAATAAACTAATGTAGGAATGCAAGCCAGTAACCCTGACGACAGTGTCTCAAAAAGGTACATCCAACTTTCCATCTATTTCTGCAAGAAGTAATGCCACTCCATTTATTAAATTTCTGTGAAAGTTTGCAAATGGCTATAAGGTTATCACGGAACCAACAAAAACTGTAAAATTCATCAATGCGTTTAAGGGGGTCAAGAGGTACCCTCGATTTTTTCAAAGGACTTAAACGTGCGATGTGTCGTACAGAAGGTCTATTATATCTTCAAACAGCAACATTATTTTCAAAAATTCCTGAATTGAAATAGTTTATTTTTTATTTTATTTTTTTGCTTTTAGGAATTTGGGCCATTGGAAGCTAAAAAACCTGAATTTTCATGCACCACAAGCCTTTGTAACTTATTAAAGGGGTCTTCCTCTGGATGCGCACTTGACACAACAGTGAGGGTCAGTTTTTATGTGACGTGAATTGCATTTCGTCTACGAGGTTTTCACTTTTATTTTCACGTCAGGAAGTATACGTTAGATAAATTAGTTTCAGAGCATATTTCAACTAATCATTTATCTTTGTCGACAAACAGGTTCCAAGCCCCTAACCATTGCAACAGAAGCTCAATTGATTACGTCTGGTTATTAATACCGACGACCGTTCGAAGAATGGGTACTTCTGCTAGTCATCTAATAAAAACAGGGCTATGTGGTCCGTGATAAAGAAAGAAACTGGAAAATCTGCTAAAATACAAAGGAACATTACACTGACCAGAAATAATAAAGTGATTAATAATCCAGAGGAAATGGCAAACACTTTTAATGACTATTTTCTGGAAATTCCACAAAAAATATTAAATTAATCACAGGTAAATACACTAAATTCTAATAATAGAATAAATAAATGCAGTGATTCTTTATTTATAAATCATGTCACAAGTGAAGAGGTAAGAATAGTTATAAAGGAGATAAAAATAAATTCTGTGCTGGTATTGATGATATCCCTGATGCAATATTAAAGAAATGTGCAGAAAATATAATAAATCCACTTACGCACTTAATAAACAGTTCAATTCTTTCAGGAACGTACCCGGATATTTTGAAGTTATCAAAAGTAATTCCAGTGCACAAAAACGGTTCAAAAGATGAAATAGATAACTATCGTCCTATTACCTTACCAACTGGCATTGCAAAAATTGTGGGGAAAATCATGTATAAGAAACTGATGAGTTTTATAGAAAAAAAAAACTATCAAACTCGCAACATGGATTCAGAACGGAAAGATCTACACAGACAGAAATTTACGAATGTAGTAATAGTATACTGAAATTAATTGACAATAAGGAACATGTAACTGGCCTATTCTTGGATTTATCGAAAGCATTTGATGTTGTTGACCATAAAATCCTCCATACAAAACTAAATCAATATGGTATTCGAGTTCTAGCTAATAAATATATAGAGTCTTACTTAACAAGGTCTTAACAAATAGTAAGCTTGAGACACAAGGATGATGGAACCATATTACTTAATGAAACATTGTCCAATGAGGGAATTATTAAATTTGGAGTACCCCAGGGATTGGTTTTTGGCCCACTACTCTTTCTTCTATATATCAATGATATAGCACAGAACGTTCATTCACATAAGAAAATTTTGTTTGCGGACGATACAACACTCGTAATAAAAGTCGGTACTAAACAGATCTTACAGCAGTCTGCTGACTCCGTTACAGAAGAGTTAACCAAATGGTCACAAGATAATCACCTCATAATAAACTATAAAAAAGTGTGTCTAAATTTCCACGCTATACAGAATAGGAATCCTGCGAAGCCCAATATAATATTAAATGGTCATCAAATAGAAAATAAATCAGAAACAAAGTTTTTAGGACTATGGATACAACATGACTTGAAATGGAATAAACATATACAATATCTGAATACTAAACTGAACTCGATGTGCTTTGCGTTACGTATTTTGAAAACCTGCACTAGCATACACACATTAAGAAATTCTTATTTTGCTTATTTTCATTCATACTTAAGATATGGGTTCATATTTTGGGGTATGTCGCCAGATGTACTAAGCACTTTTAGGATACAAACGAGGGCGATTAGAATTATGGCAAATGTAAACACTAGAGAATCGTGCAGACCTCTGTTTTAAGATTTAAACATTCTCCCACTGCCCTGCATATATATCTTTGAAAGTATTATGCTTTTTAAAAAGAATTTAATGAATAAAGATGTTTTTCTTAAAACAAATAATGTTGTTGATAGGCATAACACAAGACAAAATCCAAACATTCATATTTCACACACACGCACAAGCATATATCAAAAAGGAACTTTTCACACAGGAGTTAAATTATACAATAAACTACCCCAGAATATAAAACTAGCCCCAAAAATAAAAACCTTTGATAGAATGTTGAATGCTTATCTGCAGTGCCATTTTTTACTCTGTAGTTGAGTATCTTAGCGTATAGGAGCGATGAAATGTATAATTATATTTTACTTTTCTATTTAAATTTTAATACCTAGCTGTAAGTTGTTGTATTTATAGAATTAAGTTTCATATTATGATAATAGAGTAAGGTGTAAATAGTTGTCCAATACGATTGTATCTCTTAAGATCTGTTATTATAATAAGTTATAAATAGTTATTGTATTAGTAATATATACCTGTTAGTTCTTTTATTTTATAGATGTAAATTCTGACGTGTCCTATATCAAAAATGTATTGTATACATGTAATTGATCAAATGGATTTAATAAAAATCTAATCTAATCACGCAATACGTTTCAGCTCCGATGTTGCGGCGATCACAGCTGACGAACGAATGTCCATTCGATTCCTTCTGCGCTTGGCTTCACTCAAACGAGCTCAAGCGTCGCCGTCTATAATTCTCAAGCCGTTCTGTTGATAGAATCGGCACCGTAGAGAAGAGTCCGTAAATTCTATTAACACGTAAGACCACATGCTAGGTTTTATTCTTAAACATCGTTTATTTTGATATGACAGCATCTACAAGCAGTTCGTACTGACTATTTCAACACCCGTGAAATTCCTCGTGGTAAATCAGACCTGCTGAAAGTTGTAGAAGTGAGTATTTCCCGTATTAAATTGCATTTGTAACCAATACTTGGTTATGAATTTAACCAACAAATTCTTCACTAATATTTCATTAAACTATTTCAGATGCCTAGGAAGTGTTGTGTGCCTGGCTGTAAGTCAAATTATGGCAGCTGTATTAAAATAACTGGTTATATTACAACGTTTTAATCACTACAGCGAGTTGGATTTTCTGTGTCTAGTAGGCCTAATTTAGTTTAGGTATATATCTTCATGTGCCATCTATTTTCCAGTACATTATGAGTTGTACTCAGTTGGCAAGTACTTTTAGGTAGATTTCATCAGAAAGCTACCTATTTTTAAATTAAGTGACCAGTGGAACATTATTGTTAGACTGTCAACATTAAGCTGGGAGGCTTATTGTGACTATGGTGAGTGCATCTGTGGACAAGAAATGAAGAATTCACTATCAAAGGCAGTCTCTGAGTTAGTAAGAATAGCCTTAAATATATTTTCTGAGCGCGTCAATGACGGCAGTGAGCATAGCAGCAAGAAAATAAAACTTGAGGTAAAATACGGCATTTTATTATTACCGGTACCTTATCGGGAATTTACAGTAGAAAGCATGATAATACGTATCCTTTATTTGTGATATTTGTGTGTTGATTTACCGAACGTTGTGTTCTGTTGTATTTTCGGAAATATTTGGCGTCAAAATCTATGTGTTTACGCAGTGTTAGCAATTACCATGTACTTGCGATAGACCTCCCAGATGACAGATGGGTGGCGTTGCCAAATCTTATGACACGGCTTGAGAATTTTAGACGGTGATGGCTCATGGAAGGAGGATTTTATGGTCAACAACATCAAATGCTTTCGATAAATCCAAGAATAGGCTATAGTAGTTACATGTTCCTTATTGTCAATTAATTTCAGTATACTATTAATACATTCATAAATTGCTGTCTGTGTAGATTTTTCCGTTCTGAATCCATGTTGTGAGTTTGATAATATTTTATTTTTTTCTATAAAACTTATCAGTCTCTTATACATGATTTTTTCCACAATTTTTGCGATACCAGTTGGTAAGGTAATAGGACGATAGTTATCTAATTCATCTTTTGAACCGTTGCGAACAATTTTTGCGATACCAGTTGATAAGGTAATAGGACGATAGTTATCTAATTCATCTTTTGAACCGTTGTTGTGCACTGGAATTACTTTTGATAACTTCAAAGTATCCGGGTAAGTTCCTGAGAGAATTGAACTGTTTATTAAGTGTGTAAGTGGATTTATTATTTTTTCTGTACATTTCTTTAAAATTGCATCTGGGATGCCATCAATGCCAGCACAAAATTTATTTTTTAGCTCTTTTATAACTATTCTTACCTCTTCACTTGTGACATGATTTATAAATAATCACTGCATTTATTTATTCTATTATTAGAATTTAGTGTATTTACCTGTGATTTATTTAATAATTTTTGTGGAATTTCCAGAAAATAGTCATTGAAAGTGTTTGCTATTTCCTCTGGATTATTTATCACTTTATTATTTCTGGTCAGTGTAATGTTCCTTTGTATTTTAGCAGATTTTCCAGTTTCTTTCTTTATCACGGACCACCTAGCCCTGTTTTTTTAGATGATTGGGAAATAAAATTATCATTATGCATTTTCTTTGCTAGTCTTATTACCTTATTTAATATGCTGGTATATTTTTTGTAGTATAAATTAAATTCAGGTGTTGTGTGGTATTGTTTATATAATTTGTGTAGAAATTTCTTTCTTTGACATGAATTTATAAACCCTGTTGTTATCCAATTGCTAGTTTTGTTATTTTGAACAGTTCTTTGTCTAAAGGGGAATACTGTTTCAAAATAGTGTTTTAGGGTACTGTTAAATGCATTAAATTTATCATTTACATTTTCTAGTTTATACATTTCTGACCATGTTTCCTTATGTAACATTTGTTTCAGTGAATGACCTGCACTTTGATTTTACTCAGAGGCGGTTCTAGCCCTGGGCCGGGGGGGGGGGGGGGCGGGCCCCCCAGATTGAGTGAAATACTTATTTTAAGATTCCTTGGTTACTAAATAAATTGATAATTTATAGATACAATTTATCTCATATAAAACTAACTAATGCATTTAATTAAGTTAATTTTTCCTTCAATTTCAAGATTTATTTATTTTATTAGGTATGTAATTTAAACACACAATTGAAATCGTGTATAAATATAATAATTTTAAAATGCGTAGTGCATACACCAAGAGTATTAAACTCTTTTCCCAACTTTATGACATGCAAGTTCACAAGTTTCCAATGTAGACAAACCTCCATGCGATAAAGTGCATCGATATCTCCCCAACTCTGTGACAAAAATGTGAGTGCAACTGTTTCTAATATAGACGAACCTGTACCATTTTATATCAGTGCATCGATCTATGATGGTCCATGCCAACCACGTAAATCAGTTTATAAACAAACGTTACTATATAATAAGAACAGAAGTTTTAACAGTAAATGGTTTGATAGGTATACATTTATTGAATACTCTGAAAACAAAGGTGCTGTTTTCTGTGTCGTCATTTCGTTCAATCTGATTCAAGCATGCTGAACGTGTTTTCAGTAAATCTGGATTTTGCAATTGGAAAAGAATATGAGAAAAACGTGCAAAGCATGCTGATAGTGAATGTTATAAATCTTCAATAGTAAAGTGAAACAGTTTTCTGGTAAGTGAATATAGCAGCACAGTGATTTCGAAGCTAAGCGAGAAACCTCTGGTTATATTGCGTAACCGCTCAGCTGTGGCAACAATGGCCCGAGTCGCATTACTTTGTGCTTGGCAAGACATTGGGCTTAGAGGTCATCGCGAAACAGTTTCGAATGATGATAGTGGTAATAATAAAGGGAATTTTGTTGAAATTTTAAATGTAATTAAACTAGAAAGTGAAAGCACAAGTAAACAGTCTACCAAAGAATGCAACTTACTCATCTAAAGATTCTCAAAATGAATTTCTTGATATCTCAGCTAATATAATAGTTGAATATATTGGAGGAGAGACGAAAAAATATAACAATGGTTATGTTTCCTTAATCCTGGATGAAGTTAGAGTTGTTAGTAAAGTGGAACAGATGTCCGTATGTGTATAGAGGAGCGTTTCATTGGTTTTATACATTTGTCTCAACTGATTGCCGAAGTTATAGCTAATTCAGCTTTAGAGTACCTTGTTTCAATGGGTTTCGATCCATGTAAGTGCATTGGACAAGCATATGATGGAGCCGCGGTTATCTCAGGGAAGATAAACGGTGTGCAACGTTTATTGCGACAAAAGGTCAATAACCCGTGTGTTTAAGTGCATTGTTATAGACATCGCTTAGATTTAGTTTTGGTGGACGTTTCAAAGCCAGTTTGTTGACGTGGTAGGGGACACTTTTGGTTTACCGGAAGCAATTTATGCTTTTCAGTCTGTATCTACTGTAAGACACCAAAAGTTTGTTGAGATACATCCAGGAGAACGTCTTTTAGAGATACCTCTTCAAAGTGACACGTGATGGGTATGTAAATATAGAGGAGTAATGTATTTTCAGAAATGTTTTGCTTCAGTTAAAGTAGCTCTAGAGTATTTTTCCAAGTCAGCTAACAAGAAAGAGGCAGCAGAAGCAAAAGGTTTGTTGAAACAGCTTTGTAAAGTGAAGGTGATGTTTGTGTTACAAATCTTTTCTGATAATCTCGAGCTTGCCAATAGAGCCTCTATGTTCTTACAACAAAAACATGTTGACTTCGGAAGGGCACATAGATTGATATATGGTCTTGTAAAATCGTTGCAAGAAAAACGAAATGATGATTATTTTAAGGAACTATGGGCGGTTACATGTGACACTGCTCAGTCGTTAGGCTTGAAAGTTTATAAGCAGTCTAGAGTCTCAAGTATTCCAAAAAAACTTTTCAGACTACGATGTATTAATGCCAGTCTCTGCGGAGAAAGAAGAGGAAAATGTCACATTATCAGAGACATGTAAAAGAAATCTTTTTGAAATATTAGACAACATGGTAGAAGAGTTACTGCGTAGATTTACTGAAAATGATTTTGTGTGCAATGCAATGGATGCCTGTAACCCAAGAAGTGAAAACTTTTTAAATTTTGAATATATATATTCTCACGTTCTGTGAAAAGTATAATCTAATCTTCACAGACCGTAAGGTACTACAGGCTGAAATCAGTTAAGCTATGAATGTATTTAGAGGCAAATAAGCAAACACTTCCTCATTCTTTTTTTCTGAACTTCTGAAAATGGAAGTTGCTTTTCCACAGCTACTATTATTTTTCAAGTTGATGCTGACTCTTCCTGTGTCATCTGCTTCTGCTGAGCGCAGTTTCTCAGTCGTGAAACGAATAAAATCCTATTTAAGAGCAACAATGGCAACAAAGAGGCTTTCCAATCTCGCAATTCTTTCAAATGAAAGAGAATGAAGTGGAAAATTACTTCACGACCCTTCTGATATAGTGAACCAGTTTGCCCAGAGTGGAAACAGAAGAATAAATTTATGTGACAGTGAAATATGCTATTTTTTACCAATGATAGTTTTTAGCCTACTTTTCTCATTTTGCAAAAATGAGGAAAAAGAAGACTAATGAGATCGATCCGGGGAAATGTCTGGGCCCCACCAGATTTAAGCTTCTAGAACCGCCACTGATTTTACTCCATTATCATTATTATTGTTTGTTTCGGGTACTTCAAACCTCAGTATTTGTCCATGGTGGTCACTAAAACCCGGACAATAGACTTCTATTGAATGGTGATATTTATCTGTATTAAAAAAAAAAGTCAGGATTGGTTTTACTAAATTTTGTTATTCATGTTGGGGTATTTACTGTAGGTTTCAGTCCATAGGAAATTAGTAACTGTGTTAATAATTCACAATTTATATCAAATTTTAAGAAATCCACATTTACATCCCCACAAATTATTATATCGAAATTTACTTTCTCATGTTATTGAGTAACAATTCTAATTTATCTATAAATAAAGGAATCGACAGTACATAGCATGATAATGTGTATCCTTTATTTTTGATATTTGTGTGTAGTTTTAGCGGACGTTATGTTCTGTTGTATTTTCGGAAACATTTGGCGTCAAAATCTATGTGTTCACGCAGTGTTAGCAAATACCATGAGCTTGCGCTGGGCCTCCCAGACACAGATTACCTACTCCCAGATGACAGATGGGCGGTGTTGCCAAACTTAGAGGACGTTAGATGGCGATGCTTTCCTCCATGTAGGTTGACCAAGTGATTGTTATCAATTTCCATAATTTTTATATTTGCATATCAATTTAAATATTAATGTCACTATTTTAAAAAATCGTGCCTAAACCTTTTATTAAGCTCATAGTGGTTATTCGAAGTATCTAGATTAACTTTACGATAATAATTACTCTTTGCTTATGAATTTTTGTAATGCGCTCTGGCGCAAAGTGGTCATTATTCGATATTCTTTGATTACTGCTGTTCCGGCCGTTCCGGCACCTGTGACTTGCTATTGCTCAAGGTTAAATAGTCATCCTGTTCAGGTTTTTCAACAAGAAAATTCACAGCAGTGTAGTAGACGTAACACTTTATCTACTTCGATGAAGGTCTTGTAAAGTTTCTGTTGCCACACGCTAGATCCTTGTCTTTGTGTGACAATTCTAGCTTATCTTTAAGGACTAGGGCTATCATTGCTAGAGAAAGGTAAGAGTAAAACTAATTGCTAGACTATGATAAAATTTCGACATCAGTGTTTCACATTATAGTTGCTGTTTTAGGATCAAACTAAATCGCCGTCCGATATGGGGTCCAGAATTATCGGATGTAAAGAATCATTAAATAAAGCACTTCATGATGATGGCCATCCGTGGACATCGCTGTTTGCTCTGGCAGAAGAGAAGACTGGTGTTAACAGATTGTATATATTTCTTGGTGAGTTTAACTGACATTTTTCAGTATGTGTGATGATTATTTCTTAGCTGTGCACAGTGTTTTAGGGCTGTGCTCAGGGACTGAGGGAGTTCATGTTCAGCCCCTTAAATCTGCAGTCATCTCTAACCCGTTGGAGCTATTGCACTATACGGGGCGAGTCTACGAAATCCTCGGAAAGTTTCTGTTGGAATCTGTTATACGACTGAGAATTTGAACTTTTGCAGTAGTAGTGCCAAAGTGATAAGTTTGGGGCGAGATTGAATTTGCAGCGCTTTGGTGACTCTTCGTATTGTTGCAGTGCTATATATGCCTGGAGCTTGTCGCAGACCCCCCTTCCCTTCAGTACAAACAGTATTTTTTAATAAGAGATTGGTCTAACCCCCTAGTGACGAATGGTTCTTCCCTTGATTTTGTCCAGACATGGTTTCAGGACAGTGTGATGAAGTGTAAACAGTAGCTTCAAAGGAGTGTGAAGTTAGCAGCATTGCCTTTTCCAACATGGTGACATGTTATTGTCTCTAATCTATTGACGTCAGAAAAGTTGGATGGCGCAGCCGCGCGGCAGAATGTTGAAGCTGTAACATTGTGACTGGTGAGATTTATTTAGATGGTGAAGCATTGACGTCGTGATGGAAACAGAAAGAAATTTGTCTAATTCGAGGAGGTACTGCTCTGTATACGGTTGCAAATCGTATAAAACGGCTACGAAATATCTTCACTACTTTCCTGTACAAAAAGTTCAGAGAGAAAGATGTGCTTCGTCGCTGTCAATTGGAAAACGTGTTACATGTTACATGACAGTGTGCAGTCTGCATTTTTGTGAAGACGACTTCTTTCCACCGGTACTGTTGATTATTGATAGTTATTGTCTCTAATTTGTATTCACATGGATTTAGCTACATCAAAAATACTGATAAACTTATAGCCTATTACTTCTGTGCCGTACAAAGAATGTAATCCGCTCTTCGTAAACTTATTTTAGGGGTTCTTCCGATTGACAATAGCCGAATGGTTAGAAAACTTAAGAAAAATGCTGTTCCTAGCCTTAATTTGCCAGAGAATTTATATTCTTGCCTTTGAACAGCAAGTATGTAGGTCATTGAAGTATGATTTGGCTTAAATTGTGTTTTTCGCTATGATCTCCCTACTGTTGAATTTGTTAATTAAAATGTAAAATCTTAGTTTTAAGTATCGGTTTGGTCCCATCATCCCAGGCAGGCCGGAAACACCTATACTACTCAGGCAGATAGGTAACTTAGCAGTAATTTTGAAGTTATAGTGATGTTAAGTATACATATGCGGTAATGTCGCAGGAGACCGGATCGGCCTATGCTATTCTAACTTTAATTAGTTCTAATTTCAGGGTTTTACAGTTTTGAGTGCGAATAGTTGGTTTGAAAGTTGTACAACAGTAAGGAGAGTATGTTTTGTATAGGTTTTAATTTGTATTATGGTTTATATCGAGCTGAGGAGTGAATTTGTTTGGCTTTTAGTGTAGTTTTTGATCTGTTCCGTTTGCTTATGACAAGTTCAAATGGAGACTCCAGCTTTGTTAAATATCTGTATTTTAAATATTTAATTAAATATATTGATAAAGAGGATGTCTCCATTTTAACTTTCCTGTGGCAAGAGATTAATAAATTAACATTCTTGCCTTTGAACAGCAAGTATGTAGGTCAAATTTGCAATATTGAAGTATGATTTGAGCATCCCAAGTACGCTTCTTTGAACCAAAACATTCATGCAAATTCAGGGTTGCTTGATTCAATTATCAGGGAGTCATCCTTTGTGTTATGTGAGATATATATATATATATTGTGAAATTAATAAAAACATCGATACCGCTAGGCTCCCAAGTACGGGCTTCATATATGTAACAGCAGACAGTAAATTAACTATCTGCATGTGGGTAATATTTTTAACTGGTAGTAATTAGGCACTGCATTTAAATTGATTATAAAAATATTTCTATCAATGAAAGGAAATATGTAGTATTTTGCCATCATAAATTAGAAGCCATAACAAACGCACACCCAATTACTTCACGTCACTATATCGCCGCCATATTGCAAACAGCTGACCGTAAGCTCCTCCCCCGTTTCGGACGTCAATTGCCATGTTAAAACATTCATTAATTCTGAATGAAGTGTCACTCTTTTCTTTTTCTTTCATTTTGATAATATATGATTGAATATTGAGATCAGAGTTTGACAGAGCATTGGAAGACTTAATCAGGAACAAAACACCAGGCATAGATGATATACAGATTGGAGTTGCTACGCCGCATAGGTGATGATGGTCTGGTCAGGTTATTTCACTTGGTATGTAGGATTTGGAGGTAACCTCTGATTTCGAGAAGAATGTTATCGTCTATATACCAAAGAAAGTAGGAGCTGACAGTTGTGAAGATTACCGTACAATCGGCTTGATTACTCATGCTTCAAAGATCCTTCAAAGATAATTTACAAGGGGATGGAAAACTAGATAGAAACAGAGTTGTGTGAAGACCAGTTTGGTTTCAGGAGAAATGCAGGAACAAGGGAAGCTGCACTAACTTTTAGTCTGATTTTGGAAGGTAGTATAAGGGTTGATAAGTGAACGTTCATGGCATTTGTATACTTAGAAAAGGCTTTTGATAACGTTGATTGGGCTAAATTGTTTGATATTTTGAAAACGTTTGGAATAAAGTACAGGTGTAGGAGGGTGATCTACAATCTGTACAGAAACCAGACAGCAGTCATTCGAGCTGAAGGACATGGGAGAGAAGCTGGTATTCAGAAAGGTGTAAGGCATGGCTGCAACTTATCACCCATACTTTTCAATCTTTACATTGAACAAGCAATGAAGGAAATTGGAGAAAAATTTAAAGTGCGAGAGAAGATTCAAGGAGAAATAATTTCAACTCTTGGGATTTAGCTGATGACTTCGTCATCTTGGCAGACACGCCAGAGGATTTGAATGAGTATTTTAATATTATAGACTCCGTCTTGAGGAAGGAATTCATGATGAAAATCAATGAATGTAAAACAAAAATATTGGAATGCAGCCAAAATAAATCAAACACCTCTATGGACATCAAATGGGCAGGTGAAAAGCTAAAGTAAGTAGGAGACTTCTGTTAAGTTACTTAGGATGCAAAATAACCAGTGATCGACGAAGCAAAGAGCATATAAAAAGTAGGGGTAGAGGTGCACGACGTATCACTCCCTCATAGGTTTTCTTAAGTACAAAAATTAACCAAAATACCTGTAGTAATGGTCAGGGAAAAATCTGGAGAGATGTAATAGATATTGACTCCTCCGCTGTCTATAGCCCACCCACCGTTCCAAATAGGATCGCGACTTATATAGATGAAATTCCAGCTGTGTCCGCCATTTTCGCCATTAATTATGCACTAGTACAGTATTGCCAAACCCGCACTTACAGTACTACTTTGTATATACGCGGTACCGTGAAACAAAATAGTGCAGAGTTCACTTGACAGTGCGCTGAGTTTGAAGCAGTTCGCAATGGATTGTGCAAGCTGTCTGGTTACTATAAGTAATTTCAATCGGCATTTTTACAATGACCCCAAAGAGTTGCTGAAGCTGTTAGGCTAGTCCACACCAAAGTTAATGAACAATGTTAATGAGAACATTTATCAACATGTTTACTAAACATTTGTTAACAAACTTCTTCAACACACCAAATAAACTTTTGTTAACAAACATCTTCAACATTAAATGAACTGTTTGTGAGGTTATAATGGATAGGGTCAGGAATAAGAAAGTACTTAAAGCTGCAGCTTTCATTATTTTAGTGAGTACAATTAGAGAAAAGCGCAGACGCAAGGTGTGGCAAAGAAAAATAATAGAAAGGCGTTTAGAATTAAGTTTGGAGAGAACACTAATGTCAGAACTATTAATTCATAATGCAGCAGGCTTTCAAAACTTTCTGAGAATGTCTCCACATGACTTTCAGTTCTAGTTGAAGTAATTGGGCCTGAAATTGCAAGAAATGACGCAAATTATCGGCAAGCCATCTCCATTAATGACAGGCTAGGTATAACATTTTAATTGCATCTTTGCATATGCGGGAACCAAAATGTTAATGAAAACATGAAAAGTTTCATTCACAGAAGTTAAGAGATTTTGTTCATGGACATGCTCGAAAAGTTAACGAACATGCTATTTTGTTTATGAACAGTCAAAAATGTTCATGAACAGTGTTCATTAACAAAGTTAAAGAAAACATCTTGGTGTGGACTAGCCTTTACAGACCACAATGAATGAGGGTTTTTTTTATTATTATTTTTTTCATTTTTTTCCCCCTACTGTAATAATTCATATTCTTTTAATAATAATTTTCATCTTAACAAATACTGCATACAAAGCCAGATAGAAAGGGAGTTGGGTGAAGACCAGTTTGGTTTCAGGAGAAATGTAGGAACAAGGGAAGCTGTACTAAGTCTTAGGCTGATTTTGGAAGGTAGAATAAGGAAAGATAAGAGAACGTTCATGGCATTTGTAGACTTAGAAAAGGCTTTTGATAACGTTGATTGGACTAAATTGTTTGACATTTTGAAATCTATTGGAATAAAGTACAGGGATAGGAGGGTAATCTACAATCTATACAGAAACCAGACAGCAGTCATTCGAGCTGAAGGACATGAGAGAGAAGCTGATATTCAGAAAGGTGTTAGACAAGGCTGCAACTTATCACCCAAACTTTTCAATCTTTACATTGAACAAGCAATGAAGGAAATTAGAGAAAAAATTGAAGTGGGAGTGAAGATTCAAGGAGAAATAATTTCAACTCTGAGATTTGCTGATGACATCGTCATCTTGGCCGACAAGCCTGAGGATTTGAATGAGTTTTTGAATGGTATGGACTCCGTCTTACGGAAAGAATACATGATGAAAATTAATAATGGTAAAACCAAAATACTAGAATGCAGCCGAAATAAATCAGAAACCTCTATGGACATCAAATTGGCAGGTGAAAAGCTGAAGGAAGTAGGAGACTTCTGTTACTTAGGAAGCAAAATAACCAGTGATGGACGAAGCAAAGAGGATATAAAAAGTAGGTTGGCTCAGGCAAGGAAAGCATTTCTACAAAAAGGAATCTGTTGACATCGAATATAGATTTAGGTATTAGGTAGTCATTTTTGAAAGCCTTTGTCTGGAGCATGGCGCTCTGTGGAAGTGAAACTTGGACCATTGGTGCAGCAGAAAAGAGGAGAATTGAAGCATTTGAAATGTGGTGTTACAGGAGAATGATGAAGATCAGATGGGTAGATAGGGTTACAAACGAAGAGGTATTAAGACGAGTGGGAGAGGGGAGATGTTTCTGGCGACTGCTAATGAAGAGAAGAGATAGGTTAGTAGGACACATACTAAGACACCCAGGAATAGCAAGCTTAGTTATGGAAGGAAGAGTTGAGGACAAGAACTGTAGGGGTAGACCAAGGTTAGAATATTTTAAACAGATTGCCTCGGATGTGGTAGCTATGTAGAGATGAAACGATTAGCTCAGGACCGGGAGGCATGGAGGGCTGCATCAAACCAGTCAAAAGAGTGAAGACTCAAACAACAACATACAAAACAAACCTAACCTGCAGCTTGCGCCCCAGACCCCCTTGCTGGTAGTGCAATCAGTCATTTTCGTCCAGGCAGTCTAACCAAGTAGCGGCCAATGGTTTCGTCCAGACAGTCTTCTAACACAGTAGCGACCAATGGTTTAATCTAGACACCCATTTTAGTTAATCATTATTTTTCATCCAGACAGTCGCGAAACCTCTCTAGAGGGGATTGCGGTATAGTGAAGTTAGCACCATTGCCTCATACAAGCGTTATTTACAAATTCAAATAATAAACAAAAGCCCAATATTATAGTCAAAACCACCTTAAATTAGTTAATAACAAACCAACATGGCCGCCACATTTGGTGTTGCCAACTTGCATCGTTTAATACAAAACAGTCACCACACACATCCATACAACACGTATCGCAAATGATCCAAACTAATTAGAGACCCTTTTACGAAATTACATTTTACATAAAGCTGTGAAGTTAAGGGACATCTTGGTCATCACTCATCAGTCATCAACGGTCGAACTCTTACGCAGTATTATGCTAGTGAAGTTAAGTTAGCTCTTCTAGATTGAGTTCTAAACCATCATATAAATTGCATAAGAACAGAAATACTTAAGTTTTTTTTTTCCAGTTTTGCCGGGGAGCTTTAGGTGAACATGTGCTTTTATTTTTATAGTCTAAATTTTTATAATTGGTCCAAAAATGCAGACCATTCTATTTTAAGATGAATTTTCAGGGAAGGATTCAGGAGGAGAGAAAGAGAATAGTAGGGGACATATTAGGCTAGCTTCTTATTTTTTTATTTTTGATAGTATGGGTACTCATTTCTTGCATGTATAGGCTTACATATATGGAGGCAGAATTCAGACAAGCTGTTGAAAGCCTATTGGCAAATCCCCATTGAGATGCAAGAAGATGGTTGTTCCAATGCTTAATCCTCAAACCACTCGAATCTAGTCATGGATAAAGGGGCATAAGCCTGCAATGACAACTCTTAAGATTTCTTCCTGGAATGGTAGATTGCAGTTGTTGGTTGATTTTGGGACTTTGCGACATCATGGTCATGTAGACCTATGTACTTGGGTGTGTGGAATTTGTTTGGTAACCTGTGTTATTGTGATCACTTCCAAGATGGCTGAGATGGGAATGGAACCCTCCTCTTCTCAGTTTTGCATCATGAGGCTGAGTGTACCTTGTTCCATCCCTTAGACCAAAATTAAAATTTCTTTGCAGAGTCTGGAATCGAACCCAGACCGACTGCCAATAAAATGCTAGTTGCACAGCTAGTGATGTGGGCTGGGCAAATGCCCAGTGGGCAGGACATCTATAAATTGGACATTGTAGTTCATGGTCCAGCCAGTGTGTGGCGCGGAAGTCGCGCCAAACCATAAGCCCGTGTGACAAATAGTCCACGAGGTTAGTACTGGAAATAATATCCTGTGCGCGAGAAGTCATATTATGCGAGGGAATTTGTTCCTTTGTAATAGTTTACAAGTGTCAGTGCAGTGCTTTGTGTGTGCAAACAACTGATGGTAGAGATTTTTTCACACCGCCAAAAGAAACAAATCTGTTTGCGAAATGGGCGAGAGTTATTCCGAGATAAGCAATTGCCGATCAAAAGTAGAATCTGCGACGTGCGTTTTTCGGAAGATTTAATTATTATTAAGGCGGACTGTTTCGTAGTGAACGGTGAGAACGTGGAACTTCCTCGTGCTCCTCATTTCTGCTCATTTCTACATGATCATAATATTAATATCATTATTATGATAGTGTTACTCAAATGGTTTCTAAAAATCAAAGTGCATAAAATTTTCAGTGCACATTCTAAAATAAAATAGTCTTCAAGCAAAAATGTTCAAGGCAAAACGACATACGTATTAGAGGTAACACTTCGGGAGTGATGAACCCAGTACAATACTTAAATTAGCCGAAATACCTTGTGAAATGATGAATAACAATATTGTGTACCATGTATCACTCTTTTCCTTTTCGCTTTCATTTTGACAATATATCATTTTCATACCTTATTTCATCTTTTGGAGGTGGGGGAATGAGGCACTATCAATTGTAACTACCGTACTAACCTTGATCACTTCTGCACCGGATTATGTGCTAAATCACGTGTTTTTATTTATTGTTAATTTAACAACTCCAGCCATGTTCGACAGTGTATCTAGTATGTGAAACTGACGCAGCGAGCGCTTACAATGAGGCGCACACATTGACGTCAGTAGTTGCAAACATGCTTAAGGAGCGGAGTGATGACACTGTTTATTTCTATTCATCATGCACAAACCTTACCTGGCATTACACCCCAGACCCCTTGCTTGTATTACAAGCAGTACTTTTCATTCAGAGAGCCACCTAGCCTTGTAGTGGCCAATGGTTTTGTATATCTTAGAGTTGCTCTTCCAGAGATGCGTTCTGACAGTTCGGCGGAGAAGCATTGAACTGACGGCACCGTTGACGCGAATGCTGCTTGCTATGTCTAGTCTGTTGGCACTGCTGAAAATGTAATAACACCCTTTAGCGATAAAATGTTCTACTCCTGTATCAGTCACATTACGTATTACTGTAGAAAATTTTATGGATATTGTTGAGACTGACACCGTATTCCCTCTCGTATATTCCGCTCTCGCAACTTAAATATCTCAGCTCTCCACAGAAAATTGTTTCGAGTTGGTATCTTACAATTATAATTTTTGAGATATTAACTTACTCCGTCGATAAAACTTGCCTTTAAACGCCTGTATTCAACTCTTCAATTTGTCAGTGAATTCTTACCTTTATTGCCAGCCAGAGGTGCTTGCCCTGCATTGACATCACGCTGCTCCCTGATTGGTCCGCGCCCGTGGCAGTCGTACGCTAGGAGAACTTTCCAAGTGTTGCTAAGTTTGAAACATCCTCGCGATTGAAATTATTGGGATGCTTCACGACATCTATTGCCTCTCTAATTAAGCTGTTTTGATATCTGGGAATTTTAACAACAGTTTCGGCCTTATCAAATTCGATGGCGTGTCTCGTGACGTCAGCATGCTCAGCTATTAGAGATCTGTAGTTTATCTGTTTCGTGTCTCGAATGTGCCGTACTCTCTCCGCGAGGGCCTGTGACAGACAGGAATTAGTCCGCATTGCTGTTCACAGAGGGGACCATTTGTTTTTTCGACCTGGGTTTCTTGACAAGAGCTGCCCTTAAAGAAGCTAACAGCTCAAGATCTCAGAAAATTCCAGACGCGATGTGCTGCAATTTTGCACCAACTGCCGAAAATTGTACATACGTATCCTATGGCTGAAACGGTCATCGAGAGGTCACCTCTTGCATACAAGATGACCCGTGCTATTTCCTGCTTAGACTCTATAGTGGTCGCTGAGGCTCCTAAGTTGGCAGAGGATAGGATCGTCACTGCCCTGGAAATTCTTTGTAATCAAAAGAATTTGCTTTCTGGTGAAATGGCTTACCGCATCAAGAGCAGCTACTCAGCTCTTCTGAGACTGCTCTCCATCACTGCCAGTTTGAAGCAGTTCGACGGAAAAGAGCCACGACTCGACGTGCTGTGGTCTGAATTAGTGGCTTCAGCAACTTCCTCAGTTCGTGCCAAAAACGATCTCACAATCTTCGTTAAAATGATACTGATTTTGTATCACAGCAATACAGCTCTAGAGAGAAGTTTCTCCCTGAACAAGGAGTGCATGATCGTCAATCACAAAGAAGCAAGTCTGATTGTAATGCCTACTGTTTAGGACGCTGTGGTGGCAGTTGGTGGAGTAGAAAAGATAAGTGTGCAAGAGCATGGTCCATGCTGCACGAAACTCCTACACAGTGTTCAAGGAAGCAAAACAGGAGTTAAGCCAGGAGGAAAAGGAAGAGACGGCTAAGGTGACAGTCGAAAGATCTCCAGGAATTGGCTAAAATAAAAATATAGAAAAAAAATTGAACGACGCCCGTTCTGAAGCAGAGAAAACTGAAAGAGTAGAAAAGTTCCCTAGAGAAGCTTTAAATTAATAAATGCTTGATTATTGTTTGTTTTATCTTAATTTTGTGTGACTAAAGTTCCTAACCACAATCTAGTATTTGTGTATTACTAGCCTACTTCCTATTCAGAAATTAGTACTGTCAAAATAACTTAATTCTGTTTTCTGTATAACTGAAGTTCCTAGTAAGAATCTTGTATTTGTCAAAGTGACTATTTATTTTCGTTTTGCATTATTTTATTTTCTATTACCTACTTTGATAAAATGATTCTAAATTAAGATATTCATGGCGTGTGGAATTTTACTGTTTTTAGCCTTTCCTGGTTTTTGGGGAAAACATAAGGCTCTTCTTTCGCAGGGGAGATGCACATACCAAATTGTTTTGAAGTCCGTGTAAATGCAAATATGCGTCACACATGCATAATTTTCAAGAACTACAAACAATATCTCACAGCTCTCGACATTTTACTATCAAACACCCGTCACCAACATGTGGCTTCAAGTTACACCTCAGAGGTGACAGAATTCTTGTCGTGTGGGCAGGCATTGTTTCAGTCCCTTGTTAACCACTCTCTGTGGCGGATTTCCTTTCATTGTCATTGTTTCGTTACTTTTACTTCGCCGAAGTTTGACCTGAGGACTGGACAGATGCCGTACAGCATGTACAGAAAGAAATACCGTACTGAAGGCGTTCTGGATATCGCGGTGGATGAAATGATTATTAACCTTGGCAATTCATCAAGCTCTGACCAAAACAATGATGATAGTGGTGATGATAAGGACAGTGAAGGGATGGAAGGTGTCAAAGAAACCCTTGCCAAGTGACGAGGATAATTTATTTATTGGTGCCAGTTTGTTTGCGGCAGTCTATAATAGAGCACAAGGTATTGTTTCCCATCATAGTGTTCAAAATACCGCCTGTCATTCAATAGCCTACAACTCGACAATATAAAACCACGGCAATATTATTGCCACAGAGGGGCTTGTTTGAGTGCTCGGTGCTAAATATTTCTTTACCTTAACTTTACTTTTGTATTATCACGGAAGCTAATATTAACAATAGATAGTCGCGATTCAGTGAGTGTGCATGGTGTTGTGTCAACTACTGTACTGTAAACTGTGAACGCCCTCCACTAAGACTCTAGTTTAATGTTAAAGGATAATCTTGCATGGTGAGTGTTTTTATATTTATTAGCTATAGTGTGTTTGCCTTCTTTGTCGTATTTATTGAATTGACTACTGATGATAAAGGTTTCATAGCTTCGGTGTGTAATGTATTTATTCATCTAAGTACCATATTTCTCTGTTTGAATCCTCGGCGTTGACTCAGGATCGACTTTTGAAATATATTACGTATAATTGTACAGAAATAATGTCTGAAGTGTGGCTCTGTGTATTATTCGAATCAGTTGATTTACAACAACACTAAAAACTTGGCAACACAGCTCAGCTGTTCCAAGCTCCCGACATATCCTTCACGTTCTTTCCTTCAAAATACAGGGTGTAGGTGAGAAGCATGCTCAGAATTCTTGCTGTGTGGCGCTTAGACGTAGGGCCTCGTTACGTGGCGACTGTGGGTCGTGTAGAGGAAAAGCAGGACAAGGCTAGTTACAGGAAGGCTGTCAGTACCGAACGTGCGGGGTTAGCAATACTGTATTTGTCCCATTATTTACGCGTGTAATGGCGGACACACCTCCAATTTTACTATACAAGTTGTGATCTAAAAAGGGATAGTGGGTGGGTAACATCTATTACATGACCCCCAAAATTATTATTCATTATTACAAAGGGTATTATGGCTATTTTCAATAGTGTAGAAAATTATATCGCCTTGTTCCGGGCTTCTAGACTGTTACGGTACCATACATTTCAGTCACTTCCCGTCAACATTTATTTTCTGACACTCCTATTCCTTACTCCTCAGTCAAACGGTCATTATTATAAGCTCTCCTCATGGTAAAAGGCATTTTATTTGTGTTCGTAGCATCTCGTCCCATTTGCGAGCGAGTTCACTCGTGCGCACGCGCATTGCTCACGCTACGGATTAGGCCTAAATCTCGCCATCACCCATGGGCTGCGGAAGTATCTCTAAAAATCCGGTTACACTTACGCTAGAAAATCTTGATTCGCGCTTTAAGATGAATTTTTCAGCCATTCGGTATGCAAACTCTAGTCTTAGAGAGTTCTAACATATACGAGAATTGGTGGATTTTCGTACGGGAATTTAAAAACAGGTCATCGCTCGACACCCTGTGATGGTTTTACTCTTAATTTCCACTCGTTACTTCATTCCAGTTATGGTGTTCAATCATTTGTTCTTCATTGTGTTTGAAGTGTGATAGCCGACAGATGTGAATTCCTTGGCAAAAGATGGAGCATCATTCATAATCGGGCACTTGATTGCAATCAGGTTAAACCATGGTAGTTGTAATGCTTGCCAGAGTGTAACTTGCTGTTTATTTACTGGGTCAAAGTCACTGGTTTGTAGAGATAAAATATTTACTCTGCTGTATCAGTTATCTTGTGTTCATAAATGGATTATGTCACTCATTTTGTAACTAGGCCTACCTGTTTATTTATATGATCACCTCTCATGCAGAGGCACTGAGTGTTTAAAATGGTCTACTTTCAGTGTGAATAACATTCAGGGGCTAGAAAATGTTGAAAAACATAGTGCAAAATTCTGAAGTAATAAAGGAAGTCTCTACCTCTGGTTTATTTGGTAATGCTTCTCAAGATTATAATAAGCTGTTGCCCGCTAGTTACATTATTTCTGAATTACAATACTGAGTAGGCCTATATCTCATATTTATTGCAGGTTGTTTTACCATACCACTTCAGGGACAGAGATTCTAGTAATGAAGTAATATTGACAGCAAGGCGTTTGACACAGTCGGCAGTTTCAAAAGTAATCGCAAACTTTATTTGACATCAATTTTTGTGCTTATTTTGTAGCAATATCAGTGTTTATTTCCATGCTTATTATTATGTAGTTATAGTTACCAGTAATTCTAGTTAGGAGCTTGGGACATCTTGGTCATCAGCCCCATGCTGGTGGGTGTGTGTTGAATTTGTCTGATAACCTGTATTCATGTGATGACTGCAGTAGTGCATGTAACTGTAATAGGGACAGGGATGGGGTAGGTGCCCTTGCACCTGAAGGGAGTGTGGAGAAAAACTAAACTTACAAGGGAACTGTCCATACGGTCATATCGAAACTGACAATGATATTTCGTAGAGATGATGACACCATACATTGGCTATGTACAAAAGATTAGCTGCCTTTTCGAACTGGAGGGTATCGAAATCTTGATACAAAATCCGTGTGACAATGCAACTACTGGACAACCCTTGCATCTTGCTGTCTCATGCGGCGCACAGCTGAGTGGAGTTGCAGTTGTGCTGGACAGAGAGAACGAACTGGTAGGCTACCACGCGCCAAGGGCACTTCATTGTTATAGAACGAATGTGAAACATAAATGAGGATCGTTAATCGCATGAAGAAAACAGAAATATTTTTGGCACCATGCACAACGAATAAGCACTTTGAGGCTACATTGTGTTAAGTTTTCCTTACTTTTTGAAGGCAATATTTCGCAGGCACTTCGAACTCGGGAGGTCTCTCCGTTGTGTAATTGGTTGCGAACCACGAATATTTAACCATGTCCTTGAACCGTGGGGAAGAAAATTGAAAATGAATGAGGGATTGCATTTTCGGTATGCTGTATCTCTGATATGCATCAAACTGAAAGTCTTTACAAGCCGACACAGTCTGTTAAGCGGCAATACAAAGCTTTCCATTGCTGGAAGAAAAACTTATCCAAGGGCTGTATTTTACCTATAGTGCCGGGAGGAATCGGGAGAATTTCTATACTGTTGCCTGGAGGAATGTCTTCAAGACAGCTTTTATCACTATAAGTAGTCCAGGAATCCAACAGTAGCAATCACCTCTCTTCCGCAAATGGGAAAAAGGATTCTTGAAACCAATATTTTAATTCCTTTTTCCCCATTTTTCCTGATTTTGTGGCTGTTACAATCTGGCATGAAACATTTCTTTGGTAACTCTCGGACCGAAAGTTCTAGTTGCCTCCTCTAGTACAATGCATAATTTTGGGAAAAGTGGACCGGCCATACTAATTGTAGGCATAATTGTGTACGAATGGGTGAGTGCATGAACTGAATGAGCAACTGTTTCTCACCAAGAAACGATAGTCCTTTTCGCTTTTATTTCGCCCACGAAACCACTGTGATCTGTATTGTATATTGAAGAAGGGGTGTAGCTGCTTCTACAAATTTCTTTGCGACTTCTTCTTGCAGATACACACCTGATACAAATTTCGTGATTTTTCTACTTTTTGTTCTGTACTTTTTCGACTCAACCAACTAACTAGTACTTTCCCCCTGTGGGTGGGGGGGTTTAGAATACACCCATGGTATCCCCTGCCTGTCGTAAGAGGCGACTAAAAGGGGCGACCTTGGCTATACTTTAAGGACTCCGCGTTGTTTTGTGAATTGGACCCCCAGTGGGTGGGAGGAAGCGAATACATCCACGGTACACCTTGCCAGTCGTAAAAGGCGACTAAAAGGGCTTCTCGGAACGGTCCCCTTTCGAGGGTTTGACAGTCAGCTCTAAAAGACATACACCCATGCGGTATAACTCTCATTAGGTTACATCGCACTTCTTTCCGTCACTGCTTTCAGGGTCTGGCAACCAAAATTTCTATATGTGCGTGCTGTTAGGGGATGGGCCACTTACGCTAGCGACTACGCTCGAAAGCCTGTTCCGGTCTTGGCCGCGCCGACAGGTGGGTGTGCCATGTACCCATTCAGTAGTATCCGCCTGACTACGCAGGTCCCCGCACAGCCGAATGTCTGAGCTGTAAAATCCAGTATATGCCAAGGGGTACATGCCGATACGGCATTGTAAAACATCGGACCCCCGGGCAATGCCTTCCAAGCTAGGCGGGCCTTGCCCTGGCTGGGTAGCGCCTACTGTGACGGCCCGTGATCGGATGTCGGTGGCATTCGGGGAGGATCTGGCCATGGGTTCTGAAAGAAAAATCCCCAACCAGGGTGGACCTACACCCAAACAGGGTGGTCCTACACCCAAGTCTTTAACATTTGATTCCCTACGGGGATCAACCCCCTGGGAACAATCTGTGCGTGAAAATCGGGGTACTAACACCCCCAAGTTTCTGGTAGCTACCAGAACAGATGGGGGTGATTTCAAGCTGGTAAAGAGTATTTTGTTTTCTCGCCACATAGAAGGTGTCTATGGTGAGCTTGAGAAAGTACAAAAGATGAGGATGTTGCTCAAGACTAGGACTGGTGAGCAAGTTGAACGACTTTTGCAATGTGACCACTTTGGCGACATTCCCGTCAAAGTGGAAAAGCACACGTCCCTGAATCTGGTCCGAGGAGTTATTTTCCACCGGGACCTGATTCTGAACGCTGACGAGGAGCTCAAGGAGGATATGCAGCACCGTCACGTGACTGATGTCCGGCGCATTACGCGCAAGGTCAATGGTCAAATCGTGGATACTGGTGCTTTCATTATTTCCTTTGAGCTTTCGGTGCTCCCAGAGAAAGTCAAGGTTACAAGTTACCGTTGTGACGTACGGCCTTATATCCCTCCACCAATGAGGTGTTATAAGTGCCAGAAGTTCGGCCACATGTTATCCCGATGCTCGAGCCCCGACATCTGTGGAACATGCGGTAAGGTACCACACGAAGCAGACGAGTGCACAACACCTTATCAGTGCACTAATTGCCCTGGATTTCATTCTCCTCGGGACAGGAACTGCCCTGTCTTCCTGCGTGAGAAGAAAATCCAGGAGATCAAAACCCTGGATGGTCTCACCTACCAGGAAGCCCGCAAGAAGTACCATACCACGATTTCGCCTTCTCCAACGATTGATTATAGAGCCATAATACCAAATTTGGTCCCGGCGACCTCATCTTTTGTACCAGCTGTGAAACCTTCAACTGAGTTACCTGTTCTGAAGCCAGCACCTATGATAATAACGAAAAGCCCGAAGGTGACTTCAACTCCACCTTCGGCCAGCACGAAGGCTGTGCGAGCGAAGGCAGCTCCGCCCGCACAGCAGGGGAGGAAGTTGAAGACTTAATCCCCACTCGGGAGGAAGTCGAAGACTTTCTCCCCACCCAAACGGTCGGCGAAAGCCGCGCCGAAGCCGGCGGAGGCGGCATCGTCGACCAGGGTCAGGAATTCGGCTCCTGACCCGTCTATATATCTTAAAGAGGCGGGGGCGGGTAAGAAGGGACCCCGAACTACCCATTCCCTTTCTCCCAAAAAGGGGAAGCCATCCGCCCCAACACCTGCGGATGCTTCTGCGCCTGGGGACGTTTCGGTCCCCAGATCTGCGCGCTCCCCACGGAGATCCCCCCCGCCGCCGAACTGCGTCTATGAAATCTTCCACCGAGTCGATTCACTCCACGACCTCGCCTGAGGACATGGAGATTATAGTCGACGTAGTGACTGTAGATCCTCCAGAGTCAAAGTTGGAGTAGCTTGCTGCTCCACGTTACTCCCTAAGTTCACACAATGGCACTGTTACAGTGGAATTGTAACAGTTATGACATGCATTTGACAGAACTCAGTCAGCTTATTGCCCAATACGCAGCGAGTATAGTCTGCCTACAGGAAACAAACCTCAGACCTGATCACGTGACTGTTCTGAGAGGTTTCCGACTATACTCTAAAGAGCGACAAGACGCCGTCCGGGCTTCCGGGGGCGTTTGTGCCTTCGTTCGCTCTGACTGCTATAGTGAGGAGTTTCCACTCGCCACTCCTCTGGAAGCTATTGCAGTTCGCGTGTCCTTGCCTGCTATGACAACTGTTTGTAACGTGTACCTTCCACCGAACCAGCCCTTTGATATTAATGACGTCTTTGATCTTGTTGATCAACTTCCAGTCCCTTTCCTACTCGTGGGTGATTTCAACGCTCATCACCCCCAATGGGGATCACCATCTTCCTGCCCCAGAGGAAGGGACGTGGAGGGCTTAATTCAAGGGTTGGATTTATCTCTATTAAATACAGGGGAAGCTACACATTTTAGCTTAGCGCACGGCACGTACTCACACATTGACATGAGTGTGTGTAGCCGTGCGCTGGTTCCCCTATTTGGGTGGTATGTACACGACGACCTCTGTGACAGTGACCATTTCCCGATCGTTCTTACCCTTCTGACCCAGAAGCCCGTGGAGTTCCCCAGTCGTTGGGTTCTTAAGCGGGCAAATTGGCCCTCGTTTCAAGAACGAGCTGTGTTCGTTGATCTTGGTTGCCAGAGCGTCGATGACGAGGTACAGCACATCACCGATGTGCTTCTTGCTGCCGCCGAAGAGTCCATCCCATCCTTCTCTGGGACTCCTCGTCTCTTGGTGGACAGAGGATATTGCAGCGGCAATAAGAGACCGTCGTCGAGCTCACAAGCACTACCGTCGGCGTCCAACCATGGCCAATTTGGTGGCGTTTAAGAAATTTCGTGCCAAGGCACGGATTCTTATTCGCCAGAGTAAGAAACAATCCTGGGAACGGTATGTGTCTTCTATTACGGCACATACCCCGTCCTCTCAAGTGTGGACTAAACTACGAAGCATTTCGGGAATTCAGACATCTTCTACTGTACCGGGAATTTCCATTGCTAATGAACTGGTTACAGATCCTTATCGCGTTGCAAACCATCTCGCCTCGTATTTTGCGGATATATCCGGTTCCGATAACTATGACCCTGCCTTCGTGGCCCTGAAGCGCGAAGCGGAACGTTTCCAGCTTTGTTTTGCTTCCCGCGCTTCGGAGGAGTACAATGTGCCCTTTACGGAGTGGGAACTCCGCGGAGCGCTGGCGCTCTGCAGGGACACGTCTCCTGGCCTGGATAATATTCACAACCAGATGCTTAAACACCTTAACGATGAGAGCATTCGCTATTTGCTCAGGGTGTTTAATCATATCTGGTTGGAAGGTGTGTTTCCAGCGCAATGGCAGGAAGGTATCATTATACCTATCCTGAAGCCCGATAAGGATCCCAAATTGACAGGGAGTTACAGACCTATTTGTCTCACTAACGGTTTGTGCAAGCTCTTTGAGAGGATGGTCAATCGGCGCCTGGTGTGGGTCCTGGAGAAACGGGGACTCCTGTCTGAATACCAGTGTGGTTTCAGGGCGTCTCGGTGTACCAACGACCATCTGGTACGCCTGGAGACTGCCATACAGGACGCTTTTCTCCGGAGACAGCACCTAGTCGCTGTTTTCTTTGACCTCGAGAAGGCCTATGACACCACTTGGCGTTACGGCATCCTCTCTACCCTGCATCAATGGAAATTCCGAGGTAACTTGCCGGTTTTTATTGCGAATTTTCTGTCCCTTCGCCTGTTCCGTGTCCGAATAGGGGGGACATATTCGCAATATCATATACAGGAAAACGGAGTCCCACAGGGATCGGTGCTTAGCGTAACATTATTTGCGATTGCCATAAACGGTATAGTCGCTGCTGCTGGTCCAGCAGTGGTACCGTCGCTATATGTAGACGACTTCGCTCTACATTATAGTGCGCAAAATATGGCGGTCGCTGAACGACAGCTACAACAAGCTATTCGGAGAGTTTAACGCTGGACACTGGAGCATGGCTTTCGATTCTCAACCGCTAAGTCCTCGGTTGTCCATTTCTGCCGAAAGCGCACCCTCCATCCCGATCCTGAGCTTTATCTGGGCAATGTAGCTTTGCCTGTTGTTGCTGCTTACCGGTTCCTTGGGCTCCTTTTCGATCAGAAATTGACGTGGGAACCACACGTGCGGTGTTTGAAAACTGCCTGCGCTAAGAAACTCAACATGTTGCGGTTTCTTAGCGGCACATCATGGGGGGCGGACCGCGCGGTGCTCCTGCGTTTTTAAAAGTCACTGATTTTATCTAGGTTAGATTATGGCAGTGTAGCATATGGTTCGGCCCGTAAGTCAGTGCTTGTTAAACTGGACAGTGTCCACCACGGCGGTGTGAGGCTGGCGACGGGTGCCTTTCGGACAAGCCCAGTCGTCAGCTTGCTCGCCGAGGCTGGCGTACCTCCTTTACACCTGAGGCGCCAACAAGTACTGCTGATCTATGCTGCAACTATTCGACAGATGCCACTTTATCCAAGCTATCCATGTTTGTTTTACAATCCGAATCGCCGGCTGTATGATGTGCTCGCCAGAGCCACTCGGCCGGCGGGGATTCGCTTCGCTGACTTATACCGTCAGTTCCGATTTCCTTCTGTCTCCTGTATCGTCCGAGTACCTAGCAAGGCCCCTCCGTGGATGGTCTCTCGCCCTGATATCATCCTGGATCTGCACACCGGCCCCAAGTCGGACACGGACTCCTCCATCCATCGGAGGCTGTTCCAGTCCGTGGTGACACGGTATCCGGGATCAGGGCTTGTATTCACGGACGGTTCGAGGGTAAACGAGAAAGTAGGCTGTGCATTTGTGGTTGAGGATCGTCGGTTTCTCTTTTCACTTCCCGAGGCCTGTAGCGTGTACACTGCGGAGCTCTATGCCATCTTAGAGGCTCTGCGGTACACGTTATCAGACGATCACCAGCACTTTCTTGTGTGTACTGACTCTCTGAGTGCGCTGCAGGCGATCGATGTGTGTTTCCCGAAGCACCCGTTGGTCCAGCATGTGCACGACCAGCTCGTCAGTTCGCGTAACGCTGGAACCGGGGTGACCTTTGTGTGGCTTCCTAGCCACATGGGTATTGCGGGAAACGAGCTTGCTGATCAGGCGGCGAGAGAGGCAGTTGCACTGCCCTCGCTACCGTATAAGGTGCCTGCTAGTGATGTGCGCTCTCAGTTGCGGCATTCGATCCTGTCGCATTGGGAGGAGGCATGGCGTGCCACGCCTCCACCCAACAAACTGAGAGGCATCAAGGAGACAACGAAGGTGTGGAAATCTTCCTTCCGATCTCTCCGGAAGGAAGCTGTGGTACTCTGTCGACTCCGGATCGGCCATGGGATTGCTACGCACTCCCACTTGCTAAAGAGAGAAGATCCTCCTGTGTGTACTTGCGGCGCCCACCTAACCGTGGCACACCTTCTCTTGGAGTGTGTGGATCTGGCCGATCTGCGAGGGACTCTTAAACTGCCTAATACCCTCTCCCTTACGGGCCGTCAGCTGACCTCGTCCTCCGGTTCATGAGGGAGAGTGGTTACTTTTTTAAGTTTTAATGTGTAGTTACGCCTTTTAATTCTGGTTAAATCTGTTTTATGATTTTTATTGTGTTATGTATTGTATTGTTCACTATGCCTTATTTGTTTTATCCTTTTTTACCATCCGCCTTTTATTCTTTTTATTCAAATAAGGCATAATTTTTGGGGCTCACTGTCTGTTTTATAAACACCATTTTCGCTTCATCCATGGCAGTGAGTTGTTTTTATCTACATCCTTTCATTTCACGCCATTTCATTTCATTAGGGGCCGATAACCTCGATGTTAGGCCCCTTAAAACAACAATTATCATCATCATAACTAGTACTTCTTCTTCGTATCCCTTGGGCCTTTAAGCGTCGGGGTAGCCTCGTTCTGTCCATCTCTGCCACTTCGATCTATTTTCACACAACCTCTTCATTTCCAGCATTGTTTTCCCTCGCTTCTGTCCGATTTTCTCAATTCTGTCATCCCAAGTGGTACGGGGTCTTCCTCTTCCTACTCTCCCTTCCACTCGCATTTCAAAAACCTGCTTCGCTTTTCTCGCTTGTTCCATCCTCCTGACATGTTCATACCACTTCAACTGACGTTCCTCAGTCACCATACTTATCGCCTTCTTTTGTCCTGCTTCTCTGATTCTCTCATTCCGGATCCTATCCCTTCTAGTCCTCCCCACTGCTCACCTTGTATACTTCATTTCAGTGGCAGTGATCTTACTGAGATGCTTGTCTTGCAGTGCTAAACTCTCTGTGCCATATAGGGTGATCGGGGCCATAACCGTGTTGTAAATCTGCATTTTGGTCTTGATGCTTATCTCATTCTTCCCTACTATTGTATTATTCATCTGATAGTAGGCTGAGATGGCTTTTTTAGTTCTATTGAGTACCTCTTGCTCTATTTTCCCATCACTACTTAATATGGTGCCAATATATTCAAAAGTTTCTACTTTTTCGAGAGGTCTTCCTCCACAAATTATGTCAAGTTGTTGTTCCTGTCTGTCCAGTTTTGAGACCCACATTACTTTGCTTTTATCTGTATTCACTACCATTCCTTTCCTTTCCAATTCTTCATACCATTCCACCACGGCCTGCTGAAGTCTTCCTGGTGTATCAGCAATCGCTATTATATCATCTGCATAGAGAAGTGCTTGCAAGTATACAGGTCTTAGTCTCCACATACCAAGCTTGGTCCTATGGGTTCGCCGCTTACATATTTTTGTTATTTCATCCAGGACGATATTAAACAGTAGAGGGCTGAGGCTATCACCTTGTTTTACTCCTCTCTCCATTTGGAATTCTCCCGACATTTCACCATCTATACGAACTATTCCCACAGGTTGCTGGTATACACTCTTCACAGCATTTAACAGTCTCATTGGTACCTTCTTCGCTGCCAGTGCCTCCCATATGCTCTGCCTCGGTACAGAGTCAAAAGCTGCCTTCAGGTCTAGAAACGCAAGGTAGAGGTCACGGTTTTTGGTAATGCTCTTCTCTATTACTGTTCTAATTGTGTAGATGTGATCTTGTGTCTGACGTCCTGGTCTAAAAGCTGCCTGCTCCTCTTCAATGTCATTTTCCACCACCTTCCTAAGTCTCCTTTCCAGCACCCGAGTGTAGGTCTTGTACGCTACAGATGATAGACAGATAGTCCTGTAATTATTACAGTCGTAGCTGTTCCCTTTCTTGTGCAACGGGATAATTAGTTTTTTCTTCCATTCCTCTGGTATTCTGTTCTCTTCCCACATTCTCCTAAACAGCTTAGTAAGTTGCTTCACTATCTCAACACCTCCATATTTGATTAACTCTGGAGAAATTCCATCAGGACCTGCTGCTTTCCCAGTCTTAATTTGTTTAATTGCCATTATGACCTCCATTTCTTCTATTTTCCCTTCTATTTCTGGATTTTGCACATCTTCATGTGGTCCATAAACAATCCCATCCTCTTGCTCTGCCGCATTTCTCTGGTACTTCTCCTCATAGTGTCTTCTCCACACTTGAAGCACTTCTGCCTTCTCTGATACTAGGTTATTCCCATTCTTGATTGTCCTAGTCTGCTTTCCATACTTCCCTGTTATAGACTTTATGGTTTTCCAAAAGCTTCTTGTGTTCTTCTCTCTAGCTTTGCTTTCAACCATATTTCCCAAACTCTTCCCAAGATTTTCTCTTAGCTTCCTTCACTACTCATTTCGTTTCATCCCTTCTTTTGATGTATTCTTGCCTGTTTTCTTCCGTAGGACATCCTATGTATCTTTTCCATGATTCTTTCTTGCTCTTTACCTTCTCCTTCACTTCTTCATTCCACCAACTTGTTCTTTTCTTTCTGGTATCTACCACTGCCTTTCCACACACTTCTTCTGCTGACTTTAGCAACACTGATTTTATGTCATTCCACATGTCATTGATTTCTTCACTTCCATTAGTTCTTATTTGCATCTTCTCCTTCACTAATTCTGCATACTTTGACCTTTTCTCTTCTTTTTGAAGTTCCTTCAATCGGATCACCTCAAACCTTTTGGTTCTTGGTTGGATTGGCCTCTTGAATCTGGTGTCCATTACCAGCAATCTATGATCTGTAGCTAGTTCTGCTCCTCGTATGACCTTCACATCCATGATGTTATTCCGTATGCAATGAGGGTACATAAAGTAGTCAATAACACTCCTAGCATTTCTACCTTCAGCCTCAAAAGTTATCTTATGTACTTCTTTATGGGGGAAAAATGAGTTTCCCAATCATCATCATCATCTTGCACAGTTTCCAGCCACTGGCCGGGTCTGTTTGGAACACAAGCCTCTCCAACGTCTTCTGTCTTCCCACCATCTCTCAGCCTGCACCCTTGTCCAGTCTTCTCCTCTCTTCTTCACGCTTTCTTCCACCCCCTTCAGCCACCTGTCTCTTGGTCTTCCCCTCGGTCTCTTTCCTTCCCACTTCGTCTCATGTACTCTCCTGGGTATCCTCTTCTCCTCCATTCGTTTTACATGTCCATACCATCTAAGTCTAGATTTCTCTATACCATCCTGTAATGGTTCCTCCTTCATTAATTCTCTGGTCCTCTCATTTCTTATTCTGTCCATCTTTGTAGCTCCAATACTGCTTCTCAAGAACCTCATCTCACTGGCCTGTATTTTGCTCTTCTCCCTTCCTTTCATAACCCAGGTCTCCCGAGGCATACGTCAGGATAGGGACATAGTACGTCCGATATATGATCTTTTTGCTGTTCTGAGGGACATCCTTGCTCCATAACATGCTTCTCACACTCCTCCGAAATGCTTCTGCCTGCCTCCCCCGCTCATTTATTTCTCTATCGTTTCTTCCATTATCTTGTATCAGGCTTCCCAGATACTTGAAACTCTCCACTTTCTTCAGCTGTTCCCCACCAATTGTTATTCCCGTTGTGGTTCTTTCCTTCTTCCTTGTTGTGATCACCATCTCACTCTTATTTATGCTAAATTTCATCCCATATCCTTGTATTATTCCTTCCCACACGTCCAACTGTTCCTGTACCTCCTCCTTGTTTCCCCAAATCATCTGCAAACACCATTGCTTTCATCTTTCCGTCCCCAATTGCTTGTGCCACTCGGGTCATTATGTCATCCATCACCACAATGAAAAGTAACGGTGACAGTGCACTTCCTTGTTTCAGGCCGTTTCTCTGTTCCAACCAGTCTGATCTCTCTCCTCCCACTTTCACACAGCTCACGCTTCCCTTGTACATCTCCTTTATCCTCTTTATAGTCCATTTCTCTACTCCTCTATCCTCCAGGGACTTCCATACTTTGTTTCTGCATACACTGTCATATGCTTTCTCAATGTCCAGGAAGGCCATCAGTAGATCTGTTCCATACTCATAGTGCTGTTCTTGTAACTGCCTTACAGCAAAAATCAAATCCACTGTGGACCTTCCTGTTCTGAAGCCATGTTGTTCTTCCCTCATCCCTCCTTCTATCCTTGTCTTAATTCTCTTTTCCAAAACTTTCTCGAAGATCTTTGCACAATGACTCATCAGTGTTATTCCCCGATAGTTTCTGCAATCTGTTCTACTACCTTTCTTGAAGATCGGGACAATGATTCCTTTTTTCCAGTCCTCTGGGGTCTTCCTTTCTTTCCATGCTGTCCTCATCACTCGGTACAGCCACTGTATCCCCACCTCTCCTGCTGCTCTCACCATCTCCACACTCAACTCATCCACACCCGGTGCCTTCCCTCCTTTCATCTTGTTCACTGCATCTTCCACTTCTTTCCATGTTAAGTCCTTTTCTGTTTGCAGTTCATCTTCCTCTTCCCCGATTTCTTCCTCCTCGCCGTGGTTTCCATTTGGGTTCAGAAGTTCTTCAAAATATTCTTTCCACATTTTCTTCAGTTCTTCCCTATTTTCTATCTCTTGTCCCCTTTTGTTCACCATTCTAACATAATCCGTAGGATCCTTCCGCCTCTTATTTTTTACCATCCCACACAGGACCTTTTTTGTACCTTCATTATCCTCCTCCATCATCTTTGTCCACTCTTCCATCCACTTCCTTCTCTCCTCAGCCACCACTCTCTTCGCCTCCTTCTTTCTTTCCTGGTACTCTTCCCTTGTCTCTACCGTCCTATTTTGATACCACCTCCTAAAGGCTCTATTCTTTTCCCTTACTATATCTTTTGTCTTCTCATTCCACCATGGTGTTTCCTTCCACCTCTTCTTACTACTTGTCCTCCCACATACTGCTTCTGCTGCACCTACTAGTGTCTTCTTAAATCTAGCCCATTCCTCTTCCACCTCTGGCAGAAGTCCAACAGTCTCTTTCCTTCCTCATTTCTTCCGCCCCAACCCTCTGGTCCTAGAACACTCTCATAACCTTGTCTTTCTCTTCCTACATGGGCATTGAGGTCCCCCATAACAATCATATTTCTTCCTACCAGCTGCTTCTGCAATTCCTCTTCAAACTCCTCCTTCTCTTCAGAGGCGCAGCCTACTTGTGGAGCATACACTTGCACTATTTCTACGGTCTCTCCCCTCAGTGCTACTTTCACTTTCATCATCCTATCACTTATTCTCCTCACTTGTTCTTTTAAACCATCTCGTACTACTACTCCCACTCCATTCCTCTTTCCCTCTTCGTTCCCACTCCAGTACAGTCTATAGCCTTTTCTCAGTACTCTCCTTCCTTCCCCTTTCCACTTTGTTTCTGCCAATCCCAATAAATCCAACTTCCTTCTTTCCATCATATCCACTATCTCCTCCACCTTCCCCGTCAGCGCTCTTAGGTTTAAAGTTCCAAATCTTAGTCCGTGTGTACAGCCGTGTCGTCGTCTATTAAATCCATCCTGTCCGAGGCTCGTTCCATTTTTGAAAGCATTTGGGTTCATCCACTACTGGCTTGCTGGGCCTATCGTAGCTTCACCAGAGCCCCGTTAGCCGTCACTTTTCAGGGTTCCTGTAGGACCTTCACAGCTACCGTAACGGTCCCGGGGCACACGAAGTCCCCACTGTACTTCGCCCCTACAGGCAATCCCCTACTTTGTGCCGTTGCCCGTCTCCCACGACGTGGACGAGGGGTTGGACTTATGGGAGACAGTTTCCCAATAACAATTTTCAATGCAGAATTCTATAAGTCGCCTGCCATTTTCATTCAGTGTTCTCTCTCCACCATGATTGCCCATGCTTCTATGTGCTATTCTTTTGTCCTGGCCTGTTCTTGCATTTAGGTCCCCTCCTATCAATACATGGCGTCCATTCGCAACCTCTTTGTCCACGGTCCTTTGGAGTTGAACATAAAACTCCTCTTTATCGAGTAAGTTGGTGTCTTCTGTTGGGGCGTATACTTGTATGAAGGACACTTTCTTCTCTATGTCAAGGTTAATAACCATTATTCTCGAGTTTATTGGTTGCCATCCACTCACTTTGGTTTCAGTCTGCTCGCTGGTGACTATGCCCACACCTTCCTTTGCCCTACTGTCCATCCCAACCCCAGAATATCTCAAAACATACCCTTCTTGTAATCTCTTCATTCCACTTCCTTTCTTCTTCACCTCACTAAGTCCCAATACTTCCAGTTTATGACTTTTCATTTCCTGTATTAACTCTACATCTTTTCCAGCGATTGTCTTGATATTCCATGTACCAAATCTCATATTCCGTTTCCATTGCGGTCGTTGTCGTCGTGTAGATCCGTCCAATCCGAGGCTACTGTTGTTGCTTTGAATCATTTCTACCCCCACATGGGTGATTAGCCCGATGTGAAGTGGTTTGTTGGGTTGCCTTCCCAGCCTCCTTATTTATGTCCCCAGGAGACAGGGTGGCCCAGTTATACCCCCAGGCACCGGGTACCCATTTTCGTCGCCTCTTATGACACGCATGGGCTACGGTGGGACAATTCTAAACCCCGGTCACCACACGGGGGGCTAACTAGTACATGCGCTGAAATTAGTTTGCCCCATTGAAATCTCTCGTGAAATTTCCAAGACCCACAGTCGCAGGTCTTCATCGCATACATTCCTCTTCAGCCTTCTTGCTTCTGCAAAGCGAGAAAATAATTTTGTATGCATCAATTTCCTGTTTTCAATTGGACTTACTGCTTCAGATTCTAATGGGTTCTTTCACTTGTACAGTTGCCGTAGTGGAGTCACCTTACGACAAGTTTTGTGAACAGTGGTGAATGAAAGCCGCTTCTTTCCCCCCTTATTTAACCACAAATTTACAGCTTTTCTCTTGTACGCAAGATCTACAGTTTTTCACTTTCTTCTGTGGACTGGAAGCATAGCTTGAACTAGAAGATTTTTCAGGTGACTGTGGTCTCTCTTCACTGGATTGACAGGAATCAGACTCGGGGCTCAAACTCGGATCCGTAACTCCTCTTGTACCTGACAATGGTGGGCTGCCTTTTTTTTTTTTTCAGGTAATGCAGATGAGGTGTCGCTGCTTTCATTATCACTATCACTGTCACTATTTCTCTCCAGACCGACTCTTGAGATGATGCTGGTACCCATGGGATGATTTTCAATTAGTTCGATCACATGTCGATCCATCTCCCTTTCTTCTGATGTTATTTCACGGGAAGAAGAGAAATCTTTTTCACGGAAATAACGTATTGCATACTCTAGAAAATAGCCAGATTCATGACTGCTCTCTCAAAGGGACATGGCTTGTTAACTGCCTAACACAGAGCACGCAAGGTTACGCGCACGCTTCAGCTGGTCACCAGGGCTGTCCACGTCGAGCTATATGCTAGCACGTGCAATCCTGATATAAATCTCCGTGCCGATTTCAGGACCTTCCAGTTTCTAAATGGCAGCTAATTTTTTGTACATCACTAATTTATGGTTTCCTCATCATCTCTACGAAATATCATTGTCGGTTTTGATATGACCCTATGGACAGTTCCTTGTCAGGATACTACTATCACTGCCGGGATTCAATCCTATGATCTCAGGACTTGGAGCAGTGGTCGGGGTGCACTATTTAACGAGTATGGCTATGCCGCTGGACATATCATTATGATTTTGGTGCTTATATCATGAAAATATCAGTCGTGAAACAACCAATTAGCCTGTATTATGCAAATCAAATAATTCAAATACAAATAAACCTTTATTAACCCTTTGGCTTTCAAGCTCTCAGCTGATGGATGTGTCAAAACTGACAGTCATATTTACCACACTATGCACACACGTCATTTAAAATTACATGGAAGGCACACCAATGAAGATAACATGAAAGATGGTAAACGTACAGAGTATATATCCTTTATTATTACTGTAAGTAGGTCATGTCTCTAAACCAAAAGGGTTTAATGTTAAAAAAAAAAGAAATGTGAAATCAAAATTATAATTTTCAGATTTTGAAAGTTTGGAAGTAATTCTAGAAAATGGTATTTACAGCCCAAGTTTGTTATTCATGTCAGTAGGAAGGCTATAATATTGTTTACTAGCATAGTAAATATCAAGATTCTATGTGCATTAGATCCAAGGATAAATTAAAATATTAAAAAGATGTAACACTGAAAAATGTCAGCCATTTTTGCATAAAACACAATTTCTTATAAATAATATGTAGCACTCACCTATGAAGATATTACTGGATCATCATTATCCTCTACACTTTCCGATTCGGACAGAGTAACATCATCATCACTTGAATAATTATCAAGATATTATGTGATATCATCTTCAGCTAAATGAAGTCTTTCCTCAATGTCACACACGGCAAATAACTAGGCCTAATCTAACTGAACTATATCTAACACATCACTATGCACCTAATTACCTAAGAAAACTATTTAAATAATGAACTAACACGTTAAATAAATATACTGCCTACGATATAACTTAATTTTACTATATAATCACGTACGAAAACACAAGAGAAATGAACGGCGACAAGATTCGGAACTCCAGTGTTTCAGCCTCTAAGATTATCGATAAATACGGATAGCCGGAAGTTCCCGTGGAGTATAACATGAGATACAACTGTAGTCTTCTTATTTCGTGCAAAAATGCTGCTATCTGGCGCGTAAATAATGAACTAATAATAAAAAGACGGGTAACGACGGATCGTTACCCTATCAGTTTTCGCTGGACCCGTGGATACCGTTAGATCGTTACCTTGAAAGCCAAAGGGTTAATACATCTTAATAACATATTATCAGGCACCAACAAAACAAATTTAAAAAACAACTCAGTATAGCCGTGCACGGTAACTCCTGCACCACGGTTGTGATGGCCAGGTGCAGCAAGTTCATAGATTGAAGGTTCATATTCTGGTGCTGACATTGGCCATTTTGAGTGTGGTTTTCCCTGGGTTTGTCCTCACTATCTCTAAGCAAATGCTAAAATTATCAAGGATGATTTGTTTTTTGCAATTATTTTTTATAAATATGATTGTGATAATTTTGCAACTGCCATGATTATGCGAAAATCATTGGATTTTGTGATTTAAGCACGAATATAAATATTATTTCCTGACTTTCTTAAAGAGGCGCTTGTTTCCGCACATACAATTGAGTTTTCAAAAATTTCATGTTTAATAGCCTACCAAAAACTATCACAGGTTTAGTAATTCAGTATGATTTAGCAAAATCCCTGCACTGGCTGCCACCATCGGGAATGATTTCCCGCAGTTTTTTCTGCAATCTCCAGGTGGATGGAGCACCTACCCTAACCCTAGGCCCCAATAATTAGTTTCACACACTATGAGCCACTACAAAACAGGTTGTCGGACATTCAACATGAACCCAGAGTGTCGTTCATTTGTGGTGCCAGGTGTTACGAAATACCACCACCTTCTATGCACACAGACGGTAAAGAAGGGGAGCGTAAGAGCCTCGAACCCGAAGGAACTGAGGAATGCTCCCACACTGACACAGAGGTATTATAAGGACAAATTAAAAGAAGAGGAAAAGAATTAAATGTGGAAGTTGAGGACTGGACTAACTACCATAACCGAGGATTATTAACCTTGAGAGACTATCAACTACCAAGTCTACGGTTAAGAAAAAACACTGAACGTAATTCAAGGACAAATAATTAATTAAAACTACTAACTTAAATAATGTTAAAATACAATAAGTAAAATCAAATAAAGTGAGGAATCTTAACCCAAAGAAAATTATGACCAAGACGAGGAATAGATACCGAAGACAAAATTCCAGAATATGTCGAAGTAAAAATGAAGATTAATGAAAGCAAAACGAAGTTACCTTTCCTGTGTACAAAGTACTATCAACAAGAACTGAAATTAATTACAAATGTTAAATTCTTTTAAATATTTTCCCAACCCAGGAAAAAAATGGGACATGAACAATACTATCTTTACCCAGGTAACTATAACATGCATAAAATAAGGTATCAGCACGTGATACGAATATACAGGACTCAAAAGGAGTCATACTATGTTGACACAAGAGCAGGAAGGGAAAAAATAAAATAAAAGAAGTTATGTAATTAAATAAAATACTCATGGTCATATCAAAACGGAGGCAGACAGGTTTTTCTCCGGGTACTCCGGTTTTACCTGTCAAAATTTCATTCCAGCAACACTCTCCACTATCATTTCATTTCATCTGTCATTCATTTAATCATTGCCCCAGAGGAGTGCGTCAGGCCTCGGCAGCCGGCACAGTTCATATCCTCGCCGCTAGATGGGGGGGCTTCATTCATTCCATTCCTGACCCGGTTGGAGACTGGAAGCAGGCTGTGGATTTTCACTCATGGTCATATAACAACGTTGATCGTCGGAGATACTAGACTACAAGTCTAGGCTTGACTTAAAGAAACTTAAAATCATTTACAAAGCATGAAGAACATCTTAACTAGGAGCACTGAATAACATAAAAATATTACCTTCTGTTTAGATCACGTTGAACAAATAACCTCACTTTCCTTACCGTTAGGCATCAGGTCTCAACTGTACAAACAGCAGTTAAAATATTTAATCAAAGACCAAAGCATACCATACATATTCTTGTATAACATACATAATCACTTAAAACACAGGTTATCAACAATTATCTTGGTCCAGTGCCCTACGTCATAATGTGCATTCTGATGGCCAATCGTATTTTCCAAAACTTAAGTTTTAGAGTAAAATAAAACTCCAACAGCGGATGTTTTAATGATATACGTAAAGTTGTATACATTTTTAACTTCGGGAAGTTTAGTACTGGCCGCAGCCACCCTAAACTCTCTTTTACCACCTCTTATGAATTTTACATGTTTACTTCGGGTGAAAAATCCAAACTCATTATTGACGCAACAACCGTTGCTCCTAGTAACAGGTCGATATGACAATCAATCCGAGAACACGGCGAATGAGACATGCCACGCCATCTCGTGCCGGCGGCACCCTGTATCAACTTCTCCGCTAGGAAGGGTAGAGTACCACTTGTTATAAATTAGTCCAAGCTGCTGCTAACAGATGGCATGAAGTTATCTTCCAGAACAGATATCGAGAGGATTTCTCAATACAATCACATATGAAGAAATAGGAATGTATCAAATATCTGGAGAGAGTAACTTTATTTTTGGTGCTGAACTAATGGGGATGAAGGAAAATTTCCTACAACATTGCCAGAGGGTTTCCTATGAGATAAGTGCCAATGTTTATTGTAATTGCACTTGTGAGGACCAGGCCTATTACCAAGTTATTGGTTTCCATTATATAGATATGTTAACCAATAATTGCTTGAGATTTAAAAGTTCTTGCAGCTGCAGCCTGATCCACCATGCGACAGCTTGCTTGCACATGAGAAGCACTAGGTAGTAGATTTCAAGTTTAATTTTGGAAAGACATCAACCAGAATAATATCCAAACTACTCATTAAAATGAAGGAATTTAAGAATTGTATTGTAATTTCACCTCTCGGGGTTCGAATCCCGGTGACAGCTGGGCGAAATTTTCACCTGAAAAATCACGTGGCGTCAGGAAGGGCATCCGATCTTAAATCCCCGGCCAAAACCAAAATGAGCCAGGTTGGCCCCGGCGACCCCAATTAATTGGGATAAGCCGAAGAAAATGATGATTGTAATTTCACCTCTATTTTGATGGATATTGAGATTGTGCGCGACTGGCTGCATAGCGCTGATATAACATTCTTGCCTGTTATGCCTATGGTTGGAAAATTGAATCCTGGCACAGTCAGTTGGCATTTTAGAATGCTTAAATACGAGGGAGGCCTGTCAGTAGATTTATTGGCATGTTAAAGATCCCCGAGGGGGGGGGGGGGGAATTCCTACACCCTTGAGTCGTTAAGCTGCTGTAGTTAAAAGGTACATAAAACCATTATAACATTAATATTATTATTATTAAAATTGCACACATTGCAATGGAATGCTTTTCCACTAACAGGATTCTTGCCGTGCTATCTTTTTGTGATGAAATATCACTCTTACCTCTTTAAAAAATAGAACTAACCCTATACTGTTAGTCAGTAAGCAAAGGTATTGAATTGGAAGTATCTCAATATTTCAGGCATTTAATAATTTACCAGTCACATCTAATAATTCAACCAACGTGTGCCTTTGTAAGTATAATAGATATTGGGTGTCACAACTACGCCATGCATTGTAATGCCTCCAAGAGAAGCAGATTTTCTGCATACAACGACAATAAGCCAGCAAATGAGGTTGTGACTTTGGCATATATCGTAGGTAGAAATAAGCCAGCTAGTAAAGGGTGTGTCTTTTGCAGATGTCGAAGGTAGAATTCTCAATTTCCTATATCATTTGTTTTACATTTTCACCAGGATCCATTGCAACTCCATTATAGAAACATCTTTTAGTGCTTGAAAATTGATATTTATATGTGGAAATTTTATTTTAATCAATTTATTGTAAGGATATTCATTTTATTTCATTAATTTTAAACTCTATTAATGCTGAAGAATATACCGGTATCATTAAATATCGAAAAATGTTCGTTTAAATATTAATAAAATTTCATATTTTTAGTATTGACAAGGTGGATTAAATAATACAAATAATTATGCTATAATTGTTAGAGCCAAGTTTAGTGAAACTTTGATAAGTGTTCGATTAAAATTATCTCGTGCATATATTTTTCAGGTTAAAATGTTTATATTTTACTGTAGCAGATAAACATATTGATAACATATAAGAGGCTAAATAATTAATATTTTCCTTCATTTGTGTAATTTGAAAAATACTTTTAAAATTATTTCTGTTTAAAAATTTAAATTGGAAATTTGAATACAATTTTGAGGCCTACACATTCTAAATAGTATATTTTATGGTATATAGTACTTGATACTTATTGAATTATGTATACATATCCCAAGTTTAAGAGTAATTCTATCAAATCATTTCCGAGTACGATGAGTTTCTGCAAAAATATGTGTATGCAGTACTGCATTTTGTGGATTGTCATCAGTCGAAAATTTATTCTCATACACTTCACTCAGCGTTAAAACCTTGTTTATTTAACCTTCGTTCAAGGAGATAGCAATATTGATCACCACATGTATTGATTAGCTCCAAGCAAGATCATGAACGTAAATACTATTTCGAATGATAACACACAATGGAAGCCAGCTTACTGCAGCATGTTCAAAGAATACTTATTATAAAACCAGTTATTCACGGAGTTCAAACCCATCGATATATTCTGCGAGAGAATGATTCCTGCGTTGTATTGATTACAACAGTGTTAACGCTCTGTGGCTGATATTGCCGAATGTTGTAATTTAGCATATTATGATTTCTCATCTGTTTGCATATCCACACTACTTCTAATCTTGAAGTTGTCTTACCTGGAATCAATAGTCAGATGGTGGTGATCTCGGTTCTAAAATATATATCCAGAGAAAAATCAGCATAGGTTTAAGGAACTAATGAGACTTGACTTCCTTTCATAGATAGAGAAAAACTTCAGTTAGTGCATGGAGCAGATAACCTTAACATTCCACCACCAAACATTCACCACCCTCTTTCTTAGTGTTGTTTGGGTCACTTTATTTTTACTGTAATCGGTTTTAGTAAGGGACTGGCTATTTTTGTTGCTAAGATTTAAAAATAGGTAGTACATCACTCTCTTGCTGATTTGGCTTAATACCAAAGCAGTACAATAGAATAGTTGGTTTCAAAAGTTCAGTCATGGAGCCAGGTAGAGAAGATGTACAGTTTCCTAAAGGATTACGCCTGTATCTTCTTATTGCTGGTATTTTTCAATACTTCTTTTTAATACTTTTATGATAAGTCTAGTTACAATGCCTGTCCTAGTACTCGGATATATCTTGTCTTTTGATAGAAACAGGTTATATAAGTTATATAGAAATTATGTTGCATGGCATAATGTTGTTTGTGCCACTTTTGACAGAAGGCACACATTTTGAAATACAGTAGTTACATTTTCTATCCAAATTGCATTAACTGACCGTAGGCTATAATATTTTGTACCTTTTTCGAAACTGGAAGTACTGTACCAAAGGAAAATATAATTATACCAAATATAATTGCTGGGTACATTTTATTAACATTATTAGGAATTACTGGACTCTCACTAGTATAATTTTTATGTTTACTTGTACAGGGTCATTGTCTATATACGCCCCGATAAACACGGCAAGCTAAGCCGGCTTTGACTTGCGCACATCGCAGGCGCGCATACACGGTTCAGCTGGTGGTTGGTGCGCTCCGCTGACTCATATTGTTAGTTCACACGTGTTTTGTCATTCATATGGACGTGTATCTGCAAAGCTTAGACGTTAGTGCTGTACGTTTAGTGAGTATTGTGATTACTGTGATTGTTGGTCATGCCTAGACACCAATTCACATTGCGCGAACGTGTGTGTATCCATAATTCATAAATGAATAGCAGAAAGTCTTGTTCTGAAACAAGACTACAATTTCGAATCAAGTTTCCAGGAAGACCTGTGCCTAATGCCAGTACAATTAGGAGGCTCGCTAAACGATTAAAAAAAACAGGCTCCGTAAATAATAAAAAAGTTAACAGACAATGTTGTGTTCTTAGAGAACAAAAATTAGATGAGATTGTTGTCCATTCTTTCATCAGAAGATGTCAGGTGTGTGTTAGAAGAGAGAGGGGGACATTTTCAGCATCGGCTATGAGCACTTTAAGTACACATTATTGAACATGTTTGGTAATAGTGTAGAAGTGCGCGACTACCACCGGCTGAACCATGTACGCACGCCCGCGATCTGCGTCAGTCAAAGTCGGATTAGCTTGCCGTGTTTATCGGGCGCACATAGATAATGTCCCTGTAGTTCTTCAAATTGCTTAATGATTTATTTAAAGTGTCAGCTTAAAGTATAGTAAGTGTGTTGACTCTTGTGCATTAAAGAAGAATAAAAGGAGATGTGACTGCAGAAGAAATTTATAGTTATCTAATTTGGTTGGAAAAAATATTATCTTCAGATTTAAGCATACAACAGTACCACAGTGAAAATTAACACACATTAGTTCACATGAATACTAAATGGTATGTATTGATTTATTCCACCTTAAGTCAATAAAAATTCAATTAATTTAAATTAATTACTTAAACAAACCAGTTTCAACCACGTCATGGTCTTCTACAGCATTAATATATGTAAAATTACATTAAATGCAAGCAAAGCATTTTTTTTTAACACAACAAGGAATTATATTAATTCTATATAGTAATAGAATGCAATATATATATATATATATATATATATATATATATATATATTTAGAATTTGGCCAATTATAGACCGCTTTGAACCTAAGACTACGGTACATTGTTTCGTTTTTTCTTTTCTTCCCAAAACTTATTCATACGTTGGCTGATGGCCTGCCTCTGTTCCGTTGATAACACTCTCCGTGGTTGATGTGGAACATGCAGAATCGAAAAATCTGCAGTAGTGATCAGTCGCCGGAATTCCACCCTATTAGAAATGATGTTATTTGTGATCTTCAGTTTTTGCAGATCACACCTTATCTCTTCCAGCCATCTAGTGGTGTTTTTTAATTTGGAGATGTAGTCAAAAATTTTCTTAGTTAGCCTGCTGCTATCCATTCTATGAAGGTGACCATAAAATTGTAGTCTCCGTCTTTTAATTGAGTCTGTAATTTTTTCCACATTTCGGTAAAGGTCTTCATTTTTTCTCTTCATCCAAATATCTTTATTCTTTTGGGGACCCAAAATTTTCCTAAGTATTTTCCTTTCTTTCTTTTCCAGTTCCTCTTGTTCACCTCTTTTGTTCAACGTTAAACATTCTGATCCGTATAATACCTCTGGTTTAATTACAGTTGTGTAGTGCCTGATTTTTGCCTGGAATGAAATTGATCGTTTGTTGTATCTATGTTGGGTGAGTTTATAGGCATTTTCCATCTTTCTGAATCTCTCCTTGCAGGATGTGTTATCAAGTCCATTTGACTGGATCCATTCTCCCAAATATTTAAATTTATCAACTCTTTGAATCTGTCCATGTTGAGTTGTTAGATATTTAGAATGCAATAATAGAAGAATGTTAACAAAGTATTACCTAGGTACTATGTTTGTCATGGGAAAGAGTTCAAACTTAAACTTAATCTCCTAAAGTTGGTCTATATATTAAATATTCTAATAATAACCTAGGATAAAATGCCTTATTTAGTAAAGAAAACAGCTGTTACAAATGTTTGCTTTTAACTTGAATTTGTGGAGTGTTAATAATAAATACTTTATTGCACACAATGTGCATGAACGTGGTTCTTACGATCCATCATTAGTACTAAATTTTGAGAGGGATTCTACCCTCAGTTTACATGATAGTACGTGATATCGTTCACATGAGCTGTCACATCTTATGCACCTATACTCAGGACGTGGTTCGCGAATTTTCTTTGTTCGACATATACGGTGGTGAAAACCATGCACTGATATTCTAATCATAACGTGCCTCAACTGATAACCAACATGCGTCCATGCACGGTTAGTCATCACATCACACAGATGGAAATCCTCCCATATGCTAATCTTCTTCTAATGAAGCTCTTGTAGAAGTTCGTTATATGCTCGAGTGGCTGGAAGCAGAAGCTTCAAACGCAACTCCTCCACGAAAATCAATTCTCTAGATAACTCGTAAACAAGGTGGGATGGAGAATATTTGGACAGGCAAAGCACTCGCTTAAAAAAGGATGCTTTCGCCTTCTTTATACTGTGTAAATGCCTCTTTCTAAGAGGTGTCCATATATTTTCTAATTTTTACAAAATTTCATCAGACACACCTCTCTTCACTTGCAAGTCCTCGCGTTGTATCCGTCACAAGGTCCCTTGCAAAACTTGCACACGCATAGTACGTCTCGTTGGTGATCTCTCATGCAGATCCGGTGGTGGAAACCATGGACCGCAAAGCGTGTCATGATATGTATCAGCTTGTAGGATCCTTGCATCCAGTCCTGTGTAGTCATAGCTTCCGTCTTATAAAATTCATGCCAAATGTCATCTCTCTTCACTATCATGAGACTTAAAAACTCCCCATATCCCGGTGTGTGCAGCAGGAGCATCTGCATTCTGACTTCTTCCATAAAGGGTAGTTCCCTGTCATGACATACACAAGCTGCGAGTGTGTGAACTTGGATAGGCATATGGCTCTTTTTAGATACATTGCCTTGATCCTTTCCAGGGTTGCCAGGTGTCTGTGCCTAAGATGTTTCCAAATAATTTCCAGGCCATACATCGCGACTGGTGCTATTTTTAACCAAAAGTCTTATTGCCGTCTTCAGCGATAGGCTCCGTAGATGCTCGATGTCGCTCATAGCCGTCAGTTCAGCGTCCAGCCTCTCTCTCACGTGCATCGTTAAGACGTTCCCAGATGTCTGCGTAGTCACCCCTAGGTACCGGAAATGGGAGACTGTAGTCAGGGGGGTGCCTTTGTAATGAAACGTCGCGGGCTCCCCTTCTGAAGGTCATAGTGACTGTCTTCGTCACGTTCAAACTCGTTTCGTTATCTTCGGCCCATACTGCTACATTGTGAACGGTGATTTGTAGGTCTTCTGCACTTGTAGAGGTCATTACCATATAATTGGAATTATATTGAATTCCTTTAAATTAATTCAACGTGTGTCTTGAAAAAGCTTATGGAAATTTCTAATGTCTAAATATATGTCCATAAGCAGCTATACTCAATGTTGGATAAAGATGGTCAACAGGGCGTGAATCATAAAATGTGTTCTCCGCGGGAAATGAAGGCTCTTTTTGGAATGAAGCCTGTAAGTAAAATGATTTATTTCTGGTATGAGGTCGAGAACAGGATACGCTCAGCCTCGTGAGGCAAAACTGAAAAGAGGTGGATTTAATTCCCACCTTGGTCATCCTGGAAGTGGTTTTCCATGGTTTCTCACTTCTACTCTAGGTGAATGCCGGAATGCTTCCCAATTAAAAGCCACGGCTGCCTCCATCCCAACCCTCACCTGAACTACAAATATACACATTAATAAAGGCATTACATTAATACAGGTTATCAGACACATTCAAGTCTATGGGGCTACTATGTCCATGTCCCTCAAATGAAACTACTCACTAGGGACCGGTAACCCTTGAATCACCATAATGATTATCATAACTTATATTTTAGTTTACTGTATCTACAAGTTGTTCTTCAAGTGCTAATCGTGTTAATACTTTTTATTATGGGCCGATGAAATACACTAGTGTCCAAAAGTTAAGCATAATCACTAAACGAGGCCATACCGCTTGAACGGAATGTCAGACGATTTGCTGAACAAAAGGAAGCTGAATCTCACACCATATGTCACACAACTTGTCCAAAAAAGCAGTGTCAGAAAGAACTAAGGTCCACCTTTGACAACAACTAACAAAACTTCGCAATGTCTTCCACAACAAAATATGCTGTCAATAGGGTGTATGGTTACCCCTAACGGCCACACATGCTTCGCAGCGACGTGGCATGCTCTCTATCAGATAGTCCAAGAGCTCTTGTGGCAGTCGATCATATTCGTCCAAAAGGGCAATGGGAAGGTCTTGAAGGGTCCTTGGTGGAGGCTAACGGGATGCAATTCGCCTCCACAATGCATCCCAGGCATGTTCTATAGGATTCAGATCCGCAGACCTCGCTGGCCAGTCCATGCGATGAATGTCTTCCCCAGCCAGAAATTCATCCACCAGCACGGTGCTGTTAGGCATTATCGTCCTTTAAGAGGAAGTCTGGACCAACCGCACCTCTGAAGAGTCGAACATGTGGTCTCAGTACCTCATCTCTGTATCTCCGAGCATTCATTGTTTCTCGAACCACCCATGAAGATGTGCATGTCCGTACGGCCATTCAACATGATGCCGCCCCACACTATGACGCCACCAACACCTTACTGGTCCCGTTCCACCATGTTCCTGTGGTTGTATTGGCTACCCAGTTCACTCCAGATTAATGTGCAACGGGAATCGTTCTGCAAACTGAAGCGGGATTCATCTGTGAAGAGCACATGCCTCCATTCATTCATGGTCCAGTTTTGATGTTGACGGCTCCAGAGTCAATGGGCCCGTCACTGTGCTGGAGTGAGTAGGATGCACACCGCTGGACGTCTGGCAAGCAGCCCTGCTGTTAGGAGTCTCCGGTGCACAGTTGGCCGGGAAACGCTAACCCCTGAGACGGCTGCAAGCTCCGCCGCCGATTGTCTTGCAGGTACACTCCGATTTTGTTGGGCGGTTAAGGCCAGATAACGGTCCTACTGTGGGGGCGTTACTCTTGGTCGACCTGGTACTGGCCTATGACTAACATCTCCTGTGTCTCGAAATCTTCTCCAAAGCCTGGAAATGACACTTTGTTGCACATTCAAGGATACGGCGACTTCGGTCTGTATCTGGCCTGCTTCCAGGTGGCAGAGTATTATACCCTGCAAAACGGGATCAAAATGGCTTCGTTGTGCCATTATTTTGTTACGTTCACCATGAGGCTACACTCCGCACACTATAACAGGGCAAACACGACTAAGGGAATATGGGGCACAGGCACTGGCTGAGTTTACCTTGCGGTTACACCGCTAGTCAAAGCAAGGATTACTCCTTTCCTATACAGAGCAAACGCGTAAGGTTGGTGGGTGCATATGCCGTGAGATTTGCGGTCTATTTCCTGTTGCCCTGCTTATTCGTAACTTATGCTTAACTTTTGGATACTAGTGTAGTATACCATAACCCTAAAATATATACAAATAGGAGCATAAAAATACCAAGTTTATACATTGAAATGAAATGGTGGATTTTCTGTTATTTTTGCCATTAACATTGTCAATACAAATCCAAATAACATGACTGACTATTTAGTGAAACTGTCTTCCTTTGCATTTAATAATTATTGTAGCTTTCAGTCAGCCAATACAAAATCATTTTAATTACTGGAATATGTGAAAAATAACCTGAAATAAATTACGGTACATGTGATTAAGATTTATATTGTTACGGACTATTGAAGAAGAAATAAAATCTATTTGTGTTGACAAATATTATAAACTTGGCAGAATCCATTTAACTGTATTATTCATTTGATGCTTCCAAATTTTGTCTAATGTAGATTTCTTAATCTTTGAGAAATAAGTTCTTTTTGCAGGTTTACTTTTCCACAATGAATCCTCTTGTTCTTTCTGTGTCAGAAAAATGAGGAAAAATGAAAAAGTTAAAAATTTTATCTAGCTTAATGTTAACAATTATTATATTCAATGAGACCCAAAATTTGATACCATGAAAATTTTATTTATGAATAAAGAAAAGTCCATTTGCAATCACGTTTGATCTTAAAAAATTGAAGCTAATATCGGAACTGGTAGTTTATTAGACGTTACTAACATTGGGAAAAAAGATTTTTTACTGAGAAAATCCACTTAGCTCGGCCTAAGTGTAGATAAATTACTCGTCTTGTTCATGTGTGTGACAGAACCTTATCCCAAAGTGTTATTTCTTACGGGGTGATCAGTTAAGTCTCCTTTGCCAATGTAGGAGAGAGATGGTTTGATAAATTGGGAAAGAAATATTTCCTGATGGAAGTTTCAGGAAATATGTTTGCTTGTTATGCCATGCGATTGTTGCTCTAGGAATGCAAAATATTTTGTGTGTGTGTCTCTCTCTCCCCCCTCCCTCTCCCCCTCACTCCTCATACTTCGAGGGTTGAGGGCATTTTGTTTTCTCCTGTCCTGTATTTACTTTTATTGTTGTTTTTTGTAGTATGTAAGTTAGTGATAAGTCCGTAGTAGTAGTAGTAGTAGTTTCCATTTCATCATAATTTTCACTATCACCTAAACGATTCAGAGCTGATAACCAAGATGTTAGCCCCTTAAAACAACAATTATCATCGTAATCATCTGTTTTGTATAGCTTCAATGTCAATCGGTTCATATTTTTGTATAGCTTTCACAAATATTGAACATCGCAGGGTTTCCTTGTATTATTTTTCTCTCTGTTGTATTTCTGTATGTTTTGCCGTGCTGGAATTGAGATTGAATTTGCATTTATTTTTTTATTGCATGCTGTCTATAAATCTGTCACATTTCAATTTGTAGTTTGTTAAATGAAAACGTAATTGTACTTCTTGACTTTTTTTCTTCTCTTCCCAGCAACTATTATCTTCACAGCAATCTATATGGTATTTGGATATGCAGCACAACTTTTCTGTGGATTAATTGGTTTTGTCTACCCAGCTTACTGTTCCATAAAAGCACTTGAATCCCCAGGAAAAGATGACGACACTAAGTGGCTTACTTATTGGGTAGTGTTTGCTGGATTTTCTATCGTTGAATACTTCTCAGACTTCTTGCTTCACTGGTTTCCATTCTATTGGCTTGCAAAGGTAAGGCATTTAACCATAGATTACTTTATGTACATATATACTACACACTACTTTTAAGGTTAACCTACATGGGAACAGAGGCCTGTATTTACTTTTCAGGGAATGTTTTTTTTACTATACAAGGTGTAGCAAAAAAGGTAAGACACAAATTGCAGGACACATTCCTCACGTAGACGAAGAAATTGTTATATGATCATGGGTCCGGAAACTCTTCGTTTCCATGTTATACCTCATTGTTTCCAACTCATTTATCATGTGTAACATACCAGAAAATAACGTACCAGCATACCACATGCAACTCTTTCTCACAGGAAATGTTCAATATGCCCTACATGCGCATTGATACATTCATCAATACACCGTCGTAGTGAATCTCGGATGCGCTGATGTATCCCTGGAGTACTGCCTATGGTATCGTAGCCTTCCATAATATGGGCACGGAGACTCTGAACATCTTGTACTGGGGTTCGATACACAAATAAAGTTCAGTGATTTTAGGTCCGGAGAGCGTGGAGGCCAGGCAATTGGTCCACCTCTACCTATCCATTTGTCACCAAATCTGTTATTTAGAAGCCGACGGACATTAGCACTAACTTGAGGAGGTACTCCATCGTGCATGAAGTACATGTTTTGTCGCACAGCTAAAGGCACATCTGCTAAGTCGCATGGCTACGGGGCCATGTAAAACAAACCACTGGTGGTGCGCCTACGATAATGACAACGTACAAGAGTGCATGTTCCCCACGATTCTAACGTTTTGTTGTGTGATTCCCATGTGTAATGAGTTGGAGACAATGAGGTGTAACATGGAAACAAAGCATTTCCGGACCCATGTTCATATAACATAATTTCTTCGTATACGTGTGAGGAATGTGTCCTGCAATTTGTGCCGTACTTTTTATTACACCCTGTATATACTGTTCTGTATACAGGACTTTATTTAATATGTCAAGAATTTTTCCACTTTGCTGTTGTGTGTGCATCGGCTGGCTGTGGCACTGCTATAACACTTCTTGTTAATCTATTCTAGTTTTATCTTATATGAGGTGCTGGAAATGGTGTCCTTCCAAAGATAAACAGGCATTGTATCGAGAAAACATTTTGTTTAAGACGATAAAGTTTGACCACTGAAAACCGATGACCCCGCCCTTTTGGACGTCGGATAAATCGCTCCGTGTCGACATTGCAACAGCGACTCCACTGTTTTCTGCTTCCATTCGACATGCTTTATATACCCTCCATTACTAGTGCTGTGACATGCCGTTTGTGCGGGGTTCTTGGACGTTCACGTCGAACATACGCGGTGGTCACATTATGACTGGACATTGTGTATAAGTATATTTTAAGCACATGTAAAAATTTTTTTTCAGGTTATTTTTTATTTTTTTCATGGGATTACATTGTGTTGACCGATTGAAAAGTTGTAATGCCAATTATCAATAAGGCAACACCGAAAAATGGCTGAAATAGCTCCTGTCTGGCCTGCAGGAGACTTAAGTTTTGAATCCTGACGTTTATCTAATTTTGAAGTCAAAACTTAAGGTATGTGCACCACGTCATGGTGTAGGACTAGTTATTGGTGGTCGCCCTGCCGAGAATTGTACTTGTGTATCCTATGGCTGAAAAAATCAAAGAGAGGTCAACTCTTGCTCTCAAGAGACCCGTGCTATTTCCTGCCTAGACCCTATAGGGGTCGCTGAGACTCCTAAGTTGGAAGAAGTTAGGATCGTCATTGCCCTGGAAATTATTTGTGATCAGAAGAATTTGCTTTCTGGCGCATTGGCTGACCCCATCAAGAGCAGCTACTCCGCACTTCTGAGACTGCCCTCCATCACTGCGCGTTTGAAGCAGGTCGACGGAAAGGAGCCACGGCTCGACGTGTTGTGGTCTGAATTAGTGGCTTCAGCACCTTCCTCAGTTCCTGCCAAAAACGATCTCACAAGCTTCGTTAAAATGATACTAACTGTGTATCAACAGTGCAGCTCTAGAGAGGAGGGGTGCATGATCGTCAATCACAAAGAAGCAAGTCTGATTGGCATGCATACTGTTCAGGACGCTGTGATGGCAGCTTATGGAGTAGAAAAGATAACCGTGAGCAAGAGTCCACACTGCACGAAACTCCTATGCCATGTTCAAGGAAGCAAAACCGGTGTGAAGCGACGGCTAAGATGGCAGTCTTAAGAAAAGCCATAAAAGATATCCAGGAATTGAAAAAAAAAGTACTGTCAAAAGAACTTAATTTTGTGCTGTGTATAACTGAAGTTCCTAGTAACAATCTTGTATTTGTCAAAGTGACTTATTTAATTTCGTTTTGCATTATTTTATTTTCTATTATCTACTTTGATAAAATAAATCTAAATTAAAAAGTATTCGCAGCGTGTCACGTGTGGAATTTTACTGTTTTTAGCCTTTCCATGGTCTTCTTTCGCAAGGGAGATGCACATACCAAATTGTTTTAAAGTCCGTTCAAACACTCAATGCAAATGAGTCACACATGCATACATTTCAAAAACTACAAACAATATCTCGCAGCTCTCGTCATTTTACTATCGAACACCCGTCACCAACATGTGGCTGCAAAATATACCACACAAGTGACAGAATTCTTCTCGTATTGGCAGGCATCGTTTTAGTCGCTTGTTAACCACTGTCTGTGTCGGAGTTCCTTTCATTGTCATTGTCTCGTTACTTTTACTTCGCCGACGTTCGTCCCGAGGACTGGACACATCCCGTACAGCATGTACAGAAAGAAATACTGAAGGCGGTCTGGATATCGCGGTGGATGAAATGATTATTAACCTTGGCAGTTCATCAAGCTCTGACGAAGACAATGATGGTGGTGATGATGATAGGGACAGTGAAGGGATGGAGGGTGTCAAAGAAACCCTTGCCAAGTGACTGAGGATAATTTATTTCTTGGTGTCAGTTCGCTTGCGTCAATCGATATTAGAGCACAGGCTATTGTTTCCCGTCATAGTGTTCAAAATACCACCTACAATTCGACATTATAAAACCACGGCAATAATATCGCCACAGAGGGGCTTGTTTGAGTGGCTCAGTGTTAAATATGTCTTTACCTTAACTTTACTTTTGCTTTATCACGAAAGCTAATATTACAGTGACCCTAGAGAGTCGCGATTCAGTGTGTGTGCATGGTGTTATCTGTCAACTACTGTAGTAAGCTGTGAACGACCTCCACTCAGACTCTTGTTTCATGTTAAATGATAATCATTGCATGGTGAGTTTTTTTTATATTCATTAGCTGTAGTGTGTTTGCCCTCTTTGTCGTATTTATTGAATTGAATACGTATGATAAAGGTATCATAGCTTCGGTGTGCAATTTATTTATTCATCTAAAAGTATCATATTTCTCTGTCTGAATGTCCTCGGCGTTGACTCGGGATCTTTTTTTTTTTTAATATATTACGTATAATTGTACCGAAATAATGTCTGAAGTGTAGCGCTGTGTATTATTCGAATCAGCTGATTTGCAACACTAAAAACTTAACAACACAGCTCAGCTGTTCCAAGCTCCCGACATATCCTTCGCGTTGTTTCCTTCGAAATACAGGGTATAGGTGAGATGCATGCTCAGAAATCTTGCCGTTGGACATAGGGTCTTGTTATGTGGCGACCATGGGTTGCGGAGAGGTAAAGCGGGGCAAAGTGACAGGAAGACTGTCAGTACCGAATGCGCGGGGTTAGCAATACTGTATTTGTCCCATAATTTACGCGTGTAATAGCGGACATACCCAGTGGCGTAAGCAGGATTTCCTTCTAGGGGGGGGGTTCATTAATAAAATAGGGTAATTAGGCACATTATTAAAGGGACAGATGACCTTGCTGTTCCGCCCCTGAAAACAAGTTATCATAATTAAAATGGGATTTCGATTAATATTCATAAAAAACAATAACCGTTCTCTATGCATGAAAACTATTTTAGGCCTTATTATTTTTTCGAGACAATGAAAAATATGGAAAACAGGGACTAAATATTAGAAGTGAAACAATGCAGTGATATCATCATGACCATATTTACGTTGTTGCTTATAATATTGATATTATGCGAGAGAAAGATAATGTTTTGCTCTCAGTGTTCCCACTGCCATTACTATTGACTCTCAAAATCTACCATCTTGATGACTTTATCCGTATCAATAATTGGAATAAATTGCAGAAACTCCTCAAGTACTGAATTATCTTTAACGAAACGGACACACAATTAAAGCAGCCCGAAGCGACGTGAAAAAGGTTACCGATCGCACACTTTAACAGTAAAACTGATCCATGGCTCGCTCCAACGCTGGAGGAGTCTCGCTGGGAGTTGACTGCAGGACATTTTCCAAGTGGCGAACGTGATCACATTTAAAATATATACAGGAGTAATAAATGTTGCACATTTTCCCGTAAATTACAGCTGTTTATGTTTGAATTGCGTATAAGATCGTGACAAAGAAAGTGTGTCTCCAATTGGATGATTGTATTTAACTGTATGCACGTCGTATAATCTTGGCGAGGTGCATTTTTTTTTACACGGAGCAACTTTACACCGTAGTAGGCACGCAGCTTTTTGTATTTAGTTTTCTGGCATCTTGTTTTAAATTATTGACTAACATATTTCTAAATGCAGACAATCCATACCTCCATTAGGATTCGGGTTCCATAATTCATGCAAAATGAGGTTCGTTCGTTTGTGAAACTGAGGTCATATCCCCCCTACCCTTTCAGTGATTACCGTATGGTACTTTACGTAGACTAGGGTGAAGATGGAAATGAGCATTTTAAAAAAATGTCGCCAGTCGTTTGGTGTATTAACTTAGGGTAATATTTTCCATAGGTACTGAAAACTGGGCACGGTTGGATTTTAAGGTGGAACCGCATGTGCTATCAAATATCACTTTCTTGCAATACCTGGAATATGCATAGAATTATAAAATGATTATTGGTTAAATAAGGGTTAATAGATAGGCTATTATGATTATAATGTTTAAATAAATATTACAGAAGAAACAATGTGTTGTTAGTGAATATTAGGCCTACCGGTATGGCGAATAGCCTATAACTCGTTGCATCAGTCACAATTCATCATTTAAACGGGCCATGTTAATGCATACTAATAAACAACCGGACAGCAAATTATAATAATATTCTCACATATAACATATTTAATTTGCACCAACTTAATATTGTAGTCTAAGATATGTTAAACCACTGCCGTTTGAAATGTGCAGATCGCACACTTGTAGGCAAGCTGTTTGTTATGGTCGTCTCTGATGCAAAGTTTTACTAATTACTCTTTTAGGAGACACTTCTCTTAGGAATATTCATGAAAGGCCAACCCTCGAGTTCTTATTTCATAAGTTGAACGCCTAATAACATAACCACAATCCGAAATAATAAAGAAGATAATCACGAACGATTCACTGCCAATGAAAATCAAATGGAGATTCGCGGACCGGAAGTTCGCTATGCATAAGCTTCGGTGCCATTTTAACTCGTGGAAGCTCGATACGGTTACGGTACCATACAATTCACTTCCCGTAAACATTTATTATGTGACACTCCTATTCTCTACTCTCTCAACCCTCCTCAGTAAAACAGTCATTTATATCAGCTCTCCTCAGGTGAACGGTATTTTATTTGTGTCCGTAGCACCTCATCCCATCTGCGAGACTGTTCACTCGGGCGTGCGCGCTTTGCTCACGCTATGGATTAGGCCTATGTCTTGCCATCACCCATGGGCTGCGGAAGTATCTCCAAAAATGCTGTTACACTTACGCCAGAAAATCTTGATTCATGCTTTAAGATTCATTTTTCAGCCATTCGGTATGCGAATTCTAGTCTTAGAGGATTCTAAAATATACGGGAATTTGGTGGATTTTCGTACGGGAAATTGAAGAAAGATCATCGCTCGACACCCTGAGTACATATTAAAAAATTTAATAACATTATTAAGTAAATTGAATTTGTATGTGTGCAAAATTGTAGAAGTTGGAAATTTCAGTCGTCGGTCCCCTTAAAGGGATGACATCTTTCGTTTGTCAAGGAAACATTATCTGATCCAGCTAATCAAATCAATCATATATACAACAAATTGCTCTACCAAATGCACAAAAACCCACAACGCCAGCCGTAAATAGTTGCCTAGCAACTATAAAATGCTAATATGCGAAGATATGACATTATCTTAATAAAGTGTGGATTATATGTGCAAATAATAATCCTAAAGTTATATTTTTTTTTTTTTTTTTTTTGTTTTTTTTTTTCTCACCACGTAATATAATTGGGTATGTGTGTTAACTTCAGTCTCATCAATTAATTGTCAATAAGTCAACTTCGAAAATGGCTTCATAGCTTTCTAGGAATAAGTTATGTGTTTTCGATTTGCTGGCACTGGAATTTTATTTCTACAATCATTAATTTGAAATATGTTTCACATAAAGATGGCATATTGGCTTTCACAGCCAAGAAATTAAAACTCGGCAAATCTTCTAGGATTTTGCCTTGTCTTTTGCCTAGTCTACCTAGGTGAAACCAACGAAGAAGACACAGAAAAAACCTAGAAGATGTGCCGAGTTTCAATGTTTTACAGCAGTGTACTCCCGATAATTCGCGGTAATTAATGCACGAACTTCCGTGTATTATCCGCAGTTATGATTTTTAAGCCTAGTAAAAAGAAAACTATTAATTAAAATATTGAAATGTAGGCGTATTTGCCTACTTGCGCACTGCTACGAGAATGCTGCAATCTAGGAAACATAAGAGCATGTCGCCGAAGGGGATATCTTTTATCTTCAATGCTGAGACAGTGCAACAATAATTATAACCCTTTTCTACATTGCATTGTAGATTGTATATTTCTGAAGAAAACAATATATGAGTACGAATATACATCTCGATTTTCTTTATAAGAGATAGTGTGGCTATAGGCACAATAGGTTGACTGTGGGGAAACTTTCGGAATTTCCGTTGTATCACTCCTGCACTAGATCTGTTTTCCTCACCGTCAGTCGAATTCCGTACAGTATTCTTCTCCTATTTATGTTTGAAACCATAATAGTCTTTATCGACGTCCAACTACTCAATTACATCATGTCACTTCTGCATCTTGACATCCAGATTTTTCCTTAATGCCATCGTAGTGAGACCACCTTGCCCGTACGAAATAGTCACAGAAGCCGACAAACACTTGCTTTTGTGCGAGTGAAGTAGCGTGTTGACAGCAAGCATGCACCCGGCGCTGCGTCGCGTAGGTTTGCGCCATCTGGCAATAATTGCTTACAATACACTGTCCGCGCATCTACCCTTCACAACTCCTAGGCCAGCAACCTTGGGGTGTGGCTGTTTGAAAGGGAGGGTAGGTTCTGTGTGAAAGTGCATTCCACTTTGCACTGTCTCAGCATTGAAGATAAAAGATATCCCCTTCGGCAACATGCTCGTATGTCAAGATTGCAACATTCTGGTAGCAGTGCGCAAGTAGGCCTAATTTTAAATCACAGTTAGTGTTCTCAATTCTCAATGATTTTGTCCCCACGCATCGCATACGTTAAAATTCTTTTAAACAACGGAGATATTATTTTATTGAGCGGTATGATAGTGCTGTAAGAATTACTACTATTAAAAAAACTCAGATTTCATTACAAATATTTTATTAAGGATGTGTGTATTGTTTGTTGGAGAAAAACCTTGGTATTGAGGAAGATTCTCAATGATATTAAGCGTTGTTTATTTTTATCTTTCATTTTCAGTGCCTGTTTCATATTTGGTGCTTTGTCCCGTTGGAAAGTAATGGTTCGATGGTTATATATCACCGCATCATCCGACCGAAGTTCCTTAAACATCAAGAACAAGTGGATAACACGCTGCGCGACCTTGCTGGCTCTGGTATAGTAAGCATTCATATCGTGCAAGGCTGAATCAACTGATATTTGTCATAGTAATAGTATTAATTGAATACAGTATTTATTCCTATTTTCCTATCCTTTTGCCTAGTACATTCCAGTTGCTTCTTTGTACAGTTCAAATAGTGCCATACATAGACTTAAAAGGGAAGTGTCTGAACCGTGGAATCGCAGAACTTCTGGAACCTTGCAGGTACGTTGGTTGGGCTAACAAGACAGAACCATGAATAAAAATATTTTGGAAATTATCTTCCCCTCAGGGGCAGATGACCTCATAGTTCCACCCCTTAAAACAACAATAACTAACTTCCCCTCATACTGGAAGGGGAATTAAGATTCACATGTTGAAATTGGCACGCTGGTGGTGTGAGCTTGATTGGCTGCACCAGAGGTTGCTTCCCAACCACACAGTGCTTCCTGGCCTCTGGCATACATTCACCGGATGAGAGGCAACAGACGTAGCATATGCTTATGTCCGTATACGGAAAGTGTACCATGCGTTGTATGATGAATGTTAACATTGGAAAAGTTATATTGTCTGGAGGAAAAATTAGAAAGGATGGACAGTTTGGATGGTATGTTGATGGTTTTGTGCCTTTCTGGCATTCGTCTCTTGTAACAAGTGTATTTGTTGTGGGTATTGATATTTACCGGTATCATAACCTGTTGTATAGAGAACAGTACCATGAATGTCTATTTTTACTGTCGCCTCACATGAGCTACAAGATGACAGTAACACCAATAATAATTGGAGTACCACTGATAACTGACCTAGAAACCTGAAAAGTTGTAGACACGAATTACAAACTAAATGCTGTTGAGTATTGGAAAATCGGTAAGAGACGGCCACTTCCCTTTTCATAGATAAAAAGTAAGGAAGATTTATATTCATGGCCAGGGATGATATGCGAAGAAAATATTTAAGTACAAGGAAGAAAATCCAAAATATCTTTTTTTAATATACTGTATCATTATTTGCTTAATTCGTAATCGCTTGTATTGCTTTTTCAACAAGATCGCCGTATAATTCCTTATTTTCTCATTGTGAACACTGTGTGCGTAACATCACGTATGGGTCTCTGTTGCAATGTTTCCACTGAAGTAGCTGATGTTAGATGCAGGGTGTACCTCGCGTAAGGTTCCGCCAATAGCAGTTGGGCCTATTACCAGGGAGATTAGCAGAGTTTCGTACAACGTCTTATTGGATCTCGTCATTCCGAGGCCAACTCCCGGAAGCGATTGGTCCATGAAAGTTTCACTTCAATGGACTGCCGCTGAGCATGACCGTTGTCTAGCGTGACGTTTGCTGGTCGCTCGTGTAGCGTGAGTCATAGCATGCATGCAGAGACAGACTCCTTTCTTCTGACAAGGTCATGCCAGATAAGCTCGCGGCAGCATGTGCAACCGACTAGCACACACATACGAATGGGATAAGTGACGATTCTGGCCGCCTGCACGCAGGCACAGAGACGAGACCACTTCCTTCTGACAAGGCCACCCCAGGTTATATGCTCGCGGCAGTGTGTACAACCAATTGGCTCTTAAATACGAATGTGCGGTGATGATGCCGAACGCTCGCGTAGCTAGCTTCATAGCACAGAGGCAGGGACTCCTTTATTCTGAAAGTCATGCCATGTTATAAGCGGCAGCATATATAACGGATGGGTGCACGAATGCGAATGTGCTATGCGCTGAAATTTTATAACCATTATTTCATTATTTAAAAAGTAGGGTGCGACGATTGCGTGATGGCGGTGATTATGCGGGGAAATACGGTATTTGTGATGCCTTACGTTGCATGGTTAAAAATAAAGCACGAGGTGCAATGTATTATAAAGATGCAACATTAATGCCGCAGCTTAGCTTGTGAGTGCGAGTATGGGAGGGCAGTAGTTTGGAATGTGTTCTTTTGAGCCACCAATCAGGTGTGAGGCACACTCCTGCTTGACCAGCGTGCACAGTTCAAAATTGTGGTGGTTACTGTCGTCTACGGCGGGTAGGAGTTATTTTCCGGAAGATTTTTCTTCGCAGTTCTACCTCGTTGGGTTCACCCAACGTATCTGCAAGGTTCTCGCAGGATCCACAATTCCCCAGTTCAGAGACTGCTAATGAATGTTAATATGTGTTATTTCAAAATTGTTCATCATTCTCTCATGTGTAGGCTAATTTAAACATATTTTGCATCTTTGCATTTTAAATTCCCCAGTTTAAGTGCTAATGTCAAACTGAAATTGTTTTTGTTCATGAAATGAAATGAAAATCCACAGCCTGCTTCCAGTCTCCGACCAGGTCAGGAATGGAATGAATGAAGCCCCCATCTAGCGGCGAGGATATGAACTGTGCCGGCTGCCGAGGCCTGACGCACTCCTCTGGGGCAATGAATAAATGAATGACAGATGAATTGAAATGATAGTGGAGAGTGTTGCTGGAATGAAATTTTGACAGGGAAAACCGGAGTACCCGGAGAAAAACCTGTCTGCCTCCGTTTTGTCCAGCACAGATCTCACATGGAGTGACCGGGATTTGAACCACGGATCCTGCGGTGAGAGGCCGGCGTGCTGCCGCCTAAGCCACGGAGGCTTTGTTCATGAAATATAATTTGAATTTACTACAAATTTCTTATCAGTGATGTAACAATGAGGAGAGAGAATCATTTCATAAAATGCGTGAAGCAGTGGCGGTTCTAGAAGCTTAAATCTGGGGGGGGGGGGGTGGAATTGAAAGCACTCACATTTTTTTCACAGAGTTGGGGAGATATCGATGCACTTGTATCGCATATAGGTTTGTCTACATTGGAAACTTCTGAACTTGCATTTAAGTCACAAAGTTGGGAAAAGAGTTTAATACTCTTCGGTTCATTGGGTTCACATGCACTTTCATTGCACTTCCGCTTGTCACGGGAAAAGAACTTCAAAATATTACTCTGTTTAGACATACCGGTACCGTAAATAATACAAGAACACGTCTACTCAAGCATAGCGACTAATCATCTGCTACTGAAGACTGCTGCGTAACGATAAATCCTTTCTGTGATTGTTAGAATAACAAGCAGTCGGCACTGTCGTCTGTCAGACTTTGAATGCAGACCGCTTTGGCTGGTTGTTGTTGTAAAGAAATATCTAAACATGTTGATCTTGGTGTATGCCTACGCATTTTAAGAATATTATATTTATACACGATTTCAATTGTGTGTTTAAATTATGTATAATAAAATAAATAAATCTTGAAATTGAAAGAAAAATTAACTTAATTAAATGCATTAGTTTGTTTATATCAGATAATCTGTAAATTATCTATTTATTTTGCAACCAAGGAATTTTTAAATATTTCACTAAAACGGGGGGGGGGGGGTCGTCCCAGGGCTAGAACCGCCTCTGGCGTGAAGGTACTTAAATATGTACTTAGTCTTCCTAATATTGTTTTCTAAAATAGGTGTTTGTAAGATAGAGATAACTTTGAAGTGCTTTCTCTCAGTTTTGAATAGTGCTTGGCTCTTTCTTTGTAGAAGCCATCCAATTTTAATTGGAGGTTTGATTTCTTCCCCTTCCTTCTTCACTCTAGTGTAATAGGGCTGGGACCGAAATATGCACAGAAAAGAATGCTCTTATTTACCAAAATATGCTCAATAACATTAAAAATATGACCTAATAGTATTATATTTGAGATGAAATTTCAATTGTAAAATCAATTCGTAAGTCAGTTGAAGACAACGAACCATTTATTTATTAATAAAATGTACAAGAGAAGTTAAACTATGCAATTTGATATTGTAGTGAGCTTATTTTATTAAAATAGTATCTTCTAGTCTATGATCCCTGAGTTGCTATATACAATAAATACCTTATGAAAATATTCAAATAAAAAAGATTTCCTATTATCAGCCAACTAAGCCTTCTATTTTGAAAAACTTCTTTATACTTCAGCTGACACAAGAGGAGCATATTTGAAATGGATATTCTAAATGATTGAGAGAAAACTTTTCACCCAACAAAATCATTGAAATGGAACACAATGTTGTTTCGTTGTTTTCTAACACCTTTTCCATTTTCTTTGATACTTCTTGCCCCTCTTTACCACAAACAACATTAAATTTATTCAGTTGCTTTCACTAGTTATCTGCTTCACTAATGGCACTTCTGATTGCTCCAAAGCAGTTATAGTAGCAGGAAGAAAACTAAAATTTGATTTGATGTATCAAAGTTGACCTAAAATGTCAGAATTAGTCATTAATTCCTGGGCTAGTCCAATTGAAGCGGCTTCACTGCTATCAAATGAATCAATGATACTTTTCACACTGTTGAAGTTCTGGCAGTAATAGTTGCAGGCTTCTATCCAGGATCCCCATCTTGTCAAAATGGGAGAAGGCGGCAAGGAAATGTCTGGAGCTACCAACTTACCGTATTTACTCGAATACGACCCGCCCCCGAATAAGACCCGCACCCTGATTTTGAAGAACAAAATTAAAAAAAAATTTTTTACTCAAAATTATTTACTATCCTAACTAAAAAAACAGAATAGCATTTATCCAAAATAGTTTCCAACAGTTTTGAAGTCGTCCTAAAATAACACACATCAAACGATTAAAAATACAAATAAAAGTACACAAACACTTCATTCATCGTCATCATAAGTACCAACTTCGGAACTTTTATCACCATCACTTTCCCACTAAATGTCGTCATCACTGCCATCCATAGCATTCGAAATACTACATTTCTTGAAGCTCTTCCGTATGAGATCTCTAGAGATACGATTCCATGCCGTCAAAATCCACGAACACAGCAGCTGAACTTTCGGGCGCTGAATACGACCAGTTGGAGTCGGTGTGTGCTTATCGGCCGCCATCCGCTCCGTACACAGCTGTTTCAAGGCTGCTTTGAACGGGCGGTTCACGCAGCATAGACGTCATCTCGCTCAATCACGAATACATGACTCGTCAATATCATATTTCCTACCGGGCACGATTTCCAATAACTTCAGCTTCCCTCACAACTTTCAATTTCTCACTCACAGTAAATGACCGCAAACGTTTCGTAGCATTCATGTTTACACTCGGAGAACGTGCGTGTGACTGTATGTACAGTAAAACTTCTTTTATACGATTCACACTTATACGTTTTCTACACTTATACGATTTTTTTCTTGGTCCCGGCAAAATCCCTATACTTTCCATGTTAATTTATTTCCGATATACGTTTTACATTTATTCGTTTTTCACGCTTATACGATCATATCTTACGTCCCCGAGAGAAAAATGCGTCGTTTATACGTTTACAACGGGTTCCCTACCTAAAATCTCTAAAAATATTGGAGCCAGAAACTTATGAGACGCACTGTACGTTTCTCGGAAACCATCCCTCGCGCGGCGCTATGTTGTGGCGAGAACGACCTTGAAGCTATGTTCAGCCGGAGTTGCATGTGTTGCGAAATACAACATCACTTGCTTCAGTCATTGTTCTGCCTTGTTCGGTGCTTCAGTTGTGGTTAACCTTGATAGCAGTGAACATGGGTGAAAGGAAAAGGAAGTGCATTACGATTGCTGTTGTTCACTTCTTAACGGGGGCCATCGCTCGCCCGCGCTGCGGGACTGTCTCCCGCCAGGCACTTCACCGTAATGCGTAGCTCGCGCGGCCTATAGCCTATACTGTAGTTCACAGCTGGTGCTGAAAATGTTCGCCATCCACTGCTCCACATCGCTGGCACCTCTTTATGAAATTGTCATTTACGTTCTGAAGTTCCTCACCACCGATTGACTGTATTTCAACTGTAATATAGTCTTTAAGCTCATTTTCGCGAAAGATTTCCTGTACTTTAAGAAGGTATTTACACACGTTCACGTAATGAAAATCGCATTGGAACATCACCTTGAGCACTAAAGACGTGAAAAATTGACTAAACTGAACCCCACACTGCTCAAGCACACTGCAAAGGAGGGAAACTTGTGGCGCCAAGAAGCGCATTACGGCCAAGTGCTTGCCGGGGGACCGGCGCCGCGAGCGAGGGTCCGCGTCGCATATAACACAAAGTCCCTGTATAACCCATAATGTCACATACATTTTGCAGTTTTTATTAAGCCACTTTCATTTACGCGTTTTTCACGCTTATACGTTTTTTTTTCATTTGGTCCCTTGAAAATCGTATAAGTGAAGTTTTTATCTTTATATACGTCAATACGGACCAGAAATGGCAATTAGTATTCCCATGACTGTATGACGCCGCGTGCTTACGGTAAAACAAAGTTATAGCCGGAAGAAGGCTAGCACCATCTAGCGGATACTCGCCACACCCGATATCGCGCGCGGCGGGCAATTTAGATCTTTCAAATTTGGATGACTCAAATAAGACCCGCACCCCAATTTTTCACGTCCGAATTTGTTTAAAAATGTGCGGGTGGTATTCGAGTATATACGGTACATGATACAAAACGTGAAGCAACACGTGAAGGGGCTTTCAAGAAGACCTTCTTGACACACCCAATCAATTTATCAACCTCACTGAATTACGAATCTCTTCTGCAACACTGTCTAAGGCGTGAGCTAAACAAGTCACATGCACTATTTTACTATATAATGCGTTTAGTGATTTGGCAGCTTCACCATATAAGGCGCAGCATCCGTTACGAAGAGCAGTAGGCCTACATTGTCATGCTGAACGCCTTCGCCCCATATGGAACGCATAGATATGTCAAACAGTTTACTAATGGTAGAAAAATTGACTTTTTCTAAATGTTCAGTTTATTAGAAACGTTTCAACTGGACCATCTTCTTCCAAAGTCTCTACAATGACATTCGCAATATATCTTCCCATAGAGTCTGTGGATTCATCAATTGATACCTATACTTTCTTATTTGTAACCCGTTGTCTGATTTCCTGCATAGTTTTCTAGTAGCTTCGGCTGATGTACTCCTTTCTTAGAGTGGAAGGCTCGGGGAGAGATTTGCCAGTGTATTTTTCTATGAATTCACAAAATTTTGGATGATTCAGCTTATTTAAGGGAATGTCAGCACAAAGAAAGGCTGTGCAAAGTTCTTCACAGAAGGGTGAATAAGATTAGCGAGATTCTCCTAGGAGCATTTGCTGTAGTGTCTTTCCATTTTCGATTCGTTGTACTCCACGTTTGTATTTTTCTGTTGCCACATGCTGCTCAACGTGAAGTGATTTCTCTGCAGTTACTCTTACATCGCACAGTTTACAATACAGTATTTTACCATCACTTTAATGGTATTGTTGTTTAAAACAGGGTGGCCCCTTTCATCATCATCATCATCATCATCAGGTTACAGTTCCAGTTTCCCGGGTACTGTTGATAAGCCTCCTCCATTCTATTCTGTTCATAAATAGTTTACTCTTCATGATGTCTTCAAGTGTTTTTCCCATAAATGTGATGTCCATCTTAACAATGTCTATCCAACGGGTTCTAGGTCGTCCCACCAGTCGCCTTCCTTCTATCTCCCTTTCCAAGTTTATTCGGACTATTCTTGACAGTTCCATCCTCTCTACATGTCCAAACCACCGTAGTCTAGAAGTTCTGATCCTGTGTAGAACTGATGTCGTTGCCCAGCCTCTCTCCTTACCTTCTCGTTTCTTATCTTGTCCAATTTGGTCCTTTGGATAATGGACTTCAGGAACTTCATCTCCGATGCCTGTATTCCTGACATGTCACTTGCTGTGAGGGAACATGCTTCTATGCCTTATGTCAATATTGGTGTGAAGTAACTCTGAAGAATGCCAACTTTACCTTTCTTGGAACTTTCGTATCCCAGAGTAGCATCCTAACATGCTGGTAGAAAAGGGAACTACAGTGCACTCTCGTTAATTCGCGGTAATTAATGTACGAACTTCCGCGAATTATCCGCAGTTATTTTTGTTAAGCCTAGGAAAAACAAAACTATTGGTTAAAATATTGAAATAGGCTTGAACACGCGAAATAATAATTTTAACTCCTGATTGTAGTGTCTTATACGACATGCTAGGCTACTGGTAGGCCTATGTGGTTTATGCCCACATTAATATATTTTAAAAAAGCCGTCATTACTTTTTGTTTCTTAGATCGTTTATTCTATTTTTCGATTGCACATTTCCGAAGAAAATATTATATGAAAACTAAAATTCATCTCGTTTTTCTATATAAAAGATAAGTGTGACTAGAGACACTAGCTTGACTGTGGGAAACTTTCGGGATTTCCGTTGCATCACTCCCGCACTCTAAATCTACTGGATTTCCGTTTTCCTCACCAACAGTCAAATTCCATGCTATTTCTTCTTTGCTTTTCTGTAGTAAATCATAATCGTCTTTATCGACGTCTAACTTGCCCGTTCGAAATATCGGCGTTACAAAAGTCGGCAAGCGCTTGCTTTTGTACGAGCGGAGTAGCGGTACTTTCCTCCCGACTAGTTGACTGCATGAAGAGCATCGAACAAACACGCTCTCGATGTCGTGCGCGTTTGTGCCATTACGCAATAATCGCGGTTTACAATACGCTGTCCGCACATCCACCCTTCACAACTCAAAGATCAGCGACCTTGGAGCGTGGCTGTTGGGAAAGGGAGGGTAGGTTCCGAGTGAAAGTGCATTCCTCTTGTATTGTTTGGGCTTCAAAGACAAAGGAAATCTGTGCTATACCACTTGCGGCAAAAGGCTCGAAGATTGCGCAATTAGGCCTATTGTTGCATCGCAGAGAAACGCAGTTCAGTCTTCCCTAGTCTCAATGATTTCGTCTTTGCGCATTGTGTCGCATCAAAATTCTTTTAAACGACAGAGAGATTGCTTAACTTAGCGTGATGATTAGTTGCTGTGAGAATTCCCAATTTAAAAAATACTCATGGAGACCCGCGAATTAACCGCAAAACGAATTATCCGCACGCGAATTATCGGGAGTGCACTGTATTCTGTGGCCCCTGTCTGGATATATAACAAAGGTTCTAGAAACGTAAAAGGAATACTCAATGACAAGCTAATGATGGTGGAAGGAGGCACACTAAGGAATTGAAAGGACAAATCATGGTGGATGACATCAACTTCGAAGCTTCTACAGGCACCAGTTCTTCTGAAAAAATTGTTGGATAACCTGCCTTAAGCCCCTGATCTAAATAGAAAGTTGATGCAAATGATGAAAATAAACATAGACTGATTACCTAAGTAAACAAGCAGTTCAATTGTTCTATAATTACCTTATCTGCTAATACCTAAGATCCTTTCATTCTCCTTTTTCTCCTTGTGCAATACACACTAATGATCCTTACTAAATACTGTACTGTAATTTTTGAACACTGCTTCATATTTAGCAGCTCCAAAGAATAACGTTTAGCACATTGTCACCTGACAATGTAATTCAATGTGATCATTCTGGCTATATGTTTTCAGTTGAATTAGCCTTTAGTTCTTATTGCTGTACATGTTTTCAATCGAATTAGCCTTAGTTCTTGTTGGCTGTATGTATTTATTTGACAGATTTAATGGCCTCCTGAAGTACGATGTAAAGTTGTAAGGTCATTTTCTAACCCATGTTATGTTTAGCAGGCTACCTACGTGCTGCACGATTTATAACCTACTAGCAGTAGTGCCCGGCTTCGCCCTGTGGATTTATTTGTTTTATGGATGATAATTAATACTACTACAGAACTGGCACATGATACTTAACAGGAACCAATATTTTAAAAATATATATTTTTGTGGTGGTGGTTGTAGTGGGGGTGATAAGTAGTACAGTATAATGGACGTAACATTCAGGTCAATTTTCCGTAATGATAATTATGAATAGGGAAACAGGTATTTACTAACTACAGCACTGACACATGTAATTTACAAACAAATTTAAAAAAATAAATAGAAAGAACAGTAAGTGAAACAAAAGACACTGCCTAGGGCCTATATCTCATTGGCTGTTAGAAATGTAGAGACCAATAGTGTCGTCTTTTGTCGCATAGCGCCATAGGAAAATAATCAGAACTCTTTGGCAAACTTCGGCTGTCCCGAGCTACTGAGGTACCAATAGTATCATTTATCGCCACAAAGCGCTTAACGATAAGTTTCAGAATAAATGAATGTAAATTTGAAAGCACCAACGCTCATTGCAGCTGATAACCTCAATGTACTGCACCGACACCATTGCACTTTTACAGAGGCATAATATTTTCATGATGATAACTGTTTAAAGGGGCCTAAGAAATTTTTTTTTGCACTAATTACCCCCCTTGACTGCAATTTATAAACAGCGCAAGATGCAACTATTTTCGCAATTCTGCACCAGAACACTGGTAGGGGTGACGTGATGCAGCAGACGTATTAAAATACTCTTGCAGTTAAAAACTACTACGGACATGAATGGTTCTAGGGCCTTAATATGTGGTTTTCAAGTTCATTTTGTCTGTTATTTTAAATGTAGGGAATGGGGAGCGTTGTCCAAAATATCAAGTGAACAGTGTTACCAGCAGGGTTTCAAAGTGTATGTAAAATTTGGTGCAATTAAGAGAAACGGTGTAGATTTGTGAAGGGCCTAAATGCAGCGAATGGAGGGGTCTGTCCAAAATGTCATGCAGTCAGTGTTACTCGCAGGGTTCCAAAGGGTAAGTATACAAATTGCCGTTCAGATCGGTGAAACAGTATAGATGTGTGCCAGAGGGCCTAAATGCAGGGAATGGAGGGGTCTGTCCAAAATGTCATGCAGTCAGTGTTACTCGCAGGGTTCCAAAGGGTAAGTATACAAATTTTGGTTCAGATAGGTGAAACGGTGTACGTATCACTAACCATAACGCCAGCACATGCGGATAGAGCTGTTCGGGAGCACTTGTTCTACTGACTTACTGAACAAAAATCAATCTTGAAGGTCACCTGAGAGGTGTAGCCTAATGCTACATAGCCTAAACTATTCCTCTTGAATCAGGCTATCATATAAAAAAAGAATTTTTCGAATCGGACTGGTAGTTCCAGAGATTAGCGCGTTTAAACACGTAAACACACAAACTCTTCAGCTTTATTATATTAGTATAGATAGTGAAGTTGTGTGATGCAATGGTACAGAGACCCCCCTCCACCATCCACCCCTGCAGGGGCTTCCTACTAGTGGTATGTTGGTTGGCGACCATGGAACCCAGCTGAGTCTGGATTTTTTCTTTTATATTTCCTGTAGACCTCCCTGGGTCAACTCTTGTTCTCTTCTGACCCAGGGGTATTAGGGTGTTTTTCAGTTTCTTGCCTGGTACCCTCATTCTTTCATGGGTCAAACCTCGTCTTTCTGTAATTCTCATGATATACCGGTATCGGAAAATCTCCACTTTTTAAAAATTTTGTTTGTAGTTGGGAGTGACCTTGACCAATTCACATGTCGCGGAAAATATTATTGTTAGACTGGTCTTCGATGCGGAACTATTCTCCGTGCGCGCCTCTTTGAGACATATGATTTTAACCATTTTTCAAATAGTGTCAAGATAGACATTTATTTTGTTTTTGATCCTAACAATATTTTAAGCAGATTTCATTTATTTGGAAGGTTGTTCCACGGATACTACATTTTTTTATAGTGAATATTTTTACTGTAGTGCTTAATTTTTATTTATAGATATTGAATGTTTTAGATTATGTGATTCTCTCAGTTAATTGGTAATACAATTTGGTTGTAGCTGAGGATGGTTACAGGTTAACCGAAACTATTACCACATAATTGTGTTATTCAGTTTCAATGTTCTCCGCAGCGGCTTCATATTGCTGCGAGCGGTAGCGTCAGCAGTTACGTTGGCAGCACAGCTGTCGCTTGTATCAAAACAAAACAGTTAACATTGTACTCACCACAGCCATTCATAACAGATGCTGGAAGTGTTGTCCTTGTGTTCGAAGACAGACTTCAAGACGTCTGCACATATTGTCAAAGACTTTCACTAAAGTTTCTTGCATAATGGACTGCACATAATTAATGATATTCACTTTTAGTTCAATCGTTTATGGATTAGTTTGTGAGCCGGTCACACGAAATTTACTTATCAAATCCCGAATGGTATCCCGGTTTGGACACTTTGAATTAGGAAACCTTACCTGAAGTTTTAGTTTTACTTTTTCTGTAAACCGATCGCTTTTGTAAAACAGTTATTCCACAAAAAAAAAGCTCTCTCTTCAGTAGTAAACATTACCGCCTGTATACTGTTGCACTCTTTCAATAATGTCTATACACACTGACTATTTCGGCAGCCCACACGTGTGGCCTTCACTGTACTGCTACCCTTTCTAGGACACCGGGCTGCCAACATGCTGACGCTACCTCTCTCAGCAGCACATAGCCGCTGCGGAGAACATTTCATGGCGCCCTATTTTAATTTATATGTCAATACGGATAACTTCTATGAGGTATGATTGACATCATATCAATGCGTACTAAAAGCATGCTGTAAACATAATCACCTTTTGTTGTTTTTATTTTCTGTAGTGTATTTTGACATTGACTGACAGAAGTAAGAAAGGAGATTTACTTGTATGTGTGAATTGTTTACAATCGAAAACATAATAAAATATTCATTGGTAATATCATGCACAAACAATTGGTATATTGTATCATAGTGCTTGTGCAGATGCACAGAAATATTATACCTATGGAACGAAAAAGTGTTATTTTACTTACAGCCAAATAATTAAGGTATTAATCAAATTTAACATTGTTTTTTGTGAGCCCATACCAACGCAGAGAAAAGTTCCGTGTGCACTCTTTTGTGCTACAGAACATCGCGCTCCCTCTCCCGGGTTAATTCTCATTATTCAAGGGTTAGAGGCATTTCTTTTCAGTCTTATCTTTCCCCCAAACTTTTTTTTTCTCTCTCTCTCTTTTTTTCTGTGCAACTATGTAAGATGTAGTGTACATCATTAGTTAGTTTTAGTATTCATTTTCATCCTTGCCATTACGGCCAGACTACTTAGATGTAATGCCCCTTATCACCACAACCAATTGAACAGAAAGAGTTGATGTTTCTTCATTAGGTGGGAGATGTCTGATAATGTTTATTATTGTTTCTGTAGTTGAGTGTATCAAGCCTTGTTGTGTCGATCCCTAACATAGATTATGGTAATTCCAGTTTCACACACTATTGGCATCTTATACAGGTTTTTTTAAGAGACCCTGAAATTTCTTGAGTTGGCCAGTTTCTAAATTAGATATTTCGTACACCATAGAACTAAAAACCACAAGTAATTTATCTCTTATCATTAAAAATCAACCCCTGGCACTACAGCCCATGAAGGGTCTAGGCCTACCAAGCGACAGCTGCCCAGCCATTGGGCCTGCAGATATTGGGGTGACGCATGGACAACACATCGCGTCCCATCGGTCGTTAATCTCGTGTTTTCGTAACCAGGGCTCTGCCTCACTGTCAGACAGCTACTCAATTGTCCTCACGAGGCTGAGTGTACCCGTTTCAGCCCTCACGTCAGTTTCTAAAATCCCTGGCGGAGCCGGGAATCGAACCCGGGGCCTTGGGTGAGAGGCAGGTGCGCTACCCCCAACGCCACGGGGCCGTCTATCCCTTATCATTAGACTTTATTAACAGCACTGTGTTTTATATACTTGGCTAAATAGATAATTTGGTAACATTGCCCGTTGTATTCCTCATTATACATCACACAATTCTTAGATATAAATGTGTGAAAACATAATCTTTAGTTTTACTACTTTATCCATCCTACAAATCTTCACATGCACCAAAGAGAATGCATCCAATTTCAAACCTCTTAAGCTTATCAGAAGGAGTTTTACTGTGTTTCACTGCAATGTCTGAATCCATTAGGATTGGTTCAGTGTTGGTTCGGTGAAATGTTGTGAGTTGATTATATATCGATAATCAGTACAGTATGTAAATTAGTTATAAAACTTTATGAAAGCATATGTTTTGAAAACATAAGACAGAAGACTCAAGCAGGAGTACTGTAGATGAGAAGGAAGAAATATATCAAATAACAGGGAAGAATGCTACCATTATGTGTGATCTAAATGCTCTAGTTGATGCACAGAAGGTGAAAACATCCTATGACTGGGAACAGAAATCCTGAAGGAGACAACCTAATTGATTTCTGTGCACAAAACAACACAAACTTATCAGAAGAGAGTCATAAAATAATGAAATAAATTTGGAATGGAAATTTCAGGCCTGTGATAGACATCATCATTTATAGGCAAGCTGGTGGAAGTGTCATAGACAGTAACCATCTCCTACTGATCACTGATCTTAAGGATGTCCTATGTGCTCAAAGCCCGGCACATAAAAATTCCAACGATTGTTGAAAGATGCAGAGAAGAAAAATTAATACCAAACTAGGATAACAGCCTAATTACCCAAAACTGAGAAAGGAAAGGTAGATGAATATTAGAACGTTTTCAAAGAAAATCTGGTTTTAAGAAAAGAAAAAGAAAAGCAAGTAAATCTGTGGAAAGCCAAGTGTTGTGCCAAGAGAGAGGGGTGGAAAACTCCCCAGTGAAATGACTGGGTGAAGATGGCAGTACAACTACAAGAAAGAAATACTGTATATTGAAATGAAAACCAGATCTCGAAAAACAACAAGAGGACATTAGATAAAATTAATATTGAAAATTTGGCACATGCAATATCGTTCGCTTGAAAATGAGTGATCCAGTAAGAAAAAGTTATACCTGCCAACTTTTATGATTTTTCCGTAAAATTTATGAAATTGCAGAATGTTTTGCGGTTGATTTATAATATTTCTAGTATTTCACTTACAGAGCTATTCTTTTTTTTCCAACACCCATGTGCTAAGTTATTTTCACACATCTTAGCTCCATTCTACTGTACAGCAAGGCCCAAAATCAATTAGATTACCTGTGAGTCATCGAGTTGGTGCAATACCAGACCCCGCAAATTGTGAAAAAGGAACCACAGGCCTGAAGTGTACTGCTGATCCACCCTTGTCTACCCAGGGGAAGTTGACAGGGAAGGAAAGTGGCAGTTAGGTTGGAAACCTGCCTTTACGGGGTTGGCTGGAAGACTTCAGGGATGTAGGGTCCTTCCAGGTGCTAAATACTTGATGGTAGAAGAAAACCCTTAACAGTTAGATTATATTTTTAGGTATAATCAAAATTTACAATTCAACAAAACAAATAAGGATAACAAGAGGATTTCTCTACAGAGATTCAATAATCTCCAGTACAGAACAAATAGTGCAGGGCAAGAATAAGACACAAACCCAAAAACAGCAAGGGAAACAACGTAGCTGAATACGGCACCAAAACAGGTCACAAATTACGGATCGCATACGAGGACGCCCACGCCCTCTCAGGAAAATCCAAAATTAAGCTTGCAACGCGGAACTAAGAAGAATGGCGAAAATGAAAGTAACCCACACTAGGAAATGTGACCCATGTCAGACACTGCATAAAGTGCTTGCCACGGTGGGTGAGTGGTTATCGTGTCGGACTGCCAACCCCAAGCTTGCAGGTTTGCTCCTGGCCGTGGTAAGTGATTTCTGAAAGGCGACAAAAATCACGATACGCATGTCACACGATGTTGGCATGTTAAAGAACCCATTTGAATTCAGTAGGCCGTGTTCATAATGGCAAAATTAATCTCTGGATTTTCCGCCAACACAAAGTTCCTCATTTCTCTACTAGAAAGCACTATAGTGTCAAGGAGCTTAGATATCTAGCCTCCTTGACTTTCACAACGCTTCAAGGAGCGATAAAGTTCGACATGCAAGGTGCCCTCTGGGCGTCAATTAACAAAGCTTGCACCCAAGCTCATGCGATATTATTATTACTACATAAAGTTTCAGGATACCCTAAAAGAAAGTTTCAGATTCAAAACATCAAAAGTCACGGGAGATTAATAAATGGACGATTACCAAAGGCAGGACTAGAAAATATTCACTGAAACTATGGAGAGTCGCAACACGCATCAGTTTTCCGTTGATCCCACGATAGGAATGACGGTTACGAGCAAAATATGGAGATAAGCCCTGTTAAAATCCCAAAAATAAAAATAAATAATCCCTCACCAAAAGTAAATTTAATTGAAATGACGGGTTTTAAGCCTTGCGATTCTTCAAGACCTGGGAAACAATGCCGTTCCAAACAATAATTACTCAAAACACATCAACATCGCAATCAACAATGCATACATACAGGGAAGCCGTGCCAATACACCAAGCACGAGACATACCGTATTTACTCGGCTATAGGATCCCCTTTCTTTTCTCTAAATTTTTAGTTCCAAACCGACGGTTATTGTTAACAATAAAACTGAGAAGAAGGCTGCCACAAAACCATTTCGAAGTGCAATACAGAGAATAAACAAAAGAATGCAGGCAAGATATGAAATCATAACTTTCATTGGCGGATTTTAAACTTGGTGCTTCTACTCGGCCAATAGTGTGGCATCTTCTTTTGGATATCGGGTGAAGCCTATTGGCTACTCAATTCGATATCCTGCCCAATAGCATACGCGGTACATGTCCGCAAAATGGCGGTCCTATCGTCTGAATAACAAAATAGTGTAACAAGAAAATTATTTTCGTCATAAAAGAGGATGAATTTCAGTTATTATTTTAGAATTTTTTAAGAATTCGTCAAGTTCCAAGAATGTTGTATTTTGATTCTCGATAGTTAAGGATCCAAGAATTTTGTATTTTGGCTCTTGAAAATTAAGGGGGGTCCTATAGCTGAATAAATACGGTAATACATCAAAACAAAATCATAGCAGCCAACTACGCATTTAATCTAACTCGAGGCTAATTTATCTGCAAATTAAATGCGTAGCTGCTCCCTAAACAAATCTTACAAAATAGCTTAAGAGGCGGCAAAATTCATACATCAAACAGAAAATGAAACTATATTCCTCCCCGAAATCGCCAAGGCATCAAAAAATAAAATTTACATTACGAGCAAGAATAGGAAAATGAAAACGTTAGCTCACATGCTGGGCATCAAGCCCCGGCTACCTGCAAATGTTGTCCAAGACCAACGATCAGTCTGTTCTTGTTGGCAGTTCAAAAGAAAAGAGGGAGATTTTTTTACTCACGTTCAATTAAGATACAATCTGTTGTTGCCATCTAAACAGCAAAGTGGTGCATTGCTGCGGACACTGCTCGACAAGAAGAAGAATATTTCAATAGTTTTACGTGACTGAGGCAATGACGTCCAACACCTAGAAGGATGCACACTACGACCTGAGACACACGGTTACCCGATTTGCCATCCATGGATTGCCAGAGTGAATAGTGTAAGAATCAGTGTGATAGATATCACTCCCTAGCGTACACTACGAGAACTATATCAGTACAGTAACTTTGCAGTGGCTAACAATGCTGATACCTAGTATTTTATGTTGTGTGCGTGTTACATGCAGTCAGTGATTTGGATCTTTGTTTACTAAACTATGTTATGTTTATTCTCTGTACATTGTACAAAATCATTTGACCCTATTCTACCTTCTATTGGTTTCATATATTACCTACATTTTACACACATGTACTGAAGTTTCTTTAAGGGGCGCGCCCAGAAAGTAATCCCGGAGGGGATAGTGGATATGGATTTAGTGACTGGCTAAGTTTCCTTTCACTAGGTGTAATTAATCAGACTTAGGGAGGATATATCCTCTATGTCCTCTCGTGGGTATGGTAGAGTTTTAGAATCTCAAATACTTGAACTACTACTACTTCTTCTGTTGTCAGCCATTACAGCGTACAGATGTCAAACTTTGCCATCTCTTTGAACGAATGAATAGCGTAAATCACATCACCATACTGATTAAAAAGGCAAAGTAAATGATTTTATACTATGACAAATGAGCAAGTCTACTCACAAATAATATCGCCTCAAACAGCTAGAATATGAAACCAAAAAGGCATGCGCATAGCGACAAACTGTTTCTTCAATAGCATCACCGCATGGTAGATTTGTTGATTGAACCGTTTTGAAGCTTATTCAGAAATGTGGTTCTCCCTGCTGATAATTGATTCTTTCGATATGAGTTTTCATTCATTTATCCTTCACCATGAGTTGCGACAGTTGCAAATGTGAGGTTGTGTGTATGTATGAATTACTGGTATGTTGTGTAAATGAATTTCATTTTAAATGTATTTGTGGTAGTTAAATTCAGGAGAAATGTTTTATTCCTTAGAATGTTATCTGTTATATGCAGTATTTTATATTAATGCTGAAGAACTCTGTTTACCTAAAAGGAAGAAAATAAGTAATTTTGTTGAGGTTCACTGTGATTTCCTGTGTTTTGTCACTTGTTATTTATTTTTATGGATAGGCCATTTGGAAAGTTGGCAGGCATGAAAAAGCAAGGTGCTGGGATGACTTTGCTGTCAGAATAGAGGAAGACTGGTTTGAGTCAGTATGAAACTACTATAATTATAGAGTTGTAAGGAGTAAAAGAAGTGACCCTGGAACCATCCTCAAACTGGAAACTGATTAAGCCAATTTGGGAGCAATTGAGAAGTTATTATTAGGGGTGGTGATTTTTAGCATTTTGAAATTTAGCATTTTGATTTGAGCATTTAGCATTTTGTAGCCTTTACACATCTGCAATTTAGCATTTTGTAGCACTTTGGAGAAATACATGTCATCATCATCTTGTACAGTTTCCAGCCCCAGGCTGGGTCAGTTTGGAACATAAGCCTCGCCACTTAGTCCTTTCTTCCCACCACCTCTCCGCTGTCACTCTGGTCCAGTCCTCGCCTCTCTTCTTGACACATTCCTCCACTCCTTTCAGCCATCTATCTCTTGGTTTTCCCCTTGGTAGTTTCTTCTGCATCTGCATCTCGTGTATCCTCTTGGGAATCCTCTTCTCATCCATTCTCTTTAAGTGTCCGTACCACCTCAGTCTTGACGTCTCAATCCTACCTTGCAAGGGCTCCCCTTTCACCATTTCCCTGACCTTTTCATTCCTCAACCTGTCTCTTCTTGTTACTCCGATCCTACTTCGCAGGAACTTCATTTCACCTGCCTGTATTCTGCTTATGTCTCTTTTCTTCATTGTCCACGTTTCTGAAGCATAGGTCAGTATCGGGATATAGTAGCTTCTGTATAACACTTCCTTGCTTTTTTGTGGGACATCTTTATTCCACACTAAGCTCCTAATGCTTCTCAGAAATGCTTCTGCCTGTCTGCCACGTTCCGTAATCTCTTTGTCATTTCTCCCATTTTCCTCCACTAGACTTCCCAAGTACTTGAGACTTTCCACCTTCTTCAGCTGTCCACCTCCAAGTGTTATCCCACTCATTGGTCTGTCCTTTTTCCTGGTCGTTAAGAGGATCTCACATTTACTGATGTTGAACTTTCATCCGTACTCTCCCACTGTTTCTTCCCAAGCCTTCAGTTGCTCCTGAATTTCCTCCTCCTTGTTTCCCCAGACCATGAGATCATCTGCAAACACCATTGCTTTCATCTTATCTTCTCCTATCTTTCCTGCAATCCGTGTCATTACCTCGTCCATAACCACAATAAAGAGAAGGGGTGACAGCGCACTACCCTGTTTCAGGCCACTCATTTGTCTGAACCAGTCTGTTCTTTCCCCCTCCAACTTTCACACAACTCACACTTCCACAATACATCTCCTTCACTCTGCCTACAGTCCCTTTTTCCACTCCCATGTTTTCCATTGCTTCCCAAACCTTCTCCCTACACACACTATCATAGGCCTTTTCGATGTCCAGGAAGGCCATCAACAGATCCTCTCCAAATTCATAGTGGTGTTCCTGGAGCTGTCTCACTGAAAATATGAGATCCACTGTTGATCTCCCAGGTCTGAATCCATACTGCTCCTCTCTCAATTTTCTTTCCACTTTGGCTCGTATTCTACTTTCTAATATCTTTTCATATATCTTGGCATAGTGAGATATGAGTGTGACTCCCCTGTAATTTCTGCACTCCTTTCTGCTTCCTCTCTTAAATATTGGGACAATTAATCCTTTCTTCCAATCTTCTGGGGTCTCTTTCTCCTTCCATATCACCCTCATCACACGGTACAGCCACTGTTTCCCAACCTCCCCTGCTGCCTTCACCATTTCAACCCTCACTTCATCCACACCCGGTGCCCTTCCTCCTTTCATCTTGTCTATAGCCATCTCCAGTTCTCTCCAAGTCAGGTCCTTTTCCATTCCTGTGTTGTCTTCTCCATCTTCCAATGCATTGTCTTCCTCCCTATGACCATTTGGATTCAGCAAATCCTCAAAGTACTCTTTCCACACTGTCTTGAGTGTCTCTTTGTTGTGTACCTCATTTCCGTTTTTGTCCATCATTACCACATCTTCTCGCAGACCTCTTCTCTTACTTTTGACCATCCCATAAAGTACTTTCTTATTTCCTCTACGGAGAAATACATGTAATTTAGTTAATTCTGATAAACGAGTAATCTCTTTTGAAAGGACATTAATGCGAAATTAAAATCACATTTGTAAAAGGCTAATATTGAGATAAAAGTGCATGAAGTAACTCGTACATTTATTGTAAATTAATATAGGTTAAATAAAGTAAACAGAGAAAAAAACTTCAATATTGATACAGCCTAAAGCATAACACAGAAAAGGAGATAAATTTATACTGGTGCAAAACCACAATAATAAAGACAGAATACACAGAATTAACTGAACTCTTGCAGGTTCATGAGTCAGTAACACTTGAATGAAATCATTGAACATACCTCAACATTTTGTTCTGTCATTCGTGTTCTCCTGTCAGTTACAATTATATTGTATTTGCTGAAGTATCGTTCAGCATCTATGCTGTTGGTAGGAGCCCAAATGCACCACAGAGCTGCTTTGGCAAACTCGTGGTATTTGAGCTTAACTGCCAACAGCATTTGCAGGCAATCTAAGTCTTCATTATTCTGCATGATTTGTACCAGTTGGAAATGAAAATATTCATATACCTCAACAAAACTATCCATATTAACATCCCCAAAAAATGGGATCTTCCTTTTACTTACAATTAAATCCTTCAAGTCGATTGACAATACCCGGCCAGCAGTGACAGGATTAAAAAGCTTGCCAACCTCTTGGAATAAACAATTTGTCGCATTTTCTGCCATGTGACTGCTCAGCTTTTTGTTGCACTTAAACATACACTCCATAAGTATGTTTTTCATTTCGCTTTTTACATTCCCATTTGAAAATGAGTCCATGAATTGCAACATATCAGTGGGTAACCATCCTCCAGCACACCTTTTCAACATAGTGCTTAAAGTTAACAACTCATCCCACAACTTATGTGCAAAAGGGTAGTAAGAGCCTTCCAACTGGGTAATTAATTTACTAATTTTGACTGAGACAAATTTAGCCTGACACTGTACTTCAAAATAATGACATCAGTCATTAAAAATATTTAGGAGAGCTGAAGAACCGCTGTTTAACAAATTTTCATCCAAAGATTGAAAAAAATCTTTTAAAGCATCTAAATACTTGTTTAGATATTCCACAGACTGAAACCATGAATTCCAGCATGTGATCACGGGGAAAGGAAATACTACTGCTGGAAGATCTGGGTACCTTTCCTTGAGAAAACTGACATAAGCACTTTTCATTCTCCTTGAATGTAAGAAAGCCATTTTCATTTTGGATACAAAATGGTTTAGTTGTGACATTTCTTTTAAAATCACATCTCCAACCAAGTTTACCTTGTACGCAAAACATTGAAAGTGCAAAAGATGGTCACCAGTTATTGTCTCCAGTGCTTTAAAGCATGTCCCCATGTACCGAGCTGAATCTGACACCAAACCAAGTACATTTTCATATGAGGTTTCATATTCTTTCAAAGCATCAATGATTGCCCTGCTACAAGTAGTACCATTTGCTTTGTCAAGAAAGCTACAACTGCCTAGAAATACGTCGTGGTTTGCTTTGTCACACATTGTTCGGAATAAAACCGCGAAAACAAATCTTCCCAGCCTGTCTGAAGTCTCGACTGCAACTATAACAATTGGCTTTCCTTCTAGGCACTCCTTAATCTCAGCTTTCATTGCTTCTCCACAGCGAGGTACATATTCATGTCGCAATGTACTTGCTTTTGGTAGATCTCCCGATCCTGGCATGTACCTAAACACAGAATTGAAATAAATTACCTAAAACGAGTTAAGCAGAAGATCTCTTCCATGCTACAATAACTAATATCGGGCACTTAATACGGTTTTGTAACACACCCCTAAATATAGATATTTTTAGTCTTCAGACATTTTATCTTTATGTTTTTTATGTCTACGCGGAAATAACCTCGTTAAATTCATGGCTCTCCCTTAGTTTTTGAGAATCGGACAAAATTAAATACGTGGTATACAACCTTAAAGTAAGGTAGGCTTACTTACTTTGACAAGTACTCCCGAAAAGCTGGATGGCCCACTTTGTGAAGAGGGATGTTCGTCTCCAAAAACATCTTCACTGTATCTTCAACAAAAGCACTTTTTTCAGATTTTGCACTTTTCAATTTATCTTGCATCATTTGGATTGTGGCTTGCCGCTTTACTCCGCGTTGCTCCTCCTCTGATTTACTGTTAAAACCTTCTTTTGCACTGACATGTCCCCGACTTTTGACATGCTTGTCTAAAGCGTCCTTCTTTTGCCATTCCAGGCGCTGATTACACAATTTACACATTAAAATGTCACTATCACTGATATAAAAATGTTCTTGTTTATAATTTTCTGCCCGCTGTTTTATAGATATTTTCAATCTCACCATCTTAGTAGCTTACTTGTTAACTTGTCCTACGCGAAGAGAATAGTCATACACGGAAAGGGATAGTGCAAGGCCTTGCCTTTCACGACGCGTTTCAACCGGCTACAGGTCTGTTCTTTGAAGAGCAAGACTAGTTTGAGGCGCCATGTGGTGCTGACGAGACATCTTTGTCAGCACCTCAACGGAAAGAACGCGACAGGCTTGGCGCCATACTTGATGGCGAACAGCAGGCCGGGTCTCAGAAATCTTTCCGTGTAAGTGTAGCTTATGAAACCGCCGGTCGAGCAACGAGTTGCGGAAGGGATTACTTCCCGCATTCCAGGACAGTGGTCAATCTGTCATAAACACTTCAAGGGTGTACAAACTCCTCAGTAGGAACTTAGACAAGAAAGAAAAACGTTTTATTTGAAAAATCGTGGATTTCGCATTTATATAGCGTTTTAGTATGATTTTCGCATTTTGTCGCTTTTTCAAAACACATTAAAACATTGTTTGCAGGTCGTGAAAAATGAAAGTACAAGAGTACGAGCGTTTGTGAGCATTTCGAGCTTTGTCGCATTTGCGAAAATTCACCACCCCTAGTTATTATAGATGAAATTGAAAATCTATTTTAGCAAGTCTGTGTGTGCGTGGTAGGATTCTCACAAACTTTAGACTTTCCACCAAAAAAATATTCAAATTATAATACGTACTAAGGTTATATTTTTTGACTTTCAATCCACAGTGTCATACCAGATACAGGCCAGACGTTTGTTTTAGACGATTGCCCTTGACCTTGAAGCCTGCGGGTGAGCCTACACACACTCACTCTCTCACCCTATCGCTTCACACTTGTCACCACCGATCTGATGTAATGGAATTCCAGACTTGAGCAGACAGTACAGACCACGTCGAAGTATTGTGTGACGCGAAAGTACACGTTACGTAGTTATGAGCAAAACTTCATTATATTTGCCAATGACTGTACTTCAGCAGAAGTGTCAGACAGCTTTGTCAATCATCTGACCGCTTGGGGCAGCTGAAAACACAGGTACTGTACTAACTCGCCTCCAGGCTTCCATTAAGATGTTTCACTCGTCTAAAACAAACGTCCGGCCTGTATAACTTTCCTCGGGTTGCACAACAAAGTAATCAACTTCTCAAGAAGGGTTGTTGCACCCTCCCGGTGTATTTGAATCTGAATACCTTTTAACTGGGTGATCTACTCTTATTATTAACCAGTACAGATATAGAGCTCACACCTGTGTTGGGGCAGAGGCGAGGTAGGAATGGGACTCAGCTGCCATGGTGCTAGTTGGACTGGCCTGCATTACACTACAAGACAAATATTCAGCATAGAGAACTTCTCCATTCATTCTTAATTTTAGTGCTATCCATTTGCTTGTACTGTATTTGAGTAAATTGGTTGCAGTTTAAATAATAAGAAACCTCTTTCTTTTCAGCAACAAAGTTAGCTGCTGACAACCTGTTCAAGAAGGGAAATTAAATTGGTGTTGACAGAGCTTTCAAGAATGACTTTTCATTGTTTTCTATGTGACAGTATCATACAAGTTTACTGCTTTTGCAATGAATGGCTTAGTCTTGAGCCAAAATTCCATGGAGTGCACGGTGACACATTTTGGTCTTCTAAATAGATTTTGTAAACAAAATATGACAAGTCAGGGATTGTTATTTCATGTTACAAGAAAGGTATTCATAACACTAAGAAAATTCATCTACTTGAGTCTACTGCTATGAGTCTTGTATTTTGTTCCATCTTTAAACAAGTAGTTTGTGTGAATACTTTTCAAAATATTGTTTTGTCATTGTTGGATCATTGTATTGTCAGGATTTTTTGTCATGGACTTATGTACCCTTTATGTATTATGTTTGTGCATTTATTGTTCCTTTTCTTGTCTGTTTGTGTTTCTTCCTGTGCAGGAATTGTGAGATGAAGTGTTTTTGATATAATGTTTGTATTGTTTTATTTCTTCCGTACCTGGAAAGCATATTGTGGTTAATAACTTCAACACATTTGTAGCACAACAAAAATTACTATTAAATTTGTACTTTAAAAGCCCTGTAATATTTTGCAACATTTTGACATCACAATAAATGAAAATATTTGAAGCTGAAATTCGCTTTCCTTCCCTATCCTTATTCTATTAGGTTTCACTGCATTACAGGCAACAAGTTGTTGTTATATCAGTATGTTTCTTTAATGAACTATATTTTACAGCATATTAATACAATAAAACAATCATTTGCATTTGCTATAACACAAGTATTGTGAATCATTGCCTTTTTTTTTTTTAGAGGTACTAGGTGGTATTGTATAATTATATACAAATAAATATAGTTGGGACTTTCATTTTATATTTAAAACTAAGGGCCTTAAAATGTGGTTTTTGGAGACCCTTTGGGTATGTAGACTCCTGAATTTTGTCTCTCACATTGAGAAGTGCAACATACGCTTTGGTCGTCCTTCTAGGATAATTTTTATATTTTGCCTATTTTAGCATGTATTTTGAAAAGTTTTTCCCTATATCCACCCTTCTATGAAATGTACGGTGAAGAGTTTTATAAATGATTGGTGTATTGACTCTCGTGGATACCATACCTAATTGTACGATGCTCCAATCATCCGAACATGAGTTATGGGCATACATAAAGATGCACAGACAGACAATTCCACATTTTGCTTCCACCCGTCAAGACATACCGAAACACGCAAAAGAAACAAAATTGAATAAACTATCATATATTTATAGATAGGTGTATTTATTATATATATATACAGCTATTACATTGATTAACAATAAAGAAATTAAAGTTGTACATAAATTTAAATATTTAGGGGAGATTATAACATGGAATTTGAATGAGAAAGCTTCAATCGAAAATAGATCAACAAAGATCTGGATGAACTTCGCTTGACAATGTCCCAAATTGCTAACAAAGATGAGAAGAATATCTTGAAAAACAAGAACATCCGACTTCCCTTAAAAACCTTGACTCGCAAGCACAATATATTACTTGGTCTAGTTACAAAAAAAATCACTCTCCATAAATGCCAAATTATTACATTACGAATCGGTTATTAAACCGGAAGCAATATATGCTTGTGAAACACTTTTCAAGTTAAACACTCGGATCAGTTACTGACACATTACAGAAGACTGATAGAAGAATTCTCAGAACTATAATTAATAAAATACATCAGGCAGATGGTCAATGGCATCTATTACCAAATGAAGTGGTTTATAAAGAAACCGAGTCTATAGTCGACTATGCGAAAAAGGTGAATTGCTTTTTTTTTTTTTTTTGTCATCTCACGCCTGCCGGATACCAGACATTTAAAAGTATTATTTAATTATTTTTTCAAAAGTAAAACAAAGAACTCGTGGTTTGTGGAAATTCAAAATGATCTGGATGAACTTCGCTTGACAATGTCCCAAATTGCTAACAAAGATGAGAAGAATATCTTGAAAAACAAGAACATCAGACTTCCCTTAAAAACCTTGACTCCCAAAACTTACACCATAAGCGATGCAGACAGAGCGGCAAGGTCGACTAGAATGAGAATGTTTTGGGAAGAGAAGAAAAACAAGAAGCTGAATCTTTAATATTGTTTTTGAGACATGTATATACTTGTTTTGGTTAAGTGCTCCAAAGAGGGCGTAACATATGTAAATAAATATATATGCGACAGCAAAGGCACCTAGTGGCCACGAGGCAAACTAACTCTATTAACTACAACATATCATCCAAATGTCCAAATTTGGATGTATCAACCACATGGTATCAAACAAAATCATCTCTTAAAATATGCTCTCAAACTAAATTCACCTAATGTGTACTTCCTGACGTAAAAATAAAATTGAAAACCTCGTAGACAAAACTCAATACATGTCGCATAAGAACTGACCCTCACAATTGTGTGAAGTCCCCATCCACAGGAAAACTCCTTGAATAAATTATAAAGGTTTGTGGTGCATGCAAATTCAGGGTCTTCAGCCTCCAATGGCCCAAATTCCCAAAAGTTGCAAAAAATAATATTACAATTCAGGAATTTTTGAAAGTAATGTTGCTGTTTGGACACTAACACAAAATCATATCACGAATTGAGGAGGATGGTGGAGAATAGAGAAGATTGGAGAGTTGCTGCAAACCAGCCCCAGGGCTGTTAACTTAACAGGAGATATAATGGACCTTCTGTAAGACATAGCGCACGTGTAGGTCATGTGAAAAAATTCTAGGGTACCCCTTGACCCCTTAAGGGCATTGATGAATTTTAGTCTTAGTTGGCTGCATGATAACCTTACGGCCATTCGCAAACTTTCACAGAAATGTAATAAATGGAGTGGCATTGTTTCTTACAGGAATAGATGGAAAGTTGGATGTCACCTCTTGAGATACTGTTGTCGTGGTTACCGGTTTGCATTCCTTCATTAGTTTCTTCTCCTCTCGAATTGGCCTGCTTAGGACCACGTTTATTCAACTGGAGGGTCTTGATCTTCGCCCGGTATTACGCATTTTCTGCCAGTGTAACTCCTTTCAATAGTCCAGGGAGTACCCTTCCTCCAAGGTTTCTCCTGAAAACCATGGACTTCCTTCAAAGCACGCCTCACAGCCTGTCCATCATGCAGACCGGATATTTCCAGTTCGTTAATGTCCTCATTTTTCGTCAACCATGTGGTACGAACCTCCTTATTGTGCCAGAAACTGAGCAAACGATTGGTCAATCTTGTGGGAGGTTATCTCGCTATATGGCCATAAAAGGCTATTCTCTTTTTTCTCGCACAATCTGAGAGTTTCTCTATATGTTCGTAGAGCTCGGAGTTATGTCGCCTACGAAATTCTTCATCTACTTTTACAGGGCCGAGGATCTTCCGGAGAATTCTCCTCCCTAATTTCCATCTTCTCTATCGGATCCCTTCGGTTTAAAGAAAGACACTCCATGGCATATAAGGCTTCTGGCCTTATGACTGACTTACGTTTCAATTTCAAGTTACGAGATAAGCACTTCTTGTTGTAAGTGTTCGTCAACCGATGGGCCATTTCTAATTTGACTCCTCTCATGGATAACGCTGCCCTTTCAGACAAGTTGGAATCAATCCATTCTCCGAGATACTTAAATTTCTCAGTCCTCTTGATCTCTCCCTGCTCCAAGAATATCTTTTATGTTAGTGAAGAACTCCGTTTTCTCCAGCGACACTTGAAGACCTACTTTGGCTGGCTGTCTCCGGAGGCAATTTATCTCCATTGATGCTGTATCCATAGAGTCAGCAATCGGTGCTATATCGTCATCAAAAGCCAAATAGTCCGTCCGACTTACGACTCGGGCATATTACACTCCGAACACACAAGGTGGTCAGTTCCTTACGCCACTCCCTCGCAACCTTCTCAAGAGCACAGTTGAAGAGAAGTGGGGAAAGGCCATCCCCTTGTCTCACCCCCGTTTTTATTTCAAAGCTTTCCGAGATCTCGCCACTAAATTTAACCTTGGAATGGGTGTTAGTCAAGGCTAATAAAAGGAGCCTGCGAGTTTTGTTATCCAATCCTAGTTCTTGGAGGATTTTATTAAAGTGTTCCTCTATCAATGGAATCGTAGCCTTCCGAAAATCAACAAAGGTGTCAATCACACCACTTTTCCTCACTTTGGAGTATGCAATTACAGTTTTAAGATTGAGAATCTGTTCCAAACAGGATCTGCTCTTCCAGAAGCCGCCTTGATATTCTCCAATCTGACTGTCCAGCTGACTTTCCGCCCAAGTATCATGTAATATAAGAGATTCGTCACTTTTGGTTATAAAATTGCCGAGAGATCGCACCGCCTGAGGCTATGTACAACTCTACCAAGTCTATTCTTCTTCTTAGCGTTTTCCTGCAGGTGCAGGGTCCAGATCTTGGCTCGCCACTTGTTATGAACGTAAGCATCATAAGGTGTTAGGCTGAGCACCTTCATATCTGCATTTATCGCATCATGCCAGCGCTGTTTTGGTCTCCCACGTGGTCGTTGCCCATTGACTTCCAAGCACTGGGTAGAATTGGCTACTGTTCTTGGTGCAGCATGCAGGATGTGACCGTACCATTGAAGACGTTTTTGCTGAGCCTTCTCAGTGATGGGTAAAATGCCCATTTGCTGGCGAATGATGTCGTTTCTTACATGGTCCAGGAGTGTGATACCCATTGACCGACGGAGCATACGCATTTCCATGCTGTGTAGTTGGCCGACATTCAGCGCCATACAAAGCAACAGGACGTACTATCATGCGATATATTCTGGATTTCGGATGTAGTGGCATCCTCCTGTCTCAGAGTACTCCTGTAACTTCCCTCCATCTCATCCAAGCTGCGTTGATCCTGCTTCACACTTCATCATCTATCTCACAATCAGATTGTAACGAGATCCTCGATACCTGAAGCTTACGGTCTTAGCTAATATCTCTCCGTCAACTTGAATGGAGTATTGAAAGGCGGAAATTTTATTATTCTTTCAAACTTGAATGGAGCCGTTGTTTGTGATGGTTTCAAGGTATTCGGCCTTCTTATTCAGTCTAAGACTGGATTGCGAAAGATGGCTGTTCCAAACTTGAACTTGAAGCTGCAGTCCTCCTCCTGGTGGTATCAGCAAGAGCAACATCATCTGTGTATAAGCGAGTCCAAGGAACACTCCTTTGCAGGTCTCGTGTGATTGTGTCCATGACTAGGATAAAGAGCAAAGGGGACGAGGATCCTTGGTGTACACCAACTTTCACTGGAAAGCTCTCCGAGGTGCCAATGCAACATAAAAAGTAAAAAGCTATATGAATGTTTCCTTTATTACATGTAATTGAACAGTATGATCTGCAAAGAGTTATTGATTATTGGTAAAAGTAATACGAACATAACTGCGCCTTTCGCTAGATAGCAAAATAATAAGTTTTGATATATATCAATGTTGGCAATAGATTTGTCATAAAGGACACAGTTATGCTGTTCTAGAGCTTAATTTACCTTTAGGCTAATTAAACATTGCTCTCCTACTCCACAGAATTGTTGGGTTGTTCGATGAATATAAAGAACACTGTCCAAATGCACATACTATATTTCCATAACCTTACTTTTTGCCTACCGTACTGCCTGCCCCTCCCCTTCCCTGTCACCCTAAACCGCGAATTTTAATGCAATGCAAAGGAGAATAGATAAGAAAACAAACAAGAGATGAAATGCACACATTTATTCGAAAGTAGTCCATGCTGCCCACTAGTCTTACACATGGTCAACACCATGTCAGGGATAATTCACACTAAAAATAAAGGAAATGTTCCAATAAAAGTGTACAGTACATTAATGCATTCCTGTTTTATAGCATCACTTTTTCAAACATGCTGGTAAGTTAGTTCACATTGCATGTTATTTTGTCGCACAAATTTCAGCATTGGCTGTAACTTGTTTCAGAGTATAATGTTCTTCCTAATGGTCCTTTCCATCAAATGTACATACACAAATATAGAACACACACCCAATTTTTAAATATAATCTCAGTGTAATGCTTAAGACAAATGGACGACTTATTGGAGTACATATGGATTGCATATTGTATTAAGGCACTTTTTCTTCTCGATTCAAACACGATGCTCGTACACCTTTCCATTTCTTTGTCAGCAGGAAGAGCTCCAGAACCTGAAAGAAAATGAAATACGAGATATCTCACTGTAGTTCAGTGGGTTGCCCTTATGTTAGAGGGGTATACAGTTGGGAAGGGGAACAGGGAGAAATTTCAAGAGTCTTCTATGCAAGTGCACACTATCAAGTTGCCAAAACCTCAGCCTACTAAACTGGCTACGTGGTTGCGCCTTCATGGGTCAATAGATGCAGATGGAACCAATCTTCGTGCTTCCGTAGTAGAGAGCAATTGATACCTGATGGCACAGGCCTGCGCGGACTCGAGGACGTGGAGGGGAAGGTATGAGAAGGCAGGCAGTGGTGGGGGTCACTGCTGCTGTGCGACTGGGAGCGAAACAAAACCTGTCACCAGCTGTCGCCACACCAAGTTTAGAGAGTGACATTTTGTCACTTTGAGATCCTTGGAGATCACAACACAAAAACACATATTTCGTTATTTATTGCTAAATATGTAAGATGGAAATTTAATAACAATGCCGTTATTCCGGTGCCTCTACGTCCAACCGTTCTCAAGTTATGTGCGAAAGTAGTAACCGCTCGTGACATCACTGCGCTGTCCGGTCTGCATGGCAGGCTTGATGCTGTGCGTAAACTCGGGCAGTCTTTTCCCGCACTCCATCTTTTGTTGCCGTGTTCTGCTGTTCCCATTGTTAGTGGGCTTATTTTGACTTATAATGGATGTAAATAACATTCGTTCATATCAGTTTGAGCCAGAATGAACAACGTTTCCTGATGTCCACTCAGATAGCAATCATGACATGGATACAGTAAATACTACAGGCCGAGCCGTCATGCGAAATTGGTGTCGTTACACTTTTTGATATGTCCCAAACGTCAAATTCATGTTCGATATCGGGATACTGCATTCTCAGTAAATACCTTACTTCTTTGTGTCTATCGGGAATCGTATTGGCCATATCCGGCTAACCAAATGGGTTTGGCACTGCTTTTCAAACAATCAATAACCTTAGTTATTTCTTGATCCCAAGTATCCTCCACTATAGGACCAGTTACTTTATGAATAATTCTATCATGTACAGTTCTTGACATCATGTCAATTGATGAACTTGCAGAGTGACCGAAAGGGCTCAAACACAATGCCTGACAACAATAATGCTAGCGGCTTCGGTGGCGTAGTTCGTAGCATGCTGAGCTTTTATGCCCAAGATCGCAGGTTGAAACCTGGCCGAAGTAGTCGGATTTTTTAAGAGCTTTAAAAATCCTTCATTTTGCCTTCCTTCGGAGGGGAAGTAAAGCCAGCGGGCCTATGTCATAGATTTATGGCATATAAAAGAACCTTCCACTAACTACAATTTCGTGTAGCCTAGCTAAATGTGTTGGTTAGATTTGATTGCTGCTCTATGAAGTTCCAACGTTCTCCACCAGGTGCCGGTTGCTGTGGCATCTAGTAGCCAAGTTCACAGCTAGGTGTCGTTGATGGTAGCATTTGGTAGCTAAAGCAGGAACTACTTGAAATTGATTGTTTGCAGTCCTTACCTGAAATACAGATAACACACACTAATACAGCCATCACAATTGACACCGGTTATCAGACAGATTCTACACGGTCACGTTAAACTACAAGCTTCCTTCCTCCTTCCTACACACACCCAAAGTACACGGGCTACATGAACCCGTTGTTGCAGCCCCTAAACTGATGAACCAACAATAATGCTGATGCTATTCATTTCCTTCCGGTTTCTTTCCTTCCATCGGTTGATAATACCAACACAATTCATAACCACAATCGCAAAGTGTTTTTATGCACAACAATGTCCTATGTACAGCAACCCCGCAAGGAAGGGACATTCTTGCATCTCCCTATTTTAACATCTTGCTTCTTAAAAACATTAGTGATATTGTGCATAAGTTGATTGAAATGAAAATCCACAGCCTGCTTCCAGTCTCCGACCAGGTCAAGAATGGAATGAATGAAGCCCCAATCTAGCGGCGAGGTTATGAACTGTGCCGGCTGCCGAGGCCTGACGCACTCCTCTGGGGCAATGATTAAATGAATGACAAATGAAATGATAGTGGAGAGTGTTGCTGGAATGAAATTTTGACAGGGAAAACCGGAGAAAAACCTGTCTGCCTCCGTTTTGTCCAGCACAGATCTCACATGGAGTGACCGGGATTTGAACCACGGACCCAGCGGTGAGAGGCCGGCGTGCTGCCGCCTAAGCCACGGAGGCTTGCATAAGTTGATTATTATATGTAAATATTGCAAACGATTTGCTTTTGTTAATAGGTTGCAATTTTGTGACCGGTTTATTTTATATTTTACTTATCAAGGAATCAAAATAAAATGTGTTAAAACCAATAGCTTTAGCAATCTGGTAAATGGTGGAAAACTCTTTTTTCAAATTTTGCTCTGCGAGGGGTACATTAATGAAGGCAGCTCTCTTGTGGCTTGCTGGATGGTTTTACAGACTATAACTCCATTTTAATTTTTTTTTTGTGTGTGTGTAATGGCTAAACATGCAATTTTACCACACGGAACTTCTTTTCTACACCATTACCTGCACTAAACTGCTATAGAGTTGCAGTCTATCCTATTTACTCTTAGATACCAGAGAGCGCAAAATCGTTCCTCGGCGTGCTAGCAAAAAATAGCCAGGAACGCAAAAGCGCTCCTTGTACAGGCAGTTTTACACGGTTTTACATATGCTTGTAGTTCTCAGTTTTCTAACAGATCGCAGCACAAACCGGATGATCCAGAATCGGCAAAGCCTACAGTTCCCAAACCTACCACAACTATTGCGGTAATAGCTTTATTTACGGAGATATATTTATCAAAGCGTCCAATGTTTTGTTCACCGCGCACCGTTGTGAGTACGAATATACCTCAGCCGCACAGGATGTGTTCGTAAACGATGATTTAGCCAAGTATATGAATAGATTGTGCGCCAATGATGATTACTAAGATCAATAGGATTAGTATCCATGCTTAGGTCCGTATTGACAATTCCAAATGGGTGTATTTTTTTTCGCCCAATCAATACTAGCAATTTCTTACTTAAAATGTATTTAAGCATATTCACAGGAACATATTTTGGGCAAAATTTGCCCTTCTTCGGTCTGTACATAATCATCATCAATTTTTACACATACCAAAGACATACTTATTGTTAACACATGCATAATAAACATTATCATTGTGGATTAAATATATGATTGAAACAGGGGCGGCCGCTCCTTATGTGCTGAAGTGCTGCAGCACATTGCTTTATTTGAAAATAAATTATTTTAATATTAGGCCTATTATCTACAAATACAACGCTTTAAGAAATACGTCAAGCAAAGAGTAGGAAATATTTCTACTCCCCTCACAGAACAGGCACGGTACGAGGTATCTAGGCGTACGCTCCACTCCGTGCACTACCTTAGCTGTGCAGATCACAGCCCAGCGAGAATTTCCAAGTTTATTGGCAGGAAGCGTGAATTTTGTCTTCTGCGCATGCGCGCCCAACTTTTCCCTTGTGTTCTGGATGTGCTGTTGGGACAACAGCTAAGACCAGTCATCACAGCGATTCTTTGTTCGATCACAGAGAAGCAGCACTGGTCACACGGAATGTGAACGTGGCCAGTGGCACTATCTGGACTCAGGAATAGGATTTAAGAGGGAATCGCTCAAAGAAAATGGGGTATTAAAAAGCAGAGGAACCCATCAGCTGTTCCCGCCAGAAGGTCTTTTTCAATACTCCTAACTTACTTATTCTATAGCCACATTTTGTAAATCGATGTACTATAAAAATTATAATGTTTATGTCGTCAATTAAGGACATGATTATTGTGATGCCTAGTTCATAAATTTCACTATAGCAAAATAACATGTGATGTTGCATTACGGCGTTGCTGGTTTCATTTTAATGCTTTTGGTAATACTGAGTAGTACTGTTTTTGAGCGGTCACAGTTTCCGAGTTCGTGAATATTTTGTAATTGCAGGTGTTTTTGTGTGCAGTGCTTAATTAATTTTGTATGAGGAATGCGTATATGTGTTGAGTTTGTTTGCGTGTTTGTGCAATATGGAAAACTCAGAGGAGAGCCTCTTGAAAACCCCATTTTCAACCAGAACTCTTGAAGAAAAAACTAAGGTAAATAAGTTAGGTAGACCTACCCCGGACTGCATTAAGTTTTGTGGTGCGTTTGAATTAGCTTTAAGAGGGCACGACGAAAGT